>CP125977.1:55566894-56788785 GCA_030063025.1 Avena longiglumis | reverse complement strand
TTTGGTATGATATTATGGTATCCTCCTCTGAAAGTTTCATGTGAATCGACTTGGCACATGCTCATGCATGCATATAACTAAACAATAGTCAGTAAGCCTCGATGATTTATTTTTCCTCAGAGTTCTTGTATCACTTTTCATGCCATAATTAGTCCTATTTTATTGCAAGCATGATTATGACAATTATTGCTCTCTCATTTGTCGCTCCCTCTCTATTGCTAGCCTTCACCTGCACTGAGTATGAGCTCTACCTGTGCTTCCAACTCCCCAAAACCAATATTGCCAACTGTGTCCACCATACCTACCTATTAGCATCGTTTGTTATTTTAGTGCATATTCTATATGCCTTGTTTTCTTCCAAATAAAATGTTTGTCTGTTTTAAGAAAGTTAGTTAGTAAAGCTCTCACGAACTTGATGGCACACTTTATTCCCTGCACTTAATAATCCTGAACCATTATGACCTTTCCATGAAAGTTATATGCTTGCAAATTATATGCTGGGAGTTAGCAGAACCGTGCTAACACGGGGAACGCTTTCAACACTTTTTTTTGGATACATATCCAGTTGATACCTTGCTCTTTTGTTTTGCGGATGTCGACGGTGTGAAATAAAAGGGGAGCTTGTGAATTCATGGAGTCTATACATTGTGTTAGAGAAACGCCTGGGTCGATAGCCTAAGCCATGCCTAATCATGGTGGAAACTTGCAGCACCACCATAATGAGCATTATGTGAAGCATCCTCAATAAAAAGCTATGCACATAGTAAATAAAAAGATCGTTGAGATGCTCATTGACTGCTTGCCTTGTCATTTTGATCACGGGATAGCTCATGTATCATGTGCAAGGGGTACCCCGTTGGCGGTTCTCTATGATATGCATGTATGTACAATGACAACAACTTGCAGGTGACCAAAGTTGAGTAGCATGCGGAGCGGCCCTCGTACTCAAGGGACATGGGATTTCCAGTTTATGGTCTGTCAAGCATATAACTCATACTAGACCTCACTTTCACCTTAACCACATGAATATGCCCATGATAGGGGCAATGAGAGCTCAAAAGCTAATGAGTACCTTCCTTTCAGCATTAGGAAGCCTTTCAAACTTTTCAAAACCGTTTTCACTTCCTTGTTGAGTCACCACTTATTCTATGAGCACCCTCTTGAGAGCATAGTTGTCATTCTTATGTTTGTTCCAAAACTTGGATAATTATGTCATGACTTTGATGCTTGTATCTCTGATATTTTTACCTCTAGTCTTCACTTATACTTCAGAGGTGCCTTGGCATTTATATTGTGCTCTACAAACAAAGGCAAGCGAGATACCACTCTATCATACCTTACTATGAGCATTGCAATGTTGCTTATGTTTATTTTCCATGCTAATTATTATTATTGAGTTGGTTTCTCTTCATAGCTTGCAATGAATATTGAGTAGACTTGGTTGCATACTTCTTATTATGAATGGTTTAAGCATCTACTCCTGTGCTGAGAATATATACATCATATGAAGCAAATGTGTTTGTGAAAGTTCTTTTATTGCACTCAGTTTTCAACAGAATTGCTTGAGGACAAGTAATAAGCTAAGCTTGGGGGGAGTTGATACGTCCAAAATGTATCTACTTTCCCGAACACTTTTGCTATTGTTTCTTCTCTAAACTTGTGTGATTTGGATACAACTAACACGGACTGACGCTCTTTTCAGCAGAATTACCTTGGTGTCTAGTTTTTGTGCAGAAAATCAACTATCAGGAAAAATCCCGGAAAATATGCCAAAAATTATATTTCACCAGAAGAACCACGGAGCTAGAAGACAAAACGGAGTGGAGGCCTGGGGGGGCACACGCCTGCTAGGCGCGGGTGGGCCCAGCCTCGCTCCTAGGGGGTGCGGCCATGCCAGGCACCCCCTCAGGTTCCCACTGCGCCTATAAGTTACCCCTTGACCTAAAAACTGAGGGAGGGTCGTCGTTTTCCAGAGAAGAGTTCCGCTTTGCCGCCACCATAAGAAACCAAAATTCGGATCCAGAAACTCTGTTCTGGAACCCTGCTGGGATGGGGAATTTGGAGAGGATCATCGCCATCATCATCACCAACGCCTCTCCAACAACCATCGATGTTTCCCTCATCCATGAGTGAGTAATCCCCCGCTGTAGGATTGGGGATGGTAGGGATTGGATGAGTTCTCTATTAGTGTTATTTAACTTTGTTGCAACTTGTTGTGCTTAATGCTTGTCACTAGGGCCCGAGTGCCATGATCTCAGATCTAAACTTATTATTGAATCATTATGATAGTATTGTTTGTGATCTTATCTGCAAGTTGTGTACACATATCATTGTCCGGATCCAAAGGCCCCGAAGTGACAGAAATTGGGACAACCGGAGGGGATGGCTACGGTGTGAGGATCACATGTGTTCACGGAGTGTTAATGCTTTGCTCCGGTGCTCTATCAAAAGGAGCACCTTAATTGCCAGTAGTTCCCTAGAGGCCCCGCTGCCACGGGCTGGCTGGACAGAAGATGTTGTGCAAGTTCTCATTGTGAGCACGTATGACTATATATGGAGCATATGCCTAGGATTGTTTAGTACTTGGATGCTTGTTATTATTTATCTACAATGCCCTAGATCTTGAAGTTATATGTTTAGACTCATCCATGCAACGCCCGTCCATCCATCCCTATCCCTATCGCGCTCGTATCCTACTATTGATTATTACTGTTACTATTGCTCCTGTTTCGCTGCTGCTGTTGCTACTACAAACTGTTGCTACTGATAAACTTCTGTGAGCAAGAACTATTTCCAGGTGTAACTGAATTGACAACTCAGTTGTTAAGGCTTGCAAGTATTCTTTGGATCCCCTTGTGTCGAATCAATAAATTGGGTAATACTACCCGCGAAGACTGTTGGGATCCCCTATACTTGTGGGTCATCAAGAGCTCCACATGGTAAGAAGGTAAATTCTGTTGAAGAAACCTCCTCTTTGAGTGATAAGATTGATGTTATCATGGCTATGCTTGTTAATGGAAAAGCTCATATTGATCCAAATAATGTTCCCTTAGCCTCTTTGGTTGCTCAACAAGAGAAAGTTGATGTGAACTTCATTAGGAATAATAATTTTGGCAACAATGCTTATGTTAATAACTATAGGCCTTATCCTCCTAATAATGGCAATACTTATCATGGTAGATCTGGAATGCCTAGTGAATATAGGATTCTAGGAGTTGAAAGATCCACCAAAAACTTTATGCAAATGAAATATGAGCAAAACAAGATATTCACTAAAACTATGGAAGAACAATATGCTATCTTGAAAAATATTAGTCATCAACTTGAGAATTTGAATAGATAAATTCCTAGTTTACAGTCAAAAATTTTGAGTGCTGAGAAAAATATTTCCTCTTTGTCTGAAGCACAGTCCTCTTTGATTAATAAAATGGCTGCTAAACCTGAAACTTTGGAAAGTACCTTTGCTGCTACTCATGCCATACAAGTTACTATTGATGAAAATGTTAGATTGTTAGCCCAACTTCATGCTAAGTGGGAAAGAGAGGCTGAAATTGCTAGAAACAATAGTGTGTGCACTATCACCACCACCAATATGGATGCCACTAAACCACAAGAAGTCCCTATTCCTCCTACAACAATGCCTAAACCCAATGAGCCTACTACTAGTGATGCTAAGTTTGATTTTGATCTTGATGGTTGCAATATTTCTAAAGTGATTATGTTCCTACAAAAGCTTGCTAGAAGTCCTGATGCTAGTGATATGAATGTAGCTTTTACCAAACACATTACGGACGCTCTTACTAAAATTAAGGAAGAAAAGTTGAAACACAAAGCCTCTATTCCTAGGAAAGTAGAAGATAGTTGGGAACCCATTATTAATATGCAAGTGAATGACTTTGATCTCAAAGCTTCATGTGACCTTGGTTCTAGTGTCTCTACTATGCGTAGAAACATTTATGAAATGCTTGATTTGCCACCTTTGGAAGATTGTTATTTGATGTCCCACTTAATGATAATGCTAAAAAGATACTCATGGAAAGTGTTAATGATGTTCTTATTATGGTTAACAATGCTTATGTCCATGTTAATTTCTATGTTTTGGATGTTGAATACAATGCTTATTGTCCTATTACTTTGGGAAGACCTTTTCTGAGAACTGTTGGTGCCATCATTGATATGAAAGAAGGAACCATTAAATATCAATTTCCATTCAATAAAGGTATTGAACACTTCCCTATGAGGAGATAGAAGTTGCGTTTTCCTCCTTCTTTGAAAGCAAGGTTTGATGTTAATGCTTCTTCATTTGAAAATACTTGGTTCTTGCTTCGTGTGCCTAACTTAAAGGCGTTAAAGAAAAGTACTTATTGGGAGATAACCCAAAAGTTTTCTTGAGTCTTGGAAGTTATTACTTCAGTAATGACCTCTCCTTATCCTTTTTTTGTTTGCCTTTTGTGCCAAGAATAACCTCTAATTAGAGGGAAGTAAGATTTGGGTGCTGTCCCAAAACAGATTTTTGTGCTCCACCGTAAAAATCCTTGTAAAATCCCTATAAGTAGGATTGAGCTGATATTTTCTGAATAAATCCCCCAGTATGTTAGCTAACTTTATTTAGTTCAACACTTTTTGATTTGAGCAACATAAGGTCTTCAAAAAAATAGGTTTCTACCTACTGGTCTGTTTTGACAGATTTCTGCCATTATTTGCATTTGCTTCTTATTGATTCCTTTTTGGGTTCTTTTTGGGAAATTGAGCTGTTTGAGGGAATTGATATAGTAGCTTGTGTTTTTAGTGAAAAAATTTCTGTTCTAAAGCTAAACCCAAAGGTCTATTATCTTTTGAATACACTAATGTTGCTAATGAAGATTGTGTGAAGTTTTGTATGAAGTAAAATTTTCAGGTGTAGATAAAGAATGATGTAATGAGATGAAAAATGGAAAAAATCTCAAGTTTGGGGATGCCACCCCATGTCACCCCAATAAATATTCAAGATGTACAAGCGGCAAACCTTGGGGATGCCCAAGGCATCCCCTTCTTCATCAATAAAAATCTTAGGTCCTTCTAGACACTTGATGACCCACAAGTATAGGGGGTGTATCGTAGTTCTTTCGATAAATAGGAGTGTCGATCCCAACAAGGATCATAAGGTGTTGACTAGTGTTATGAAGCAGGAAATCTCTGTAAATACTTAGCAAATGGATTTTTAGTGGTTTTCTGATAAGGCAACAAAACAAAGTGTAAGTAACAAAGAACAAACGCAGCAAGTGGCCCAATCCTTTATTAGCAAAGGACAAGCCGGTGGAAATACTTATAAAGGCCAAACGTTCTCGAGGACACATGGGAATTCTGTGAAGTGCTTTTGCTTCAAATAGCTGAGTACTCTTCTTTGGTGTTGTAAGTGTTGTGTGGGTGAACCTGTGCTAATGTACCGACCTTACTTGGACTAATACATACTTGTGATTAAAACCCCTGCAAACATCCGTAATTACAAGAAAGTAATTCAGATATAAATCTAACCACAACCTTAAACTATGAGATCCTACACTCCCTTATGCAAAGGTATCCTAACGGGGGTTCAAGTTTCTGTCACTCCGGCAACCCCACAATTAGTATCCAAATACAAAATGCATTCCCCTAGGCCCATAAATGGTGAAGTGTCATGTAGTCGACGTTCACATGACACCACTAGAAGAATATCACCACAACTTAAATACTAAACCATTGAATAATAACTCAACACAAATCCACTAATAACAACATGACTTCTCCCATGTTCTCATGAACTAAACGAACTACTCACAAGACATCATATGGATCAAGATCAAAGATGATATGATAATGGATAACAATCTGAACATAAACAATAATCCAATGGTTCCACTCACAAGCATCAACTACAATAGTAATTAACACCGGGAAAGTTTCCCCTAAGAACTAAAGCAATATCCAACACAATTGTTAAAGCAGGACGGAGTGGTGATGATGGTGCTGGTGCAGATGATGGTGTGGATGATGATGATCCCGATGAAGTCCAGCTTGATAACGATGTTGATGGCGACGATCTCCCCTCTTCGGAAAGGAATTCCCCCGGTAGAAATCTGTCTGCCAGAGAGATCTGTCTCTCTCGGTGTTTTTCGCCCCGCAGAGGCAGCGGAAATCTATCTGTGGTCACTCCCTTCGTATTGGGGTTCCATAGGGAAGATATAGGCGAAGGGGCGGAGTCGGGAGCCGGGCAGGTGGGCCACACCTTCCCTAGGCACGGGGTCAGGTGGGCCAATGCCTAGGGGGATGTGGGCCCCCTGCGGCCCTTCTTCGCTCCTCCTTCTGGCTTCCTCAATCTTCTAGAAAAATAATATTTCCCATATTTTTCTGGTATTTTCTGATCTTTGCGAAATTGCATCAAAATGCCTTATTTTCCATCAGAATCCAGACTCCGGCAGTTCATCCTCCAAGAATCATCCAACTTGCATAAACAGTGGAAAAGACATAAGTAATACCTCATAATAAGACATATATCAATGAATAGAGGTAAATTATGATATGGGAAGGTGATGCAAATTGGATGTATCAACTCCCCCAAGCTTAGACCTTCGCTTGTCCCCAAGCGAAAACTAAGCTCAGTAAACATGTCCACAGGTTTATGGAGTGAAGTGTCGATAAAAGATTACGAACAAGAAGCATCACACTTACCATTACACACCTTATAGAAGCAAGCAACTCACCATTATATAACTTAGCTTGCAATAAGTACAGGAGTCACAATAGAGATGCATAAAGATAAATCATAATTGGAATTGGCAAACTCTTCTTCCTGGTCACAGGACAGCTGGCAAATGGTTTCACAAAAAGATTTTTGTACAAGTTTTATAATAGGAGCACTCTTTGCTCAAAAAGGTTTTTCAATGGAGGATTTCAAAGTAATACTCAATAGATAGGAATTTTGTGCAAACAATGAAGATAAAGAACATGATTGAATAAATTACCATATGAATGCTTGAAACACAACAACTCAAATGCTTGCTGGAGATAGAGAGGAAGTAGGTTTACTGACTCAACTTGGTAACCAGGAGAAAGGTACCTTTATAGAGGGTAGCAGGGATTACAAGTCATAAAGAGCTTCCAAAATATTATAGTACTTACTAGCTTTGAGCCCTCATTGCCCCTATCATAGGCATCTTGAGATGATTAAGGTTAAAGTGCACAAAGATGGAGTATATGCTTGACGAAATATAAGTTGGAAATCTCATGTCCCTTGAATATGAGGGACACTCCTCATGCTACTAAACTTTGGTCACCGGTAAGTTCTTGTCATTGTAAGTACATGCGTATCATAGAGAACCGCCAACGGGGTACCCCTTGCACATGGTACATGAGCTTTCCCATAACCAAAATGACAAGGCAGACAATGAGCATCTCGGTGATCTTTTTATTTACCATGTGTATAGCTTTTTATTGAGGATGCTTCATAGATAGCTCACTATGGTGATGCTGCAAGTTTCCACCATGATTAGGCATGGCTTAGGCTAGCGGCCCAGGCGTTTCTCTAACACAAAATACAGACTCTATGGACTTACAAGTTCCCTCTTTATTTCACACCGTTGACATCTATAGACAAAAGAGCATGATATCAATTGAGTACAAAGTACAGGTGCAATGTTGAAAGCGTTCCCCGTGATAGCACGGTTCTGCTAATTCCAATGTATAGATGCAAGCATATACAACTTTGATGGCACAATGGTTCAAGTCTATTAGGGGCAAGAAAATAAGGTGTGCCATAAAGCTCATGAGAGATTTACTAACTAGTTTTCACATAACAAAATACTTTTTAATTTGAAAGATAGATGAAGCTTGAGAATTTGCTTGGAATAGCAATAGCTACTAGGTAGATATGGTGGACACAAATGACAAAGGTTTTGGTTTAAAGGGTTTGGAAACATGAGAAGTATGCCTTCTCAAAACAGGTTTTTGGCTAGCAAGGCTAGGTAGCAAGCAAGAGAGTTGAAAGAAATAAGCAAACATACAAGTAATAAAGCCAAACATGCAATCTTCCTTGAAGACACAAAAGATCTTAAATAAAGAATACTAAGCTTATGAGCCAACAAGAAAGAAAATGAATGATACAAAATACCTATAAGCTTTTCTCTTTTTCTTTCAAACCTCATAAAGTATTGCTACTGACCAGAACTCGGTTTGCCAAAACCAATTTAGATACACTTGATGATCCCAAAGTGATGCCAATACTGATCAACAAGATCCATCATATAATAGAGATTGAAAACTAAAATAAGAAGTGCAAAAAATAAAGATGAAACTTCTCATTAATATTCCAATAAAGGCACTCACACCTAGGGATACATAGATAACCAACTAAAGGAGAGATACTTCCACATGCAAACCAAACTATAGGATAACTTCTCTACCAAAGATATGAATCCAATAAAAAGGTAAAATATAAAAGATAATGGTGGTGATACCGCGACACTCCCCCCAAGCTTGGAACAAGCCAAGGGGATGCCAAACCTGATGACGAATTACTCCTTCGGTGGTGGTGGTGTTCTCTTGATAATATCCTCAATAAGTTTCCTCAAATCCTCAATATCGAAGGTCGGAGTACGAATCAACTCCGAATTGTGCTCAATGCAGCTCACGATCAATTCGGACCGATGATCCTAGTCATTGTTATTCTTTCCCCACTCTTCCTTCTTAGTGTGTTCCTCTCTTGTTCCTGGTCAGAGGACAGCTGACAAATGGTTTCACAAAAAGCTTTTTGTACAAGTTTTATAATAGGAGCACTCTTTGCTCAAAAAGGTTTTTCAATGGAGGATTTCAAAGTAATACTCAACAGATAGGAATTTTGTGCAAACAAGGAAGATAAAGAACATGATTGAATAAATCACCATATGAATGCTTAAAACACAACAACTCAAATGCTTGCTGGAGATAGAGAGGAAGTAGGTTTACTGACTCAACTTGGTAACCAGGAGAAAGGTCCCTTTATAGAGGGTAGCAGGGATTACAAGTCATAAAGAGCTTCCAAAATATTATAGTACTTACTAGCTTTGAACCCTCATTGCCCCTATCATAGGCATCTTGAGATGATTAAGGTTAAAGTGCACAAAGATGGAGTATATGCTTGACGAAATATAAGTTGGCAATCTCATGTCCCTTGAATATGAGGGCCACTCCTCATGCTACTCAACTTTGGTCACCGGTAAGTTCTTGTCATTGTAAGTACATGTGTATCATAGAGAACCGCCAACGGGGTACCCCTTGCACATGGTACATGAGATTTCCCATAACCAAAATGACAAGGCAAGCAGACAATGAGCATCTCAGCGATCTTTTTATTTACCATGTGTATAGCTTTTTATTGAGGATTTTTCATTTTTTTTCCATACAATCCCCCAGAATGAGGGATCGGGTTCCAATATCACCAGACAACGGAACAGCAACCACACACACATAAACGTAGTACTGACCCACCTAGGGGGTCAAAAAAGATTATTGAGGATGCTTCATAGATAGCTCACTATGGAGATGCTGCAAGTTTCCACCATGATTAGGCATGGCTTAGGCTAGCGGCCCAGGCGTTTCTCTAACACAAAATACAGACTCCATGGACTTACAAGTTCCCTCTTAATTTCACACCGTTGACATCTATAGACAAAAGAGCATGATATCAACTGAGCAAAAAGTACAGGTGCAATGTTGAAAGCATTCCCCGTGACAACACGGTTCTGCTAATTCCAACGTATAGATGCAAGCATATACAACTTCGATGGAACAATGGTTCAAGTCTGTTAGGGGCAAGAAAATAAGGTGTTCCATCAAGTTCATGAGAGCTTTACTAACTAGTTTTCACATAAAAAAATACTTTTTAATTCGAAAGATAGATGAAGGTTGAGAATTTGCTTGGAATATCAATAGCTATTAGGTAGATATGGTGAACACAAATGACAAAGGTTTTGGTTCAAAGGGTTTGGAAACATGAGAAGTATGCCTTCTCAAAACAGGTTTTTGGCTAGCAAGGCTAGGTAGCAAGCAATAGAGTTGAAAGAAACAAGCAAACATACAAGTAATAAAGACAAACATGCAATCTTCCTTGAAGACACAAAAGATCTTAAATAAAGAATACTAAGCTTATGAGCCAACAAGAAAGAAAATGAATGATACAAAATACCTATAAGCTTTTCTCTTTTTCTTCGAACCTCATAAAGTATTGCTACTGACCAGAACTCGGTTTGCCAAAACCAATTTAGATACACTTGATGATCCCAAAGTGATGCCAATACTGATCAACAAGATCCATCATATAATAGAGATTGCAAACTAAAATAAGAAGTGCAAAAAGTAAAAGATGAAACTTCTCATTAATATTCCAATAAAGGCACTCACACCTAGGGATACATAGATAACCAACTAAAGGAGAGATACTTCCACATGCAAACCAAACTATAGGATAACTTCTCTACCAAAGATATGAATCCACTAAAAAGGTAAAATATAAAAGATAATGGTGGTGATACCGCGACACTCCCCCAAGCTTGGAACAAGCCAAGGGGATGCCAAACCTGATGACGAATTACTCCTTTGGTGGTGGTGGTGTTCTCTTGATAATCTCCTCAATAAGTTTCCTCAAATCCTCAATATCGAAGGTCATAGTACGAATCAACTCCGAATTATGCTCAATGCAGCTCATGATCAATTCGGACCGAGGATCCCAGTCCTTGTTATTCTTTCCCCACTCTTCCTTCTTAGTGTGTTCCTCCCCTGCATGGTTAGAACGAGGCATATCCCACATCGAGGGCGAGTTCCCTTTGGGCACATGTTGATACTGACGCTTATGTATAAGAGTGTGGAAGGGTTTCTTGGTACTTGGAGGAGGTGACTGTGGAGAGAGGGCATGACGTCGAGATTTCCCTCATATAGACATCCGTGTTGTCCTCTTAAGCTTGATGGGGGTTGCCACCACTCCAATGCTTGCGACAGTAGCACGGGTGTCAGGTTTCTTATCCTCCTCCATGTCTCCTTCATAACCTATCAAAATCTCCTCCTCCTTGGGTTTGCGAGGATCGTCTTCCTCGGGCTTCTTGCCTTTGTCGTTGGCGGAGACCATGGTGCACTAAACTTGAGAAGGTTTCCTGACAGAAACAGATCGAAACGAAAACACGACGAGAACACGATGCACGAACTTCGGGGGATCCAGGGAGTTATATATTATGAAGTTTCAAAGCATAAGGAAGGTTTTGGCACGGAAACGAGGTGGAGTCGGAGTTCGGGGGTGGCACACCCCCTCTAGGCGCGGCCAGGCAGGGGCCTGCGCCTGGGTGGGTTTTTCCACCTCAGACTCCGTACCTCCTCTGTTTCGTCTCATAACTTCCCTTATGTATTAAAAACATCAAAAATATAAAAAGATTGGGGTTTCACGAACCTTCTGTTTTCACCACTTTTACCTATTCAAAGACGAACTCTGCAGACTCCTTTTCTCCTTACCTTAGAAATTGTTTTTCTCTCAAGACAATACACAAACTTCAATGGAAACATTAGTGTAAGCAAAAACAATTAACCTTTAGGTACACACTTCAACTGAAATCCATCAAAACAAAGGCTTCTATAAGAGGCAAATGCAAATGATAACAGAAATCTGTCAAAACAGACCAGCAGGTAAAGATTAATTTTTTGAAAACCTTCTGTTGCTCAAATAAAAAAGTGCAGAACTAATGAAAGTTGGGTAACAACTTGGAAAACAAGCTCAGAAAAATACAGCTCCATCCGACATACTGAGCTCCCTCACGAATTTTATGGTGAAGCACAAAAATCTGTCCTAGGACAGCCACTTTTCACAACTCCTCTACTCACAAAAGTTGTTGAACTTGACACAAAAACCAAAACAAAAAGGATAAGGCGCGGTTATTACAGAGGCATTAACTTCCAAAACTCGACAAAACTCTTGGGTTATCTCCCAACAAGTACTTTTCTTTATTGCCTTTAAGTTAGGCTTGAAAGTCTTAAAGATGCTCACAAAGGAGATATAACTCTGGAGTGAAAAAGAGCATCAAGAAGCAAATAACCAACACACTTGAGTCTAACCCACTTCCTATGCATGGGAATGTCATGAGAAATTTTTTTTGAAACAAAAAGCCACTAGCATAGGAAGACAAAACAGATGCAACTTCAAAGCTTTCAACATAAAACGGGGAAACTTAATATTATTGAGAAGCATAAAACCATGTTTCCCTCTCTCATAATAACCTTAGTAGCACTTTGAATAAAGTTGACAATATAACCATCAAAGGAATCAATTTTATCACAAGGATGAGCATACTTTCAGTCACCAAAAATAGGCCCAAGGTTATAAACCGGATCAATAGAAGCAAGTTGTTCCATCCTGAAATCTTTATTAGGCAAGCTATTTTCACAAGGAGCTTTAGCAAATTTGGAAAAGTTAAACTCATAAGAATCTCCATCAAACTTAGTTAAAACTTTTTCCTTCTTACAATCTATAATAGCTCCACAAGTGTTTAAGAAAGGTCTACCAAAAACGATAGGACAAGTTTTGCTAGCTACTGAATTAAGCACTAGAAAATCAGCAGGATATTTAATCTTACCACAAAGAACCTCCACATCTCTTACAATACCAATTGGGCAAATGGTTTCCTTATTTGCAAGGTGAATAACCACATCAATGTCCTCAAGCTCACAAGGACCAATTTCATGCATAATTTTCCTGTAAAGCTCATAAGGAATAGCACTAGAACTAGCACCAATATCACATAAACCATAGTAGCAATGATCACCAATTTTAACAGAAAGGGCAGGAACACTAGCTTTTATAGCTCTACTAGGATGAGAAATAATATTAGTAGCTTCTTCACAGAAGACAATATGCTCATCCTCTATATTTCTAGTGACAGGGTCTTTCACAATAGCTACCATAGGTTCAATATTCAATTGCTCAATGGGCTCCACAGTGTTCTTTGCACTTTTTATATTTGCACTAATCATCATAGAATACTCCTTTACCTTAGCTGGGAAAGGTATTTTCTCAATATAAGGTTCAGGCACAATATGATTAGTAGTACAAACTTGAGTACTTCTAACAGGAACTTGACTAACAACATCTTTATAAGGTGCATGGTACTTGTTCCACTTCTTCTTGGAAATTTCTATGTAAGAGGCAAAGGACTTAAAACAGTTGGAAATACTTTGGGAATCAAGACCGAGCTCATTTCTAATATCACGGAAGTCATCAGTTCTCATAAAAGATTTAATGTATTCATAATCATAGTTTATACCTGACTTTCTTCCTTTGTCATTCTCCCAAGCTTCAGTGTTTTCTTGAATACGGTCCAGTAGATCCCATTTAGCTTCTTCCTTCATACGTGTGAATGATCTAGCACAAGAAGCATCTAGTAAATCTTTTTCATGAAGAGAAAGCCTAGCATAAAAGTTATTGATAATAATATTGTTAGGGAGTTCATGAATAGGACATTTAAGCATTAGTAACTTCAATCTCCCCCAAGCTTGAGTTGTACTCTATCCATCACGAAGCCAAAAGTTATATATCAGATTTCTATACTTATGAATCTCACTGGGAGGATAGAATTTAGATTAAAAGAGAGAAGCCATTTCCTCCCATTCCATGGGTTGTCCATTCTTCAGCAACTTATACCATTCTTCAGCTCTCCCTTTCAAGGATATGGAGAGTAAATTCTTCTTTAGTTGTTCAGTTTTGATACCTGCACACTTAAACAACCTGCATAATGCATGGATAAAAAACAAATGATCACCGGGATGGACAGTTCCATCCCCAAAATAATAATTATCCATAACACGATCAACAATACTTGTAGTATCTTAAAAGGATCTATCTCAATAGGTGGTGGTTCATCTACTACCCTTATAGTGGTAGTAGTTTTCCCAAACAGAAAACCAAGTGGGTTATCCATATTGGAAACAAAGTAACAATAAGTAACAAAAATAAATACTCACACTAGAAGTTTCCTTTACCAATTCAACACTTCAATAGCGCTTCACTCCTTGGCAACGGCGCCAGAAAATAGTATTGATGACCCACAAGTATAGGGGGTGTATCGCAGTACTTTCGATAAATAGGAGTGTCGATCCCAACGAGGAGTAGAAGGTGTTGACTAGTGGTATGGAGCAGGAAATATCTGTAAATACTTAGCAAACGGATTTTTAGTGGTTTTCTGATAAGGCAACAAAACAAAGTGCAAGTAACAAAGAACAAACACAGCAAGTGGCCCAATCCTTTCTTAGCAAAGGACAAGCCAGTGGAAATACTTATAAAGACCAAACGTTCTCGTGGACACATGGAAATTCTGTCAAGTGCTTTCGCTTCAAATAGCTGAGTACTCTTCTTTGGTGTTGTAAGTGTTGTGTGGGTGAACCTGTGCTAATGTACCGACCTTACTTGTACTAATACATACTTGTGATTAAACCCCCTGCAAACATCTGTAACTACAGGAAAGTAATTAAGATATAAATCTAATCACAGCCTTAAACTCTGAGATCCTATGCTCTCTTATGCAAAGGTGTCCTAACGGGGGTTCAGGTTTCTGTCACTCCGGCAACCCCACAATTAGTAGCCAAATACACAATGCATTCCCCTAGAACCATAAATGGTGAAGTTTCATGTAGTCGACGTTCACATGACACCACTAGAAGAATAGCACTACAACTTAAATACAAAACCATTGAATAATAACTCAACACAAATCCACTAATAACAACATGACTTATCCCATGTCCTCAAGAACTAAACGAACTACTCACAAGACATCATATGGATCAAGATGAAATATAATATGATAATAGATAACAATCTGAACATAAACAATAATCCAATGGTTCCACTCACAATCAACAACTACAATAGTAATTAACACCGGGAAAGTTTCCCCTGAGAACTAAAGCAATATCCAACACAATTGTTATAGTGGGACGGAGTGGTGATGATGGTGCTAGTCGATATGATGGTGTGGATGATGATGATCCCGATGAAGCCTAGCTTGATGATGATGTTGATGGCGACGATCTCCCCTCTCCGGGAAGGAATTCCCCGGGCAGAAATCTGTCTGCCGGAGAGATCTTTCTCTCTCGGTGTTTTCCACCCCGCATAGGCGGCGGAAATCTATCTGTGGTCACTCCCTTTGTATTAGGATTCCATAGGGAAGATATAGGTGAAGGGGCAGAGTCGGGAGCCGGGCACGTGGACCACACCTGCCCTAGGCGCGGGGTCAGGTGGGCCCACGCCTAGGGGGGTGTGGGCCCCCTGCGACCCTTCTTCGCTCCTCCTTCTGGCTTCCTCAATATTCTGGAAAAATAATATTTTCCCATATTTTTCTGGTATTTTTCTGATCTTCGTGAAATTGCATTAAAACACCTTCTTTTCCATCAGAATCTAGACTCCGGCAGTTCATCCTCCAAGAATCATCCAACATGCATAAATAGTGGAAAATACATAAGTAATACCTCATAATAAGACATATATCAATGAATAGAGGTAAATTATGATATAGGAAGGTGATGCAAATTGGACGTATCAACACTTCGTTTTTATTGTTTCATGCACTGTTGTGTTGTTCTTGGAGCGTCTTAGTTTTCGTTTGGTTTGCTTAGTTTCTTGAATAAAGTATTTTGGACCCCCGTTCTCGTTGTGTTGTTTCAATAGATTTTTTTGCTTAAATAGTACAAGAGGAGCTTGCTTTGACTGTGACTTATACTTTAGCATGTCATGCTAGATGTTGTTTTGACTTTATGCTTAGTAATTATTGCTATAGCATGACTTGTTCCAAACAATTGGGATTGTTTAATGTGCCTTGAAGGAATCATGTGTTGTTTTAGCATACAAAAGCATGGTATTATGGTATTCTCCTTTGATGCTTTGTTTGGTTTGACTTGGCACATGCTCACACCATGTTATGACTATAAACAAGTCACCATAGCCTCTATGATCATTTAGTACTTGACTTGTAGTACCACTTTATGCTTTGATTAGTTATGTTTTGTCGCTCTGCATGATTATGGACATTATTGCTCTCTTAGTTGGTCACTCCCAGTCTTTTGCTAGCCTCCACTTGTATGAGTAAGTTCTACTCATGCTTCCAACTCCCAAGAAACCAAGTTATTCCAAAGTGTCTACTATAAATTCCTATGCATTGTGTGTTACACCATTCCAAGTATATTCTTGTTTTTCATCTATCTTCCAATTAAATATTATTTTGTTATGTGAAAACTTAGTGATTAAAGCTCTCACAAACTTGATGACACACTTTATTTTTCTTGCCCCTAATAAACTTGAACCATTGTGTCATCTATGGTGTATATGCTTGCACGTATACGTTGGAATTAGCAGAACCGTGCTGTCACGGGGAACGCTTTCAACATTTCACTTGTACTTTGTACATAGTTGATATCATGCTCTTTTGTCTATGTATGTCGTTGGTGTGAAATGAAAGGGAAACTTGTAAGTCCATGGAGTTAAGTATGTGTGTTAGAGAAACGCTTGGGCCGCTAGCCTAAGACATGCCTAATCATGGTCGAAATTTGTAGCATCACCATAATAACATCTATGAAGCTTTCTTCTTATAAAAAAGAGACATATTGAAAAGAGAAAGAGAGAATATGCGGTGACCCAGCATACCACTGCATGATATAGTATACAATAGTCGTGGATATAACACCAATGAATCACCGTTCACCAGTATTACACCCCTTAGAGTGTCACAACAGAAACACAGCAGGTCCAACACATGGCTAAAGGTTATAACTCACTCTTTACACAAGATCCAGAGAACACTCTAGGTTAAAGAGAGAGAAAGAACTTCTTACAAAGAAGAATCAAAAATAGACAACTCAAAAGCTATCATATTAATAAGACTCGTATTTTAACTAATGGTATGGCATTGCTGCTATCGCAATACACTACAGAAATAGGTTCTATGGCTAGATATTATATTCCTATTTAATCAGTAACTTCGTCTTCACTCGAGTTGATGTATATGTTGACTTTCTTGACTTCATTGAAGACTTGAGCTGTTGATGGTGGTTCCCGGAGCATGACTTGATGTAGACGTTGTCTGTAATCGCTTCAGAATCTAGCAAGGGTTAAGAAGATACTTTGAGTACGAGCGTACTCAGCAAGTTCACTAGAAAAGTAGTGTTTGATGCACTATATCTACATCCACAGATCATAGGTCGTAGGCAATGCAAGTTTATGTAAACATTTCTTCAAAGGTTGCTTTTATTTTGAAAAGCTATGTCCGTCGGCCTTCACGGGTTTACCAGAACTTTCATGGAGTTTCTTTCCCGCCGCGTTCGCAGCTCCTTCCCGGAACAGGGAGTAACAAGTTACAGCTCTTACACTCTGCAGAGGTGCGTTACTTTTCCCATGAGAGATCAACTCCTTGTTGCACAACCGGGCAGCTTACCCGTCCACAATTCCATGTTGTGGGGCCCCGTAGTTGGTCCAAGCCAATCACTGCCCTATCCGCGACCTCATATGTCTGCACGATCCTTCAGGCTGGCTCATCTTCGTTAAGTCCCCTTTCGGGCAGGCTAAAACCCTGATGAGTTCCCGAAGTCTCTATGACCTGGTGTTGCCCTGGCAAGTGCCATATTAAATGGTCCATCCACTAAACACCATCCATAGATAATCTAGACACCAAAAGTGTGGGGCGTAAGGGTGCCCACCCATATCCATATGTTGGATCCGCACAAGTAATCACAACGTCACGTTAAGATCGTCTTGCCTCCATACAAGAGTAAAAGGATACATTTGACTTCTCCGTCCCATTCCAAATCTCATGGTTAACACGTAATATACGGCGCAAGAATCACTGGTGACATTGGTTGTTAAGTCCTAGGTATTATGTTCCTTTACCACCAAAACTTTTATAGTAAGTTATTACCTCATGGTAATAACCTATAATCACATTATTATTAAAATAGTGTTTTCGGACCTTTTTCAAATACAGGTGATGTCGACATTGGATTTGTAAAATACTTTACAGAAAATAACCAAAGGACATGAGCAAGTGTAAACTTGCCTTTCGTGATTGCAAGATTATGCACTCACGGTCTTCAAGACAATATAAGATCCAATATCTGAAATCAACATCATTGGTCCGGTAAGGACTAATGTTTAAAGAAGCAATATGTTCTTATGCATAAGTATTGTGATGCACTTTATAAACGCGAATCCCGGGGATAACGTTGTTTTAGGGTTTGGATTCCGGAAATGGTTACTTTAGGATGTGTTGTACTTTTAGATAAATTTCACACTTGTGCTTTTTATTAGGGCTTGTGAGTGTGTGTGAACAACACATATTTATGCAGCAATAAAATATACACCTATGAAATGTTATTCAAGATTGTTTACACTTTAATTATTTATCTTCAAACTTTACTTTACAAGTAAAGTCAGTTATAAAGAGCTTAAGTGTTATTGATTCAAAGTATACAAGTGAAGTATGGAGTAATGTGATCTTGATTATTGGTTATTTATTGTCCGAAGTGGCAAAACGAATAACTTTTGAAGAAAAGATTTCTTTTCTAAGGTCTAAACAATCTTTGTGGTTAGTTGAGTTCGGTCGATGTTATTTGGTGCTGTTGGAGATATGCCCTAGAGGCAATAATAAATGTAGTTATTATTATATCTTTGTGTTTATGATAAATGTTTACATTCATGCTATAATAGTATTAACAAGGAAACATTAATACTTGTGTGATTTGTAAACTTAATTTGAAGTCCCTAGTATAGCCTCTATACTTCACTAGCTTGTTGGTTGATTAATGATTGTGGTTTCCCTATCATGAACATTGAGATGTTATCAACAACAAGATCATATCGTTAGGAGAATGATATGGTGGACATACTCCTATATATAAGCATAGCATAAAGATCAAGTCATTTCAATAGTTCAATTGCTATATGCTTTCTGATACATAGTAACCTAATTCCTTCGACCATGAGATCATGCATATCACCTTTACCGGATGGATGCTTTGATGACATCAAACACCACACCGTAACTGGGTGGCTATAAAGGTGGCATTGAGTGTTCGGAAAGTATTGGTTGAAACACATGGATCAAGAATGGGATTTGTCCATCCATATGACGGATAGATATACTCTGGGCCCTCTCGGTGGAATGTCATCCAATTAGCTTGCAAGCATGTGACTGGGTCACAAGGGATCACATATCACGGGAACGAGAAAAGAGTACTTATCGGTAACGAGGTTGAACTAGGTATGCAGAGAGATACCGACGATCATAACCTCGGATAAGTAAACTATCGCGAGACAAAGAGAAATTGGCATCATATGTAAGTGGTTCATTCGATCGCAAAGTAATCGAAGAAATATGTGGGAGCCATATGAATTTCCAGATTCCTCTATTGGTTATTGTTAGGAGAAGTGTCTCGATCATGTCCGCATAATTCACGAACCGTAGGGAGACACACTTAAGGATTGACGTTGTTTGAGTAGTTATGGTATTATGAGAAAGAGACCGAATGTTGTTCGAGTCTCGGATGGGATCCGGATATCACGAGGTGATCCGGAATGGTCCGGAGAATAAGATTCATATAAGGAAAGTCCCGTTTCGGAGTTCGGGAATGATTCCGGTGTTTTCATCGGGAATGTTCTAGAAGGTTCCGGATTGTCCGGCACTCCGGGGGGGAGGGTACATGAATGTGTCATTGAATGATTGCATCATGTACTAAGTGTTCTTGCTGTTCCAAAACTGAAAAGTCAAACTGCCAGTTTGAAAGTCAAACGGCTAAAACAGGAAACTGTGGAAAATAGGAAACTGTGGGAAACAGGAAACTGTGGGAAACAAGCAAGAGGAGGTTGAAACCAACTTGGAGGAGGAGTCCCTCTCCTCCAAGCCGACGGCCAGCCTAGGCCGAGTTGGGGAGGGACTCCCCTCCCTCCCCTGGCGCGCCAGCCCCTCCACCTATAAAAGGAGGGGCAGGGCCTCCTCCTCTAGACACACAAGTTTATACCTCTAATCTCCGGTTTAGAGCCGTTCTGGTTTAGAGCTTCTAATTGCTTTAGCCTGTGGTTTAGAGCCTTCTAATTGGTGTGTCTAATCTCTAGACCACTAATAGCCCTCTCTCATACTCCACCATACTCGCTCCGGCTTAAGGCGAAGCTCAAGGATTCCCTCTACTTAGGTACCACGCCTTGCCTTAGGAATCGCGAGGAGAGTGCTACAACCTCCATTTTCTTTGGAACAAGGGAGAGGAAGGTCTTCACGAAAACAACGTGTGACCGATCATGGAAGCGCCGCCGAACGCAGCCGGAAGGATCGTCTACACGATCTTGAGATCGGAAAGAGTACGACTACATCACCCACGAGAATCCGCTCTCGTTAAACACTTTGGAATCTTCGAGGTTAAGTTATTCCATCGACTCGTTGCTACAATCTAGTAGATAGATCTTGGCTTGTTTGTTTGTATGCGATAGAAATTTTTGTTTTCCATGCTACGAACCCCTCAAAGGGTATCGAGCCGTGTCTATATGTATATCTGTTGCACGAGTAGAACACAATGGTCATTGTGGGCGTTGATGCTTTTATTGTCGATTGCTTTTTGTGTATTTTGCATCTTGCGGTATGTTGGGATGAAGCGGCCCGGGCTAACCTTACATGACATCGTTCATGAGACTTGCTCCACGCTTAACATGCAACTTGTATTGCATAAGTGGCTTTGCGGGTGCCTGTTTCTCCTAGCATAGTTAAGATCCAATTTAAAACGGGTGATCAACAATGCTACTATCAATGTTGTGGTTCTTGTTCGTAAGTTAGAACGACACTTATTGAAAGCCCCAAACCACGTAAAATATGTAAAGAAAGTAGAGGCGTCTAACTTTGTTTTGCAGGTGTCTTGATGATGTGATATGGCCATGATTGTGATTATATTTGATGTATGCAATGTTCCTTATTGTAAGTTGGCATCGGCAGGAGCCATATGGTTGTCTTTAATTTATGTTAAGACCCGCGTGTCTATTCAAAGTAGTTGTAATAGTTGAAGCCGGTGGACGACAACCATGGTGAAGCGTCATTGACCTTGATGCAATGCCGGTGATGATGGAGATCATGTTCGTGCTTGAAGATGGAGATCGGAAGTACAAAGAAGAAAGGCCATATCATATCACATATTATGAATTGCATGTGATGTTAATCCTTTATGCATCTTGTATTGCTTAGTAGACGACGGTAGCATTATAAGATGATCCCTCATGCACATGAATTTCAAATCATAAAGTGTTCACCCTTAGTTAGCACCGTTGCTAAAGCTTGTTGTTTCGAAGCACCACGTAATGATCGGGTGTGTTAGATTCTGCAAGTGTATACAACGTGAGCAAGCCAGTTGCTCATGCGAAACTAAGGTTTGATCTTGACGAGCCTAGCATATGCAGACATGGTCTCGGAACACGGATCACCGAAAGGTAAAGCATGAATCGTATAGTAGATATGATGAACATGACGATTGTTCGCCATTGAAACTATATCAACTCTCGTGATGATCGGTGTTGATGTAGTGGATTTGGTTCTGTGATCACTAAAACAATGTGAGGGATGTTGTTTTGAGTGGGAGTTCACCTAGTTTAATTTCATTAATTAATTTGAACTCAATTTGTCATAAACTTAGTCTAAACTATTGCAAATATGTTGTAGATCAATGGCAGCCCTACCATCAATTTTAATGCGTTCCTAGAGAAAGAAAAGTTGAAAAACAATGGAAGCAACTTGGATTGGTTCCCCAATTTGAGGATTGTCCTCACGGTGGTAATTTGACCTATGTGCTAGATGCACATTGGGTGACCCACTGCGGTGATGCTTCCGATGAAGTAAAGAATGTTTACCTCGCCGAAAGAATCGTACTCCATAGTTCAAGGTGCTATCTTGTATGGTTTAGAATCGGAGCTTGAGAAAAGGTTTGAAGAGTCGGACCCATATGATATTGTCGAGGATCTCAAATTGATTTTTGAGACTCATGCGGCAATTGAAAGCTATGAGGCTTACGAAAAGTTCTTTAAGCGCAAGATGGAAGAGGGCAGCTCGTCGGTGAGCATGTGCTTAAGATGTCTGGGCACGCAAACAAACTTCAAAGCTTGGGTATAGTGATTCCTAATGCTTTGGGGATTTACCGTCCTCGATCACGCCACCAAGTTACAGGAACTTTGTGATGAACTACAACATGCGTAACATGAACAAAGAGTTGCGAACTGTTTGCTATGTTAAAGTCTGCGAAGTGGAGATCAAGAAAGAGCACCAAGTGTTGATGGTCAATAAGACCACCAAACTCAAGAAAGGCAAGTCTAAGCAAAGAGACACTTCAAGAAGGGTGGTAAGAAAGTTACCACGCGGGCGAAGAAAACCAAGGCTGGACCCAAGCACGGCGAGTGCCTTTACGCAAGGGAGAAGGTCCTTTGGGCGGAATTGCCCAAAGTACTTGGCGGATCGAAGAACGGCAACATCAAGAAGAAAGGTATATCCGATATACATGTTATTGATGTGTATCTCACTAGTACTCGTAGTAGTGCACGGGTATTTGATCTTGGTTGTTGCTCATATTTGTAACTTTCGAAGCGTGTTGCGAATAAGCGGAAGCTAGCGAAGAACGAGGTGACGATGCGGCGTGGGAAAGCGGATCAAAGGTTGATGTGATCGCGGTCGACGCTACCCCTTCATCTACCATCGGGATTAGTTTAATACTTAAATAATTGTTATTTAGTGCTGCGTTGAGCATGAACATTATATCGGGATCTTGTTTATTGCGAGGCGGTTACTTGTTTAAGTCGAGAATAATGGTTGTTCGATTTATATGAGTAATATGTTTTATGCACATGCACCTTTGATAGATGGTCTATTCTTATTGAATCTCGATAGTGGAAATACACATATCAACAACATTGAGGCTAAACGTTTGAAATCAGCGATAATTCGACCTATATGTGGCAATCGTCTTGGTCACATTGGAGTGAAGCGTATGAAGAAACTCCATTCCGATGGACTTCTTGAATCACTTGATTTTGAATCACTTGAAAGATGCGAAGCATGTCTGATGGGAAAAATGACTAAGACTCCATTTTCTGGTATGATGGAGCGAGCTACGGACTTATTGGAAATCATACATACCGATGTGTGTGGTCCAATGAGTGTAGCATCGCGCGGTGGTTATCGTTATGTTCTTACCTTCACGGATGACATGAGTAGATATGGGTATATCTATTTCATGAAACATAAGTCCGAAACTTTCGAGAAGTTTAAGGAGTTTCAAAGTGAGGTAGAGAATCAACGTAACAAGAAGATTAAATTTCTACGTTCTGATCCTGGAGGTGAATATCTAAGTTACGAGTTTGGCGAGCATTTAAAGAAGTGCGGAATACTTTTGACAATTGACACCGCCGGGAACACCACAGCATAATGGTGTGTCCGAACATCGTAATCGAACTCTCTTAGATATGGTTCGTTCTATGATGTCACTTACAGATTTACCGCTATCATTTTGGGGTTATGCATTAGAAACAGCTGCATTCACTTTAAATATGGCACCATCTAAATCCGTTGAAACGACACCGTATGAATTATGGTTTGGCAAGAAACCTAAATTGTCGTTCCTTAAAGTTTGGGGATCTGAAGCCTATGTAAAGAAGTTACTGTAGGACAAGCTTGAACCCAAAGCGGAAAAATGCGTCTTCATAGGATACAGAAGGAAACTATTGGGTATACCTTCTATCATAGATCCGAAGGCAAAATCTTCGTTGCCAAGAATGGATCCTTTCTAGAGAAGGAATTTCTCTCGAAAGAAGTGACTGGAAGGAAAGTAGAACTCGACGAGGTTGTCGAACCTTCTCTCGAACTTGCGGGTAGCGCAACACCGGAAGAAGTTCTTGTGGTGCCTGCACCAATAAGAGAGGAAGCTAATTATGATGATCATGAAACTTCGGTTGAAGTTTCTACAGAGCCTCGGAGGTCAACGAGAACTCGTACCACTCCAGATTGGTATGATCCCGTTATGAGTGTCATGTTGGTGGACAACACCGATGACCCCGAGACATATGAGGAAGCGATGATGAGCCCAGATTCCAATAAATGGCAAGAAGCCATGAAATCCGAGATTGGATCCATGCACGAAAACCAAGTATGGACTTTGGTGGACTTACCGGATGGCCGGAAGGCTGTCGAGAATAAATGGATTTTCAAGAAGAAAATGGTAATGTTACTATCTATAAAGCTCGACTTGTCGCAAAAGGGTTTCGACAAATTCAAGGAGTTGACTACGATGAGACTTTCTCACCAGTAGCGAAGCTAAAGTCTATGAGGATTATGTTAGCAATCGCTGCATATTATGATTATGAGATATGGCGGATGGATGTCAAAACAGCATTCCTCAATGGAGATATTGATGAAGAGTTGTATATGATGCAACCCAAAGGTTTTGTCGATCCTAAAGATGCTAACAAGGTATGCAAACTTCAACGGTCCATCTATGGATTGAAGCAAGCATCCCGAAGTTGGAATCAACGTTTTGATAAGGTAATCGAAGTTTTGGTTTTATACAAACTTATGGAGAAGCTTGTATTTACAAGAAAGTGAGTGGGAGCTACGTAGCATTCTTAATACTATATGTGGATGACATATTGTTGATTGGGAATGATGTAGACCTTCTTAATAGTGTCAAGGAATATTTGAATAATAGTTTTTCAATGAAGGATCTTGGCGAGCAACTTACATATTAGGCATAAAGATTTATAGAGATAGATCGAAGCCAAATATCATTGTCACAGTACATATTTGGACAAAGTTCTAAAGAGGTTTGGAATGGAAGAAAGCAAGAAAGGGTTCTTGCCCATGTTGCTATCGACCTTGAGTAAAACTCAAAGTCCAACATCGGAGAAGATAGAGAAAGGATGAGTAAAACTCCTAGGCCTCACCATAGGATCTCTAATGTATGCCATGCTATGTACTAGACCCGACATTGCATATGTTGTTAGTTTAACTAGCAGATATCAAAGTGATCCGAGAGTGGATCATTGACATGATCAAAAACATCCTTAAGTACTTGAGAAGAACTAAGGATATGGTTCTTTCTTATGGAGGTGATGAACAGCTCGTTGTTAATGGTTACACCGATGCTAGTTGGAACACCGATCCGGATGATTCTAAATCACAATCTGGATACGTATTTATTTTGAATGGTGCAGCAGTTAGCTGGAGGAGTGCAAAGCAAAGCGTTGTGGCGAGATCTTCAACTGAATCGGAATACATGGCTGCTTCCGAGGCTTCACAAGAAGCGATATGGATGAAAGAGTTCATTACAGAGCTGGGTGTGGTTCCTAGTGCGCTGGACCCAATGTCTATCTACTGTGATAACATGGGAGCCATAGCCAATGCGCAAGAACCAAGGTCACACAAGAAGCTGAAGCATATTAAGCTACGTTTTCACGCTATTCGAGAACTGAAGGGTTCGCAGCATAGAAAACAAAAAATTTCCTACGATGGGAACAACTATGTACCAAGATCTATCTACTAGATACAAACAACGGGCGGATGTATATCCGTAGAGAACATACCCTTGAAGACCGACAAAGCTTAACGAGTCCAAACTCGTGGTTGATGTAGACGATCTCTTGCCGATCTCAAGATCGAGAGGAAGTCCTAGCGCCGCAAAACAATGGCGCATCCGTGCTCGCACACACGTTCGAGGCACAGCAACCTCCGCCTCCTCGCTCCAAATGATGCGGAAGCACAACTCTTTCTTGCCGAAAGCCACCGGGAACATGTATCTCGCTAGTCCGAGACCATGGGGATAAAATCTAGAGGAGAGAGATCCTTCACGAGGAGGTGTGGTGTGAGAGAGGAGGAGAGGGGCCTTTTATAGGGGAGAGGGGGCACCCAAGGGGCCATGCGCCCAGCCATGGGGCTGCCCCACCTCTTCCACATTCATGTGGGTGGAGCTCCCACTCAAAATGAAAAGCCTCCACTCCCATTAAAAGCCTCCACTCATAAATTCACTCACATGCATTAAATTTCCACCAAATTTAATGCAAGCTCTCATTAAATAAAACTCTTTTATTTATTTATTCAGAATTTTGTTAATTACTTTAATTAACAAACATTCACATAAAACCCTTGCTAGTATTCCATTTCACATGCGAGAACCAGTTTCACAATTTCAAGAAAGCGATTTGTGTCTAGTGAAATAAATTCCTGCTTTCCTTTTCTTTTCTGCATGAAACTGTTGCTCCAAATGGATGTCGGTGTATCTTAAGTGTGTCACCCTACGGTTCGCGAATAATGTGGACATGATCGAGACCCCTCTCGGATCAATAATCGAGCGGGATCGGAGACCCATCGACTCCCACACATTCAACGATGACTTTCTTGTGATCGTCGGAACCTTTACGCTAGTATCTTAATCCTTTTGTTTAGCGATATATTACATGTCCTAGATTAAATCATCGGTATCTCCATACCTAGTTTGATCTCGTTACCGACATGCACTCTTTTCTCGTTCCCGTGATATAACATTCTAGTGATCAAATCACTTGCTTGCAAGCTAATCAATGTGATATCACCGAGAGGGCCAGAGTATATCTATCCGTCATCGGGATGAACAAATTCCACTCTCGATCCATGGGCCTCAACATAACACTTTAGTAGTTACGAATCCATCTTTATAATCACCCCGTTACGGTGTGACGTTTGATGTTATCAAGAAACTCTTAGGTGTTAGTGATTGACATGATCTCATGGTCTAAGGATTAGGATCACTTAAAGATGTTATAGCAATATAAACTCAATGACTTTGATCGTAATGCTATACTTGGATGAATGTTCATCACACCATTACACTAATGTTGTGACCCGTTATTAACAACATCCAATGTCCATGATCAGGAAACCTTGATCATCTTGTTAATCAACGAGCTAGTTTATAAGAGAGGCATAACTAGGAACTTTCTATTTGTTTATTAAACACACATGTATTAACGTTTCCGTATTAATACAATTATAGCATGCAAAATAAACATTTATCATAAATAAGGAATACGATAATAACCACTTTATTATTGCCTCTCGGGCATATTCCTTGATCTCCCACTTGCACTAGAGACAATAATCTAGTTTGAAAACTTTGTGTATTGAACACCTATGGCTTTCTGGTGTTCCAAATACGCAATTGCAAGTGGTTGACATAATCTACGGATCTGACGCTTTCAGGTCCGTGTGTATTTGCATGTCTTTGCGTCTTCACGCATCACTCATTCTCTAATGAGATGGCATTGTATTAATTTGGTCTTTCGGTGAGACCTTTAGTTCCTTGGGGTTAAAACACGTCGATACTATTGTCATACAATATATCTTTAGTGTTAGCCCGTTGCGAACCACACCTTAGTTTGATAACAAACTACTTGACACAAATTCCCTCCTTGTCGCTACTATAGCGGTCATATACTTAGCCTTTTGTTGTAGTATTCGTCACAATGTCTTAACTTTGGAACTCTTCCAAATCCATCATGGAATCTCCTTTCCATTACATTGTGCCACCCATAGTTTAAATTGAGATAAACTTAATTTGTATCTTGTGACAAAACTAGTATCAATGTAACGCTTTACAATGAACTATTTGTAATTGTTTGTCACCTCTACACAAATATATTCTTAGTTCTTCCAAAAGATCATAAGAATATCCTTACTATAGTCCAATGATCATTTTATGATTAATTATGGTATATGCTCATAACACTTAGAGCATAGGACATATCTGGATGTGTACATATCATGGTATGATTGATCAAAACATTCTTGTGATTTCACTCATCAAGTGTCAAAACACTTGAATCTTGTTTCACTTATCAAGTGTCGATACACTTGAATCTTGATACAATTCCTTTCCATGCAACAAGAACTGTTTCTTGTCGTTTCTATATTGAACTCCTTCAATATCTTATATATACGTTTGGCATAAACATATTAGCGTTACAGTCTATCCACTATAGACATTCACGCTAAATATTCGGGTTTTGCCTAAGTCTTTCATCAAAATGAAATTCTTAACCTTTGTCAATAAAATATACATCATTTCTAATCAACAAGATGTCCTCCATATAATGTATTAGAAATATGTCTTAGCGCTCCCACTTAATTTCTTGCAAATGCAAGCATCTTCATCGTCTCCTGATGAAAACTCCTTTTCATCACGGTGAAGATTCCAACTCATGATGCTTACTTCAACCATTGAAGTTTGCATGCCCTTTAACATCCTTTGAATTTAACAAAACCCTTTGGACCGTGTCATGTACACGTCCTAGGTAACCATTCTATTAGAAGAACTTTGTTTTGTTTATTCATCTACCATATACCAAATTATATGTAGTGGTTGCTACTTTAATCCGTTCAGACTAAATATCGCTATGAAAGATCAAATCTTGTCATAGTCAACTCCTTGAACATTGTCATAAAATACTTTACGACATGTCGACTATTTCATAGATGTGAAACATCCATGCCTGTTTCTTTATAGATCCAAATATGACCGATAGGTTTTTACACCTTTCCGGAGGGTCTTCCAAGTTCAAAACTTGATTTCTCGTATATGGAACTATCACGGATTTTATGGCTTCAAGCCATTTGACGGAGCCAGGGCCCATCATCGCTTCTTTGCATATAGTCGGTTAATCATTGTCAAACAATGATGATTTACTCTCAAATCTTAGTATTTGATTGTTTATCCGACCGACTTGGTTCAATAAGAACTTAGATCTCCGTGACCACAACCTTTGAGGCACATAAGCTATGAGCATTATGGCAGCCTTCGGAACGATTTCCGGCGCTGCGCAACTCAGCTCATATAGCTAAGGTTCGTTAACCTTATCAAAGTTCTATTGTCCTCCCACTTAACATTTATGAAAAATTCCTTCTTCAAGAAACTTTACATTTCAAGCGACAAACCCTTTTGTCCTCGGTGTTATGGAGGAATAACCAATTGTTATTCGAAATAACCTACAAAGACATGCTCATCCGACTTTGGTTGTAAACATCTTACTTATGTTTAGCATACCAAAATTTAAGAAATGACAACTTGGGTTTTACCCCAAACCATAACTTCCATGGTGTCATTTCAACGGATCTAGATGGAGCTCTTTTCAGTGTAAAAGCGGTAGTCTCTAAAGCTTTAATCTTTTAAAACATAATGGCAGTTTTATAAATAACACCTTTGATCCAACCATGTCAAACAAGGTTTCATTACAAATCTCAAACACTCCATACTCCTATGGTGTTTCGGGATATGTAAATCTAGGTGTTTTGCTAAACTTGCAACTCAAATAAATCCCTTCATGATAAAATCATAATTTATTTATTTTCTTGTTACACTTGTAACTCGAATAAATCCCTTTATGATCAAATCATAATTCATTTATTTTTCTTGTTACAATGATTTTTCACTTCATCTTGAAAGTCTTTGAAACATTTTCAAATATTTCATACTTGTTTCTCATTAAGTGAACATTCACTCAAATTTCCGGAGAAAGCATATGAAGTTGAAACCCATCGCTTACGACTGAACATAATGGACTACATACATCGATATGTATAAATTCCAATATTTTAGTCGTTCGTTCTTCTTTGGTCTTTGAACGAAGTTTTAATTATCCCGAGGAAAGTCTCACAAGCGTCACTTGATCAAATCAAAGACTCCAAAAATCCATGAAAATGGAGATTCTTCATGTTTTCTTTCCAATATAATTTAAACAAATGATGTCACTTCATAAGTGATCTTTCAATCATTTGTCTTGCAACATTTTAGCATTAGGATTTATGGATGTGATTTCTTCAACTAGATTTGTAAATCATCCATCTTATATGGAATACGGTAATTATTTGAACAACCTTTGTTCTTATAATACTGATTCAAATAACAATTATTAAAACAAATCTTGAAGTCTTTCTTCAACTAGATTTGTAAATCATCCATCTTATATGGAATACGGTAATTATTTGAACAACCTTTGTTCTTATAATACCTGATTCAAATAACAATTATTAAAACAAATCTTGAAGTCAAGCTTTGATGTCAACGAGAAATACAAACAACGGTTTGTTTGTTTTCGATGAACATCATCACATTTTCTCTTGCTAGTTACTTAGGCCATTGTGGTTCATGAATTGCGTTGTTCCGTATGACATTTCATACCAACCAATTCGGTATCCAATACCCAAGAACCACATTGTTTAACAAGCAAAGAATACAACCATAACATGTATATCATTTATATACCTAAATTGGATATTTCCAATCTTTTCTTTTCTGCCAAATATATTTTATAGATTCTCTTTCAGCATTTCCTTTTCCTTTTAAAAGAATTTATCAACATCAAAAGTGGCGCCATATACATGACACATAGTCCAAAGCGTGTATATTCAAATAATAATACCTTTGGACTTGCACTTTGAAGTAGATCACCATCATCAAATGATCGGTATTCTTTCAAAATCCATTCTTTAGTAATCTTTTAGTGTAGTAAACATTTTACATACATATTCTATTCACCCTTATCATGACGATTTTCATGATCAAGCTACTTTAGCTTATAAAGGCGAATCGTGAGTATAACATTACTTTCCAAAACCCTTTTGGATGATTAGGATGTCTAGCATCTCCAACCTTCGCAAATTCTCATCCAATATGAGAACATATATTATACTCTATCATATTGCAACCAAAACATTGTTTCAGATATCGTTATATCGCCACACATGATGGTTTCAAACAATTCTTTCGCTCCTAGATAAACTTGATGTTTAAAACAAGAATCATGGAGGCAAACATGATACTTAAGATACTAACACTGGAATTGTTACTCTTGATTTAATACCAATTATTAAATCTCACGGAGTAAATAAAATTTGCTAAAAGTTTGCAATAGGACTTTAAACTTTAGATTGACACTCAACACAATACGATACCAGTTAAAAGTATATATCCGAATTCTATAGTTCTATTATCTCAATTACAACTATGCATAAGGTGGTGAGCGAATGCCAATGACTACAACAAATTATGCAAATTCACTTTGATTTAATTTATGATAAATTGAGTTCTACTAATCCAAATTAGAAATGAACTCCCACTCAAAACGACATCCCTCGTGCCTTTTGGTGATTACATGAACCAAATCCACTACACCAAGTCCGATCATCACGTGAGTCGGTTGTAGCTTCAAAGCGAGCATCAAATGGGCATCATATCTACTATATGACTCATGCTTAACCTTTCGATGCGTGTTCCGAGGCCATGTTCATACATGCTAGGCTCTCCAAGTAAGAACCTTAGTATTGGCGTGTGTAATCTGTCTTACACCGAGATATGCTCGTGGATTCAAGTACACCCGATCATCACGTGATGTCTTGAAGCGGCGAAACATTGTCGATGCATACTTAAGGAAGAACACATTTTATCTTGATATCTAAATGAGGGATCATCTTATTATGCTAATAAAACGCCAAACAAGCAATATAAGATGCTATCAAACATCACATGTTTATTAGTGGAATGATATGGTTCTGCATATGATCTCTATCATGTGCACCGTGGTATGATCACTATCATACCTTTATGTGTAAATCCAAGGTCTATGGAGTTTACCGTTATGTATATTGTAAGAGTATCATCTCATACTTCTACTTACAACATCACCATATCATAACACTAGCCCGACAATGTAAACTAGGCGCCTCTAATTTATCCATTGCAAATTTTACGTGGCTTAGGGCTTTCGAAGATAGAACCGTTCTTACCTACGAACATGAACCACAACGAGGATAACCCAATTGTTGACAACTCGTTGCAAATTAGATATTGACTATAGTAGGAGAGACACCCGCTAGCCACTTATGCAAAACTAGTTGCATGTCAAGCGTGGAACAGGTCTCATGTGAGGACATGTAAAGTTTGTCGGGCGCTTCATCCCACTATGCCACCAATATCCAAAGTACAACTAAGAAGCAATAAAATGATCATCATCGCCACATACTCATATGTGTACTACCTGCAAAGTATCTACGCATAGATCCGCTCGATACCCTTTGAAGGGTTCGCATAGAAAACAAAAATTTTCCTACGATGGGAACAACTATGTACCAAGATCTATCTACTAGATACAAAAAGCGGGCGGATGTATATCCGTAGAGAACATACCCTTGAAGACCGACAAAGCTTAACGAGTCCAAACTCGTGGTTGATGTAGACGATCTCTTGCCGATCTCAAGATCGAGAGGAAGTCCTAAGCGCCGCCAAAACAGCGGCGCATCCGTGCTCGCACACACGTTCGAGGCACCGAGCAACCTCCGCCTCCTCGCTCCAGCGATGCAGCGGAAGCACAACTCTTTCTTGCGAAAAGCCACCGGAAAATGTATCTCGCTAGTCCGAGACCATGGGGATAAAATCTAGAGGAGAGAGATCCTTCACGAGGAGGTGTGGTGTGAGAGGAGAGGGGGCCTTTTATAGGGGAGAGGGGGCACCCAGGGGCCATGCGCCCAGCCATGGGGCTGCCCACCTCTTCCACATTCATGTGGGTGGAGCTCCCACTCAAAATGAAAAGCCTCCACTCCCATTAAAAGCCTCCAGTCATAAATCCACTCACATGCATTAAATTTCCACCAAATTTAATGCAAGCTCTCATTAAATAAAACTCTTTTATTTATTTATTCAGAATTTTGTTAATTACTTTAATTAACAAATATTCACATAAAACCCTTGCTAGTATTCCATTTCACATGCAGAACCAGTTTGACAATTTCAACCGAAAGCAGTTTGGTGTCTAGTGAAATAAATTCCTGCTTTCCTTTTCTTTTCGGCATGAAACTTTTGCTCCAAATGGATGTCGGTGTCTCTTAAGTGTGTCACCCTACGGTTCGCGAATAATGTGGACATGATCGAGACCCTCTCGGATCAATAATCGAGCGGGATCCGGAGACCCATCTTGACTCCCACACATTCAACGATGACTTTCTTGTGATCATCGGAACCTTTTACGCTAGTATCTTAATCCTTTGTTTCGCGATATATTACATGTCCGAGATTCGATCATCGGTATCTCCATACCTAGTTTGATCTCGTTCGACATGCACTCTTTTCTCGTTCGTGATATAACATTCTAGTGATCAAATCACTTGCTTGCAAGCTAATCAATGTGATATCACCGAGAGGGCCCAGAGTATATCTATCCGTCATCGGGATGAACAAATTCCACTCTCGATCCATGGGCCTCAACATAACACTTTAGTAGTTCGAATCCATCTTTATAATCACCCATTACGGTGTGACGTTTGATGTTATCAAGAAACTCTTAGGTGTTAGTGATTGACATGATCTCATGGTCTAAGGATTAGGATCACTTCGTAAGATGTTATAGCAATATAAACTCAATGACTTTGATCGTAATGCTATACTTGGATGAATGTTCATCACACCATTACACTAATGTTGTGACCCGTTATTAACAACATCCAATGTCCATGATCGAAACCTTGATCATCTTGTTAATCAACGAGCTAGTTTATAAGAGAGGCATAACTAGGAACTTTCTATTTGTTTATTAAACACACATGTATTAACGTTTCCGTATTAATACAATTATAGCATGCAAAATAAACATTTATCATAAATAAGGAATACGATAATAACCACTATATTATTGCCTCTCGGGCATATTCCCTTGATCTCCCACTTGCACTAGAGACAATAATCTAGTTTGAAAACTTTGTGTATTGAACACCTATGGCTTTACGGTGTTCCAAATCATAAATTGCAAGTGGTTGACATAATCTACGGATCGACGCTTTCGGTCCGTGTGTATTTGCATGTCTTTGTCTTCACGCATCACTCATTCTCTAATGAGATGGCATTGTATTAATTTGGTCTTTCGGTGAGACCTTTAGTTCCTTGGGGTTAAAACACGTCGATACTATTGTCATACAATATATCTTTAGTGTTAGCCTGCATGAACCACACCTTAGTTTGATAACAAACTACTTGACACAAATTCCTCCTTTGCTTTACTATAGCGGTCATATACTTAGCCTTTTGTTGTAGTATTCGTCACAATGTCTTAACTTTGGAACTCTTCCAAATCCATCATGGAATCTCCTTTCCATTACATTGTGCCACCCATAGTTTAAATTGAGATAAACTTAATTTGTATCTTGTGACAAAACTAGTATCAATGTAACGCTTTACAATGAACTATTTGTAATTGTTTGTCACCTCTACACAAATATATTCTTAGTTCTTCCAAAAGATCATAAGAATATCCTTACTATAGTCCAATGATCATTTTATGATTCATTACGGTATGCTCATAACACTTAGAGCATAGGACATATCACGGATGTGTACATATCATGGTATGATTGATCAAAACATTCTTGTGATTTCACTCATCAAGTGTCAAAACACTTGAATCTTGTTTCACTTATCAAGTGTCGATACACTTGAATCTTGATACAATTCCTTTCCATGCAACAAGAACTGTTTCTTGTCGTTTCTATATTGAACTCCTTCAATATCTTATATATGTACGTTTGGCATAAACATATTAGCGTTACAGTCTATCCACTATAGACATTCACGCTAAATATTCGGGTTTTGCCTAAGTCTTTCATCAAAATGAAATTCTTAACCTTTGTCAATAAAATATACATCATTTCTAATCAACAAGATGTCCTCCATATAATGTATTAGAAATATGTCTTAGCGCTCCCACTTAATTTCTTGCAAATGCAAGCATCTTCATCGTCTCCTGATGAAAACTCCTTTTCATCACGGTGAAGATTCCAACTCCGCGATGCTTACTTCAACCATTGAAGTTTGCATGCCCTTTTAGCATCCTTTGAATTTAACAAAACCCTTTGGACCGTGTCATGTACACGTCCTAGGTAACCATTCTATTAGAAGAACTTTGTTTTGTTTATTCATCTACCATATACCAAATTATATGTAGTGGTTGCTACTTTAATCCGTTCAGACTAAATATCGCTATGAAAGATCAAATCTTGTCATAGTCAACTCCTTGAACATTGTCATAAAATACTTTACGACATGTCGACTATTTCATAGATGTGAAACATCCATGCCTGTTTCTTTATAGATCCAAATATGACCGATAGGTTTTTACACCTTTCCGGAGGGTCTTCCAAGTTCAAAACTTGATTTCTCGTATATGGAACTATCACGGATTTTATGGCTTCAAGCCATTTGACGGAGCCAGGGCCCATCATCGCTTCTTTGCATATAGTCGGTTAATCATTGTCAAAAAATGATGATTTACTCTCAAATCTTAGTATTTGATTGTTTATCCGGCCGACTTGGTTCAATAAGAACTTAGATCTCTGTGACCACAACCTTTGAGGCACATAAGCTATGAGCATTATGGCAGCCTTCGGAACGATTTCCGGCGCTGCGCAACTCAGCTCATATAGCTAAGGTTCGTTAACCTTATCAAAGTTCTATTGTCCTCCCACTTAACATTTATGAAAAATTCCTTCTTCAAGAAACTTTACATTTGAAACACATGGATCAAGAGTGGGATTTGTCCATCCATATGACGGATAGATATACTCTGGGCCCTCTCGGTGGAATGTCATCCAATTAGCTTGCAAGCATGTGACTGGGTCACAAGGGATCACATATCACGGGAACGAGAAAAGAGTACTTATCGGTAACGAGGTTGAACTAGGTATGCAGAGATACCGACGATCATAACCTCGGATAAGTAAACTATCGTGAGACAAAGGGAAATTGGTATCGTATGTAAGTGGTTCATTCGATCGCAAGGTAATCGTAGAAATATGTGGGAGCCATATGAGTTTCAGATTCCTCTATTGGTTATTGTTGAGAAGTGTCTCGATCATGTCCGCATAATTCACGAACCGTAGGAGACACACTTAAGGATTCGACGTTGTTTGAGTAGTTATAGTATTATGAGAAAGAGACCGAATGTTGTTCGAGTCTCGGATGGGATCCGGGATATCACGAGGTGATCCGGAATGGTCCGGAGAATAAGATTCATATAAGGAAAGTCCGTTTCGAGTTCGGGAATGATTCGGTGTTTTCATCGGAATGTTCTAGAAGGTTCGGATTGTCCGCACTCGGGAGGGTACATGAATGTGTCATTGAATGATTGCATCATGTACTAAGTGTTCTTGCTGTTCCAAAACTGAAAAGTCAACGCCGGTTTGAAAGTCAAACGGCTAAAGCGAGAACGTGGAAAGCGAGAACTGTGGGAAACAAGCAAGAGGAGGTTGAAACCAACTTGGAGGAGTCCTCTCCTCCAAGCCGGCCATCCTAGGCCGAGTTGGGGAGGGACTCCCCTCCCTCCCCTGGCGCGCCAGCCCCTCCACCTATAAAAGGAGGGGCAGGGCCTCCTCCTCTAGACACACAAGTTTCTACCTCTAATCTCCGGTTTAGAGCCGTTCTGGTTTAGAGCTTCTAATTGCTTTAGCCTGCGGTTTAGAGCCTTCTAATTGGTGTGTCTAATCTCTAGACCACTAATAGCCCTCTATCATACTCCACCATACTCGCTCCGGCTTAAGGCGAAGCCCTGCGGGATTTCCCCTCTACTTCCGGTACCACGCCGTTGTCTTTGGAATCGCGAGAGTGCTACAACCTCCATTTTCTTTGGAACAAGGAGAGGAAGGTCTTTGTCAAGCACCGACGATGTGACCATTGAGCAGGCCTTGGCATGGAAGGATCGTCTACACGATCTTGAGATCGGAAAAGAATGCGACTACATCACCCACGAGAATCCGCTCTCGTTAAACACTTTGGAATCTTCGAGGGTAAGTTATTCCATCGACTCGTTGCTACAATCTAGTAGATAGATCTTGGCTTGTTTGTTTGTATGCGATAGAAATTTTTTGTTTTCCATGCTACGAACCCCTATAGGTGCTTGCTTGAATAGTTTGGGCTTGAGATGCTTTATGTCTTAACTATATCAGACCAAAGTTAACTATACAATATATAACAATGCTTATAATATTATATTTAGATTCTTGTAGACTAAAGTTAACTTTAAAACATAGATAGTTTGAAAGTATAATTCTTATAACCTTTGTACCTGGTGTACTTTGTAATGTTGCCTTAAGGTTACTTAAGAATGGTTATTCTTCTATTTTAAGTAGTGGTCTCTTAATTTTGTAGTGGAACAAGATTTCTTGTTTCCTTATAAAGGTATGCTTATGGTTTATGGACAAATAAATAGTACTAGTGACTACTCATGAATTATCTTTGGATTTAGTCTATTATAAGGTTGTATTTGGTTGATATATCATTCTTGAAGGTTTTATAGTTATTAAAGATCTTTTAAAATATAATATATTCATATGGTAGAAGGATAATTCAATATAATAGTATTCCTAATGTTTTGAATGATTATGACTTATTAATAATATTCAAGACTAATACCTATGTATTAGACTTGATTGACTAATTTTAAAAATATTAACAAATTTTATTTACCCTTATATGAATTTTAAACTAAGTAAATAAGTTTAAATTTGAGTTATTAAAATATTTGAAATTTTATTTAACTCAAAAGTGAATATTATATTTTTCACAAGTAGATATTATTTTTGTGATCATTTTGGTATATTAAATTTATTTTTTTGATTTATAAATAATAAGATATGATTTTTACAATTCTTATAACTTTATATTTTACTTAATTAATAATAAATATTAAGTGAAATAATAATACATAATTATGGTTTTAAATTATAATTATTATTTTTTCTAAGATTTTGGTATTTTATTTATATTTTTAACATTTACCATTATTAAAATATGAATTATCAAAGTTTTATTACTTACAAAACCTTTAATAAATAATATTTATTTAAATAATCATCATAATAATATTTGATAATAATATTAAGTTATAGATTTTATTTTTATACAAATTTTCATATATTATACATATTTTTCTGAAGTATAAATCAAAAGTTATTAATTAAACAAGATTTAATCATTTACTTGATTTCTGGAATATTAATAATTAAGCTTATAACATTTTATTTATTTCTTAAACAGGAAATAACTTTTTACACCGCACCCACACCTAGCCTGGGTCACTGACCAGTGGGCCTGTGTCCACCTCAGCTCTCAGGTTAGTAAATAAGTTTGTTACCGACCCTGTCTCTACTCCTATACAATGACATATGGGCCCAAGGCCATGTCATCAACAACGCGAGACAAAGACTGGTCAAACACGTTAACGTGGCCAGGGTGACTCTAGCACGACGTCACACTGACGCCAGCGCGAACTCCACCACCAGATCAAGGTCGTCGGCGACCATCTATGGCGTTTCAGCACACGTGGTCTGGTGCGTTGAAGAGAGGGTGCAACGGCGATTCTAACAATGGTTGCGCCACCCCTAAATGGTCACCGGAGCAATAGGTCCGACAAGCTCCGACGGTGACCCGTTCGGGTTCATGCGTACTGGGTGCTACAGACGACTAGGATCAAATCAGAGAGAACTAGCAGAGGCAAAAGCTCACCAGGAAGTCGACGGCGAACGTCAGACAAACGAGCTAGATGCTCATGATTTCAGGCTTCCCGGCTCGATTCCTCCTCCTAGCAGACGAAGTCCACCATGGCAGAGCTAGTGGAACCTTCAGTTGGCCTTGGGGCGGTCTCGAACAGCGACAACGAGCAACTCCGGCGGGTTAGGGTTTCGACATGATCGGGGAAATTTTGGAGAGAGCACGAGAGAGAGAATGATTCGGGTACGAGTGGATAGAGGATCTCTCGAACATTCTTATACCCCTCCTCACTGGTTGCGGCACGCATCGTAACGCGTCGGAGATCGACGACCGCCTTGATGCCACGCAGCTGCTTCTGCCGGCGAGGAAGACGACGAGAACTGAAGGCCGAAGCGGTATAGGCTGCTGGTGGGCTGGTTGCGGGACGAAGTGGGCTGCAATGTGATGCACGCGAGCGACGAGTAACTGAGAGGGGTAATGGGCCATGGGCTAGTTTTTGGTCTGAGTCCATTTTTTTATTATTTTCTGATTTCTGTTTTATTTTCAGGTTTGTATTTGTTGGAGATATGCCCAAAGAGGCAATAATAAAGTGGTTATTATCATATCTTCACACTTATGATAAATGTTTACATACCATGCTATAATTGTATTAACCGGAAACATTAATACTTGTGTGATTTGTAAACTAAAATAAGAGTCCCTAGTAAAGCCTCTTGTTAAACTAGCTTGTTGGTTAATATATGATCATGGTTTCCTGATCATGAACATAGAGATGTCATTAACAACAGGATCATATCATTAGGAGAATGATGTGATGGACATACTCCTATAGATAAGCGTAGCATAAAGATCAAGTCATTTCAATAGTTCAATTGTTATATGCTTAATGATACATAGTAACCTAATTCCTTCGACCATGAGATCATGCATATCACCTTTACCGGATGTATGCTTTGATGACATCAAACACCACACCGTAACTGGGTGGTTATAAAGGTGGCATTGAGTGTTCGGAAAGTATTGGTTGAAACACATGAATCAAGAGTGGGATTTGTCCATCCATATGACGGATAGATATACTCTAGGCCCTCTCGGTGGAATGTCATCCAATTAGCTTGCAAGCATGTGACTGACTCACAAGGGATCACATATCACGGGAACGAGAAAAGAGTACTTATCGGTAACGAGGTTGAACTAGGTATGCAGAGATCAAGCGATCATAACCTCGGATAAGTAAACTATCATGAGACAAAGGAAATTGGTATCGTATGTAAGTGGTTCATTCGATCAAAGTAATCGTAGAAATATGTGGGAGCCATATGAATTTCTATATTCCTCTATTGGTTATTGTTGAGAAGTGTCTCGATCATGTCCGCTTAATTCACGAACCGTGGGAGACACACTTAAGGATTGACGTTGTTTGAGTAGTTATGGTATTATGAGAAAGAGACCGAATGTTGTTGGTCTCGGATGGGATCCGGGATATCACGAGGTGATCCGGAATGGTCCGGAGAATAAGATTCATATAAGGAAAGTCCCGTTTCGGAGTTCGGGAATGATTCTGGTGTTTTCATCGGGAATGTTCTAGAAGGTTCCGGATTGTCCGGCACTCCGGGGGGGAGGGTACATGAATGTGTCATTACATATTGAATGATTGCATCATGTACTAAGTGTTCTTGCTGTTCCAAAACTGAAAAGTCAAACGGCTAAAACAGGAAACTGTGGGAAACAGGAAACTGTGGGAAACAAGCAAGAGGTGGTTGGAACCGACTTGGGGGAGGAGTCCCTCCAAGCCGGCGCGCCAACCAAGGCCGACTTGGGGAGGGACTCCCTCCCCTTGGCCGCCCCTCCCACCTATAAAAGGAGGGGCAGGGCCTCCTCCTCTAGACACACAAGTTCCTATCCTCTAATCTCCGGTTTAGAGCCGTTTTGGTTTAGAGCTTCTAATTGCTCTAGCCTGCGGTTTAGAGCCTTCTAATTGGTGTGTCTAATCCTAGACCACTAATAGCTCTCTCTCTCATACTCCACCATACTCGCTCGGCTTAAGGCGAAGCCTGCGGGATCTCCCTCTACTTCGGTACCACGCCGTTGTCTTAGGAATCGCGAGGAGAGTGCTACAACCTCCATTTTCTTTGGAACAAGGAGAGGAAGGTCTTCGTCGAGTACCGAACGTGTGACCGACTGCGGGAGCGCTGCCGGAACATGGCGCCGGAAGGATCGTCTACGCGATCTTGAGATCGGAAAGAGTACGACTACATCACCCACGAGAATCTGCTCTCGTTAACCGCTTTGGAATCTTCGAGGGTAAGTTATTCCATCGACTCGTTGCTACAATCTAGTAGATAGATCTTGGCTTGTTTGTTTGTATGCGATAGAAAATTTTGTTTTCCATGCTACGAACCCCAACAGTGGTATCAGAGCCGTGTCTATATGTAGATTTGTTGCACGAGTAGAACACAATGGTCATTGTGGGCGTTGATGCTTTTATTGTCGATTGCTTCTTGTGTACTTTGCATCTTGCGGTATGTTGGGATGAAGCGGCCGGTAACCTTACATGACATCGTTCATGAGACTTGCTCCGCTTGACATGCAACTTGTATTGCATAAGTGGCTTTATGGGTGCTGTTTCTCCTAGCATAGTTAAGATCCAATTTACAACGGGTGATTGACAATACTAGTATCAATGTTGTGGTTCTTGTTCGTAAGTTAGAACGACACTTATTGAAAGCCCCAAACCACGTAAAATATGCAAAGAAAGTAGAAGCGTCTAACTTTGTTTTGCAGGGGTGTGCAGTGATGTGATATGGCCATGATTGTGATTATATATGATGTATGCAATGTTCCTTATTGTAAGTCGGCAACCGGCAGGAGCCATATGGTTGTCTTTAATTTCTTTTAAGACCCGCGTGTCTATTCAAAGTAGTTGTAATAGTTGAAGCCGGTGGACGACAACCATGGAGCAGTGTCATTGACCTTGATGCAATGCCGGTAATGATGGAGATCATGTTCGTGCTAGAAGATGGAGATCGGAAGCACAAAGAAGAAAGGCCATATCATATCACATATTATGAATTGCATGTGATGTTAATCCTTTATGCATCTTGTATTGCTTAGTAGACGATGGTAGCATTATAAGATGATCCCTCATGCACATGAATTTCAAGTCACAAAGTGTTCACCCTTAGTTGGCACCGTTTCTAAAGCTTGTTGTTTCGAAGCACCACGTGATGATTGGGTGTGTTAGATTCTACAAGTGTATACAACGTGAGCAAGCCAGATTTGCTCATGCGGAAACTAAGGTTTGATCTTGACGAGCCTAGCATGTACAGACATGGCCTCAGGAACACGGATTACCGAAAGGTAGAGCATGAGTCATATAGTAGATATGATGAACATGTTGATTGTTCGCCATTGAAGCTATATCAACTCTCGTGATGATCGGTTTTGATGTGGTGGATTTGGTTCGTGTGATCACTAAAACAATGTGAGGGATATTGTTTTGAGTGGGATTTCACCTAGATTAATTTAATTATTAATTAGAACTCAATTTATCATAAACTAAATCAAAGTGAATTTGCATAGTTGTTGTAGTCATTGGCATCCGTTTACCACCTTGCGCTTAGTTATAATTGAGATGATAGAACTATAGAATTCTGGTTAGTTACTTTACGAACTGGTATCGTATTGTTTTGAAGTGTTAATCTAAAGTTTAAAAGTCCTATTCAAACTTTCAGTAAGTTCCGGTTACTCCATGAAGTTTAATAATTAGTATTAAATCAAGAGTAACAATTCCAAGTGTTAGTATCATGTTTGTTTCCATGATTCTTGATATTCAAAGGATTGTCTTAATATCAAGGTTATCTAGGATCTGAAAGAGTTGTTTCAGAAACCATAATGTGTGGAAGATATTGTGATATCTGAAACGAAGTTTTGGTTGCAACATGATAGAGTATAATATGGCTAAAGTCATGTTCTCATATTTGATGAGAATTTGCAAAAGGTTGGAGACACTAGTTGTCCTAATCGTCCAAAAGGATTTGGAGAGCAACATTATACTCATGATTCACCGTTATAAGCTAAAAGTAGCTTGATCATGGATAATTCCATGATAAGGGTGAATATTTGATGTAGGTAAAATGTTTACTACACCAAGAGATTACTAAAGAAAGGAATTTGAAAGAACACCAAAAACTTAATAATGGTGATCTACTTCAAAGTGCAAGTCCAAAGACATTGGTATTTAACTATACACGCTTTGGACTGTGTGTCATATGTATGACTCCACTATTGATGTTGATAGATTCTTTCAAACAGAAAAGAAAATACTGAAAGAGAATCTCATAAATATATGGAAGAAAAGAAAAGACTAGAATTGTTCAGTTTAAGTATATAGATGATATACATGTTATGGCTATATTCTTTGCTTATTAAACAATGTGGTTTTTAAGTATTTGATACTGAATTTGTTGGTGTGAATCGTCATACGAAACAACACAATTCATGAACTACAATAGCCTAAGTAACTAGCAAAAGAATATGTGATGATGTTCATCGAGAACAAAATAAAGGGTTATTGTGTTGCTCATTAAACATCAAAGCTTGCCTTCAAGATTTGTTTTATCAGGTATTATGAGAACAAAAGGGTTGTTCAAATAATTGCCGTAATCCATAAAAGATGGATTCGCAAATCTCGTTGGAGACATCACATCCATAAAACTAGTGCTAAAGATGTCGAAAGACAAATTGATTGAAAGATCACTTAGGAAGTGACATCGCCGTTTAAATTATATTGGAAAGAAAACATGAAGAAACTCCATGTGTATGGAATTTTAGAGTCTTTTTGATTTTGATCAAATGACGCTTGTGAAACTTTCCTAGAGATAATTAAAACTTCGTTCATAGGCCAAAAAGGAACGAATAACTAGCTTATTGGAACTTGTACATATTGTTGTACGAAATCCATTATGTGTAGTCAAGAGCGATGGATTTCAACTTCATATGCTTTCTTCAAAAATTTGAGTGAATATATGAATATTTAATTAATATGGATGAAGTATGAAACATTTGAAAAGTTCAAAGACTTTCAAGATGAAGTGCAAAATCATTGTAACAAGAATATAAACAGTTTATGATAAAGATCATAAAGGAAGATATTTGAGTTACAAGTTTAGCATAATACCTAAGATTTATGGAATCGTTTCGTGGATTTGCATTTCCCGAAACACCATAAGAGTATGAAGCATTCGAGATATGTAATTAAACCTTGTTTGACATGGTAAGATCAAAGGTATAATTCATAAAACTGCCATTATATTTTAAAGATTAAAAGCTTTAGAGATTACCGTTTTTCCACTGAAAAGAGCTCCATCATAATCCGTTGAAATGACACCATATGTTATGGTTTGGGATAAAACCCAAGTTGTCCTTTCTTAAACATTGGTATGCTATGCATAAGAAAGATGTTTGCAACCAAAGTCGGATGAACCTGTCTTTGTATAACTGTTGAGTATTCCTCCATAACACCAGAGACAAAAGTGTTTGTCGCTTAGAACGTCAAGTTTCTTTGGGAAGGAATTTTTTGTGAAAAGTTAAGTGGGAGGACAATAGAACTTTGATAAGGTTAAAATAACCTTAGCTATATGTGCAAAGTTGCGCAGCGCCGAAAAGTGTTCCGGAGGCAGCAACAATGCTCATGGCTCACGTGCCTCAAAGGTTGTGGTCACAGAGATCTAAGTTCCTATTGAAACAAGTAGATCGGGTAAACAATCAAATACCAAGATTTGAGGGTTGAATCATTATTTGAGAATAATGAACTGACTACATGCAAAGACGCGATGATGGGCCCTGACTCCGTAAAATGGCTTGAAGCCATAAAATCCGTGATAGTTCCATATACGAGATATCAAGATTTGAACTTGAAAGACCCTCTGGGAAGGTACAAGACCTTACAGTCGTATTTGGATCTATAAAGAGATAGACATGGATGTTTCACATCTATGAAATAGTCGACATGTTGGGAAAAAGTTCACAACAATGTTCAAAGGTTGTATATGACAAGATTTGATCTTTCATAGCGATTTTTAGTCTAGACGGATTAATGTAGCAACCACTACATATAATTTGTTATATGGTAGTTGAATAAACAAAACAATTTCTTATAATAGAATCGTTACTTAGGACATGTGCATAACACGGTCCATAGGGTTTTGTTAATTCAAAGGATGCTAAAAGCATATGCAAACTTCAATGGTTAAAGTAAGCATAGCGAAATTGGAATCTTCACTATGATGAAACTGTTAAAGGAGTTTAAAAGTTCATTAGAGACGATGAAGATGCTTGCATTTGCAAGAAATTAAGTGGGAGTGCTAAGACATGTTTCTAAAACATTATGTGGAAGACATATTGTTGATTGGAAATAATGTATCTTTTATTAACACATATTAAGAATTTCATCCCGATGAAAGACTTAGGCAAAACCCAAATATTTGGCATCAATAGACGCTAATATGGTTGTGCCAGAAGTACATAGATAAGATATTGAATGAGTTCAATATAGAAACTACAAGAGAGGTTCTTGTCGCACAGAAAGGATTGAATGAGTTCAATGTTGATGATATATTCAAGTGTATTGACATTTGGTAAGTGAAACAAATAATCAAGTATAGATTGATACTTGATGTATGAAATCACTAAGAGTATTTATATCAATCATACTGTGATATGTACAAATCCAGATATGTCCTATGCTCTAAATGTTGTGAGCATATACCAGAATGATTCGTAAGATGATCATTGGACAATAGTAAGGATATTCTTATGATCTTTTGGAAGAACTAAGAGTATAATATTTGTAGAAGTGACAAATAGATGGTTAGTTCATTGTAAAAGTACTACATTGATACTAGCTTTGTCACAAAGTACAAATTAAGTTTATCTCAATCTAAACTAAGGGTGGCACAATATAATGGAAAGTGAGTTCCATAATGGATTTGGATGAGTTCCAAAGTTAAGACATTGTGACAGATACTACAACAAAAGGCTAAGTATATTACTGCTATTTTAACAGCAAAAGAGGGCATTTGTGTCAAGTAGTTTGTTATCAAACTAGGTGTAGTTCACAGTGGGATAATACTATGAAGATATATTGTGCGACAATATTATCAACATGTTTTAACCCCAAAGAGCTAAAGGTCACACCGAAAGACCAAATTTGTACAAAGCCATCTCATTAGAGAATGAGTGATGCGAGAGGCAAAGACATGCAATTACACACGGACCTGGAAGTGTCAGATCCGGAGATCAGTTGACCACTAGCAATCGTGTACATACAACACCGGAAAGCCATAGGTGTTGAATACACAAAGGTTTGAAACTAGATTATTGACTCTAGTGCAAGTGGGAGACTGTTGGAGATATGCCCAAAGAGGCAATAATAAAGTGGTTATTATCATATCTTCACACTTATGATAAATGTTTACATACCATGCTATAATTGTATTAACCGGAAACATTAATACTTGTGTGATTTGTAAACTAAAATAAGAGTCCCTAGTAAAGCCTCTTGTTAAACTAGCTTGTTGGTTAATATATGATCATGGTTTCCTAATCATGAACATAGAGATGTTATTAACAACAGGATCATATCATTAGGAGAATGATGTGATGGACATACTCCTATAGTTAAGCGTAGCATAAAGATCAAGTCATATAATATAGTTCATTTGCTATAAGCTTTCTGATACATAGTAACCTAATTCCTTCGACCATGAGATCATGCTAATCACCATCACCGGAAGGATGCTTTGATGACATCAAACACCACACCGTAACTGGGTGGCTATAAAGGTGGCATTGAGTGTTCGGAAAGTATGTGTTGAGGCACATGGATCAAGAGTGGGATTTGTCCATCCATATGACGGATAGATATACTCTGGGCCCTCTCGGTGGAATGTCATCCAATTAGCTTGCAAGCATGTGACTGACTCACAAGGGATCACATATCACGGGAACGAGAAAAGAGTACTTATCGGTAACGAGGTTGAACTAGGTATGCAGAGATACCGACGATCAAAACCTCGGATAAGTAAACTATCGTGAGACAAAGGGAAATTGGTATCGTATGTAAGTGGTTCATTCGATCGCAAAGTAATCGTAGAAATATGTGGGAGCCATATGAATTTCCAGATTCCTCTATTGGTTATTGTTCAGAGAAGTGTCTCGATCATGTCCGCATAATTCACGAACCGTAGGGAGACACACTTAAGGATTCGACGTTGTTTGAGTAGTTATGGTATTATGAGAAAGAGACCGAATGTTTTTCGGAGTCTCGGATGGGATCCGGGATATCACGAGGTGATCCGGAATGGTCCGGAGAATAAGATTCATATAAGGAAAGTCCTGTTTCGGAGTTCAGGAATGATTCCGGTGTTTTCATCGGGAATGTTCTAGAAGGTTCCGGATTGTCCGGCACTCCGGGGGGGAGGGTACATGAATGTGTCATTACATATTGAATGATTGCATAATGTACTAAGTGTTCTTGCTGTTCCAAAACTGAAAAGTCAAACTGACAGTTTGAAAGTCAAACGGCTAAAACAGGAAACTGTGGGAAACAGGAAACTGTGGGAAACAAGCAAGAGGTGGTTGGAACCGACTTGGGGGAGGAGTCCCTCAAGCCGGGCCAACCAAGGCCGACTTGGGAGGACTCCTCCCTTGGCCGCCCCTCCCACCTATAAAAGGAGGGGCAGGGCCTCCTCCTCTAGACACACAAGTTCCTATCCTCTAATCTCCGGTTTAGAGCCGTTTTGGTTTAGAGCTTCTAATTGCTCTAGCCTTTGGTTTAGAGCCTTCTAATTGGTGTGTCTAATCCCTAGACCACTAATATCTCTCTCTCATACTCCACCATACTCGCTCCGGCTTAGGCGAAGCCTCATGGGATCTCCCTCTACTTAGGTACCACGCCGTTGTCTTCTTTGGAATCGCGAGGAGAGTGCTACAACCTCCGCTGCTTTGGAACAAGGAGAGGAAGGTCTTCGTCGAGTACCGACGTGTGACCGATCTTGAGCGCTGCCGAACGCTTGGGAAGGATCGTCTACGCGATCTTGAGATCGGAAAGAGTACGACTACATCACCCACGAGAATCTGCTCTCGTTAACCGCTTTGGAATCTTTGAGGGTAAGTTATTCCATCGACTCGTTGCTACAATCTAGTAGATAGATCTTGGCTTGTTTGTTTGTATGCGATAGAAAATTTTGTTTTCCATGCTACGAACCCCAACAGTATTTGCATATTTGGTTTGAACTTTTCTTTATGGAATTTTATTTGCTGAATACTTGCAGCAATAATAAAGTTATTAAGAATTAATTTGTGAACTTTTGTTATATATTGTGATATTTTATTTATTTTCTTTATATATATCCTTTTTCTATTATTATTTGTGAGGGCCTTTGATATGAATTTTAATTAAGCTAATATCCACAACCTTATTATAGAATGTGTTACTATTAACTAATGAGATTTCATTCTCATTAACTCATATTAATAAGGAAACTTTTTATATGGTGAATTCTATTATTTAAAATCTAATAACAGGTGAATCCTAACCACCCATCTTATTTAGAATTTACCTAGTTCCTTTCTGGAACTAGTTATTCACTACTTACTTAAGTGTGGTTAATATATGGATATAATATTGGGCATAATGGTTTATAATAATTTCCATTTATGTGGTCAATATGATTTACAGGTTTGAGTTGAAAATGCTTACTCTAGGGTTTTGGGTACTTAATATACTTATATACTTTTGTTGATGGAAATAAAGATTGATGACTAAACATATTGTCTTTACGTGTGTGATCTTTAATGTTATCACCCTTAAGATAGAAAGGTTATTCACTGGAATGTCCTAAGGGAAAGATTTGATAAAGTTAACTCCTAAGCACATATGGTGATGATAATTGAATATGAAAAAGATTTGCTGAAGTGGTTTGCTATAGGAAAATATTCCTATGAAGTGATATAGATATAAGATGATGGATAAATAACATGCAATGGATATTATGTTTGGTTTAAGATTTAGAGTTGAGTGATTTCCAAGAATTTCTATTTTCCATAATTTCACAATCCTGGATTACTAATTAAGGAATTCCTTTCCTAGATATATTATTCTTTCATATCCATCATCATGTGTTAACATGATGAGCTTTACTTCACATGAATATTCTTATTCACCTATTATTCTTCTAAACTCATGGATGAACCCAATGAGTTTGATACTAAAGCATTTCATAGTTTTCTCATATCTTTGCTTGGTTATACCCACTACTCTCCTGTTGATAATCTTCAATCCAACAAGTAGTTCTTTCAAACTCCACTCATAATCTTCCTTAATCATCCATCACTAATATTTATCTATTAGATGTATACATCCAACTACCTTTCTCTAAAACTTACTATCCTTTAAGATGAGTAACATTACTTCCATAACTCCATGCCATACTAGCTTTAATTTAATCATACTATCCTACGTTCCCTTCACTCTAATACTCCTACTTTAACCTCACATTATCTTAATGTGACCTTTAATCACTACTCTAGGATAACTTGCCTATACTAGGGTTTCAATCATGTTGTACCCACCAATGTTACTTATACTTGCTATAAGTATTCAATCTTGGTGAGCAAGGTATGATCATTTTAATCCTTTATATCTTAGATTTGTAGTTATCTAAGCAAGGCTTTAGCAATACAACCTTACAATTGTATTGGAATTATCTTCATGTTATCTTTAATTGGATTAAGGCTGTTATTCATGGACTATGCCCACTTGATCCAATAAAATTATTAGTGGTAACTATCTTTATGATTCACCCTTGTAATCTTCTTTCCTACCATATTATTATAGATATAAATAATTCTTCACTTTCTTTAGGAGTGATTTAACTCCCTCAATTCTCCTATTGATTTAATTCTCTTCAATCATTCCCATCCTATAGATGATATCTAAAACTAACATCACTATTTACCTCTTCTTAGTTGTTTCTTTGTAGACACTTATTTGTAAGCTGTGTTATGATCAAGAGTTTGATAGGTTGAGGACGGGTGAATCAATAGTTGATTTCTCAACATGGATGAACAATAGATATTGGAATATAACTCAACAGAGATGGTAAGGATTGATATGGAAAGAAAGATATATGGTGAATGATCTAAACTTAGTTTCTTTCCTACTCAATCTTACTTAAGAAGTAGGGTTAGGTATTACCATGATACTCATGATATATGTAGATGAGATTAAGATATAGTTATTACATTCTTATTATTTGTGTTATATCCTTAACTTGCTACTCATGAGTGATTATAATGAATATTATGATATGATCACCTAAGGATCAAATATAAATCATAATGCATTAGGGCTTAACTTTTATTACATTTGATCTACTCTTAGATCAAATCTCCCTTACCCAAAATAAAGTTTTAGCAAAGGTCATATTGAAACTTATCACAGTACACTTGATGATCTACTTCAATTCCATCAAGTTAAGAGAAACTTCAATCACTTTGACAAGTTTTGTTCAAAAGTGCGAAAATTACTCGGATTTTCTATGCATGAATGCAATGCACACCTCTGGGTTCAGCTTATTTCTAGGCTCTAATGCTGGGATGTTACAGAATAAAAGCACCATTTTCCCATGGTAAATAAGAAGATTGTTGAGATGCTCATTGACTGCTTGCCTTGTCATTTTGATTATGGGATAGCTCCTGTATCATGTGCAAGGGGTACCCCGTTGGCGGTTCTCTATGATACACATGTACTTACTATGACAAGAACTTACAGGTAACTAAAGTTGAGTAGCATGAGGAGCGTCCCTCGTGTTCAAGGGACTTATACTTTGTCAAGCATATACTCCATAGTTTGTTCACTTTAACCTTAATCACTTCAAGATGCTTATGATAGGGGCAATGAGGGATGAAAGCTAACAAGTACCATAATTTTTGGAATCACTTTATGAAACTTAAAATCCTTGCTTCCCTTATGAAGGGCCTTTCTTCTACTATTATATTGAGTCTCCACCATCTATCCTTAGGCACTAATTAAGAGAGCATAGTTGTCATTCTTCTATGTGCATTGTCCCAAAACTTATTGATTGATGCATATTGTTGATATTTCTTGTTCTTGTGCTATTTGTATCTAGTCACTCTTATGAACTTTGAAGGTGTCCTATACATCTATTTGCTACTCCTTGAGGGACAATCTGAATGCCACTATGCTATGTTTTCTATTTGTGAAACAAACGTTTTTTAATGCATGTTATTCATGATCTTTGTTTGTAACCTTTCATGTTGCATGCATAGTTACTTTGTCTTACTGTTAGAACTCCATCTTTCATGCTCATGTTTAGAGTTCTTTGATCCCAGCTTTCAATGCTTGCAAATGGTTTGATCTTGATTTTGATGGTGTATGTCACCTCAAAAATTATTCTTTTTATCACTTACCTACTCGAGGACGAGCATGAGTTAAGCTTGGGGATGCTTGATACGTCATAAACGTATCTATAATTTTTGATGTCTCATGCTTGTTTAATATCTACTTTGCTTTGCTTTGTCTACACTTTGAGGTGTTTTTATATGTTTTTCTGGACTAACCTATTAACAATATGCCATAGTGCCAGTTGCCTGTTTTCTTTGTTTTTTGGTTCCAGAAAGGCAGAAAAACAATATTCTCGGAATTGGACGGGACAAAAGCTAAAGTCAATATTTTATCGTGGGGAACACGAAGCCAGAGTACGATACGGAGGAGATCCACCAGGGGGCCACACCCCTTGGCCGCGCGGCTGGGCCCAGCCCGCTCCTGGGGGGTGCGGCCGCCCTGGCTTCCCCCTGCCTCGCCTCTTCGCCTATAAAGACCCCTCGATACAGAAACCCTAAGTACCCAATCAATATTCCACGAAACCGCCTGTAGCCGCCACCACCATCGTCCCTAGATCGGGGTATCTGAAGCTCTTCTCGGCACCCTGCCGGAGGGGAGATCATACCGGAGGCCTTCTTCTTCATCATGCCAGCCTCCGGTATGAAGTGTGAGTAGTTCCCCCCTGGACTACGGGTCCATGTAGTAGCTAGATGGTTGTATCTCATCCTTTGTGCTACCATGTTTAGATCTTGTGAGCTCTGTTCATGATCAAGATCATCTATTTGTAACCATGAATGTTGTGTTTGCAGGGATCCGATGGATATTGAGATTACTATGTTAGATTGATTAATGGTTTTGTCGTATTGATTCTATCATGTCTGTATTGTTTGAGATCTTGCATGCTCTCCGTTTCTAGTAGCTATCTTGGCCAAGTAGATGCTAGTGACTCCAAGAGGGGGTACTTATACTCGATAGTGGGTTCATGCTTCTATTTAATTTAACAGAAGTGACAGAAATCTCTAAGGTTGTAGATGTGTTGTTGCCACTAGGGAGAAAACCACGGACTCTTGTTCATGGAACAAGTGGATTGTTTACCTTACACACTTTGCTTAAAGCAGTTATTCGTTGCTTGCAACTTAATACTGGAGGGGGTTCGGATGATAACCTGAAGGTGGATTACTAGTCATAGATGCAGTTAGATGGCGGTCTATGTATCTTGTTGTATTGCTCAATCGAATCTCATAGGATCATGAATGTCTAGTATTACATTGTTATTCCTTGCTCAGTGCTATCAATTGCCCTGCTGTAATTTGTTTTCCCATCATGCCATGTTTGTTTATCTTAAGGAGAACACCTCTAGTGAACTATGTGTTGGAGATATTCCCAAGAGGCAATAATAAAGTGGTTAATATCATATCTTCATACTTATGATAAAGGTTTACATACCATGCTATAATTGTATTAACCGGAAACATTAATACTTGTGTGATTTGTAAACATAAAAGAGTCCCTAGTAAAGCCTCTTGTTAAACTAGCTTGTTGGTTAATATATGATCATGGTTTCCTGATCATGAACATAGAGATGTTATTAACAACATGGTTATATCATTAGTAGAATGATGTGATGGACATACTCCTATAGTTAAGCGTAGCATAAAGATCAAGTCATATAATATAGTTCATTTGCTATAAGCTTTCTGATACATAGTAACCTAATTCCTTCGACCATGAGATCATGCTAATCACCATCACCGGAAGGATGCTTTGATGACATCAAACACCACACCGTAACTGGGTGGCTATAAAGGTGGCATTGAGTGTTCGGAAAGTATGTGTTGAGGCACATGGATCAAGAGTGGGATTTGTCCATCCATATGACGGATAGATATACTCTGGGCCCTCTCGGTGGAATGTCATCCAATTAGCTTGCAAGCATGTGACCTGCTCAAGGGATCACATATCACGAGGAGCGAAAAGAGTACTTATCGGTAATGAGGTTGAACTAGGTATGCAGAGATACCGACGATCAAAACCTCGGATAAGTAAACTATCGTGAGACAAAGGGAAATTGGTATCGTATGTAAGTGGTTCATTCGATCGCAAAGTAATTGTATAAATATGTGGGAGCCATATGAATTTCCAGATTCCTCTATTGGTTATAGATCGGAGAAGTGTCTCGGTCATGTCCGCATAATTCACGAACCGTAGGGAGACTGTAACACCCTCAGAATCGGACCTATGCAAGTTTGAGCAAAATTCGCCAAACCCGCATAGAAACGATTCAAAGGTGCCCACCAGGCACTTTCGTGCGGGTGGAAAACGAAGTAATAACATTACACAACAGTCCTCGATGGGACCCACAGAACAGATATATACAAATGACTCAAAGAGTCAAGAATACAGATATAATATACAAAGATCCAAATCACCTTGAACGATATAGCGTCCCTACGGACAAGATGCAAATGGGGCTAAGAGCCACGAAGAATAACCAATGGCGTCCATAACCCTGCCCAGCCAAGCCGGAAGGTAACCACTAACGCGTCGATCTCAAAACCTGCTTAACAAGGGGTGCCGACAAAGGGCAAGCAGAAAACAAAGAAGGAGCGTCGATCTTGAGGCCGATTACAGCGAGGCTAGAATTCGGCGGTCCTCGCCTACATAGGTATGGTGGACTGAGCGGCAGCGGCAGCATGCACTAAACAACCTATAGAGACTCGATACAACTGACGGTTATCAGAGAGGGGTGAGAATGACCTATCCGGATCCAACCTGAAGCTACACCAAACAAACCCATCCTGGTGTTTCCCCCTCGAGACCGTCGAGGAAGTCAACCGAGGAACTCACACCGTTGGCAGTTTTATTCATTCAGTTATCGTTGCAGCCATTACTAGTCAGGTTTAGATAATCATCCTGATAAAGTAAACAGTGGGCACTTTTAGTTAACCATTCCGTTATAGTTGCGGCAATTACTAATCAAATACAGATAGCATGATATAATCCCAAAACCCAGCAGTTGTTGGTACTTTTATTCAGCCATTTCGTTGTAGTTGCAATACTTACTAGTCAGATACAATTGTCGCAAGCGACAACCAACAAGCAATTGTGGGCAGGATTAATTAGCCATTCCATTATAGTAGAGCTAATTACTAGTCATTATAAGTCAAATTTATAGCGATAGCTTTAGTTATGCTTGTCTATGATCGAGAATCTTGCTCCAAGTCGTCCATATCCATGGACACGGCTTTGAAAGTTTTACCCGGGGTGCACCAATAGCAACACACGCCGATCAACCTCGGAAAACCAAATCAAAACCCAACGAGGCTTTGTTGAACAATCAGGATTCGAAATATTTCAGGGGCCACCCTTAAGTAGAATCATAGCGAAGCTAGCTGACTCGAGACGGCCTCAAGGTTTGTGGGGCTGATGTGATGGGAACCCGAAAGTGTGGCTGGGCTTGTCGCTACCACGTAAACGGGTCACAATTCCTAAACAGTACAGTGTGCCCCTCGCACAATCGTAAATAAAGCAGTAAAGCATGGCATAAGTACAGGATCGTAAATAAAACCTCAAACTAGTTTGTGGCCCCTAGAAATAAGACTGAATCAAGCTCTGGCTCAGGGGGGTCCCATATACCTCCCGGATGTGGATAGCGCGCAAAAAATCAAGGAACAGGTATCAAGTACTCGGGGTCTTACGGGACACAAGTGGGCGTTCGGAAAACCAAATATTATCTATCACCCACCGATGCCTCTGCTTATTCAATTTTAGTTGTTAAACAGAAAGTAAAGTGAACAATAAGTATAACTAGGATCATCTCCGACATCAACATGCGGCAATACATCAGCAACTGTGGCATATGGCGACACACATCAGCACTTGAGCAAGCAACTGCGACGCGCAAGTCCAACTATCTACCAAACAACAGGTAATAGGATGTGTCCAAGGCAATATAGGGCTGCACGGTATATCACAGGTACGGAAACTAAAGCATCGCAACACAGATAGCAATAGATCAACAGGAGGGAAGTAAATTACTATAAAAGTAAGATAGGTAGAAAGGGGGAGATGCTCGCCTGAAAACATTGTCGAAGGGTTTTCCCCGAAGATCGGGGCGAAGCTCACATCAACTCAACGGCCTTATCCGCGAAGAAGCAAAACACTAGAAGAAACACCGGATGCGATATTTAATACAACGGCAGAAGATCGGCATGATGCATGCATGATGGATGGCATGGCAAAGATGCGATGCAATTAGGTCAAATTAAGTGGAACCGAGGTCCCGACAATTAATTAGGTGGTTCAAGTTGTTTAGATCCCCGCAATTTAAATGTTGTTTATCAAGACAAAAGATAGCACCGGTTCGCTACACAAGTTTAAATGAGGCCGATATGAGACTAGATTTGACCGCATATGGGCCCCATATTTAGTTATTAGGTGAATCGGCGGAAGGCCCCCAAACCACAGGTAAGATGCATGCATGAACAGTTCTTATGCGACAAGTTGATATGTTATAAAATAGGGTTCGAGGAAGAGGGGTTCACACATTTAGGGTTCGGCGATCTTGTTAGGGTTCCGGGGTTCGGGGTTCGGGGTCGGTCTCGGGGTCCAGGGTTCTGACGGGGTCGTTCTCGAACTCCGGGGTTAGGGTCTCGGATCGGGGTAGTTCTTGTCGCGTCCGGGAAGCAGGTCTTGGTTGGCGTCGGGGGCACATCCGACTCGCCCTGGTCGGTGTCGATCTTGTCGGGCCCGCGTAGATCTTGTCGTGTTCCACGGGGTCGAGATGGTCTTGGCGTTCCGGGGGGGAATGTTCTCGGTGTCCGGGTGAAGCGCTCGGCGTTCTATGGTACCACGTCGACGGCCTTGGCTTCCTCGATGAAGAACTTGGTGTGTCCATGTCGGGGTTCTCGGCTTCGGTCGCCGGGCGTCAGTCTTCGGGACCTCGATGTCCGGGAAGCAGAACTCGGTTCGGTGTCGTTCTCGTCATCGCGAAGGTCTTGCCGGTTTCTCAACTCGGTTCGATCTCGATCTTCGGGGGAGGTGCTTGTCGGTCTCGTGGCGATCTTGCGTCCCGAGGGTTCGGTGCCGAAGGTTGTTGGCGAGCTCGGGGTGCTCCAAAACGGCCATAGGGTTCTGCGTTTACCACGACACATACACGAGCACACGCATACACGAGCACACGCATACGAGCACACATACACGAGCACACACATACACGAGCACACGTGCGGCTGGCCCACAGGCCCACGGTGGCGGGCGGCGGGAGGCGGGCGGACTCCGGGCGAGCTCGAGACGCAGCCAGGGCGGGGGTCGGCGGGCGGAGGGTGCTGCGGCAGCGCTGCGGGAGGCGGGGGCGGGCAGGCGGCGGCGGACGGAGAAGGGGCCGCGGCGGCGGCTGAAGGCGAGCGGACGCGCGGAGGTGGCTCGGGAGGAACGCGGCGCGGCACGGGTGGTGGACGCGAGGCTGAGGCGGCAAGCAGGGCGCGGCGGAGCCTGTGAGCTCGCCGGGCGGAGCTCGGGAGGCGTCAGCGAGGCTCGAGGCGGAGGTGCGCCGGGCGGAGGAGGTGGAGGCGGCGGGGCGCGCTGCTCGGGCCTTGGCGCGGACTCATGGGAGAGGGGCGGCAGCAGGAGGCTGGAGCGGGGCTCGGCGGTGGAGGCCGTGGGCGATGGGGAGGAGGGGCTTGCGCACGGCGAGGAGGAGGGCTGCGGGCGGCTCTGGTGGCGGTGGGGGCGCTTGCAGGCGGCGGCGGCTTGCCGGAGAAGGAGGCGTCTGACTGGGCTGTGCTCATGAGAGGGCCCAGCGAGGAAGGCGGTCCGTGGCGGAGCTCAGCAGCGGCGCGGACAGGCGAAGGGAAGGGAGGAGCGGCCATGGATGGCGGAGGATGGCATCGGGAGAGGGAGCTGGGGCCGGGGCGTGGGAGGGTGGCACAGTGGGGCCGGGCAGGCGTGGGGTGGGAAGAGGCGGCGGGGTCGGTGTCTGGAGGCGGTCCAGGGCGGGGCCCAGGGAGGGAGAGTGGGTCGGGCCACTGGTGAGAGAGGGTGGGGAAGAGTGGGTCTGGGTGGGGCCTGGGGAAAAAGGCGGTCCCAGTCGAGAGAGATGGGAGAGAGGGTAGAGAGTGCAGGGGTGAGAAAAGAGAGAGGGGTGGGAAAAAGGGTGGATAGCTGAGGTGGCAGGGTGGGTATGTTTTGGGTGAGAGGGTGAGGTGGCGAGCTGAGAGTGGTGGGTAGGAATAGATTGGGTGGGGCTAGGTTTTAGGACAGGGCTGTTTTATTAGTTGTGTTTGTTTAGCTCTGTATAAAATAGAACTAAGCCACTTTACAAAATAATTTTGGGACAAATAAAATCTCCAAAGCGATCGGGGTTTTGTGTTTGAGAATAAGAGGGGTCTTTGTATAATAAACTTTGGGCTTTTCCAATAATGCAAACAAACAATGCATGATTATGACGATGCAATGCACAAATTCAACGCGATTTTCTAGTAGTGGTTTTGCGGGATGCCACAATTCGACAACACTAACAATGGATCTCGCCCTCGAGATCCGCCTCATGGTCTGGGAAGGAGGTCGTCGATCCTTCGTTTCGTGTAGATCCTCGCGACACCACTAACGAAGGTTCCTTCTTCATCTGGGAATCGGCGGCACCACCAACAATGGGTCGTTGCTTCTGATCCTCGAGAGAACACTCCGGAACAAAAAGGTCGAAGGTAGAGGCATCGCAATAAAGCCACCCCTAACTTCCGTGGACGGAGTAAAACTGCGGAATCCACCGATTCGATGTACAAGAGCGAATGATAAGAGTAGTCGGATGGTGATCAGTCCATCGCGCACCCAAACCATTACTCTGCACACGAATAGGCGAATTTTGCAACCAACTCTCGGATTCAGACTGAAGATCTCGACAAGCGAGTTTCGGAACAAGGAAGTGATGCCGTCTCTGCATCGGATCTGGCGTAGATGATGTCGTCGCGTCGGAAAAACACCGGAAAACACAAACAAGGAACAAAGAATGATACCGCAGTGGACGGATTCGTCAGGCAGCTGGAACACCGGATGGCAGAACACCGTTATCAGAAGAGGAAGCGAAACCCTGAAGGTACGACGGAAACCCAACCACGAGAAATCCTGGACTCGAAGAAGAGATGAGAGTGGATTCAAATCACGTCGAGATAAGAGGAGAATAGCAGAGGGGTAAGGAATAAAATCAGACCTATTCAGAACTACCCAACCGATTTTTAAAAATAGTTTTGACACTCTACCTCGGCCGTTAGCTAGGTTATCCTACAGGCTGGACTTGTGGGGTATCGCAAATACCGAGCTCGATACCACTCAGAACACCCTCGAATCGGACCTATGCAAGTTTGAGCAAAATTCGCCAAACCCGCATAGAAACGATTCAAAGGTGCTACGACCAGCACTTTCGTGCGGGTGGAAAAGCGTAATAACATTACACAACAGTCCTCGATGGGACCCTGAGCAGATATATACAGCGACTCAAAGAGTCAAGAATACAGATATAATATACAAAGATCCAAATCACCTTGAAGCGATATAGCGTCCGACTACGGACAAGATGCAAATGGGGCTAAGAGCCACGAAGAATAACCAATGGCGTCCATAACCCTGCCCAGCCAAGCGGAAGGGTAACCACTAACGCGTCGATCTCAAAACCTGCTTAACAAAGGGGTGCCGACAAAGGGCAAAGCGAAAACAAAGAAGGAGCGTCGATCTTGAGGCCGGTACAGCGAGGCTAGAATTCGGTCCTCGCCTACATAGGTATGGTGGACGGAGCGGCAGCATGCACTAAACAACCTATAGAGACTCGATACAACTGACGGTTATCAGAGAGGGGTGAGAATGACCTATCCGGATCCAACCTGAAGCTACACCAAACAAACCCATCCTGGTGTTTCCCCCTCGAGACCGTCGAGGAAGTCAACCGAGGAACTCACACCGTTGGCAGTTTTATTCATTCAGTTATCGTTGCAGCCATTACTAGTCAGGTTTAGATAATCATCCTGATAAAGTAAACAGTGGGCACTTTTAGTTAACCATTCCGTTATAGTTGCGGCAATTACTAATCAAATACAGATAGCATGATATAATCCCAAAACCCAGCAGTTGTTGGTACTTTTATTCAGCCATTTCGTTGTAGTTGCAATACTTACTAGCAGATACAATTGTATGGCGACAACCAAACAAGCAATTGTGGGCAGTATTAATTAGCCATTCCATTATAGTGGAGCTAATTACTAGTCATTATAAGTCAAATTTATAGCGAAGCTTTAGTTATGCTTGTCTATGATCGAGAATCGTGCTCCAAGTCGTCCATATCCATGGACACGGCTTTGAGAAAGTTTTACCGGCGGGGTGCACCAATAGCAACACACGCCGATCAACCTCGGAAAAACCAAATCAAAACCAACGAGGCTTTCACGGTGAACAATCACAGAGATTGAAATATTTCAGGCCACCCTTAAGTAGAATCATAGCAAGCTAATGACTCGAGACGGCCTCAAGGTTTGTGGGGCGTGAACGATGGGAACCCGAAAGTGTGGCTGGGCTTGTCGCTACCACGTAACGGGTCACAATTCCTAAACAGACAAATGTGCCCCTCGCAATCGTAAATAAAGCGATAAAGCATGGCATAAGTACAGGATCGTAAATAAAACCTCAAACTAGTTTGTGGCCCCTAGAAATAAGATGAATCAAGCTCGGCTCGGGGTCCCATATACCTCCGGATGTGGATAGCGCGCAAAAAAATCAAGGAGCAGTATCAAGTACTCGGGGTCTTACGGGACACAAGTGGGCGTTCGGAAAACCAAATATTATCTATCACCCACCGATGCCTCTGCTTATTCAATTTTAGTTGTTAAGCAGTAAAGTGAACAATAAGTATAACTAGGATCATCTCCGACATCAACATGCGGCAATACATCAAGAATCGTGGCATATGGCGACACACATCAAGACTTGAGCAAGCAAGCTGCGACGCAAGTCCAACTATCTACCAAACAATGGGTAATAGGATGTGTCCAAGGCAATATAGGGCTGCACGGTATATCACAGTGCGAAACTAAAGCATCGCAACACGATAGCAATAGATCAACAGGGAAGTAAATTACTATAAAAGTAAGATAGGTAGAAAGGGAGATGCTGCTTTGAAAACATTGTCGAAGGTTTTCCTCAAGATCGGTGACTCACATCAACTCAACGGCCTTATCCGCGAAGAAGCAAAACACTAGAAGAAACACCGGATGCAATATTTAATACAACGGCAGAAGATCGGCATGATGCATGCATGATGGATGGCATGGCAAAGGTGCGATGCAATTAGGTCAAATTAAGTGGAACCGAGGTCCCGACAATTAATTAGGTGGTTCAAGTTGTTTAGATCCCATAATTTAAATGTTGTTTATCAAGACAAAAGATAGCACCGGTTCGCTACACAAGTTTAAATGAGGCCGATATGAGACTAGATTTGACCGCATATGGGCCCCATATTTAATTATTAGGTGAATCGGCGGAAGGCCCCCAAACCACAGATAAGATGCATGCATGAACAGTTCTTATGCGACAAGTTGATATGTTATAAAATAGGGTTCGAGGAAGAGGGGTTCACACATTTAGGGTTCGGCAGATCTTGCTAGGGTTCCGGGGTTCGGGGTTCGGGGTCGGTCTCGGGGTCCAGGGTTCTGACGGGGTCGTTCTCGAACTCCGGGGTTAGGGTCTCGGATCGGGGTAGTTCTTGTCGCGTCCGGGGAGCAGGTCTTGGTTTGCGTCGGGGCACATCCGACTCGCCCTGGTCGGTGTCGATCTTGTCGGGCCCGCGTAGATCTTGTCGTGTTCCACGGGGTCGAGATGGTCTTGGCGTTCCGGGGGGGAATGTTCTCGGTGTCCGGGTGAAGCGCTCGGCGTTCTATGGTACCACGTCGACGGCCTTGGCTTCCTCGATGAAGAACTTGGTGTGTCCATGTCGGGGTTCTCGGCTTCGGTCGCCGGGCGTCAGTCTTCGGGACCTCGATGTCCGGGAAGCAGAACTCGGTTCGGTGTCGTTCTCGTCATCGCGAAGGTCTTGCCGGTTTCTCAACTCGGTTCGATCTCGATCTTCGGGGGAGGTGCTTGTCGGTCTCGTGGCGATCTTGCGTCCCGAGGGTTCGGTGCCGAAGGTTGTTGGCGAGCTCGGGGTGCTCCAAAACGACCATAGGGTTCACACGCGTTTACCACGACACATACACGAGCACACGCATACACGAGCACACGCATACACGAGCACACGCATACACGAGCACACACATACACGAGCACACGGCGGCCTGAGGCCACGGTGGCGGGCCAGCGGGAGGGCGGGCGGACTCCGGAGCGGCTTCGGAGACGCGAGGCGGGGGCGGGCGGAGGTCTTGAGGCGGCAGCGTTGCGAGAGCGCGGGACGGGGCGGCGGCAGCGGGACGGAGAAGGGGCCCGCGGCGGCGGCAGCGGCGGGCGGAGGTGGCTCGAGGAGGCCGTGGCAGCCACGGGTGGTGGACGCCTTGGTGGCGGCAAGCAGGCGTATGTGCCGGAGGAACCTGTGAGCTTCGCCGGGGCATGTGAGCTCGGGAGCGTCAGCGAGGCTCGAGGCGGAGGTGCGCCGGGCGGAGGAGGTGGAGGCGAGGCGGGGCTTGGCTCGGAGGCGCGGCAGCGCGGACTCATGGGAGAGGCGGCGGCGACGGGAGGCTGGAGCGGGCTCGGCGGTGGAGGCCGTGGGCGCGATGGGGAGGAGGGCTTGCGCCGGCGAGGAGGGCTGCGGCGGCTGGTGGCGGTGGCGCTTGCGGCGGCGGCGGCTTGGAGAAGGAGGCGTCTTGGTGGGCGGCTGCTCATGGGGCCATAAGGAGCCTTGGCAGGCGGAAGAAGCGGTCCGTGGCGGAGCTCAGCATGGCCGGACTGGGCGGCTCGAAGGGAAGGGAGGAGCGGCCATGGATGGCGGGGGAGGATGGCATCGGGGGGAGAGGGAGCTGGGGACGGGGCCGCGTGGGGAGGGTGGCCTGGTGGGGCCGGGCAGGCGTGGGGGTGGGAAGAGGCAGCAGGGGGTCGGTTGTCTGGGAGGCGGTCCAGGGCGGCGGGGCCCCAGCGGCAGGGAGAGTGGGTCGGGGCGCGCCTGGTGAGAGAGGGTGGGGGAAGAGTGGGTGCGCTGGGTGGGGCCTGGGGGAAAAAGGGGCGGGTCCAGATCGAGAGAGAGGGAGGGGGAGAGAGGGGAGAGAGGCGGGGGGGGAGAAAAGAGAGAGAGAGGGGTGGGAAAAGAGGTGGATAGCTGAGGTGGCAGGGTGGGTATGTTTTGGGTGAGAGGGTGAGGTGGCGAGCTGGGAGTGGTGGGTAGGAATAGATTGGGTGGGGCTAGGTTTTAGGACAGGGCTGTTTTATTAGTTGTGTTTGTTTAGCTCTGTATAAAATAGAACTAAGCCACTTTACAAAATAATTTTGGGACAAATAAAATCTCCAAAGCGATCGGGGTTTTGTGTTTGAAAATAAGAGGGGTCTTTGTATAATAAACTTTGGGCTTTTCCAATAATGCAAACAAACAATGCATGATTATGACGATGCAATGCACAAATTCAACGCGATTTTCTAGTAGTGGTTTTGCGGGATGCCACAGAGACACACTTAAGGATTCGATGTTGTTAAGTAGTTATGGAATGATGAGTAAGAGACCGAATGTTGTTCGGAGTCTCGGATGGGATCCGGGATATAACGAGGAGATCCGGAATGGTCCAGAGAATAAGATTCATATAAGGAAAATACTATTTTGGAGTTGGGGAATGATTCCGGTGTTTTCACCGGGAATGTTCTAGAAGGGTCCGGAAGGTCCGGCACTCCGGAGGGGAAGGGTACATGAATGTGTCATAACAAGTTGGAATGGTTGCATCATGTACTAGGTGTCATCGCTGAGCAAAATAAAGGGATAAATCAAATCCTAGTTTGAAAAGTCAAACGCCAATTTGAAAAGTCAAATGGCAAGTTTGCTTGGTGGAGGGAGAGTAGGAAACCTACTTAGGGAGGAAGTCCTACTCCCTCCACCCGCCGGCCAAGGAGGAGGAGTTGGAGGAGGACTCCCTCCTCCCAACCGCGTCTCCCTCCCACCTATAAAAGGAGGGGCAGGGGTGCCCCTCTTCCCTACACCTCCTACACCCCAAACCCTAGCCTCCTAGCCGCCGGCCTCCTCCAAGTCGCCGCCTCCTAGAGCTCCTCTAACTCGGCGAGTTAGGGTTTCCCCAAACCCTAGCCGCCGACCAAGCCCTCCCCTTGGTTCCCTCTAAACCATAGATCAACAAGGCCTCTCTCATACCCCACCATACTCGCTCCGGCTTAAGGCGAAGCCCTACGAGATCTCCCATCTACTTCCGGTACCACGCCGCCGTGCTGCCGGAATCGCGAGGAGAGTGCTACAACCTCCGCTGCCTGCTGGAACAAGGGAGAGGAAGGTCTTCATTGAGTAAACGCAGTGACCGATCATGAAGCGCCACGAACTTGGCCTTGGGAAGGATCGTCTACACGATCTTGAGATCGGGAAGAGTACGACTACATCACCCACAAGAATCCGCTCTCGTTAACCGCTTTGGATCTTCGAGGGTTAGTATTCTATCGACTCGTTGCTACAATCTAGTAGATAGATCTTGGCTTGATCATAGATTATATCTTGATTGTGTGTTCATGCAGTAGAATTTTTTGTTTTCCATGCTACGAACCCCATCAGTGGTATCAGAGCCGTGTCTATATGTAGATCTGTTGCACGAGTAGAACACAATGGTCATTGTGGGCGTTGATGCTCTTGTTGTCGATTGCTTCTTGTGTACTTTGCATCTTGCGGGATGGTGGGATGAAGCGGCCCGGGCTAACCTTACATGACATCGTTCATGAGACTTGCTCCACTCTTGACATGCAACTTGTATTGCATAAGTGGCTTTGCGGGTGCCTGTTTCTCCCAACATAGTTAAGATTCAATTTACAACGGGTGATTGACAATACTAGTATCAATGTTGTGGCTCTTGTTCGTAAGTTAGAACAACACTTATTGAAAGCCCCAAACCACGTAAAACATGCAAAGAAAATTAGAGGCGTCTAACTTTGTTTTGCAGGGGTGTGCTGTGATGTGATATGGCCATGATTGTGATTATATATGATGTATGCAATGTTCCTTATTGTAAGTTAGCAACCGGCAGGAGCCATATGGTTGTTTCCATTAATTCCTTCGTGTCTATTATTCAAAGTAGTTGTAATAGTTGATGCTGGTGGAAGACAACCATGAAGCGGCGCCATTGACCTTGACGCCACACCGGTGATGGTGGAGATCATGTTCGTGCTTGAAGATGGAGATCGGAAGCACAAGAAGAAAGGCCATATCATATCACATATTATGAATTGCATGTGATGTTAATCCTTTTATGCATCTTGTATTGCTTAGCTCACGACGGTAGCATTATAAGATGATCCCTCAAGCACACAATTTCAAGTTTTAAAGTGTTCATCCTTAGTAAACACCATTGCTAAAGCTCGTTGTTTCGAAGCACCACGTGATGATCGGGTGTGTTAGATTCTGTGAGTGTATACAACATGAGCAAGCCAGATTTGCTCATGCGAAAGCTAAGGTTTGATCTTGACGAGCCTAGCATGTACAGACATGGTCTCGGAACACGGATCACCGAAAGGTAAAGCACGAGTCATATAGTAGATATGATGAACATGTTGATTGTTCGCCATTGAAGCTACATCAACTCTCGTGATGATCGGTTTTGATGTGGTGGATCTGGTTCGTGTGATCACTAAAACAATGTGAGGGATATTGTTTTGAGTGGGATTTCAACAACAATATGATTAAAAGTTGAACACTATTTATCATAAATTAAATCGAAGTGAATTTGCATAGTTGTTGTAGTCATTGGCATCCGTTTACCACCTTGCGCTTAGTTATAATTGAGATGATAGAACTATAGAATTCTGGTTAGTTACTTTACGAACTGGTATCGTATTGCTTTGAAGTGTTAATCTAAAGTTTAAAAGTCCTATTGCAAACTTTCAGTAAGTTCCGGTTACTCCATGAAGTTTAATAATTGGTATTAAATCAAGAGTGACAATTCCAAGTGTTAGTGTATGAGTATCATGTTTGTCTCCATGATTCTTGATATTCAAAGAATTGTCTTAATATCAAGGTTATCTAGGATCTGAAAGAGTTGTTTCAGAAACCATGATGTGTGGAAGATATTGTGATATCTGAAATGAAGTTTTGGTTGCAACATGATAGAGTATAATAAGGCAAAAGTCATGTTCTCATATTTGATGAGAATTTGCAAAAGGTTGGAGACACTAGTTGTCCTAAACCTCCAAAATGTTTTGGAGAGCAACATTATACTCGCGATTCACCGTTATAAGCTAAAAGTGGCTTAATCATGGATAATTCCATGATAAGGATGAATAATTGATGTAGGAAAAATGTTTACTACACCAAGAGATTACTAAAGAAAGGAATTTGAAAGAACACCAAACATTTGATGATTGTAATCTACTTCAAAGTGCAAGTCCAAAGACATTGGTATTTTAATATACATGCTTTGGACTATGTGTCATGTATATGGCTCCACTATTGATGTTGATACATTCTTTCAAACAGAAAAGGAAATACTGAAAGAGAATTTCATAAATATATGGCAGAAAAGAAAAGACTAGAATTGTTCAGCTTAAGTATATAGATGATATACATGTTATCGCTATATTCTTTGCTTATTAAACAATGTGGTTCTTAAGTATTTGATACTGAATTTATTGGTGTGAATCGTCATACGTAACAACACAATTCATGAACTACAATAGCCTAAGTAACTAGCAAAAGAATATGTGATGATGTTCATCGAGAACAAATAAAGGGTTATTGTGCTGCTTGTTAAACATCAAAGCTTGCCTTCAAGATTTGTTTTATCATGTGTTATGAGAACAAAAGGGTTGTTCAAATAATTGCCGTAATCCATAAAAGATGGATGATTCACAAATCTCGTTGGAGAAATCACATCCATAAAACTAATGCTAAAAATGTCGAAAGACAAATTGATTGAAAGATCACTTAGGAAGTGACATCGCCGTTTAAATTATGTTGGAAAGAAAACATAAAGAAACTCCATGTGGATGGAATTTTGGAGTCTTTTTGATTTTTGATCAAATGACGCTTGTGAAACTTTCCTAGAGATAATTAAAACTTCGTTCATAGGACAAAAGGGAACGAATGACTAGCTTATTGTAACTTGTACATATTGTTGTATGAAATCCATTATGAGTAGTCAAGAGCGATGTATTTCAACTTCATATGCTTTCTTCGAAAATTTGAGTGAATATATGAATATTTACTTAATAAGGATGAAGTATGAAACATTTGAAAAGTTCAAAGACTTTCAAGATGAAGTGCAAAATCATTGTAACAAGAATATAAATAGTTTATGATAAGATCATAAAGGAAGATATTTGAGTTACAAGTTTAGCATAATACCTAAGATTTAAGGAATCGTTCCGTGGATTTGCATTTCCCGAAACACCATAAGAGTATGGAGCGTTTGAGATATGTAATTAAATCTTGTTTGACATGGTAAGATCAAAGGTGTAATTCATAAAACTGCCATTATATTTTAAAGATTAAAAGCTTTAGAGAATACTGTTTTTCCACTGAAAAGAGCTCCATCATAATCCGTTGAAATGACACCATATAAAGTTATGGTTTGGGATAAAACCCAAGTTGTCCTTTCTTAAACATTGGTATGCTATGCATAAGAAAGATGTTTGCAACCAAAGTCGGATGAACCTGTCTTTGTATAACTGTTAAGTATTCCTCCATAACACCGGAGACAAAAGTGTTTGTCGCTTAGAACGTCAAGTTTCTTTGAGAAGGAATTTTTCGTGAAAAGATAAGTGGGAGGACAATAGAACTTTGATAAGGTTAAAAGAACCTTAGCTATATGTGCAAAGCTGTGCAGCGCCGATAAGTGTTCCGGAGGCAGCAACAATGCTCATGGCTCACATGCCTCAAAGTTTGTGGTTACGAAGGTGAAAGTTTCTATTGAACCAAGTAGGTCGGGTAAACAATCAAATACCAAGATTTGAGGGTTGAATCATTATTTGAGAATAATGAACGGACTACATGCAAAGAAGCGATGATGGGCCCTGACTCCGTAAAACGTCTTGAAGCCATAAAATCTGTGATAGTTCCATACACGAGAAATCAAGTTTTGAACTTGAAGGACCCTCGAGAAAGGTGTAAGACCTTACAGTTGTGTTTGGATCTATAAAGATATAGACATGGATGTTTCACATCTATGAAATAGTCGACATGTTGGGAAAGAGTTCACAACAATGTTCAAAGGTTGACTATGACAAGATTTGATCTTTCATAGCGATATTTAGTCTAGACGGATTAATGTAGCAACCACTACATATAATTTTGTTATGTGGTAGTTGAATAAACAAAACAAGTTTTTCTAATAGAATTGTTACCTAGGACATGTGCATAACATGGTCCATAGGGTTTTGTTAATTCAAAGGATGCTAAAAGCATATGCAAACTTCAATGGTTGAAGTAAGCATTGCGGAGTTGGAATCTTCACTATGATGAAACTGTTAAAGGAGTTTAAATTCGTCGGAGACGATGAAGATGCTTGCATTTGCAAGAAATTAAGTGGGAGCGCTAAGACATGTTTCTAATACTTTATGTGGAAGACATATTGTTGATTGGAAATGATGTATCTTTCATTAACACATATTAAGAATTTCATCCCGATGAAAGACTTAGGCAAAACCCAAATATTTGGCATCAATAGACGCTAATATGGTTGTGCCGAAAGTACATAGATGATGTATTGAATGAGTTCAATATAGAAACTACAAGAAAGATTCTTGTCGCACAGAAAGGATTGAATGAGTTCAATATTGATGATATATTCAAGTGTATTGACACTTGGTAAGTGAAACAAAGATTCAAGTATAGATTGATACTTGATGTATGAAATCACAAAGAGTATTTATATCAATTATAATGTGATATGTACAGATCCAGATATGTCCTATGCTCTAAATGTTATGAGCATATACCAGAATGATTCATAAGATGATCATTGGACAATAGTAAGGATATTTTTATGATCTTTTGGAAGAACTAAGAGTATATTATTTTGTAGAAGTGGCAAATAGATGTTTAGTTCATTGTAAAAGTATTACATTGATACTAGTTTTGTCACAAAGTATAAATTAAGTTTATCTCAATCTAAACTAAGGGTGGCACAATATAATGGAAAGTAAGTTCCATAATGGATTTGGATGGGTTTCAAAGTTAAGACATTGTGACAGATACTACAACAAAAGGCTAAGTATATGACTTCTATAATAGCAGCTAAAGAGGGCATTTGTGTCAAGTAGTTTGTTACCAAACTAGGTGTAGTTCACAGCGGGATAATACTATGAAGATATACTGTATGACAATATTATCAACATGTTTTAACCCCAAAGAACTAAAGGTCTCACCAAAGGACCAAAATTATACAAAGCCATCTCATTAGAGAATGAGTGATGCGTAGACACGCAAAGACATGCAATTACACACGGGCCTGGAAGTGTCAGATCCGGAGATCAGTTGACTACTAGCGATCGTGTACATACGACACCAGAAAGCATAGGTGTTAAATACACAAAGGTTTGAAACTAGATTATTGACTCTAGTGCAAGTGGGAGACTGTTGGAGATATTCCCAAGAGGCAATAATAAAGTGGTTAATATCATATCTTCATACTTATGATAAATGTTTACATACCATGCTATAATTGTATTAACTGGAAACATTAATACTTGTGTGATTTGTAAACATAAAAGAGTTCCTAGTAAAGCCTCTTGTTAAACTAGCTTGTTGGTTAATATATGATCATGGTTTCCTGATCATGAACATAGAGATGTTATTAACAACAGGGTTATATCATTAGGAGAATGATGTGATGGACATACTCCTATAGTTAAGCGTAGCATAAAGATCAAGTCATATAATATAGTTCATTTGCTATAAGCTTTCTGATACATAGTAACCTAATTCCTTCGACCATGAGATCATGCTAATCACCATCACCGGAAGGATGCTTTGATGACATCAAACACCACACCGTAACTGGGTGGCTATAAAGGTGGCATTGAGTGTTCGGAAAGTATGTGTTGAGGCACATGGATCAAGAGTGGAATTTGTCCATCCATATGATGATAGATATACTCTGGGCCCTCTCGGTGGAATGTCATCCAATTAGCTTGCAAGCATGTGACTGGCTCACAAGGGATCACATATCACGGGAACGAGAAAAGAGTACTTATCGGTAACGAGGTTGAACTAGGTATGCAGAGATACCGACGATCAAAACCTCGGATAAGTAAACTATCGTGAGACAAAGGGAAATTGGTATAGTATGTAAGTGGTTCATTCGATCGCAAAGTAATCGTAGAAATATGTGGGAGCCATATGAATTTCCAGATTCCTCTATTGGTTATTGATCGGAGAAGTGTCTCGGTCATGTCCGCATAATTCACGAACCGTAGGGAGACACACTTATGGATTCGATGTTGTTGAGTAGTTATGGAATGATGAGTAAGAGACCGAATGTTGTTCGGAGTCTTGGATGGGATCCGGGATATCACGAGGAGATCCGGAATGGTCCGGAGAATAAGATTCAAATAAGGAAAATACTATTTCGGAGTTGGGGAATGATTCCGGTGTTTTCACCGGGAATGTTCTAGAAGGGTCCGGAAGGTCCGGCACTCCGGAGGGGAAGGGTACATGAATGTGTCATAACAAGTTGGAATGGTTGCATCATGTACTAGGTGTCGTCGCTGAGCAAAATAAAGGGATAAATCAAATCCTAGTTTGAAAAGTCAAACGCCAATTTGAAAAGTCAAACGCCAATTTGAAAAGTCAAACGGCAAGTTTGCTTGGTGGAGGGAGAGTAGGAAACCTACTTAGGGAGGAAGTCCTACTCCCTCCACCCGCCGGCCAAGGAGGAGGAGTTGGAGGAGGACTCCCTCCTCCCAAGCGCGCCTCCCTCCCACCTATAAAAGGAGGGGCAGGGGTGCCCCTCTTCCCTACACCTCCTACACCCCAAACCCTAGCCTCCTAGCCGCCGGCCTCCTCCAAGTCGCCGCCTCCTAGAGCTCCTCTAACTCGGTGAGTTAGGGTTTCCCCAAACCCTAGCCGCCGACCAAGCCCTCCCCTTTGTGCCCTCTAAACCGTAGATCGCCAAGGCCTCTCTCATACTCCACCATACTCGCTCCGTCTTAAGGCGAAGCCCTGCGAGATCTCCCCTCTACTTCCGGTACCACGCCGTGGCCGCCGAATCACGAGAGAGTGCTACAACCTCCGCCGCTGGAACAAGGGAGAGGAAGGTCTTCGCCGAGTACCGAACGCAGTGACCGATCATGAAGCGCTGTCGGAACGCGGCGCCGGAAGGATCGTCTACACGATCTTGAGATCGGGAAGAGTACGACTACATCACCCACGAGAATCCGCTCTCGTTAACCGCTTTGGATCTTCGAGGGTTAGTATTCTATCGACTCGTTGCTACAATCTAGTAGATAGATCTTGGCTTGATCATAGATTAGATCTTGATTGTGTGTTCATGCGGTAGAAAATTTTTGTTTTCCATGCTTCGAACCCCATCACTATGGACCCCGGTCTAATCTTTATTATTGATATATCTTCCACTGTTACTATTTACTTTCTGCAAGCCACTATTACCTTCTACACCATACAGTTAACCCTTTGTTTGTAGCAAACCGGTGAGATTGACAACATCACTGTTCGTTGGGGCAAAGTCTTGAGTTTGTGTTGTGCAGGTTTCCAAGTTGCTAGCAACACCTTTGAGTCGTTTTCTTCCTCCTACTGGTTCGATAACCTTGGTTTCTTACTGAGGGAGAACTTGCTGCTGTGCTCATCACACCTTCCTCTTGGGGTCTCCCAACGAAGCTTCCACGCACCATCACGCCTGCTCTGCTTCCAGTCGCGCCCGCGCTCCTGGTGGCCGTCGACAGCGACAATGATAGCAACGACGACACCATCCGCGAGGCGAAGTTCAACTCTCCCAGGACCCTTATCTCCGACGTGTGGGATCATGCGAAGCACACCAGGCTTGGCTCGGCCTCGTCGTCGTGGACTACTCTGACGACGACACCATCGACGACGATGAGGAGTAGGCACGCTACGGCCATCAGAGAATTCTCTAGTGAGTAGTTACCGCTAGTAGCTAGGGTTCGTTTCGATGCCGTAGCGGCACCGATTTTTGTTGTAAATATGTCGATCTCGGTGATTAAAAAACCCTCCCCTATGTTTGAACTGGTGATTAATCTAGAGCCAATGATGTTTTTAAAATTATGCAGGTGCAATTAGTATATTTATTTCATGCGAGAGATTTTTGTACCGCAAACAGGGTTTGTAGTTAACTGCAAACCACTTTTGCAATTCGGGCATTTGCGTTATCTGTTAGAGATGATCTAAAGAGGGCTATCACTCGCCGATACCCAAGTCCCCGAGCCCGCGCTCGAATGACCCGATCTTGCTTGGTATCACCGCATTTTTAAAAGTTAGGCCGCCAATCATTATGAGAGGCTTTTTTAGTGAATTTTGTCCAAACAAAATTTGACCGTGACGGGCCTCGTTAGGCAGCCGACTGGATTCCATCTGTCAGCATCTTCCATTATGTTCTCGTGCCAGTGTGGCTAAGTCCCCTGCAACCCTACGGTTTAGCCATTCCCTTTTTGTCGTGTCCAAACCCTTGCACGACGAGGCAGAGACGGCGACTGTGACGCAGTTGGTGAACTTTCTCCCTCTCCTCGGCACCCCAGCATGTCTAGCAAGTCCAGTCGAGGAGCTAGCCCGACAGTGTTGACGCCCCCGTTTAGCAGCGTCCGGGCCGAGGCCGGCTTCCTCGTCGCGAGGCTTCAGGGCAGCGCACCGGACCTCTGAAGTTGTGGCGAAGTCTTCTACCCAGGAGAGCCAGGATAGCAGCCAAAAGTTTTGTAACCAGGCACCGCCGAGCAGCTAGGGTGGTGCTAGTTGGTTGAAGCGAAGAGCAACCCCGGCGGCGGAGGGTTCAACACGGGTGGTAGGGGAGGGGGGCTAACCAAGACCTCGAAGATTGAAGGGGCTTCAGGGCAGAACCCTGTCATCGGCGAGAGGAGCAAGAGGTGAGATGTTCTTCTCTGTTGTGACGATTATTATCAGCCTAGCAAATCTGATACTTAGTCGATAAAAACGTACAAACGAACTGAAAGTTCTCTTTTTTCTACCAAATTTGGAGTAGCTTGAATCCTGCGGACATGTACGAATTCAAGATACGAGTCCACCACTACGTTGCTAGGTGGATTATGGCTTGGAGAGGAATGTTGGCCACACAGGATGTGAAAATCCTTGTGAATTACAAGAATATTGTGTATTAGCTGGTTGATATGCTATGAGTGAGAATTTCGTGGGGACCCAAATAGAGGTAAAATTTTGTGTGGATGAACAAGCTGGACGTGTACGAGCAGCTCGAGCACTCCCACCAGCTTCAGCAGGTTTAGAAGAAGTTTTTAGGTAGTATAGTCATGTGGTAGAAATGTTTGCTATGGTTAATGATGTTGGTGGACCAGATGTTTCTGTGTCGGATATTGCTGTCAGAGGTGTTACCGGTGTTGCCTCTGCTTTTGATTTTTCTCAACCAGCTGCTGATGATCATAGTCTTTATAAAATTATTATTCAAGTGGACCCATACAACGCAAAACTGAGGATGGTGAAGTAAAGTTTATCAATTATGTCGACGTGCACATATCAGTCGATCCCCGGGAGATAACTGCTGGTCAGATTATTGAGAAGCTTACAGAATAGATAACTTTGGGCTCTAGTCAAAGGCACTTTAAGAAGAAGGATTATTTCATCGAAATTGTTTTTTACATTAAAATGTTTGCTATGGTTGATGATGTTGGTGGAAGATAACTACCGGCCACCTCGCTCGCGACGCTCTCGACCCCGCTCACCTCGCCGCATGGAGCGTCACAAGCACGCCGCCGCGCATGGAGAGATGGATCTCGGCCTCACCCACATGGAGCGCCACGTCGTCCATCTCGGCACGGCGACGGCGCGGCCTGGTGCAGCTCATTCGGTCGACGGAGTACGGCGAGTGGGGGCGGCCTGGCGAGCGGGCGGCGGGGTTGTGCTGCACGCGGGACCGGTTGGTGCGTGTGTGGGTGAGAGAAAAAAGGAGGAGAGAGAATGTGGGTAGAGGATGGGCCGATTTTGCATGCAAAACTAAATCCGGAGCCCCTGATAGACCCCCGGTGGACTGAGGTTGGCTTGGGATCGCGGGGCGGATTTTTGCCTAAACCCACACGAAAACAAGACTCTAGGTGTGCGATCGGCCCTTTTTCATCCGGCTTATTTTGGTTGTGAGGGGTATGGGTGGAGATTATCTTATCGATGTTATTTTGAATGGTACAGATAAGAGCCAATCGCCACATCAGATTCAGTTCCAATATATCTTTTACTAGTACTAGATATATTAGTTTCACTAACCTAAACATCTTATATTTTCAAACGGAGGAATATATATATAATGTATGCATGCATCTGTTCGTATGTATATACAGATGGCAATGGGTACCCTCAACCCGCTTACCCTGCGGGTTTTTACCCATTAGGGTAAGGGTATGGTAGTAAAGTTATACCCATGAGTAAGTAGAAAAATCTCTACCCATTGGGTATTGCGGGTGCGGGTATTGTAATGGAAAACCCGCACCCGCACACCCACCCACCCGACATCTTAGTAAATGACACGTGGGGCATTTGTATTATAGCATTTTTCTTTAAAATTGTGAAATTATGGAGTTGACGTGTGTTGTTATGTGACTGATTGTGGTATGGCGTGTGACTGTTTTGCAATTCTTTTGAGATTTCAAAATTTGAAAAATATACTTTCTATGCAACTTATGTTTGAACATAACTTGTTTTCTTCACATATATCATGTGTTTGGCTATGTCTTTTCATTATTTAATATATATTTGCTTGCTTGCTGAAATTGTGAATGAATGAAAATATATGCTATCATTTTTTATATGTTTTGTTATTACAATACCTTGTTAAGTTGTTTGGACTAATGGGTGGGTATTACCCGCGGATTTTTTTACCCTGACGGGTGCGGGTATGGGATAAAATCTATACCCACGTGTGGATGCACTAGCGGAAACGAGGTCTTTTGTTGATCCCGAAAAAGGGCTTTAACACCGGTTCTTCTACGAACCGGTGTTAAAGGGGGGCCGTACCAGCGTGGCCCCTGCGGCAAAAAAGAAGCCCTCCCTTTAACATCGGTTGATGCCACGAACCGGTGTTAAAGGACCCTGCAACGGTGGCCCGCGCAGCCCCCCCCCCCCCCTTTAACACCGGTTCGTGGCATGAACCGGTGTTAAAGGGGGGGCTATATAAGACACCACCCCAGCCCACACACACCCCACTCTTCCATTCTTTCACATTTTGGAGCCTAGCAAGAGGGTGTGAAGAGTGCTAGTTTTTTTTCATATGCACAAGAGGTGTTCGGTGAAATGCCCGAGAGCTCAAAATAAGTTTTCTTGTTGCTCTTTCCGTCACGGTCGAGATCGGCAACTATCCTTTCATGTGTCATTGATGTACTATATATATAAATGGTCATCTCCCTATTATTTTTTGATATATACTACATATTAATGCAGATGAACCGGCAATGGATGTACGGTGACCGCCGCACTTCCGAGTACATTACGGGCCTCCAAAATTTCATCATTGTGGCTAATTCAAACCGTAGTCACAATGGTTTTATGTGTTGTCTGTGTGAACAAGAAAGACTACTCAAATACCAGAACCATTCACGCCCACCTGCTTCGATCCGGTTTCATGCCCAGCTATAATTGTTGGACCAAGCACGGAGAAAAAGGGGTTTTGATGGAAGACAACGAAGAAGAAGAGGATGATGACAACTATCATAATATGTATCCTGAATATGATGATAATGCAACGGGGGTAGATAATGAAGATCAAGAGGGAGCAGATGGGCCCGCTGATGACGATCTTGGTCGGGCCATTACTGATGCAAAGGAAGAATGTGAAACTGAAAAGGAGAAGGAGAAGCTGGAGCAGATGTTAAAGGATCACAAAACATTGTTGTATCCAACTTGCGAAGATGGCCACAAAAAGCTAGGCGCCACACTGGATTTACTGCAATGGAAGGCAGAGAATGGTGTGACTTCGCACATGACGCAAGTAACTTCGCACATGACGCAAGGAACTTAAGGTCACAGTGGAGAAAAGTGGAGAAAAGTCGAGCGAGAGTACCCGGACTTCGCACATGACGCAAGGAACTTAAGGTTTGGTCTAAGTACAGACGACATGAATCCTTTTGGTGAGCAGAGCCACAACACACCGGCCTGACCCTATGTATCTATAACCTTGCTCCTTGGTTGTGTATGAAGAGGAAGTTCATTATGATGCCAGTGCTCATCCAAGGCCCGAGGCAACCCGGCAACAACATTGATGTGTACCTAAGGCCATTAGTTGAAGAACTTTTACAGCTGTGGGCCAAACCAGGTGTACGATGTGGGATGAGCACAAAGGGGAGCCATTTGACCCACGAGCATTGCTTTGAACCATCAATGATTGGCCTGCTTAGTAACATTTCAGGCATAAACAAGGGATACAATGCATGCACACACTGCTTAGATGATACCGAAAGTGTATATTTGGATAAATGTAAGAAGGTTGTGTACCTAGGGTATCGTCGATTTCTTCCGAACTCGCATCCAAAGAAGAAAGAAAGGCAAGCATTTCAAACGTCTGCGTAACCCGGAGGAAGCTGTCCTCCGTCGGTGAGGAGGTATTTGGTATGGTCAAGGACCTAGAAGTAATCTTTGGAAAAGGTCCCGGCAGTCTATCTGTTCAATGACGATGCGGACACGCCCATGTGGAAGAAGCAATCTATATTTTGGGACCTACCCTATTGGAAAGTCTTAGAGGTCCGCTCTTCAATTGACGTGATGCACGTGACGAAGAATGTTTGCGTGAACCTGCTAGGCTTTCTAGGAGTGTATGGGAAGACAAAAGATACACCGGAAGCACGGCAGGACCAGCAACGTCTGAAAGCCCCTGAAGAGCCTATGCATCCTGAGAACGAGAAGGGTAAACGATGCCACTTAACTCCTCCCAGCTACGCTCTTACCAAAGAAGAGAAGGAAATCTTTTTTGAATGTCTGAGCAGTATCAAGGTCCCGTCTGGCTTCTCATCGAATATAAAGGGAATAATAAATATGGAAGAGAAAAAATTCCAAAACCTGAAGTCTCATGACTGCCACGTGATTATGACACAATTGCTTCCGATTGCATTGAGGGGGCTTCTACCTGAAAATGTTCGAGTACCCATTGTGAAGCTATGTGCATTCCTGTAACACCTCAGAATCGGACATATGCAAGTTTTAGCGAAACCCGCCAAACCCGCATAGAAACGATTCAAAGGTGTCCACTAGGCACTTTCGTGCGGGTGGAAAACGAAGTAATAACATTACACAACAGTCCTCGATGGGACCCACAGAACAGATATATATACAACACGACTCCATGAGTCAAGAATACAGATATACGGTACAAAGATCCAAATCACCTTGAAAAGATGGAGCGTCTGACTACGGACAAGATGCAAATGGGGCTAAGAGCCCTGAAGAATAACCAATGGCGTCCATAACCCTGCCCAGGACAAGCCGGAAGGGTAACCCTGCTAACGACGTCGATCTCAAAACCTGCTTAAACAAAAGGGGTGCCGCAAAGGGCAAAGGAAAAAGAGGAGCGTCGATCTTGAGGCCAAGACACGGCGAGACTAGAATTCGGCGGTCCTCGCCTACATAGGTATGGTGGACTGAAGCGGCAGCGGCAGCATGCACTAAACAACCTATAGAGACTCGGTACAACTGGCGGATATCAGAGAGGGATAAGAAAGACCTATTCGGAACCAACCGGATGCTACCATCAAACAAACCCATCCTGGTGTTTCCCCCTCGAGACCAAACGAGGAAGTCAACCGAGGAACTCACACAGTTGGCAGTTTTATTTATTCGGTTATTGTTGCAGCAATTACTAGTCAGGTATAGATAGTCATCCTGATAAAATAAGCAGTGGGCCATTTTAGTGAACCATTCCATTGTAGTTGCGGCACTTACTAGTCAGATACAATTAGCATGAGATAACCCTAAAACCCAGCAGTTGTTGGTACTTTTATTTAGCCATTCCGTTGTAGTGAAGCTGATTACTAGTCATATCGGATACAAGTCAATTTATAACAATAAACTTTAGTTATAGTTGTCTATGATCAAGCACTGTGTTCCAAGTCGTCCATAACCGCGGACACGGCTTCTCGAAAAGATTTAACCCTGCAGGGGTGCACCAAAGTATCCACAAGCACTTCGACCCTTTTGCCGATCGTTAACATACACCCATCCAGTATGTCGGCGGGCCTAAGTCACAACGCTTTCGCACCAAAGCAAGCACGGGGCCACCCCACTAATTCTACCCGAACGAAGTCGGCCGGTCTCGAGACGGACTCGGTTTATGATGGGTCAGAACGATAATCCCAAACGACTGCCGATACATGAAAACACTCCGCTTCCTAAATAAAGCAGTGTGCTCCTCGACAATCGTAAATAAAGCAAGAAAGCATGGCATAAGTACAGATAGTAAATAAAACCTCAAACTAGTTTGTGGCCCCAAGACAATACTTTGAAATCACAATGGGGCCCATATCTCCCCACCGTGGTTAGCTACCGATCTCTAACAGTGTCAAGAACTCGGGTCCCACGGACACAAGTGGGCGGTCGAAACCAAATACTATCTATCACCCACCGATGCCTCGCCACTTACTTCAATTTTAGTTGTTAAACAGAATTAAAGTGAACAATAAGTAAAGCCATGATCATCTCCAACATCAACATGCAAATACTCCAACATTGTGGTTCTTGGCGACACGCAATGAAAGACTTGAGCAAGCGACTCACGACGCGCAAGTCCAACTATCTACCAAACAACGGTAATAGGATGTGTCCAAGGCAATATGAGGCGCAAGGGATATCACGGCACGAAAACTAGAGCATCGCAACACAGATAGCAATAGATCAACAGGAGGGAATAAATACTATAAAGTAAGATAGGTAGAAAGGGGAAGATGCTCGCCTGAAAACATTGTCGAAGGTGCATCCGAAGATCGGGGCGAAGCTCACATCAACTCAACGGCCTTATCCGCGAAGAAGCAAAACACTAGAATAAACACCGGATGCAGTATTTAATACTACGGCGAAAGATCGGCATGATGCATGTATGAGGTATGGCATGGCAAAGATGCGATGCAATTAGGCAATATTAAGCGGAACCGGGGGTCCCGACAATTAATTAGATGGTTCAAGTTATTCATCTACCCCGCAAATTAAATGTTGTAATAACAAGGCAAGAGAAGTTACCGGTTCGCTACACCAATTTAAATGAGGCCAATATAAGGCTAGATTTGCCCGCATATGGGCCCCATATTTAATTATGCAGTGAATCGGCATAGTGCCCCCAAACCACGCAAATATGCATGCGAGATGAATGATTAATATGCAACAGGTTTTATATTTAGCATTTATAAAATAGGGGCTCGGGGAAAGGTTCACACATCGGGGTCGAAGATCTTGGTTAGGGTTCGACGGGGTTCGGGGTCGGTCTCAGGGTTCCGGGGGTTCGACGGAAACGGTCTCGGATAACGGAGTAGATCTGCCGTTCCGGGAAGAAGTACTTGGCGGTCTTCGGCTCCACCCAAGTCGGTGCCGATCTTGTCGTTGCGAAGATCTTGACGGGTCCGCGGGTCGGGTCAGAATTGGCGTCCGGGGTGAAGTGCTTGTCGTTCCGGTGGCGATCTTGGCGTCCGGGTTCTCGGTCATCGGTAGATCTTGTCATCTCTTTGGTGTTGGACTCGACACATACGATGGAGATCTTGGGGTACCATCTTGATCGTCGGAGGCGAACTTGGGGCTCGACACCGGGGTCTTCAGTTTTTCCGTGAGGAAGAACTTGACATCGTCGGGTTCGGGACGGAGACCTTGGCGTTCCGTGCAGAAGATCTTGTTCGGTTCTTCGTTGGCGTGGTACTGGTTTGCTTCTCGATGGTGGCTTGATTGGCACCGAGCCGATCGACATCCAGGCGGCCTCTTCGATTGAACTGAAAGAACTCCCATGGAGCCCAAGGTATGCAGGACACGGTCGGCATGCAACAAAGGCACCATCGCAGAGACAAAAAGAGGTGGCATAAGACGACCGGTGACAGCGCAAAGGGTGGCGAGGAAGATGGGCCACGACACGGGCGGCAGCGGAGGTCGCCGCGGTGGCTCGCCGAACGGCAGGGAGAAGCACGTCGTGGCGGGAACGACCTCCGCAAAGAAGCCGACGCGGAGCGCAGGAGCAGCGCGGGCTTGGTGCTACGGATCGGGCGCCGAGGATGGTGACGGGGCGGCAGACTTAGGGCGGCGCCGGGCGTGGCCGATGGCAGACCTGTCGGCGAGGACGCCGCTGGAGAGGACGGCCGACGGAGGAAGCGGACGGCTGGCCGAGGCGGCGCCAGGCGAGGAGGGAGAGGAGGAGGAGGACGGGTGGCAAGCTTGCAGTGGAGGCGGCATGAGGTAGCCAGAGAGGCGAGGAGGCGGCCGGGGACACAGCCGAGGCCGAAGAGGGCTGGCCGACGGCGGTTGAGGAGGACTTCGGCGACGGGAGCCGAGCGACGCAGTGGGGTGGAGGCGGGCTGGGCGTCACGGCGGCGATGGCTCACGAGGCAGAGGAGGAAGGGAGGCGGGCGGCGACTTAAGGCGCGAGCGAGCGAGCATTAGGGGAGGGGGACGGGAGAGTGGCTGGGGCACGAGGAGGTGGGTCGCGGTGGGGCGAGAGGCCAGAGAGGGAGAAGGAGAGGGGGGGAGGAGAGGAGGCGGGCGCGGGAAGAGAAAGGTGTCGGGGGAGAGAGGAGACGAGGGAGGGAGGTGAGATGGGGGGCGGTGAGGGACAGGAGAGAGGCCCGGGAGAGGGGGTTGACCATGCTGGGAGGGCTGGTCCCATGGGAGGGAGAGGGCCAGGTGGGAGGTGCCGGGAGTGTGAGGGCGGCGTGTGTCTTTGTGTGGGTGGGTTGAGTGGTATAGGCTGCTGGGTAGGGCCGGTGAGGGGTGGGGCCAGGGTGTAAGTGAGGGGAGGGTAGATGGGCTAGGTGAGAGAGAGAGGGGAAAAAGAGGGGGATTGGTGAGGTGGCAGGGTGGGTAGGAATTGAGGGAGAGGGTGAGGTGGCGAGCTGTGAGTGGTGGGTAGATTGGAACTAGGTAGATATAGGATTTAGAGGGGGCTGGTTTAGGTGGACCGATTAATACCGGGGGTGGTCGACTGGGTCGAATCGGCCCGTTCGACTGCCCCACTAAAATAATTAAATATTTTATTTATTTCAAACCGACTTTTGCAAACCGATAGCAAACAAAACAAAATAATCCGGTGACCCGGTTTTTGCGTTTGGAACATAGACGGGGCGTTTAGAAAACAAATTAGGTTTTCCCGAAAATAGTTTTAGGCAAGCAAAGGCAAGATGATGACGATGCTCAAATGCAAGGTGGCATGATGACATGAGAATGTGGTCATGATGATGCAATGCACAAAAACAACGCGATTTTCTAGTAGTGGTTTTGCGGGATGCCACAATTCCTCAATGCAATATCTCAGAAGGTAATCGATCCAGAAAGCCTACCAGGGTTACAAACAGATGTGGCCCAATGTCTTGTCAGCTTTGAGTTGGTGTTCCCACCATCCTTCTTCAATATTATGACGCATCTCCTGGTTCACCTAGTAGAAGAGATTGCCATTCTCGGTCCTGTATTTCTACACAATTGTTCCCCTTTGAGAGGTACATGGGAGTCTTAAAGAAATATGTTCATAACCGTGCTAGGCCAGAAGGAAGCATCTCCAAAGGCTATGTAACAGAGGAGGTCATTGAGTTATGTGTTGATTTTATTCCTGACCTTAAGGCGATTGGTGTTCCAGAATCACGACATGAGGGGAGACTGCGTGGAAAAGGCACCCTAGGATGTAAAGCAATGATATGTAGGGACGGGCATTCTCTCAATCAAGCACACTACACGGTTTTACAAAGATCTATCTTGGTTGCCCCATATATCAATGAACACAAGAATTTAATACGCCTCAAACACCCGGGGCAGTCTGATGAATGGATTATAAGTGAACACATGGCGAGTTTTGGCGGCTGGCTGCAAAGACTTCTCACGAATAACACCACTGCTAGATCACCAGTATTTGTTGGCCGTGGACACCATCTTCGATCGTATGTACTTTCCAAGGGTGAGATAAATGGGAATACATTTTACACGATAGGCCAAGATAAAAAGAGCACCAACCAAAATAGTGGTGTCCGCTTCGATGCAGCAGAAGACAATGGGCAAAAGACCACGTATTATGGGTTCATAGAGGAGATATGGGAACTTGACTATGGACCTAATTTTAAGGTCCCCTTGTTTCGATGCAAATGGGTCAAGCTAACAGGAGGAGGGGTTGAGGTAGACAAGAAGTACGGAATGACAACGGTGGATCTCAACAATCTTATGAAGGTAGACAAGAACTTAGACGAACCATTCGTCCTAGCCAATGATGTGGCTCAGGTTTTCTATGTGAAGGACATGTCCTCCAGACCAAAAAAAAGAAAAAATATGCAAACGAATACATCATATGATGAGCCAAAGTGTCACATAGTTCCTTCAGGGAAAAGAAACATCGTGGGAATCGAGGACAAGACATATGTCGGAAGATTATAATAAGTTTGATGAAATTCGCCTTCACAAAGGAAAATGACCCAAGCATTCCGTTAAGTAAAGAAGATGCTCCATGGTTACGCCTGCGATCATAAGGAAGGACATATGCCAAGAAGTTCATGCTCATATTATGTAACTCTAGTTCATGTTTTAAATATTAATACATGTCTTGAGTGTTAGTCATGTTTTGTGGATGGACCGGACTATGAGAAGAAGTTGTCCCGATCAGACTTACCATTAAGATCTGATCTCCAAACGCGGGTCACATATTAGGGAGTGCCTCTATGACAGTTTCTTGGAGATGCCGAGGACTAGGCTCGTCGGCATCTCCCGAACCGGCCGTAGTGGTGTCCTCTCGAAAACCATCTTGCAGCTTTGTAACTTCTCTAACTAGATCAATACACCGGAGCTAACTAATTTCACATATTAGAGTGCCTCTATGACCAGCTCGGAGATGTGAGGACTGGGCTCGGCAAGATCTCCTCAAACCTGGCCGTAGTGGTGTCCTCGCTCGAAAGGAGGTAAGGCATAGCCTCAAACTGGCTGGAGGACTGGACTCACAAGGATGCCTATTTATAGTACAAGCAGCTCGACATAGCGTCGACACTTACGAAATAATGTCGACACTCACCCCTATTATTAGTGTTGACTCGTGTTTTGTCCCGGTTGGTGTCTCCAACCGGGACTAAAGGTTCATCTTTAGTCCCGGTTGGTGTCTCCAACAGGTTCATATTTAGTCCCGGTTGGTGACACCATCCGGGACAAGGTACACGCCGCACGACATAATGTCGACACTCACCCCTATTATTAGTGCTGACTCGTGTTTTGTCCCGGTTGGTGTCTCCAACCGGGACTAAAGGTTCATCCCGCCATTTATTCCCGCCATTTTTCTTCCCACCATTTTTCTTCCCGCCAGTTCTTCTTCCCGCCATTTTTCTTCCCGCCATTTTTCTTCCCGCCAGTTCTTCCCTCCAGTTCTTCCCGCTAGTTAACTATATATATATATGTAGGGTTGGCCTCCATTGTCATTGCACATCTCTAGACTCATATCTGCAACCTCATCACTCTTTCCCATGGCTTCCACCGTAGCACTAACCCCCAGGGAGGCGGAGGCGCTTTGCGCCTCGAACTACCCCTGCCCGCCGAGCCATCGTGTCCCCGCTGGATGTCGAGGCCGGAGGCGTGCCGGTTCCTCCTGTCCCTCTAGGTGTGGCGCGCCGGATGGCCATCACGAACCACTAATACTTCGAGCTCACGCCAGATGGCATCCCGACTATTTCCCTACTTGGGAAGCCTTCTTCGTGGATCGGCGTGAGAGGGCGCTCGCCAGGCACGAGGAGGACGGCCCACCTCCTCCTAACTTCAACGAGGCCGGCCGTCGGCTATGGTGGCGCGGTCGGACTCTTTAGAGCGTCATGGCATACGACACTGCCGCCGACTCTAACCCCCGTCTGCGCTACCCTCAAGTCCAGCCCACGCGCTACCCTCAAGTCCAGCCGACGCGTACTCTCCAGAGGTTCAATTACGGCGACAGCGATGACGGCGGCGGCGAGTACGACGACTACAGTGGCGATTATTACAGGTGTAGGCAGGAGCATGACTGAATCACTCCAACATTCCGAAACAAGTTCGGCCGATTGTTACTTAATCTGGCCATGTATCTTAATTTTCAGTTCTTTTATGTATCTTAATTTTCAGTTCCAGTTCGGCTTTATGTAACTTACTATTAGTTGCATTCTCATTCGAGGTTGACAATATGCTATTTTATCAAAAAACAATGCAAGTTGAGCGATTCTTGGCCCCGAGCTAAGAATCATCATGCCCGTTGTTCGACAAAGTTTGTCGAGTTTAAAACAGGGATAAAAAAATAAAAAAAGATCGAAACAGTGCGAAACCTTCGCGTGGTGTTATATTATGTGACATAGTTAGAAGGAAAAATCTCAAACTTGGTATATTGATTATGTCTCGAAAAAACCTTCACAAAATGACCTATCTCATTCGAGGTTTCTTGGCTTTCGGGTCAAATGACCAATGTTATGGCTAGAATCAAGGCATATTTTGTGTAAATATGGCCATATTGTGCATACATGTGCATCATGGCATGGCAAACAATGTTGCAAGAGGAAGTTTTCCTTTTTATCGCACCAAAAAGGCATTTTCCATTTTCCGAGCATAAAAAACGGACGGTTTTGTGAAGCAACCACCAAATGGCTAATTCAAAAAACCACCAACACATTTTACAAAAATACTAGACCACCTTATATGCACAATGTACCAACAGGGGGATCTGAAACCTTTCCGTCCACCTCTGGTGAAAAAGACAAATTCCTACCAAATCGGTAGGAAGTCGATATGAACCATGTACATGATACGATGCTCATGATTTTTTACAAAAATCATTTTTAGTTTCACAATATGCTATTTTATCAAAAAAACAATGCAAGTTGAGCGAGGCTTGGTGAGATTCAAGTGTATACAAAAGATGCGACATTTAAATATCCAATCAATTCAAAAATGTTAATACAAAAGATGCGGCATTAAAATATGATTTGATCTAATAAAATAGGGTTAGATTTATTTTTAGATGCTTAATATTTCTTATGTTCAAAGTTTTAGGATTTAACAATTTATTTTTGTTTGAATTGAATAATCAAAATTTATATGTAAGTGTTTTAATTATTTTGAAAATTTTCATGTAAAGTAAATATAAAATGATTTACATGAATGGATAGATATTATTTTTCTGAAAATTATGATATATTATTCATATTTTTCTGAGTTGAAATGAAAAAGATATGAATTTTCTAAATTCATATCATATTTTTGAATTAAAAATGCCCTTTAATGCATGAATAATGTTTCCCCTTTAACACGGTTCGCATACGAACCGGTGTTAAAAGGCAAGACGAATGGAATCCCTTTAACACCGGTTCAAGCCACGAACCGGTGTTAAAGGGTATTAAATTCGCCTTTCCTTTCTTCTTCCCTAGAGCGATCGAACCGCCACCAGCACGCCACGCGCCGCCATCGAGCAGAGAAGCGCCGCCACCGCCCATCGGAGCAGAGAGAAGCCACCGCCGCCACCGCCTCGGAGTGAGGGAGGAATTGTCCGAGGTGCCTCAAATCGCCCGCCACCCACCTCTCGCCGCCACGAATCTCGCCGCCTCCATTGTCGAGCCGAGCTCGAGGTCCTCGACGAGGCGCCGCCCCGACCCTCTCTTTTCCGTATGACCTCTCCTCTCACTTGACCGCATCACCGACCACCTCTTTCCCGTGCAGGAGCAGCCCAATTCTCGCCGGAGCACCGCCGACGCCATTGCCTCAGCCGCCTCGTCGCCCGAGGAAGCAATCCACCGCTGAGGCCACCAACCTTCGCCATAGTACCCGCCTCGTAGGCCACCTCGACATCGCGGAGACCGCCGCATCCGCCACTAGCATCGCCGACGAGCCCGCCGCCCACGCCACCCCACCGGTGAGTCTCGCCGGACGCCCGCACCGTCCGATCAATCTAAGATCCGACGCCACCATCTCCCCAGGTCGAAAGGGTACCAGAAACGAATGCGCCACTGCGCCACCTGGCGACGATGACACGGCCAACGTTGACTCTCCCGAAAAATAGAAGAAAAGATAAAATTGCGAAAATTGTATAATCTTGCAAAATCATATAAAAGATTCAGATCCAAAAATAGCAAATTATATATCAATGAATTCAGAAAATTGAGTAGATTATTAATATCAAGTTGGATTTAACTTTTACAAGACGTTTACTGTAATAATTTAATTAGTTTTAATGGTCTTTTAGGTTAATAAATTCATAGTAAAATATCTACTGGTCCAAAAATCACAAATAATATACCTATGGATTCACAATTGTGTGTAGATAATCAATATGCAAATGGTTAAGACAAATAATATAAGGTTTTTCAGCAGTTAAATAAATGGTATAATGGCTTATTTAGAGTAATAAATTCATAAGAAAATAAATAATGTTCAGAAAATTACAAATAATATGTCCCTGGAATCACAACCCCGTGGGGATTATATATCTGATTTTAGTTTGATTTTTAGACAAAGGAAACTATTTAAATGATTTAAAACCCATTAAACACTATTTAAATCATAAGAAAATATTTGTAACTCTGATTAGGGTGAATCCAACGCCTACTGGTTCGTATTAATGTCCTCTATCCAGTAAACCCAAGAAACAAATTTAATTCGACAGTTAGAACAGGCGTTACAATAGAACTATTAAAAACCCTATATTGGCAAGTAATTATTAATAACAAATACTCTATTGCATTAATTGGCCTCTTGCATGCATCATATACTTCAGTATTGTTTAGAGAACTAAAGTAACAACCATTTTGACTTATTAAATTGCCATGCATGCATTTGTTGCATTTGTTTGATCTCTATGTGCTATTGTTTATGTTGTATGAAATTGTTTGCTCGATAGATTGCGAGGAGTGCAACGTGTGTGATTGCTACGAGTGCTTGAACGATTTCAACAACTATAAAGCCAAGTAGATGCTACCTTGTTCATGATGTTATCCTACTATTTTCAATGCATTGTCGTGTATTTTGTAGATGCATGTGTAGGATAATACTATCGCTATGCTATGTCCTATTATGAGGTAGGGCTTTCCTTGTAGATGAACCACCGTTGGTAGATGTGCTTAGCCATGCTATGATGGACGAGGGTTGGGTTACATCACTGAAAGTTGTTTCTAAATGTGTTGGTTTGCGAAAACTAAAACAACTTAATCAATGAATCTCCTGGGTGTGATGGGATTGATAATTTTTGATGGTATCATTGCGGAAAGGCACCCAGGTATCAAGATAAAATGATTGGCTTCTTTATTTTGTAGCTTACGTGTACAACCATGTGCCAATAATGAAATGGGCGGTTGGTTGGACTTAGTAGGTTGTGGTAACTCGAACCCGCGTATCCTAATTAGGGTTTCGACCCCTCGGAACTCGTTTAAAATGATCAAGCATCCTTAGGGTTTTAATTTCATTTGTGTATTTATTTGTGTATTTTTGTATGAATAATATGTATATTTGTGTATGAATCCAAGTCCACTTGAATGTTTACACTCTTACTCTAGATAATATTATTGTTTTAGAAACTATGGATCCACTTAGTAGAAACCTTGAAGAAGAAGAAATAATGGAGAACATTATTGATGAGGACACCTCACAATATCTGAACTTGGAGGGACATGATGACGACAACTCAAGTACTAGTCATGGAGAAGATGAAGACTCCGGTGAACGCAATTTAGTGGTTACAAAGTCCGGCGAGGTATATGCATTGATTAAGCCTCTGCTGACTTCCACCAACAATCTTCTTCTACATGTATTAATTAACGCTTCTTTCTTCTTTTATCCCTCTAGATCGACCAACCAGCAACCATCTTCTTCTACGAAAAAAGCAAGTGATGCGCGAGCCAGCGGTTGAAAGATCGTGCAAAGTTCACGATCGAAGCAGTCTGTGTTGATGGCATGCCGATGGAGCCCAAGAAGGCCGCAGACAAATTTGTACGTCAATCTAGAGTTCTTGTTAGGGACCAAATCCCAATCATAATTGAAAATTGGAATAAGCCAAAGAAGGGCGACGGTACCTTTGTCGATGACAGATCCAAAGAAACGCTTTGGAATTCGTTGTTGGTAAATTCCACCCTTCCGCCAGAGGAGGATGAAAACAACCCGGTTATAAAGGAAAAGGTCAAAGAGTGGACTCTAAAGAAGATGGTCGACGCTTCCAGAATCGGAAGACAAAATTGAACAAATTTGTCAAATGGCGAGACTCTAAATTTCAAGACGATATTATGCGAAGATAAGACCTCACCGCCCGAATTTGAGACATATAAAAAAGTGCTATAGCTAAAAAGAGGTCGAAACCAATACGCTTAATGCCCTCAAGAAGGAATATCACCAGAGGACGGGGTCGTGGCTACATATCTCGAGGCCTAAGTGGGAGGAAGCTAAGAAGGCCTCGCGCTAGAGGATCACACCTGCATGGGTGAGACCTACGTGCAAAGACTTGGTTCTACGGAATCGTGGCAAGGTTGGACCCGTAAAGGATTGTGTATGTTCCCAACCCTCCTTGCCAAACCCACATTGAACTCATCACGGCATACGAGGAAACATCCGCCAGACCTTCCATCCCGACAGAGAGAATGACCAGCTCACACGCCGCCATCGGTAAAAGGAACACCACGGACATGCACGAGGCAGGGGGTATGACGTGGAAGGATGAGTTTGCCGACGGAGCGACTTTCAGATGGCGCAGAAAAAGAAAAAGAGCGTCTGAGCGGATGACACATATAGAACATGCACTTGCGGTGCGCAGCGCAAGTGAATGCACAACAGAGCCATCAAGCTACCGCCCATCTCAGCCGCACGAAGAGCCTGCATTGGAAGCTGCCGCCGGACTCTGCGGAAAGCGCAGTGGCTTCCACGGAGAACGCAGCCCACGCTTGAAATGGCGAGTCCTCGATACCCGTGGATGAGATCACGGAGAGCGAACACGCCGAGATGCATGTGAGATTAATGGGCTTATCCATTAAGGTGGCATCGGCTATGCCTTACCTCCGTAGCTGGTGGAACTTACCACCGCCGACCGATTCCGATGGCTATGCTATTGTCGGGGTGGATGAGGTTGTGAAGGAATATGAGGAAGAACAGCTTGACCATGCTACAGGTGAAGGGGAAACTCAACTCAAATTTGCAGTGAAAACAACCATTCTTTGGAAGAAGGAACACATTGTGCTTCCAAATTGGAGGTCACTGCACCCATTGCCTCCGCAAAGATCGTTGAGCCGCTTGACTATCTCTCTGTGGCAGCCATCTCCGGCGCTTCAGCCATCTCCTGCGCGGCAGCCATCTCCGGTCCGTCATCCATCTCCGATGCTTCAGCCATCTCCTCAGTAAGCGTAAGAGCACCGCCACGAAGAGCATCGAGTACCGCCACAAAGAAATCCGCAGGAAACCGTGACGCCAAAGAGTTCAAAAACTACGTCCGCAGCCTTCCGCCAAGCCATTGCCGGTTTTACCGTGGAATCGCAGCGACGAGGAGACCAATAGGATCTCGGAAGAACAGGTCAAGAAATTCTTTGCACCTAGACGGGCCGAGCCAAAGGAGAAAATAGATCCGGCGGTGGTGGAGAAGTTTTACAAAAATCTTTTGAAACCTGAAACCCCACTTGTGCCGGACTACGAGCGCCAGATTTTGAAGGCGGATGCAAGGCGCCGTAGGGAGACTGAAAGTAGCAGTCATGAGGCACCCCAGAAAATAGTTCCCATGCTCAGAGAGCAGGAAAACCAATCATGCGCCCCGCTCCAAATGTTCGACACACGGGACGCTCCTCCCGTAAATGATTACGAGGCAGAGCTACAAAGAAAGGCCAATGAGATGGGGATGACTTACATTGCATACTTGAACGTCATGGGAGACAACTTGCCCAAATGCGATGCCAACCCCATACAGCCGTGGAAGTATGGGAAGAATCTCGTCAAGAAAGAGGAGCTCAAGAATCTACCAACAAATATGCGAAAATTGCACAAGTGGTACCTTGATTTCTGCAAGACGAGAAAAGAAAAATGGATCACGACGCATATAAGAGATGAGATTTTCTTCTGCGGAGACGACGGGATCGAATTCAACTTTCAAGACTTGCATTTTCTATTCAATTAGAAGGAACTCGACAAAGCTGCCATCAGCCTTTATTGTGTGTAAGTACTATTTCTGTAATTTATATCTCATCTCATTCACTTCATTAATTGCATGTATATATATATGCTCACCATATATGTATATATTATTATGCAGGAAAAAGGTTATGGAATGCAGGAAAGGAGGCCCTTTTGACATTGGATTCGTTGACCCAAATAGAGTTCATGAAGAAGTGGTAAGAACCAAACCCGGGCAAACAGAAGATTACTTGCTAAGGTGTTTACTGAGACAACAAACCAAAAGGGAAATACTATTGCCTTACAACTTCTGGTGAGTACTGTTACCCTCTCTCTTGTACACATTCTATTTCGGCTTACTTGATGTTAAGTGTAACTGATGATGAGTTATGCGTGCGTAGGTTCCACTTTATTCTGCTAGTCATTCAACCCGACTCAGGAAAAGTCCTTGTCATGGACTCACATTAAAAAGAAAAGAGATATGGGCAGACTTTAGAGAGATGCTCAGGTAATTTCAATCATATTATCGCACTAGATCGACAACTTTCGTGACAACAAGTAATTAATTACTCCTTTATCCATTTTCTTTGCGGACGGGGTTTGGAAAGGTTCACGGGCAGGGCCGTGGGTGAATGGTCAGAAGAACTAAAATTTGTAGACCAAAATGTAAGTAATACTAGATAGCTAGGTCTGCGTATCTCTTTGATTCTGCTTCCAATTCCATTATATCATGCTTTATTGATTATTATTTTGATTGAACTCTCTATTCTCGTAAAGTGCGCGCATCAGGGACACAGCAATAACTTATGTGGGTACTATGTTTGCGAGTTCATTCGCAACACGATATGTGCGACGGGTCAAGCCGCACTAGAACAACTTAGAGTAAGTAAACAAAGTCCACAACATTATTTTATTACCATCAATTGTGTTGAGTTTTATTCTTCATATATATTCAGATCGAACGGATGCGGGACCAACTCCTACCATTTGAACGCATACGAGCCATTCAAGAGGAATTGGCGGGGTTCATACTTGATGAGGTCGTCACGCCTAGCGGAGAACTCTTTAGATATCCACCAAAATGAACGATGACGATGTATGTGCCGATGACGATGTATGTGCCGATGATGATGTTTGTGTATAATAATAGTTGCTTAATTATTCATGTACTCGTATGTACCTATGACGATTTATGTGTATACCGCTCCCGATCGATTCCCCCTCCCTCCCTCCCGCAGAAATACGCCTTAACGGGCAGAGGCGAAACATCGTGGCAGAGATTTAGGCCGTTTTCCTGCCGCGACAGAGTTCTGCCGCGGCAGGAAAACGACATAAATCTCTGCCGCGGCAGAAGAACCTTTAACACCGGTTCCATCCCCGAACCGGTGTTAAAGGGGGGGGCTGAGGCCTGTGGCAGCCCCACGTGCGCCACCCTTTAACACCGGTTCGTATAAGAACCGGTGTTAAAGGCCCCCCCTCTAACACCGAACCCTCAACAACGGTTGAGGAACCGCTGTTAGAGGGCCCTCCCAACCGGAGTTAAAGGGGGGGCTCTGCACTAGTGATGCGGGTGCGGGTTGCGGGAAAGATCTAAGATTGCTGGTTCGGGTTTGGTTAAGCTCCACCTGCAACCAACAGCCGCGGGTGCCATCCGTATATGTATATGGTTCTTCTCCAGTTCCTTTTTTTTACATGAGTTCCTTTCTTCTCTATATGGTCGCATCTCCTAAAATCATCGGTGACAGTATTAAATTGAACTACTTCCTATAGAGGAATGAACACGAGCCAGAGAGAGAATGGCACTCGATGAGTTGCCTATTGTATTATCGCATGTACTTATAGTACAGAGACAGAGAGGATCGTGCTGAGTTAGCACGTACAACAGAACGTGGAGAGAGGGAGAGATCGTGGGCATCGTGAGCCTCGCTAGTAGGAGGACCGAGTCCTATGTGCTAACCCCCCCCCCCCCCCCCGCAGTTTGAGCATGGGTGGCCGAACGCACAAACTGGAGCGGAATTCCTGGAACGCCGAGGTCGGCAGGCCCTTGGTCATGACGTCGGCGTATTGCTGCCCGGTGGGAACGTGGAGAACACGGACGTGGCGAGTGCGACCTTCTCTCGGACAAAGTGGATGTCGAGCTCTATGTGCTTCGTGCGCCGATGATGCACGGGGTTAGCAGCCATGTAAACCGCAGAGATGTTGTCGCAGTAGACGATCGTCGCTTTCGGGACAAGGACATGGAGCTCGGCGAGGATTTGATGGAGCGGCCAGCTTTTGACGACGTTATGACGCCATTTCTGCGCTCGGCCGAAAGGGAGACCGTGGGCTGCCGTTTGGATGACCAGGACACCAGCGCGTCGCCGAGGAAGACGGCATAGCCAGAGGTAGAGCGGCGCGTGTCCGGGCACCCGGCCCAGTCCGCGTCCGAGTATGCCACTATGTCGAATGTGGAGGAGCGCTGGAGGTGAAGTCCGTAGCCGGTGGTACCACGGACATAGCGGAGGATCCGTTTGACGAGGGCGAGGTGGCAGTCCATCGGGGCGTGCATATGGAGGCACGCTTGTTGGACGGCGTAGGTGATGTCTGGGCGAGTCATCGTGAGGTACTGCAAGCCGCCAACGATGCTCCGGTAAGCAGAAGCGTCGGCGACGGGCGTGCCCGAGGCAGAGGAGATCTTAGCCGATGTGTCGATGGGTGTCGAAGAGGGGCTGCAGGAGGACATGTTCGCCTTGTCCAAGAGTTCGGTAGCATATTTGCCCTGGGAGAGGAAGAAGCCCTCAGAAGAGCGCTCGACGGTGATGCCGAGGAAGTAGTGGAGGGCGCCGAGGTCTTTGAGGGAGAACTCGTGCTGGAGCCGGTCGATGATGCGCCATAGCAGTGTTGCGGAGGACGCAGTGAGGACGACATCGTCGACGTACAGAAGAAGGTACGCGGTGCCGGCAGGTTGATGCGGCACGAAGAGCGAGGTGTCAGACTTGGCGCAGACGAAGCCGAGTTTGTCGAGGAAGCCGGCGAAGCGAGCGTACCACGCGCGCGGGGCCTGCTTGAGCCATAGAGGGACTTGGCGAGCAGGCAGACGTCTCCAGCGCGAGCAGGGTCGACAAAGCCCGCGGGTTGCTGGCAATAGACGCGTTCGTGCATATGGCCGTGAAGAAAGGCGTTGTTGACGTCAAGCTGATGCACGGGCCAACTTTTGTGGGCGGCGATGGCGAGAACAGCCCAAATCGTGGCAGACTTGACGACGGGGGAGAAGGTCTCGTCAAAGTCGATGCCGGGTTTCTGCGAGAAGCCACGCACCATCCACTGCGCCTTGTACCACTCCAATGTCCCGTCAGCGCGAAACTTGTGACGGAACACCCACTTCCCTGTGATCACGTTCGCGCCCCGGGGCCGGGGGACGAGCGTCCACGTCTGGTTGACCTGCAGAGCCCTGAACTCATCTTGCATCGCAATTAGCCAATTAGGATCACGTAAAGCCGTACGCACACTGGTAGGTAATGGGGAGATGGAATCGGTGGTGGCGAGGGTGGCGTAGCGTTTGTTTGGCAAGAAGATCCCTGATTGAGAGCGTGTGCGCATGGGATGAGACGGGGCAGGTGGAGGTTGGCGAGATGCGGGAACAAGAGTGGCAGGAATGGGCGCAGAGGGGTGGTCGAGCCGGTGAGGGGATGGTGGGGAAGCTGTAGCGGCGACAGAGGAAGGGGGTGAAGGGTGCGGCTGTGGCAGAGAGTGGGGTGGGCGTCGTGGGGGTTGGGGAGGGAAGGAGGTGTAGGTGCTGTCGCGGCAGGGTTGGAGACAGGAGATGCTGCCGCGGCAGGATGGGGGGTTTTTGGCTCCGGCCGCGGCACAGGGTGATGCAGGAGATCCTGCCGCGGCAGAGGGGGAGATGGGAGAGCCTGCCGTGGCAGAGGTTGGTGTGGTAGGAGCTGCCGCGGCAGAGGGGGTTGTGGCGGCAGGATGGGCGATGGAGGGCTCGGTCGGTGGAGCGGGATTGGTCAGGGGGATGGTGTGATCGTGAGTGGGAGGGAGATTAAGGAGAAAATCGAAAGAGGCTGGGGTGGGCTTTGTGGGGAGATGGGCGAAGGGAAATTGGGTTTTGTCAAACGTGACGTGGCGAGAGACGAACACACAGTTGGAGGAGGGGTCGAGGCAGCGATATCCTTTGTGATCGGTGGAGTAGCCGAGAAAGACGCAGGGGAGGCTACGTGGGGAGAGTTTGTGGGGTGCGGTGGGAGTCGTTTTCGGGTAACATAAGCAGCCGAAGACCCGGAGATGTTGAAAATCAGGAGGGGAGCCGTAGAGGAGCTGGAAAGGGGTAAGGAGCTGTCTGGGGCGACATGGACGACAGTTAACTAGGAAGGTGGATGTGGTTAGAGCCTCGGCCCAAAAGACTGGAGGGAGTTGGGCATGGAAGAGGATGGTGCGCATGGTTTCGTTCAGAGTGCGGATGATGCGCTCGGCGCGGCCGTTTTGGGCAGAAGTGTAGGGACAGGACAGCCGGAAGGAGACGCCGTTGTCGCGAAAGAAAGTGTGAGCGGCACTGTTGTCAAACTCACGGCCATTGTCAGACTGCAGGGCGACGAGGGGGAGGTTGAATTGAGTACGGGTGAAAGCGTGGAAGCGTCGAATCGTGTCATAGGCATCGGATTTGCGACAAAGGGGAAACGACCAGGCAAAGTGACTAAAATCATCAAGTAATACCAAATAATATTTGAAGCCGGAGATGCTAGGAACCGACGAGGTCCAAAGATCACAGTGGACCAGTTGGAAGGGAAAAAAAGAAATTGTACTACAGTGAGAGAAGGGAAATCGAACGTTCTTTCCTAATTGACAAGCATTACAAATGTGAGAGGGGGGTTTATTGGGTGCGGAGATCGTCTGGAGGGTGCGGGCGAGGTTGGCGCAGCCGGGGTGCCCGAGGCGTTGATGCCACAGGTCGGTGGAGCAGCTGGTGAGGAGGCTGGTGGCGGTGGGTGTCGGCGTGATGGAGTAGAGATCGCCTGTAGAATCACAACGAAGGAGCACCTGGCGGGTATGTCGATCCTTAACAGAAAAGCCAACATCGTCAAATTCAACGTTTACGGGATTGGTGCGAGTAAGCATGCGAACGGATAGTAGGTTTTTAATTAAGGTGGGGGAGACAAGGACGTTCTGGAGATGTAGGGGATGGGACATGGTGGCGAGAGAAGAGTGCCCAGTGTGCGTGATCGGCAATAGGTGCCCATTGCCAACAACAATACAAGAACGAGAGGAACAGGGTTGCGAGGACGAGAGATTACCAGGGGACGATGTCATGTGGGAGGTTGCGCCGGTGTCCATCACCCATTCACCGCCGGCCGGATGCTGCTGCTGGACGGAGAGCTGCTGGAGCGCGTGGATGAGGCCGGCCTGGTCCCAGCATGGTACAGAGGCGCCGGGGGGCGGCTGGTACGCGTGGGCCTGGTAGACAGGCCCGGTGGTGCCGTGGAACGTGGGAGCGGCCTGGTGGAAGGCGGCTCCGGCGAACGGCGCGCCAGTGGTTGGTGGAGCGCCAGTGGGACGCGGACCGAGGACGCCCGCGCCGGGGTAGTGGGGGCGCCACTGATAGGGCCACGCCTGGACCATGCCGGTCCATGGAGCGGCAGCCGCAGACGGCGCGGGCGGCATGGAGGTGGTCTTGGTCCGGCCACTGGTCTTGTGCCATCCGCCAGTCTTGGGCTTGGCGGTGGGCGGTGCGGGTGGTGGCGGGGCAGGCACGGGCAGCGCCGGAGCCGCTGGAGGCGGAGGTGGTGCAGCGGCAGCGTGGAGAGCCGTGCTAGACGGGTATGGGTCGGCGTCTTCGTTCCTGCCTTCCTCAAGAACCAAGAAGGAGCGAACGTCCTGGAAGGAGGGCAGGGGTACCTCACGGGAGAGCGTGGTGACGGCGTGACGGAAGTCGGAGCGGAGGCCGGCGAGGACACGATGCACCAGATCGGCATCAGTCACCGGACGGCCGAGATCGCGAAGGCGATCGGCCAAGGACTTGAGACGGGAGCAGTATGCGGAGACCGTCAGGTTACCTTGCTTCTGTCCATGGAACTCATCGTCGAGGTAGACGGCCCGCGTGACAGCGTTGTCGAGGAAGAGGTTCTCGATGCGGCGCCAAACCGCAAACGCCGTGTCGTCCGGCGTCATGATGAGAGAGAGGATTTCCTCCGAGACCGTGGAGTACAGCCAGGAGACGATGGTGTAGTCATCCTGGACCCATTCAGGGTCGTCGTGCTGCGGCGGCGCGTCGTCGTCGACGTGGGCGAGGACGCCGAACTGCCCAAGCGTGACGATGAAGAGACGGCGCCACATGGTGAAGGAGGGGCGCTGCAGATCGAGAGTGATCTGAACCTGCTGCTTGATGATGACATGGCGCAGGTTCTGGCGCGAGGCGACGCGAGCTGGGCGAGCTGGGGCGACGGAGGCGTTGTGGCCGGCAGCAGCGCCGGTGGCGCAGACTGTTGGTGTGGCGGGGGCGCGCGGGGCCGGAGCTGGGGCAAAGAGGAGGGCAGGAGGTGGAGGAGCGCCCGGGGCGGGAGAGGAGGGGTTGTTGGCGGAGGAGAACAGCACGCCGGCAGAGGTGGAGGGGAGGTTGGGCATGGTGGTGGTGGGGGCAGCGGAAGCCTGGGAGAAAGGAGGTGGAGGATGATGATACCATGTAGAGGAATGAACACGAGCCAGAGAGAGAATGGCACTCGATGAGTTGCCTGTTGTATTATCGCATGTACTTATAGTACAGAGACAGAGAGGATCGTGCTGAGTTAGCACGTACAACAGAACATGGGGAGAGGAGAGATCGTGGGCATCGTGAGCCTCGCTAGCAGGAGGACCGAGTCCTATGTGCTAACACTTCCCTCCACAACGCCGGCATGTTATACTGTGAGGCGAGGTCGTCGCTGGAAGAATGGAATACTGAGATCGAAGGTTGAAACATCACTGTGATGCGTGCTCACAGGTTATGAATTTCATGATCATTATTATGACCCGGCTATGAAAGTTGACAATCACAATTGGGGTCTTTTTTTTATGCGCTGACACTGTCACACTCGTCAGGACCATATAGAATACTATACGTCCCACATGGGCTCAGTTCTACTAGATAGCAAGCGATACTATATAGGTATGTTATGTAGGCAATTAATTCAAAGAACCGATGAGAGATAGTCAAGAGGTCGGAGCCATGGGAGGGGGGGAGCATGATGGGGAGAGGAACGGCGTCAATGGTGGAGCGGAGCAGAGAGCTAATCATGGGGAGGCGGCGCACGCGACGGTGCCGCTGTACCGGATGTTCGCCTTCGCGGACAGGACCGATGCGGTGCTGATGGCGGTGGGCACGGTGACGGCGGTCGCTAATGGGATGGCGCAGCCGATCATGACCTTCATCTTCGGCGATGTCGTCAACGCCTTCAGCTCGCCGTCGCCGGACGTGCTGCACAGAGTCTCCAAGGTGCGTCCGTGGGCGCGTATTTTGCGGGTTTATATTCGGCAGACCAAGAGCAGAAATCCGGCCCCTATGTAAGTCCAGGAACATTCGGCCCAGCATATCCTTTTGGCCCAGAGTAAACGGGATTGGTTATACCGATTTTTTTCCCCAGTTTCTTCTCATCACTCCTACGCCTGACCTACGCGGTCGCGGGGCCATGCCGTGCCTCGCCGGCGGGCGGCGGCGGCTCGTCTGGCCAGCGCAGGCGAGCCCTGGAAAATGGGCTGGTAGACTCTCCTGGCCGTCAACAAACCCCCCCGCTCAGATTAATCTCGCAGTGAGTGCAGCTTTGCTACATTTCGCGGCCGAGATTTCGGTGGCAGATGCGATGTGAGTCCTACAGGCTTGGCCATTGGCAGCTCTTTTTCCTCCATTTATTTGGCATCTGAGCATGCCGTAGCCTTTCATGGTAAGATACGCTGTAGTAATGTGATTCTGGTGAGCAAACGGGGGTTTCTTGTGTGTAAATCAGTAACCCGCATAGTATTTCCAAGATGATGTCAAGTTTTTTTCTTTTCTGGAACCAGGTTACTGCGGTCACAAACTTGCAACATGGGAAATTACTGTTATTGCAAATTTATCCTTTTGTTGCCGGTATATTATTATCATACGGATCGATTTTTAGTCTTTAAGAATCACAGCAGAAGTTACGAAATGAAGAAGGCATTACAAAACTTTGGATATGATCTAAGCGACGATAGAACTTTTTTTTTTTAATTTTCGAAGAGTATATCCCCATAATAACGCTATATGCATAGAGGTTGAAACTTATGGGAGAGTTCCACAAGAAGCTGTATACTTTCTGGGCCTAGTAAGTTACACTCATATGAAGCAGTCTCTTGACGAAAAATGTTCATAAACAGTTAGCTCCCAAATAAGAAATGATGGTGCCAAGCTGCTAATTCTTCTAGAAAAATGTGTATGTATGTGCAGCATTTGTATACATGCAAGAGTTCAAGTTATCAACGCTTTTTAGCAGGGAAATTGTTCATATTTGATTTTCTTAATCAGTTTTTCTTGTTTCCAGGTGATCATTAACTTTGTTTATCTTGGAGTTGGAGCAGGACTTGCTTCAGCACTTCGTGAGTGGCTTTCATATTGCAATATTATTAAGATATCTTTCTGGAAGGAAAATTGTTTTGTCTTTTAATTTTAGGAATCTGCCAAATGGTAATAATATGCCCAAAAATTGCGCTGGGGGGCCTACTCTTGGTTCTTCTAGTACCTACGTTATTTTGGGTTTCAATGTATGAATCCAGTGGCAATCCTGCCTTCATGTTCCTACAAAATAAATGTTGCAGTACATTTGTCCAGAATAAAAAAATTAATGAGAAAATGCACAAGCTTTCTGTCTAGATGTATTGATAGAAATGGAATACGTCAGAATAAGAGCTTAAGACTGCAGTCGTCCAGAGTAAAGTTATGGCCTTATATGTATGACTCGACACAATCTTTTCTTGATTGACTAGTTTGATGTTTTGATAGAGGTATCATGCTGGACAATTACTGGAGAAAGACAGGCAGCACGAATCAGAGCCCAGTATCTCAAGGCGATTCTCAGACAGGACATTGCATTTTTTGACAAAGAAATGAGCACTGGACAAGTTGTTGAGAGGATGTGCGGAGACACATTCCTCATTCAAGATGCCATCGGAGAAAAGGTAGGTTATTTGAGAATAGTGTGAGCTTGTGCCATATCAGTCAACCCAGTGTTAGATGCTATCATCTTGCGGCCAATATGACTAAGCTTGTATGTAAAAAGGTTCCCATCATGCATTGCGTCACTATGTGTTACATATGTCTATGAAAGCTTGTATATTTCTTGACATAGAATATGGTACAACGATGTTACGTTCTTCTTGTGCGCTAACTATGCAAGATATGAGTCTGGCTCAGCTCTGTTATATTTACTGCATGTAGTCTGCACCTGTCTTGAAGTTGACAGATACGAGTTTACACTGCCTTCTCATGGATTTGTATTGATAATGCGAGGAATTCAGTTTATCACAACATACCAATTTGATGGAGTTGCAAGGATAAATAACATTCCGCTCAGTCAATGCGGTATATAAGATGAACCTTCTTAAAAAAGAAAAAGAAACATTGCAAAGCTTAATCCATTATAACCTTCCTAAATAAGAAAAACAAATACTCCCTCCGTCTCAAAATAGATGTCTTAGATTTGTCAAAAGTTGGATGAATCTATATACTAAATAGTGTCTAGATTCATCTAGATTTTGAAAAAGCTAAGACATCTATTTTGAGACCGAGGGAGTAAATTTTATCTGTATAAGTTTCTCACAAGTCACAGTAACTATAGTTTTATTTTATTTAACACTTCGCTATGCACATATTCTCTCTTAGGTTGGCAAGTACATACAGCTCCTCTCTACCTTTTTTGGAGGCTTCATTATTGCATTTGTGAGAGGATGGCTCTTGACACTTGTTATGGTCTCAAGCATTCCCCCAGTAGTTGTGGCCGCTGTTATTGTATCAAGGATGATGACAAATCTCTCTACTCGAATGCAAGCAAAATATGGTGATGCTGGAGACATTGTTGAGCAAACTATTGGAACCATTAGAACGGTGAGTGTACTTACTTTGGGAAGGTTTCATATTTTGGGGGACTACGTAGGTTATTTCTTGAGCTATAGTTGGCCAAAACTTATGTGGGCAATCTGGACTCCAATATATTGTGGAAGGAAATGCTTGCCTTTGTTTGCTTGTGCTTATTCGGGGACCAAATGAAATGGAAATAGCCCATTGTTTTTTGTTATTGATTCTTCTGGTCACTATTTTCTTATTAATCTGCTTATGCTTTGAAGGTTGTTTCATTCAATGGTGAGAAGCAAGCTATAACAACATATAATAAGTTCATACGAAAGGCATATGAATGTGCTCTACAAGAAGGTGTTGTCACTGGCCTTGGAACAGGTTTAGTAAGGGGAACCTTGTTTTGTAGTTATGGGTTGGCAGTTTGGTATGGAGCTAAACTGATAGTCAACAAAGGATACAATGGTGGCATAGTTATTAATGTTATGATGGCTGTCATGGTCGGTGCACTGTAAGTTTGGTACATTAATTCTTGCTACTAGTACTATTCTGAGTAATAATATATCTTTAGACGTACTTAAAATTTGTTAGAAATGAAAAAAATGTAGTTCAAGGGTGGAGATTATAGCTAGTTCGGTGCATATAAGGATGCTTGGAGCATATTATAGGGCTTTAGAATGACTTTGAAGGATAGAACATCTGATATATGAAAATTTATTACTCCCTTTGTCCACATTTACATGGCATCCTCGTTTTGCGTTATCTAGTTTTGACCATCAGTTTAACCAGTACATGTGTAATATGTAAGAAAAATTATACCATTAAATTTTTTATTCGAATATGAATTCAACATTGTAAAATTTTATACCACATGACCCACGTTTTGGTTTGTCATAGTGATGTAGGGAGTACATATTTAGATTAAATTGATTACTAATTAGCCACATTTCTCCAAGGACGTGCCTCTCCCAGTCCCTGTGTCATGTGGGCATATGCCATATATATATAGCACCAGACTTGCCCACGGTTGCACCACCAACCACATTTTTCTCTGGCATTTTTTTAAATATTGCATTACTATGAGTAGATATGGTATCAAGGCAAATGCTCAATGGCCATCATAGTTTGGCATCCTCATGTTTCTACTGTACTAGTGGCAACACACTTGTTAAATATGGGCCTCCATCTCTTTTCACAAGATCTTCTGGCTTCTGACTCGAGTTATGCATCTTCTGCAGGTCCTTAAGTCAGGCAACGCCATCAATAACTGCTTTTGCAGGAGGGAAAGGAGCAGCATATAGAATGTTCAAGACAATTGAAAGAGAACCAGATATTGATGTATATGACACCAAAGGTGTCATACTGGAAGACATTAAGGGTGATGCTGAACTTAAGGATGTGTACTTCAGCTATCCTACCAGGCCGGATCATTTGGTATTTAATGGATTCTCCTTACGAGTACCAAGCGGCACGACAATGGCCCTTGTTGGAGAGAGCGGCAGCGGGAAATCAACTGTTGTCAGTTTGGTGGAGAGATTCTATGATCCACAATCTGGGGAAGTCTTGATCGATGGAGTTGACATTAGAAGAATGAATCTTGGGTGGATAAGAGGAAAAATCGGTCTTGTCAGCCAAGAACCAGTGTTATTCTCAAGCACGATCAGGGAAAATATTGCCTACGGGAAGGATGCTCTTACTCTTGAAGAAATCAAAAGAGCAATTGAGTTTGCAAATGCAGCAAACTTCATTGATAAATTGCCAAATGTACATTGCGAAATTAAAATACCCATGATGTTATTTCGATTGCTACATCTCACACATGGTTTCTTAGAAGTATATCTTGTGAAACATTGCAGGGTCTTGAGACAATGGTTGGGGAACATGGAACTCAACTGTCTGGAGGGCAGAAGCAAAGAATTGCAATTGCTAGAGCAATTATTAAAAACCCTAGAATATTGCTACTTGATGAAGCAACTAGTGCGTTGGATATGGAATCTGAGAGGGTTGTTCAAGAAGCTTTGGATAGGGCAATGTTAGAAAGGACTACAATCATTGTCGCGCATCGTCTAAGCACAGTAAAAAATGCTGACGTCATATCTGTCCTACAGCATGGGAAGATTGTGGAACAAGGTATGCATATAGTCCCCACCTGCGTGTCACTATTATATGTTGCTTTTTGTACAATGAACTAATGTAGGTTCTACAAGCTTATGTAGATGACTTGTTATAGATAGCTGTAAATCATGCAAGTCACTCATACATTTTTTTTGTAGCCCTGTGACCACAGCATAACTAGATAATTGCTGTTTTCATGAAATAATAACTACACAATTTGTGACCAGTAATCAACAGATGGGTGGCATTCAGTTTACTAGTCGAGTGATGACCAGAAGTACACCCTTCAGCACTCCAAAAATAGTAGTCATTTTCATTCAGCAAGTAACTTGATCAACAATCTTATGTAGATGACCTGCTACTTGATGTGTGATTTTCGAGCAGGTTCACATGTACAACTGGTAACGAAACTTGAAGGTGCTTACTCTCAGCTGATTAATCTGCAAGAGGGTCTGCAGGAAGCAGAATCCCCTAATGTCGACCTTGATGTGATGATGAAAAACAGTTTTGACTCCAGGTCTATCGGTAGAAAACCAAGAAGCCAAAGTAGCTCATTTAGGAGGTCAACTAGTAAGGGCTCTTCTTTTGGGAATAGTGGTAGGTATCCTTTACCTGCTCCGCTTGGACTACCTGATCCCATGGATTTCAAGAATGGTCAAGACCTAGAGGAGACTGCAGACAAGATATCTAGTGGTCGAAAGAAAGCTCCAATCAGTCGGCTCTTCTATCTGAACAAACCAGAGGCTTTTGTTCTTGCTTTTGGTTCTATGGCTGCTGTAGCGCATGGATTCGTTTTTCCATTATATGGCATATTGATTTCAAGTGCAATAAAGATATTTTATGAGCCACCAGCACAACTACTGAAGGACTCGAGGTTCTGGGCATGCATGTTTGTCATGCTTGGATTTTCCACGCTTCTTGTGATTCCACTAGAGTTCTTCCTGTTTGGATTAGCAGGCGGGAAGCTTGTGGAGCGCATAAGGTCTCTGACATTCCGAAATGTCATGCACCAGGACATCAATTGGTTTGATAAACCTCAACACTCTAGGTCTGTGCTTAGTCTTTGTTGTATCATGGTATTTGTCAGAAATCCTCTTTTGCCCTACTCCAATTAGTATGTAATTTTTATTTTAAGATTTACAAGTATTATATTGTTGTCCTGGTTTGATGGATGCTATTAAGAACTTGGAACAAATGCACGGCACTTAGAACAAATGATTCGAAAATACAAAACAGTTATTGTGACATCTTGCTTGTTAAACTTGCACTTCAAAATAATCTTGATTAGATATTAACACTAAGAATCATACATGCCTATCAAAAAGCCTTATTCATTGACCATTGGTCTTGAGGTACAAAAATCCTTTATGAATAATCTTGGGTAAGAAGCGTAAAAAACTGTTTTGAAGAACATTTATGTATGCTAGCTAGCTTGAGCACTCTTCTTAATTACCGTTTGATCATTACTAACATTAATTGGTCAAGCTTTTTAAGATGTGAAGATTTATTAGTTTGCAACATATTTACTTATACAAGTTTCAACTATTGTTCTAGTGGAGCAATAGGTGCCAGGCTATCGATTGATGCTCTGAACGTGAAGCGACTTGTTGGAGACAATTTAGCACTTAATATCCGAACTGTATCAACCATCATATCTGGTTTCACAATAGCTATGGTGGCAAACTGGAAGCTGGCGTTGATTATCACAGTGGTGGTTCCTTTTGTTGGTTTCCAAGGCTATGCTCAAACGAAGTTCCTGAAAGGTTTCAACAAAAATGCAAAGGTACATGCTATGAACCAGCAATTACTATTGTTCGTTTTCCTCAGAAGTTATTCCTCATCACTAACAAAATGATTAATGGACGTGACAAGCACACACAATGGTCACATGGAGAGTAGTCTTATCTGATTGCCTGGTGGAATGCAGTTAAATTATGAGGAAGCAAGCCAAGTAGCAACCGACGCGGTTGGAGGCATCAGAACTGTGGCTTCGTTTTGTGCTGAGCAGAAGGTGATGGATGCCTATGAGAAGAAATGTGAATCTCCAACAAGACAAGGAATGAGGGAAGGTGTTGTTGGTGGCTTGGGCTTTGGCTTCTCATTCCTTGTATTCTACCTTACATACGCTCTCTGCTTCTATGTGGGTGCAAAGTTTGTTCACGAAGGAACAGCAACTTTTCATGAAGTGTTTCGGGTGGGAGGATCTTTTTTTTTTCATTACTTGCAGTGTTAACCGCTCTGGCCTGTGAATGTGTTGGCTAATTGATTCATTGCTTGTCAGGTCTTCTTCGTATTAGTTTTGGCTTCTGGTGGGATCTCACGGACAAGCGCGTTAGGTGCGGATAGCACCAGGGCTAATGAATCTGCCATCTCTGTATTTCAAATTCTTGACTGTAAATCCAAGATAGATTCCAGCAGCGAGGAGGGTATTGTCATTGCAAGTGTGAGGGGTGACATTGAGTTCCAGAATGTGTGCTTCAACTACCCCCTACGCCCAAATGTTCAGATCTTCATCGATCTATCCTTGAGTATTCCTTCCGGAAAGGTTACTTTATATCTTAACTACTAGCCACATGAGTTTAGTGTTATTTACAGATTGCTAGCTGGTATGAACATTAATTTGGCTACAATATCTTTTACAGACAGCTGCCCTTGTTGGAGAGAGTGGAAGTGGGAAGTCCACCGTAATCGCGCTGCTCGAGAGGTTCTACGACCCAACTTCAGGCAAGATCCTTTTTGACGGCGTGGAGCTTCAGACCCTCAAAATTAGCTGGCTTCGGATGCAGTTCGGGCTTGTGGCTCAAGAGCCAGTGCTGTTCAATGACTCCATCCGTGCCAACATAGCCTATGGAAAGCAAGGGGAGGCATCTGAAGAAGAGATCATCGCCGCTGCCGAAGCAGCCAATGCACACAGTTTCATCTCTGGGCTGCCCAATGGGTACGATACTATCGTCGGCGAGAGGGGGATCCAGCTGTCAGGTGGGCAGAAGCAGCGTGTCGCCATCGCGAGAGCCATCGTGAAGGACCCCAAGGTGCTCCTACTGGACGAGGCAACCAGCGCCCTGGACGCAGAGTCGGAGCGTGTGGTGCAGGAGGCGCTGGACCGGGTGACGGTCGGGAGGACGACCGTGGTGGTGGCACATCGCTTGTCGACCGTGAAAGGCGCTGATATTATCAGCGTGATCAAGGGCGGGACGATAGTGGAGAAAGGAAGGCATGACGAACTAATGCAGATAGAGGATGGAGTCTACGCTTCCCTTGTCGAGCTTAGCTCCACTTCCAGATAACCTGCTGACAAACCTGGAAACATCACCCTTTCCATTAATTGGAAAACCGACTCAGATTTGTCAGGTTCTCCCTAGCAAGAAATGGTTGATATGCACTAGAAACAGATGTGCAACAGTTGGTCTGTTTGTATGCACAACTATGACGGCATATGGAGTAAATTACAGATTCATACCACATTTGGGGCAGCGGTGACGAGTTGATGCATACTTTGGTAATTTTAACAAGTAAATGCAATTTCTGAGGCAGACAACAACACATTACTCAAAAACTCTTTTGATAGCGTTTTAATCTCGCGGGCCCGCTGTGAGATGCTGATTAGGACAAAACGGCCGTTGGACACCGTTAGCTGTCGCGACGGCTTGGAGATCCTAGGAGATGAGGACCCGGTGGCGGATGACGCGGATGACTAGGACAAATCACAGATTCAGCGTCGGCAACACTGTCGGTGTAGTCGGAGAGGCTGGTCACCTCCTTGGGGTCGAGGAAGCTGGAGAAGACGGTGACGACGTGGTCGATGTGGTCGACGACAAGGCTCCAGAGGGCGCACGCGCGGTCGAGGTTGGTGAGCGCCTTGTCATGGTCCATGCTGCTCCTGATGGACGCCAGAGAGGGCTCGCCGGTGGCGGCGGCGTCCGGAGCAGGGTACGAACCGGAGAGGACAGTCTCGGCGAGGCGCTCGGTGGCGCCGTCAACCGGGTCTTTCTCGTCATATGTGCGGTTGTCCGAGGGTTCGCCGACAAGAGGGGGTGGCTGGATGGCGCCGCCGGTGAGGTGCTCGACGCAGAGCGGGAGGTGGTGCTCTCGGGACAGCTTGAGCGCGAAGAAGGCAGCCTGGACGCGGTCGAGGGCCTCCGTCAGGGTGGCCGGGCGCGCGGAGGGGAGCTGCTGCGCGACGAGCGCGTCGTAGAGCTCCTCGGTGGGCATGGCACCGGCGAGAGCGGGGTCGAGGGCGAGGCGGGCGCCGCTCTCGGCCGCCAGCTGGACTAGGCAACGGTGGATGGCGCGAGCACGGACCCTGACGCCGGCGAAGTAGACCGTGATGATTTCGGGGGCAAGGTTGACGTGCTTGATGGTGTCGGCGAAGTCCATTCGCATGACGGCGAGGTCGTTGAGCCCGGCCGCGACGGCAGGTCTGAAGTACTCGACGTCAAGCACGAGCTCCACGATTCCGGCCGTGACGTTGTCGTCGCTGGGGCTCGGCTGCCGCTGCAGCCGGCGCCGGAGCTGCAGGAGGCGGTTGAGCTGGGGCTGGATGTTCTTCTGGGCGAGCATGGCCTGCGTGAGGACGCGCTCCAGCTCCTCCTTGCTCACCTCTCCAGCCATGACCGCCGCTTCCTTCTCGCCTAGCTCTCTCTTTCTCTGTCGGGGGTGAGATGAATGTGGGAACAAGGAGAACAAGACAAAAGTCAAAGAGGAGGACGGTGGCCAACGGCAATTTTGTCTAGTCGGCATCTCACAGCGGGCACGCGAGATTAAAACCCTATCAAAAGAGTTTTTGAGTAATGTGTTGTTGTCTGTCTCAGAAATTGCATTTACTTGTTAAAATTATCATAGTATGCACCAACTCGTCACTGTTGCCCCAAATGTGGTATGAATCTGTAATTTACTCCGGCATATGGCATTCATCTTTCTCTACCAAAACTTCGATGGGATGTATGGCACTATGGCAGTAAATCAGTAATTCAATCTATTTGAATAGTATATGAGCTTTAGTCAGTATGTGGGTGTAACCTCATTTGCATTGGGAGTCCTACAATGACGCCACTCTAATACAAAAGGAAGTTTCTGATTTTTGCTTCTGTTTGCGGGACAATTTTTGTTCGGGACTTGGACAGTTCACAGTTATCCTGGAGGTACATATGGTACAGCAGGAAACACGTTTGAAAAGAGTTGAAAACTAAGTAGGGAGGAAACACACAATTTTACTCGTGGGAACACTGAAAAAATAGAGATACAATACACACACAAAAAAAAGAACACAGAAAAACACAAAGAATTATCTAAATCCAGAGAGATGTTATTTACGTGATTTGATATAGTACTACCTCCGATTCATAATAGGGGAGCACTATGCGTCCCCCCGGGGATAACTCCCCCATCCCCCGGGTTCTCTGCGTGACACGTGTCTTTGTTTTTGTCCAGATTTCCGTTTTTGCTATACAAAATGTCCCGCTTTTGCTACATGTAGCAGAAAACGGTTCGATCCCGAAAATAGAAAATAGACTGGACCTCACCGGAGATTTCGCCGGAGACCTTGCCGGAGACCGTAGCAAAAAAGTTGTTTTAATGTAGCAAATCCAACTTTACCGGAGACTCGCCGAAAACTTTCACCGGAGACCTCGCCGGAGACCGTGTAGCAAAAACTTTGCGCTAGTGTAGCAAAATATTTTTTCTAATATAGCAAAAGGGGACATTGCTGAAGACTCCAACCGAAGACCTCGTAGCAAAACCGTAGAGATTGGTTGTAGCAAAGAAATTATACGAAAATAGCAAAAAAATATATGAATATATAGTAAAAATAATATGCTAAGGTAGCAAAATGCCAGTAGCAATGACGGACACACAAATAGCAACACCCGGCAACTAAAGTAGCAAACTCTCTAAAGTGTGGTAGCAACGCCGGACACAATATGTAGCATTGCCGTCGTCGGGACCATGGTTGTGGTTGCAGACGTCGTCCTCCTAGCTGAGCGACTCCACCGAGGACAGAGGCAGTGCACGCTGGCAGAGATGGAGACCACCGGCGCGGGAGGCAGCAGCACCACGCGGGGAAGCTCTCATCCATGGCGTGCGTGCGGAGATGGAGACCACCGACACGAGAGGCAGCAACACCACGCAGGGAAGCTCTCATCCATGGCGCACGTGAGGAGATGGGGCGGCAGCAGTGCGCGCAACCTCTAGCGACGGACGCGTGGGCACAAAACTCCGGCAGCGCCAGCGCGCGTGTAGTCGAACATGCGGCGGCGGCGCCGGCCGTAAAACCGCGGCTGACGCGCGTGGGCACGAACCTCCGGTGGCAGCAAGTGAGTCTCTGGACGCGGCGGCGCGTGTAGTCTTTGGCGAGCAGCGGCGGCTATATCAGTTTGTGTGGGAAAAAAACACATAAATAAAGGCAAGGGAGAGAAGATAAGCCGCAGTGAACCTCACGTATCATATCGTACGAAGGTTGCGGCGACCCGGACCGGGGGGATCGAATCCCCGAGAGAACGTATATCATTTTCCTTCGTAATAAGTGTCATAGTTTAAACAAGTACGAAATACATTTTTACATCTTGTGAGAGCAACATATTTACAGTAGGAATTTATTTACATACGAGGTAGAGCTAGAGGGGGTCCTTAACCTGACCCGACGAGACCGGGTAATCCACAACCTTACCCTCCTCTCATCTCACAGAAAGAAAAGCTCTCTCCCCTCCCAAAACCCCCTCCACATCTCCTCCATCTTCGGGTCCAAAACACCATCCGCATCCCATGGAGTCCTCCCTCCTCCTCTCCTCCTCCCGCCCCCTCCTCAAGCCGACCCTGCTCGCTCCCTCCTCCTCCTCCGTCGCCCACCGATGCCACGCCTTCTTCCGCCCGAACCTTCCGTCTCGACGCCTGCTCCTCTCCTTGCCGCCGCGCGCCCGCCGGTGGACCGTGTCGCCGCGCGCCGCGTCCGAGGTGTTCGACGGAATTCAGAGCCAGGACAAGCCCCCCGGGGTCGGCCGCGGAGGCGCGCGCCGGAGAGCCTACCGCGAGGAGCAAGGGGAGCCCGCCGCGCCCCCCATCGGCGCTGCGGCGAGGGGCCTCACTCGCTACGTCGTCCCCGCCGGGGCGTTGCTCGTGCTGAGCTTTGGTATAGCCTGACCGCTTCCTCCTTGCGCAACATTATTATTTTTTTCTCTTCCGTCCCAACATCTAATAATTGAACAGCCATCTTATCAACACGAGTAACTAGATAGATACCCCCTTTTTCTTCTTGTTGTTCCTTTTGTTTTTGCCTGTGTGCATCTTGATGTCTTTCCGACATTTTGTTGGTACAAAGGCTGGGTGTAATTGGTATCTTCGCGATATTAATATATTTGTCAAAAAAAAAAAGATAGATACCCTGTTTACCCTGCTGATTACAAAAGCATGTCTCATACGGAATACTCTGATATGCGGATGGGTAGTGTTCCTTAGAATTATGTTCACAGCGTAGCCAGCTGGTATGCTGGGGATGCTAAGTTTATTATCTGATCACATGATGGTGCCATGTTGCTTTGGAACTTGGTTTTCTGGAATGGCTACTAATTCTCTGTTTCAGAGGACAGTCATATGGAAGGTGGTTCAGAATTTCCTTCCCGGGAAGAGGAAGGATCAGAATTCTGGAGAAGCTGCGTCTTCTGGGATCATGTGGTCCTTCGCTGCCGGTTCCAATTTATCAGCATCTACAAGCTTTAAAGCTGAAAAGGAGTCAAAGAAAAACCTAAACAGGTTCTATAAGGAACTCCGGACTCTGAAAACTGTTAACATGGCAGGTATCTCCTTGAACTGAAGTTAGAATATTCTACTCCCTCCGACCCCATATTAGTTGACTCAACTTTGTCTAGATAAGGATGCATCTAGACTAGATACTTAACTAGATTCATATGAATCTAGATAAACTTGAGTCAATTAATATGGGTCGGAGGGAGTACTTGCAACTGCGAGCGAAAGCTCCATCCCCTGTATAATTGTTGTAACTTAACAAGTGTACTGGCAGGCCGCCAATTTGGGGATGAGGGTCTATTCTTTCTGGCAGAAAGCTTAGCCTATAACAAGGTCAGATATCTCAAGTAATTGTTATTTGTTAATCTAATCTGAATGCCAACTTCTTTCAAGTATCCTAGTATCTTTGTGAAAATTGGTTGTTTTCTCTACTCCCAGAGTGCAGAAGAGGTGGACTTTTCTGGTAATGCGATAACAGCTGTAGGAATAGAAGCCTTCGATGGCATTCTCCAGATAAACACAGCTTTAAAGTCTCTCAATTTATCTGGAAATGATATTGGAGATGAAGGAGCTAAGGTCTTCTCAACCTTATCATCCCTGCTTTCCGTTATGTTCTGTAGTTTGCCTGAACTTATGGAGTAAATATATTAAGTTCTGACTTGTTTTCCACATTGACCATGCTAACCATATAATATGTTTAGCTTTTGTACTTTGTTCATGATAGCTACATTATTTGATTTGCAATACACTTATTCACATTTATGCCTTTTTATTACTAGCAACCTAACCTTGGTGGCATGCAAATTCTTAAGAATACAAAACAGTAATTGAATATGTTTGCATAAATTCCTACTGAATGTAACACTCATGAATGCTTACAGTGTCTTTCAGATATATTGGTAGAAAACGTAGGTATTCAGAAGCTCCTGCTGAACAGTATCAATATTGGAGATGAGGTTCTCTTTCTCTCTCTGTCTGTCTCTCTCTCATGTGTAACACTCATGTGGTAGTGTAACATGAAATTCTATTTTCAGGGGGCAAAAGCGATTTCGGATTTGCTGAAAAAGAACAAAACAATACGTTTTGTACAGCTCAGCAACAATACAATAGAATACAGTGTATGTATAAATATCTACTGAAGCAAAATCATTCACTTGATCTCGAAAGGAGAAAGGGCTTACCTATGATTGCATCCTTGATGATTTATGAGAGCATCCTTTTTCTTGTCTTGGCACAGGGTTTTGCAAGTATTGCAGATGCACTAATTGAGAATAATACACTACGGAGCTTGTATCTCAAGTAAGTTTCTCATAAACCTAGAGCCTTTACCTGTTGTGTACAAAGAACATACATATGAAGCTGTGATCAGTTTGACATTTTAATTACATTGATCTTATGTGACTAACTAATGGTGCACTCTGTTTGATGTATTCTAGTGGCAACTATGGTGGTCCTCTCGGTGCATCCAGCCTAGCAAAAGGAGTTCTAGGGAACAAATCTCTCAGGGTACTACTTGATATGTTTGATTATGCTTCCACATTGTTTTTTTTAATGTAAATTGCAATGTTCCCATGGAGAACTCTTTGACCCTCACTCGGGGTCTTTTTTTTTATATTTTTAATATAAGAAAAATACCGTAGGGGTTTCCCCAATGGTTTCACGGTAAAAAAAAATGTTCCCATGGAAACCAGATTTCCACCATTCTTCCTATTAAGTTCAGAACTTTTTTGGGGCTCACTAAAGGGCGAAATACTTTTGGATGGGTCCACATGTAATATGTAGCTAATTTGCTCTACCACATATTTAAGTTCTTTTATCCAAGAAAACTACTAAGTTTGAAAAAATGAACATATCCTAGAAACTAAAGGATGATGGGGCATGATAGTTAGACTAGCCTTTTATTGTCAACATTTAATAAAAGAAATTTGATTCATTAATCAGGAAACATGTTGTATCTGGTGAGTATGGCACTTGCTCAAATTATGTGTTCTTTATGGAGCTTTTAAGTCATGCTGGTACTTGTTATGAAGGTTATTTCTGTACACCTATTTTCTTATCATATATGAATATGACCAAAGATCCTTACGGCCTTAGGTTGAATTGCAAAGTAAGTTTTTTTGTGAGCTCTTGTTTGTTATCAATTTCTTCTCTTTATTGATTAACCATAAACTTTTGTTAGGAACTTCACTTACATGGTAACGGGTTTGGGAACGAGGGATTACGTGTATTGATGTCTGCATTATCTGCTCACAAAGGTGTCTTTTCTAGCTATCCATGTTAATTAGGTTAATATTTAGTTGATTGGATGCAAACATTCATAATTCAGGGTTATTTGGCTGAGTTACAGGCAAGATAACAGCCTTGGATATTGGCAACAACAACATTACATCAGAAGGTTCACTTTATGTAGCTGAGTTCATCAAAATGACAAAGTCTTTAAGGTGGCTCAGTCTTTACATGGATGACGTTGGTGATGAGGTACTACTGTTGTTATTGCTTACCCTTGTTTGTTAACAATATTGTGATATGTACATTTTATAGGAGAATAGAATTGCCTTAGAACTTTGGATGTCAGTTCTGTGGAGCTATTTTTCTATACTCCCTCCGTCCAAAAATAACCGACTTCACTTTGTTTAGATACGCATGTATCTAGACACATTTTAGTACTTAGATACATGTATTTGGACACATTTTAGTACTTAGATACATGTGTATGTAGACAAAATGAAGTCAGTTAATTTGGGATATAGGGAGTATGTAATGTAACCAGGATACTTTCCAGATAGTTAAAATACACATGTTCCTATGGTCATTCTTGTTGTTCCTAAACTGAAAGAAACCAAGTTGAGTTGACCGGTATATGGTGAGTCTACTATCCAAAATTTTCCTTCGAGGAGTTATCAACTAAAAGTGTACTGTACCAAGAAACCACAAAAGACGTACCCCCTTTAGTTGTTAGGCAGCACATGCGGCTCGGACAAATGTGGTCCATTCCATCGCATCACATGGCCTGTATCATGAAGGAAAAACTGCACAGACCCACACCTTCGCCGTGGATGTGCCTCCATGTAATGCATAATCGCTGAACTGATGGGAACACTGTTGTTGGTTCTTGTAACTTATTCGAACTCCAAACCTTGTTTATGTTAGAGCTTGCACTTTATGTATGTTACTGTTCTTCACATGATTACTTTTTTTACTCTGCCTGTCAAGCTGTGTTGATTGTGCTGCTGGGTGCTAGTAAGTCATTGTTCTGTAGGCTTATTGCTTGTTCATTGTTTATTAGCTAATACTCCCACTGCAATGAATATATAATGACAACTACATGATTCCTCAACATCAGTTCCCACATATCGATGTGTAAGCATACTTATTAATTCTATGCATTAAATTTGCAATTCCACTGGTTTTTAATGTAGCTTAACATGATTTTCACCAGGGTGCTGAAAAGGTGGCAGAAGCTCTGAAACAGAACAAAACAATTTCTACTATGGACTTTGTGAGTACCATTTTACTATTGACACCAACATTGTCAGATGCCTATTATATCCCTAAAAATGTTCATATTACCACATAACATGAGGACAAGGTTGCATGTTAGTATATGCTACTCTGTTCCATAATGTAGTATATTTTGGCAAACTAATTATGGAATAGAGGAACTTTTTGTTGCCAAAACATATTACTTCTGTCCCAAAAAGGATGTCGCAGATTAGTCTCAATTAACATGTATCTGTACACTAAAACAGATACATGCGAATTGAGACTACTCTGCGACATCCTTTTTGGGACGGAGGGAGTACATTATGGAACAGAGGATGTACACCCTCTGTCCTGAAGGATGTCGCAGATTTATCTAAATTTGCATGTATCTATACACTAAAACGCGTCTAGATACGTACATATTTAAACAAATCTGCGACATCCTTTTCGGGACAGATGGAGTACTTCATAAGCTAATAGTTCCCCTGAAGTTTTTGTCTTGCACATGAGCTTTAATCCTAAACATTGTGCCTTTGTTGAAAAGCCGGAACATTTTTTGGCAAAAGCAATATCCTAGAGATCCTTTTGATGTTCCTGTGTCCAAATGGGAACTAGGCAAAAACAGAGAGATGTCTACATACCTCTAGCCCTGAAGTTTTTTTTTTTACTTTTCAGGGTGGTAATAACATTCACTCTAGAGGGGTAGCTGCAATAGCTGAAACTTTGAAGGAGAATGCAGCGCTGACAACAGTAAGTTTATTATCATTCAGACTATTTCATTGCACAAAATAAGGTACTTCCACTGACTCAGGTTGTTACCTGTAGCTGGAGTTGAGTTATAATCCAATTGGACCAGAGGGGGTGAAGGCTTTGTGCGATGTTCTCAAGTTCAATGGCAAAATCCAAACCCTTAAGCTTGGCTGGTGCCAGGTAATCTTCAGAACTTCATAGAATAGTAGATGCAGATTTAAGTGTTCTTGCCTCGTCAGCCAAGTTATATCATCCTGCAGATAGGTGTGTCAGGTGCAGAATCCATTGCTGATTGTTTGAAGTATAACACAACATTGTCGACATTGGATTTGCGGGCAAATGGACTTGGAGATGATGTACGCGCAATTTGTTGATACATGTTTGTTAAACTTGCACGTACTGTATAGTCCATTTTTTTAACTCTTTTCCTATTCCTGAAGGGTGCTATCTGCTTGGCGCGAAGTCTCAAAATAATCAACGAATCTTTGAAATCACTTGACCTGTGTTTTAATGAGATTAGAGTAAGAAATGCTGTTTTCAGTGTATTATCTATTGGAAGATCTCTGCAGATCTTCACTATGCTTAACATCCTTTATACATGTGACAGGATGATGGAGCATTTGCATTGGCCCAAGCACTCAAGGCTAATGAGGATCTTACGGTCACATCATTAAATCTTTCAAACAACTTCTTCGGTAAATTTGGACAGGTTAGTTGACTTATCAATTTGTACATATTCATGGTGGCCCATGTAAATTTAAGTTGACGCTTTGTTTGAGTCAATACAGGTTGCTCTGACTGAAGCACGAGATCATGTATACGACATGACTGGAAAGGAAATAGACATTTATTTTTAGGTACCCATTGGTTTAGCTTCTGCATGGGAGGCATGTTTTCTGCACCAGTTGGCTGCGTAATTGAGGCTTTTGGGCATTACTCAAGTCACGGAAAATGGGAAAGAGCATGTTTTATGTTTGTCATGCAAAATTTTGGTAAACTACTTGACTGTAGTTTAATCATTCATCTGATTATAGTCAAATTCTTCTGAAACTATCGGTCTTGAATTAGTTCATATTGGTTGTAATGGGCCATATGCTTCTTTTCAGGTCTGGATTTGGACTAATTAGTACCACATTCTACCAGTTTTTAACCCAGTCAGATTGTCCTTTGGCGTAAATAGCTTATTTGTTCTGGAATCATACAGTGGTCATGATCTTATGATAGTCCACCCATTATCTAGACTGTAGTGCGGTGCATTTCTATCGAACCGCACACTGCGTCCACCACCAGTGTGTCACCCAAAGATTCATGTGATGTGATTAAAATGTACATTATCATTCATCTTGAATGTCATTCACTGGGCTCATAATTCTACTGTCATGTTGTGACGGAAACTATTATAACCTGGTATGTTTTCTGGGTGTTTCTTAGATTTTCTTAAGGATGCACTTTTTTTTGGATGGCTTTTAGGAGATGTGTGGTAAAATTACATTTTTTCCCCTGGAACTAAAGTAGGAACACTTCCAGGAGTTAAACTGTTGTTTTTGTCATTGAGGGAAAATTAAGCAAAGATTCCATTGACCTGACACATTCTGCACTGTTGGAGGAGAATGACTAGATACATTCCATAGTCTACCGTGAACGGAATCCTCTCATGACTCATCTTAGGCAGTTGGCATTTTTCAATGAAAATTCATTGCAGAGAAGTAGGGTTAAGAGTTTCAGAGATAAAAACGATGGCTATAAACAACAGGCAAGGAAATTAAAATGAAAACGCATGGCCCAAACTAATTAAGTGGGTTCTCTTGGTCGTTGGAGCAAGTCCATCGCGCGTGGTCACCCAGCTGCCGGCCAAAGGGTGGCTTCTTCAATTACCTTGTTATTGGAAAATCTAGCACCCATTTTCAGCTGCTGATGTGGGGTAAGTCTCCGACGCCTGCAAACTCTGCCCTCTACCCCTCTAGCTGATTTGCAATAGCCGATGACCTTTGAGCCCTCTAATGGCATGTGGGCCCGCTGACCGACCTCCCTTCCCCTTTCCCATGCACCTCCCATTGTTTTCTCCACTCCGGCACCTCTATGATCATCTCCTTTGCCACCGGTCGCCTTCCCTATCCCCTTACATCTTCTTAAGCCTACTGACAAGATCCGTCTTAGAATCTATAGTGGCGTCTATGAGCTCCACTATCAATGCAAGCTAACACCCATGTACACAACAATAGGAACAAGGTGGCCGGTTGTGACAAGTGGGGTGAACCTACATTGTACCAAGTGGGGGCCTAGGCCCGTCAATTTCTTGTCCCCCCCCCCCCCTTTGAATCCTAAGATTCACAAGCTAGGTCCTCACTTAGACTAACAATTTCCCCTCTCCTTCGCTTTGGCCCCCACTTGTTGTTTGGGTTGGGTCCACCACTGGACAACAAAGAATGACGGAAGGGAAAAGAAGCTAACAACAAAGAACAATGGAAGTGGAAAGAAGCTAAGGTGATAGGAAGGAGAGAAAAAAAGAGACAATAACCCTCTTATTGGTCCCTTATGTCATAAGAAAAGGGAGGACGAGAATTGGAGGCTATTGTTGGAGATGGCGACAAGTTTAGGGGGCTCAGGGAATGGTGGCACCATTTGACCTTTTAGGGTCTTAAAAACATGAGCTATTACTGAAAATTCCCTAGTTACTTTGTCTATGTGTGTGATAGCACGGGCTAGTGTTTTTTATGAAGATATGGCTTAAATATCATTGCAAAACTTGTAGGAACTATAAAATACAAAGACACTCGCTACTACATTTTTGAAAATTATGATTAAAAATGCAAAAAATAAGAAAACTGAACATCTCTTGTTGCTTATCGCATTACGGATCTTACTCGTGGCCTTCTCCTGAGGTACCTTGGGGTTATCATCGAGGGACAACATCTTCCCTTGATCGAAGAAGAGGTCAGTGTAGATCTGATCTACTGATGAGCCCCTACCTGATGCACCTCACATTAAAGGATAATCTTTGGACCCTTGACAATTGTACTTCCAAAGGATCGAGAGTACTTTATATGTTTGTTAGGTTTTAGGCCCTAGGTCAACAAGAAATGGATTGCCACATGTTCCCCGCTAGTTGGGCCTCTCGCCCGCATTCGTTCTTAATTGACATGGATAATACAAGTGTATGATACGATGATTAACTCATTAGGTAGATTGATCTTGGGTTTAGAGGCTATTTGGTCTATGCGATGATGGATGGGTGTATCGTATAGGGGATGACTTGATGAATGATCAGCCCTTCTCCCGTAGTCTTCCCTTTAGACAAATGTAGGTATATTGAGCGTCCTCGTCTTGTATGTGAAGATCTTCTTGTCTTGTATGCCAAGTTTTGGGATATCTTCTTCCATATCTTGGATCTAACAAGTCTTGATTTGAAGATACTCCTGCTGTAGAATGGCTGGTTAGGTCGATGGAGTCCCGGTGGCCCCTTAAGTTATTAGGCGTCTTGGGGGGGGGGGGGGATGCGGTATAAGACTGTAGGCCGCTGGGATATGTGCAATGTGCGATTATTTGCATGCCCCCATAGTTCCAAAATGGACTACTGTAAAGCGAATTCTTAGACGACTAGTTGATCTTGGTCTCACTTTCAGGAAGGCCTCAGAGTAGAGAGTAGTCGAAATTTTTTGCTTGAAGTTCAGTTCATTCCATCAAAAGATCAAATAGCTGATGAATTCATCGAGACATTGCAGTAGGACTTCTGAAGGACTTCAAGACCAATCTTTTGATTGATGGAGGATTTTAGACTAAACGTGTTATAAAATTTGTAAAAACCCCGATCCTAATGTATAAAGGACCAGAGATCTAATTAATGGGAGTGTCTACGTCTCAGGCGCCTAGTTATTTCTCAGTCGCTGACGTTATTGTCAATTATAAGCAAGTTCCAGACGCCTGAGAAATAGTTATTTATTTCTCAGTCGCTGACGTCGTTGTCAATTATAAGCAAGTTTCAGGCGCCTGAGAAATTTCTCAGTCGCTGACGTCGTTGTCAATTATAAGCAAGTTGCAACTGGAACCCGTCAGAGCTCAGTTACAAGTAAGTTGCAGCTGCACCCCCCATCCACATCGATGGGTGCTCAGTTACAAGGAAGTTGCAACTGGGACCCAGCAGAGCTTAGTTACAACCAAGTTGCAACTAGCCCTCCGACAGGGCCCCAGTTACAAGCAAGTTGCAACTGGCCCGCCGATGGAAATCAAGTCCCCCCAAGTTACAAGGGTTTAGGGGTTAGTCACAACATACTTGCGACTAGCTCAGTACATTGCCGATTACAAAGCAAATTATAAAATGATTTAAATTCAAGTATATGTAGTCGCGACACAGTTGCAACTAGGGTTTCAGTCACACCATTCTTGCGACTGGCTCAATACATTCCTAGTTACAAAACAAGTTGCAAATGACTCAAATCCAAAAGTATATCCAGTCGCGACATGGATGCAACTAGGGTTTTAGTCACACCATGCTTCCGACTAGCTCAAAACATTCTCAGTTACAAAGCAAGTTGCAAAAATGACTCCCCACGATGAGGTCTCGCCGATGAGGTCCCCCTCCCTCCCGGTTGCAATCAAGTTGCAACTGTCCCCCCTTGGCGGGGCCCTAGTTATAAGCAAGTTGCAACTGGGACCCGTCAGAGCTCAGTTACAAGTAAGTTGCAACTGCACCCCCTCCACATCGATGGGTGCTCAGTTACAAGGAAGTTGCAACTGGGACCCAGCAGAGCTCAGTTACAACCAAGTTGCAACTGGCCCTCCGGCGGGGCCCCAGTTACAAGCAAGTTGCAACTGGCCCGCAGATGGAAATCAAGTCCTCCCAAATTACAAGGGTTTAGGGGTTAGTCACAACATACTTGCGACTAGCTCGGTACATTCCCGATTACAAAGAAAATTACAAAATAATTCAAATCCAAGTATATTTAGTCGCAACACAGTTGCAACTAGGGTTTCAGTCACACCATGCTTGCGACTGGCTCAATACATTCCCGGTTACAAAACAAGTTACAAATGACTCAAAATCTAAAAAACAATATCAACATGATTGCAACTAGGGTTATGGTTCAGTTGCAAACATACGTATTGACACTCGGCGTGCCCTCGCTTACAAGCAAGATGCAAATGACTCAAATCCAAAATCCTAGTCACAACATACTTGTGGACCTGCTCATGCTCAAGTTACAAGAAAAATTGCAAAATGACTCAAATCCAAAAATCCTAGTCCCTATATAATTGCAACTGGCTCGGGGCGTTCTCGTTACAAGCAAAACATAAAATTTCAAAAACATAAAAATGGATTTTCGGAAAAAACAACAGACCAATAAAAAACGAAAAAAAGAAAAGCAGAGAAAAACCGAACATGAGAAAAAAAAATAGCAGAAAACTAATTACAAAAAAGTTCATTCATGACCAAAATAGAAGAGAAAAAAATTTAAAGGGGGTTTGAAATAGCTCATTCACGACATAAAACAAAAACATACTAAAAAACATGAACAAAAAACCTTAAAAAAGGAAAATTGAATTTTTGAAAAATCATAAACATCAACAAAAAAACATCCAGAAAAAGAAAATGTACTCCTAGTTACAACAGAAACAAAATAACAGAAATAAAATAGCAAAGTAAATAGCTATTCAATTTATACATATATACATTTCCATAGTAAGCAACCACCATCCAGATATATCGTACGTGTGTCACAACTATACAATACAGCATGCGGGATGTGCTTATGGTAACATGTTCTTTCGATGGTGCATGATCTCTATTAAAGAAAAGCACTCTCCAGCAACTGGTATGTTTGGTTTGTGACATCACAAACTTGGCGTGGCCTTGATTGACTATGCCGAGCTACGTGGGAAACGTATCTGGTCATCAGGCCATCTTTTTACTCCGCACTTTCTGTGGCTATTTTTGAAGGCCCCGTGTTAATCTCACGAGCTCTCTGAGTTGCAGTAGACTGCAATTGTTTGGATAAATTTGTACTCTCTTGGATCCAAATTAATGGATTTAAATTTGTCTAGATTCGGATGTATTTACCACTTTTTTAGTAAATATAGTTCCTGATTTTTTCACATAGCCGTTTTTTTTACGTTAACAGCAGGTGCTCTCCTTTTGTATTTTAGAAGAGGGAACAGACAGTTACGGGTACAAAGAAACCCCCAAAGCGAGGACGCTAAAAACACCAACAACACAACACAACAAGCTCTTAACACATCACAGCCGATTAAGAACTAAAGATTTTGGTTTTGGTAAAGGCTATATATGGGTTTGTCTCCTTTCCGAAAATAAAACATTTTGCTTTTTTTCTGATCAAGCTGCATACTTACACTTGTAGACATAGTGTCTTGATTACCAGCGGTAAGACCCGAGAAGAAAAGATTACTAGTGATTAGAGAGGGTGAGAAAGTTGAGATGGCTCTGATGCAACATGAAGATTTTGCACAGCTGAGCCCCACGCCCCCACCAGTCGGAAAGAAATTATACACGCAACGCATCATATCCTACGATCGAGGGTGTCGTATAGATATCGGCACAGCTCTTAATGAGAAACTGAGACAATACGTTTTATAGACTAGTATCTCATAGATGTCTACGAGACATCCTAAAAGACAGGATCACCAGATAAGCCTTATAGATATCTGCACGATCGACTCATGCACATCAGTGCATGCGTGACGAACTCATTCTCTGCGTGGTTGACAAGCCCTGGCAGCTGCTAGATACATCGATCGACCCATCGTTGCTAATCAGTTGGCGAGCAGGGAGTATATAAGGACGCGCTAGGTGAGCTCCACCTCCACGCACACTTGGTCGTCAAGCAGCAGCAAAACGCGCGCACGTAGTACGTCGCGTGCTAGCAGCGAGCTAGGCTACAGCAATGGCCTCCTCCAGCGTGCAGCAGCGGCCATGGCTGCTTCTCCTGCTCTCCGTCGTCTTCTTCCTCCCGGCCGCGGCCAGCGTGGTGTTCGACGTGAACTACGCGCCCACGTGGGGCGCGGACGGGTATCACCTGGTCGACCTGCTGGGCACGGAGGTCCGTCTCACCATGGACAGGAGCTCCGGCGCCGGGTTCGGGTCCAGGCTGTCGTACGGCTCGGGGTTCTTCCGCATGAGGATCAGGGTGCCCGGAGGCTACACGCCCGGGGTTGTCACCGCATTCTACGTGAGTACGCTGTTCTCCTTGTGTTTTGCTATGGTCAGACAAGAAATTCTATTACGTGCGTGCGTACGTGTGTAGGTGGCGTCGGATTCTGCTAGCGGGAACCAGGACGAGGTGGACCTGGAGTTCCTGGGCGACGTGGACGGCAAGCCCGTCACGCTCCAGACCAACGTCTTCGTCGGCGGCCACGGCGAGAGGGAGCAGCGGCTGCACCTCTGGTTCGACCCGGCCGCCGACTTCCACGACTACAGCGTCCTCTGGAACCCGTACCAGCTCGTGTACGTGCATGCCTAAACCACTCTACTACGTACTCCATGCATGAACTCGGTCGCAGCAGCTAGCTAGCTAGAGCTCACCGAAGAATCGATCGACCACAGGGTGTTCGTGGACGAGACGCCGATCCGGGTGCTGAGGAACCTGACGGGGAGCGTGCCGGACTACGAGTTCCCGGCGAAGCCGACGCGCGTGCGGGCCAGCCTCTGGGACGGCTCCAGCTGGGCGACGGACGGCGGGAGGACCAGGGTCGACTGGAGCCGGGGGCCCTACACGGCGGCGTTCCGGGGCTTCGGCGTCGACGCCTGCGCCAACACCAGCGCCACGCCCTGCGGCTCCACGGACCTCTGGTGGAACGCGCGCCGGTACAGGAGGCTCTCCGTCCGGCAGCAGGCGGCGTACCAGAACGTCAGGGACACGTACATCAACTACGACTACTGCGCCGACAGGGATAGGTTCAAGAACCGCAAGATGCCGGCCGAGTGCAGCTATAACTAGCTAGCTACCTCTAGCTAGACTCTGGATTCTGGATCACTCGGATTAGCCATGGAAGTAAGGATAAGTAAAGAAGGGTCATCATCGCTCTGTAACTACTTACTCACTAAGACACCGTTGATGTGTTCTTTAATGAGTGGTTTCCTTTAAGCGCATATGTGATGGCTAAGAGTGGAGTACCATATTTTTTTTTGAATTGCTAGGGTGGACTTTTTTTGTTTTGTTTGGTGGAGGCATATATTGGCAGGGCATTTCATCCTCACCCACGGGCTTACATGTATCCCTCTCATGGGCCTCTACATTTTCCCTGCTTACCACTGGTAGCAATATTACGTCACAGACCAGCCTTTTGAGCAGGCCGTACGTGATAGGTTTCGTCCGATCGTCCAAGGCCCACCAAAGCCTAAGGTTATGTACTAAGTCAGCTCCAATCCACACTTACTCAAAAAAAAAAAAAAAAGCCCCAATCCACACTGCTGGATTTTGTGTTTCCATCCCAAAACATCTGCATTCCACCAAATCGGTAGAGTGGAGACTAGGGCTGAAATTCGAGCCGATCCGAGTCAGCTCGGCTTGACTCGGTAAAGCTGTTCAACTAACGAGTTAACTCGGCTTGGCTCGTATACAACAATATTTGGAACTCGGTTTGACTCTGTAAACTCATCGTAGCTCGCGAGTGCTCATTTAGCTCGTTATAATTTGCGAATAGAAGCACATATAAAAAACTAATAATTCTAATACTAACTAAGAACTAGAACAAAAAAGATCAGTGAAAATATAGTAGCTCTATACCATTACAAGTACAAGAAACTTTGTAGTATGACAATCATCTATAGAAATTTTCAAACTCTATATTCATACGAGTTTAACTAGCTAAACGAGTATCTTGCGAGTAGCTCATTTAGCATGGGTGAACAAATGAGCTCAAATGTAAAACTCGATTCCTTAGAACCGAGTTTGAGCCAAGTCACGAGTTCCAATTTATGGTTCCCTCTCTACAATGGAGACTGTCCATAGCTCATTTTGGTAGAGCCTAGAAAGAAGGCTTCACTAAATTCACCTCACCTCATGTGGCACGCGAGGTTGTCGTCGTTGTCGTTGCACCGCGCTGCACCTTCCCGAGCTCCATCGTGTATCCCCAAAGCTCGATAGTGCGCCCTCATCCTCTCCAGTGAAGCAATCAATTGGGAGAGCCCGTAATCGAGCGCATGGTACCCTTTCTTCTCCGCCTCTGGCCGAAGCTCCGTCATGTCAATCCGCCGTCTCTGACCTACTCCCAAACATCTGAGCTTCTCAATTTGCTCACGACGAGCTTATGATTCTCCCCGACCTCTCCTCGATCTCCTATGTGCCCTATAGCATTGCCGCAATTCAACATGCCATTGGAGAGATTATGGTGATCTCTTGATCTGCCCCGCAATTCAACATGTCATTTGGGACTCATGGTCCTTCTTGAGTTTCTCATGTTCCATACTTATTCTTGCATGATCAATCCAAAATTTGACATTTCCATCTTTAAGCACTTTATAGTTTTATTAAGGGCATGATCACGTTTCTTTAACAAGTTTAGAAAGATGTGGATTCAAAGAATCTTCAAGGCTAATGTGATTCTCCTCAAGGGGAACTCTTAGAAAATTTATAAAAGATAAGTGTGAATTTATTAATGTTATAAGTTTTATAAAAAATATATACCATATTTTATTAGCCAAATCAATGGTCAAACTTTTGAGCGACTCCGCAATTCAACATATGGTGATCTATAGATTGTCAAGGAGTCAACCATACCCACCGCCTCAACCATGCCGCCCTCCTCAGAGCCGTTTTTAGCAGCCGTACGTGATATGTTTGGTACAATCGTCCAAGGCCACCAAGGCCTGAGATTATGTATTAAGTCAGCTCCAATCCACACCGGATCTTGTGTAGCTATCCCAAAACATCCACACTCCACCAAATCGGTAGAGTAATTCTCAAGGAAAAAAATCGGCAGAGTGGAGACTGTCCATAGCTCATTTTGGTGGAGCCTAGAAAGAAGACTTCACTAAATTCACCTCACCTCACGCGGCATGCTGAACAAAGAGTTATAGGGAATTTCTCCACCAATAGCCAGGAAATACCCGCGTGAATTTTTTTTACGTGCTCGAAGTTTAACGATCAATTTTAAAAATATGCTAGAAAATTTATAAAAATTAAGTGTGGATTCAATGTTCCAAGTTTTATAAGATATATATACTAGATTTTATTGGCCAAATCGATGGTCAAACTTTGGAGCAATTCCGTAATTTCAACATGTCATTGGAGCATGACCTCTTGGTCCGTCCCATCATTCGTTAGACTCAGAACGTTGCGCTTGACCATATACGCTCTAAGTCGCATCCCCTGCGAGAAACCATCCCGGTGCCAGTCGGCTGTCGACGACGAGGGACACCGCCCCATCTCCTGCACCTCTCCCTCTGGCCCCCTTCCCATCCTCGTCCTCCTCCCCATCCCATTTCGGCCGCCTCCGACTAGCGAAGTAAGGGCATCAACACGGGTTAGGGATTACTTCCTCCGCCTCCGATTGTTGCCGATTTGGGTGGAATTGGCCATGAAATAGGTGGTTGTAGGTTAGGGATGACTTGAAGGGTGGGGCCAGCTTGCAGAGAGAGAGAGAAAGAAGAGAGAATCTAACAAGTGGGATCCTCACTGTTTTACAAAAAATCCCAAAATAATTACCAGTTTGACATTTGTCTCCTTTGATCGTTACATATTTGCAGCGTCAAACTAATAGTGGGTCCGTCTTGTCAGAAACACCGTCGAACAAGCTAAACCGAGAAATGATTTTTACTCCATCCGATCCAAATTAATGGACTCAAATTTTTGTAGATTCGGATGTATCTTTTTTTAGATAAATTGCTGTGATTTTATTCAAACATCAACACAATATGTGTGCAGCACACTTATAATAAACCTTGGGGGAACCCCAAACCAGGTCTTAGTCACGTTATTTCACGCTAAACGATGCATGTCACACATTCTTGATCGCATGATCATCGAAGCCTTCCAGCAACACATTGATCTCCTCGACTAGTAGTCCGTAGATTGATCGATCCAGCACCTTGCTTCGCAACTTTGCAACATCACCCAAGCGCTATCTGACTCCAGAATCAACCTTGACACACCAACCTCCCTTGTGAGCTGAGCTGCACGACGACACGCCAACAGTTCCGTCCCTTCCGCATCAGACACTGAGGGAAAAAATGACCTGCTCCCGCTATAAAGCCGCCATGATGATCTCTAAGGACCACACCTTGCACCCCCATGATCTGCATTCAGAGGAAAGACCCCATCAGCATTAGCTTTGTGCCATTTCTCCGATGGAGGGAGCCAGTGCTCCGCTCTAGCCATGGCAGGTGAGTGGATACAGAGCTGCTCGACACTTCTTTCCATTCCTCAACGAGAAACAGAATCCTTCGGGTGATGAGGATCTTCAATCGTCGATGTATCCCTTGCTTCGTTTCTGGCCAGCCACAGATGGTACAATGTCATCAGACTAAGCTGCACTTCCTTCTCGTCAATCTGACCCAGCCAGTCCGACAAAAGACCTTGGAGATCGCTATGGTTACGCAGTTGGGTAGGATTCAGATGTATCTAGAACTAAAACGTGACAAGTTACATCTGCATCTAGATAAATCTGAGTTCATTAATTTAGATCGGACCGAGTAAAAACATTAGAGGGTCGAGTGGTAGTTTTCTGTGGAAAATTTGAAAACCTATAGTTTTTTTTGAAGCCTTATTAATCCCAATTGTTGTAGCAATTTGCAATTTTCTCGCCCTGTGTGATATATATAATGTAAGTCAAATCTGCATGTGGTTTCCTCAAAAACAACTGCATGCATGTTCCTGTAGCCATTTGCCGATGACAACGAAAATCATGGAGTCAATCAAGGAACGATTTTATTCATTCGTTCATGCGTCGACCAGGACCAGAACTACTTTCCACGTCTCCCCCAGAGCCGGTCCATACATATTGAGGGCCCCGGGGCAAGTCAACAAAAAGGGCCCTTATTCACAAACTCACATTTAAAATGTATTGTATTTCAAAAGCAATCCAGTAAGTACATATCGTAGACTAATGGTCTTTGAATTATAAAACTTACACTAAAATTCTTTAATTGTAACGGTACATGGAACTACATGATATTAGTAAGAAATAATATCGACAAAAGACTGATCTTCTAAGTGGCTCTTAAGTGGCAATGTGGCAAGTCAGAACTGATTGCTACGTATAGTTTTTGTCCTACCATAAGATATATAATTAGTAAAGCAAACTTAGCACCTGTGTTTATACTATGATGGTCAGATCTTGGAGAACTTACATTTGGAATTGGTGATGTTGGATCCTGGATATGGAAATATGGTTCGATTTTGAATTGTCGATGTTGGATCCTTGATCCGCTCAGCACCAAGATGATGAAAAATATAACTTGCTCATTCCCCGTCCAGCCGCCCCCTTCTCTTGTCCTAATATGCTTAGGAATCAGATCCAATGGAGGCTTGAAGAACATACCGTAGAAAGAAGAGTAGAATTGGAGAGGTGGAGCAGACAGAGCCACGAAGTCCTGCAATTTAACAACAAATCAAGTGGAGGGAGAGGGACGTACCATCTCTGATGCGGTGATGCCTCCAAGGCTCAACGTCTAGTTCATGGGAAACGGCTATAACATTAAGGATGGAAAGAGAGAATATTTGGGAGAAGAATAGCGCAATAGCTCTCCATTAATGACTGCGAAGATCTCGGAATTGGAAAAGCATGGAAGGCGGCGGCGCTGTTCTCTGATAGTAGAGAATTTGGGGAGAAGACGAGCGTGAGGAGTAAAGACAGAGGAGAGAGACGTACATGTGGGTCGCAGGTTCACAGAGATGGATCAATTTAATTCAATTTAGCACTACTGATCAATCCATGTTGGTCCGTGACTTGTGTAGCTACGTGGTGGGCTTGGGCCTTTTTTATCTAATACATAAATATAATTACTAGTATACTGGACAGCTACCTGGGCTAGGGCCCCTTCCTCCTTGGGCCCTGGGCGGGCGCCCCGTTGCCCCCCCCCCTTATGGGCCGGCCCTGGTCTCCCCGTTGAGCTACCATGTCCGCGTCATGCGTGTATATGTAGCCAACGGCTATGAGAAGGGGAGATGATCGAGGTCGCCCAGGAGGCCAGGACATCCAATGCTCAAGTCAACCAAGATATTCTTCTATCTAACGAGTGGCAGACCTAGAAACTTTAGAAGACTGCAAACGAATTTAAGATGTGATTTTTTAGACAAAATCACTATAAAAGTTTAAAAACGTAAATTTTATCATCAGCAAGCCTGGACAGCCGCCGAGGGACGCTAAGTCCACCCATGTATCTAATGGGATTCAGATGGCAGAGATTACCTTTCCTGCCTCCTCACAAAAGGGTACCACTTATCTCTAATTTGCGTGATATTAAACCCCAATGCTATATGTTAAGAAAGCACTAACCCGAGCCGCCCCCAGGCAACTCCGGCGGCTCCGGGGCCTCCTCTCTGTTCTCCCCTAGAACCCCCTCTCCCCCCAACCCTTACTGCGTTGTCCGTCGCTGCTGCCGACTCAGGCGGCGGTGGCAGCGCCCCGTCAATCAAAGATGGGGGCAGGAGAGGGGTATGTAGCAGTGTTCACATGGGGGAGGTGCGGAACTGGCTATAGGCTTGGTGCGACGCGGCCGTCTTGGCCGGGCCCTAAGGATCTCCGGCGACTGACGAGGGGATGGAGGCACGCTGCCGTTCTATCAGCTTCGGCAGGTTGGGACGGTGGTCATACACCGCTGGCGGTGAGGCTGTGTCCTAGCCACGCCGATTTCCTGCAGTTGTTGCCCTCTCCTCCTCTGTTGGTGCTGCACGGAGATGACGGGCGGTGTGGGGGCCTGCTCGTATGTTGAAAATAAAGGCGGCGGTCCTAAGACTCCTCTCACGCTAAGACGAGGATCTACCTGTTGCTTTCCCTCTTTGATCTGGTCGGAGTGGCGAGTTCCGGAAGGCTTCGCCAGCAAACTCCCATAGGCGAATAATGCTGGAGATTGTCCGATTGGAGAAATTCGGTCGCGTGCAACCGTGTTTTTCTGTCTGTTTGGTTTTAGAGGGAGCGAGGCGAAGCTCTGCAGCCTATTGCCATCGTGGAACATGTATTTAGTTCCATGGTGAAGACAGTATGCGGTGAATGCCATGGAAGCTGATGGCGCCCACCACTTGTCGTGTGACGCTTCGTTGGAAACCCCAAGAGCAAGGTATGAAGCAGCACATCAACAAGTTTCTGTCAGTAAGAAACCAAGTTTATCGAACTAGTAGGAGGAAGGAAACGTCACACAGGTGTTGCTAGCAACGCAGAGACCTGCACAACACAAACTCAAGACTTTGCCCCAACGAATCAGTGAGGTTGTCAAGCTCACCGGTTTGCTGTAACAAATGATTAAATGTATGGTGTGGAAGGTAATGGTTTGCAGCAAGTAAACATGTAACAGTGGAAGATGTATCAATGGTAAAGATTGGACTGGGGTTCATAGTTCACTAGAGGTGCTCTCCTTAGATAAACAACATGGCATGAAGGGTAAACAAATTATAGCGGGGCAATTGACAGGAACTGGGTAAGGCATAACAATGGAATTACTAGCCAGAAAGATCCTATGAGGTTGATTGGGCAATACAACAATATACATAGACCGTCATCCAACTGCATCTATGACTAAAAATCCACCTTCAGGTTATCATCCGAACCCCCTCCAGTATTAAGTTGCAAGCAACAAACAACTGCTTTGAGCAAAGTGTGTAAGGTAAACAGTCCACATGTTCCATGAACAAGAGATTGTTGTTTTCTCCCAAGTAGCAACAACACATCTAAAACCGAAGAGATTATTATCACTTCCCTTGGAAACTAGAGGCATGAACCCACTATCGAGCATAAATACCCCCTCTTGGAGTCACTAGCAACTACTTGGACAAGATAACCACTAGCAACGGAGAGCATGCAAGATCACAAACAACATATACATGATAGAATCATAAAGATAAAACCATTAATCAAACCAACATAATAATCTCAATATCCATCGGATCCCGGCAAACACAACATGTATGATTACAAATAGATTAGATCTTGATCATGAACGGAGCTCACAAGATCTATATATGAAAGCACAAAGGAGGAGATACAACCATCTATCTACTACATGGACCCATAGTCCAAGGTGGAACTACTCACGAATCATACCGGAGAGAAGGCCTCCGGGATGATCTCCCCTCCGGCAGGGTGCTGGGAAGAGCTTCAGATCCCCCCGATCTAGGGACGATGGTGGCGGCGACTACAGACAATTTCGTGGATTTCTAATCGGGTACCGAGAGTTTCTGCATCGGGGGATTCTTATAGGCGAAGGGGGAGACCGAGGCGGCCGCCAGGGCGACCAGATCCTAGCCAGGCGCGATCTAGGGCCCACCTGCGCCTGGGGGTGGGGGAGGGGTCTGGCCCCTCTGGCCGGCCCTTAGGGATCTCCTCTGGACTTCTTGTTCCCCACAAAAGTTATTGACTTTGTACTTCATCCCGTCCAATCCCGAGAATATTTCTTTACTAACTTTTCCGAAACCAAAAATAGCAGAAAATAGGCATCTGGCACTGTTGTAACTTGTTAATAGGTTAGTACCAGAAAACATGTAAAAAGTACCTCAAAGTGTAGACAAGTAAAGCAAACTAGATACTAAACAAGCATGGAGCATCAGAAATTATAGATACGTTTCCAACGTATCAGCATCCCCAAGCTTAACTCCTGCTCGTCCTCGAGTAGGTAAGTGATAAACAGAATAATTTTTGAGGTGACATGCACCCTCACAATAAAGATCCAACCATTTGTAAGCATTGAAAGCTGGTATCAAAGAACTCTAAACATGTGCATGAAAGAATGGAGTTCTAACAATAGGACATAGTAATTATGCATGCAACATGGCAATCTACAAACAAAGATCATGAATAATATGCATTGAAAAACGTTTGTTTGTTTCACATACAGAAATCATAGCATAGTGGCAATCAGCTTGTCCCTCATAGAGTAGCAATATAATGCATAGGACACCTGCAAAGTTCACAAGGGTGACTAGAAACAAGTAGCACAAGAACAAATAATAACACAATATGTATCAATAAATAAGCTTTGGAACACTACACACAGAATGACAACTATGCTCTCTTAATGGTGCCTGAAGGTAGAAGGTGGAGACTCAAGTAATGGTGGAAGAAAGACCTTTTTGTAAAGGAAGCAGGGATTACAAGTTTCAAAAAGAGCTTCCAAAAATTATGGTACTTGTTAGATTTCAGCCCTCATTGCCCCTATCATAAGCATCTTGAAGTGGTTAAGATTAAAGTGGCAAAGCTGGAGTATATGCTTTACGAAGTATAAGTTGGCAATCTCAAGTCCCTTGAATATGAGGGCTACACCTCATGGATACTCTTAGGGCCCAAGCAAGTTCTTGTCACTGTAAGTATTTGCATATCATTGAGAACCGCCAACAGGGTACCCCTTGCACATGGTACAGGAGCTTTCCCATAACCAAAATGACAATGCAAGCAGACAATGAGCATCTCAGCAATCTTTTTATTTACCATATGCATAGCTTATTATTGAGTATGCTTCATAGATAGCTCACTATGGTGATGCTGCAAGTTTCCACCATGATTAGGCATGGCTTAGGCTAGCGGCCCAGGCGTTTCTCTAACACAGAATACAAACTTCATGGACTTACAAGTTCTCACTTCATTTCACACCGGTAACATCCATAGACAAAAGAGCATGATATCAACGGAGTACAAAAGTACAAGTGCAATGTTGAAAATGTTCCCCGTGATAGCACGGTTCTGCTAACTCCAACTTATAAGTGCAAGCATATACAACAAAGTTGTCTCAATGGTTCAAGTTTATTAGGGGCAAAGAATAAAATGTGCCATCAAGTTAGTGAGGGCTTTAATCACTAAGTTTTCACATAACAAAATAGTTTTTAACTGGAAGATAGTTGAAAACAAGAATATACTTCGAATGGTATAACACGCCATGCATAGGAGTTTATAGTGGACACTTTGGAATAACTTGGTTTCTTGGGAGTTGGAAGCGTGAGTAGAACTTACTCATACAAGTGGAGGCTAGCAAAATACTGGAAGCAACCAACTAAGAGAGCATAATGGCCGTAATCATGCAATGCAACAAAGCATACTAATCAAAGCAAAGAGTGGTACTACAAGTCAAGGACTAAATGATCATAGAGGCTAATGGTGACTTGTCATAGTCATAACATGGTGTAAGCATGTGCCAAGTCAACCCAAGCAAAACATCAAAGGAGAATACCACTATGCTTTTGCATGCTAAAACAACGCATAATTTCTTTAAGGCACACTAAGCAATCCCAATTTTTTTGGAACAATACATGCTACGACAATAATCACTAAGCATAATGCTAAAACAACACCTAGCATGTCATGCTAAAGTCTAAGTCACAATCAATGCAAGCTCCTCTTGCACTTCAAGCAAGAACTTACTACTCCTTTCCAAATACCAAGCAAACTTATTTGCAAAACAACACAGAGAGAACGGGAGTCCAAACTTACTTTATCAAACTAAACAACCTAAGCAAAGAAAATGAAAACTAAGACGCTCCATGAACAAAACAACTGTGCATGAAACAATAAAAGTGAAGTGTCTAGACAGACCTAAGCTCTTTGACACTTGTACCTCTTGGATATTTCTTGGGGTGACACCATGGTGGCATCCCCAAGCTTGAGCTTTTTTCCATTCTTCATCTCATTGCATCATTCTCTCTCTACACCTGAATTTTTTCCTTTATACAAAACTTTACACAATCTTTATTAGCAACATTAGTGTATTCCTAAGATATTAGACCACTGGCAAAGCTTTGGAACAGCAAGGATTTTCACTAAAAACACAAGCTACTGTAGTAACTCCTTCAAAAAGCTTGATTTATCTGAAGAGAACTCAAAAATGAATCAATAAGAAGCAAATGCAAATAATGGCAGAAATCTGTCAAAATAGATCAGCAGGTAGAAACCTATTTTTTAGAACATATTATGTTGCTCAAATCAAAAAGTGTTGAACTAACTAAAGTTAGCTAATATACTGGGGGATTTATTCGTAAATTGAGCTCAATCCGAGTTATAGAGACTCCTCAAGAATATTTTTGGCGGAGGACAGAAATCTGTTTCGGGACAGCAATTCCCCAAATCTTACTTCCCTCTCATTAGAGGTCATTCTTGGCACAAAAAGCAAACAAAAAGGATAAGGAGAGGTCATTACATAAATAATAACTTCCAAGACTCAAGGAAACTCTTGGGTTATCTTCCAACAAGTACTTTTCTTTAACGCCTTTAAGTTAGGCTTGATAGCTTGAGAAGATGCTCTCATAAGAACTATGAGTTGAAGTAAAAGAGAGCATCAAGAAGCAAATTCAAAACACCTTTAAGTCTAACCCACTTCCTATGCATAGGAATCTTGTACACAAATAAGTTCACAAAGAACAAAGTGGCATGCATAGGAAGAGAAAACAAGAGTAACTTCAAAACTTTCAGCACAAAGAGAGGTGTTTCAGTACCATGAAAACTTCTACAACCATATTTTCCTGTCTCATAATAATTTCCAGTAGCATCATGAATAAACTCAACAATATATCTATCACATAAATCATGTTTTTTATGATCTACAAACACATAATTTCTATCAAGCTCAAAAATAGTGGGACTAAAACCTTCACAGGTTTTACCCAAAGTAGATATTTCAAAAGGATCCACAAGAACATAACATTCATCCTCCTTTGGTAAGCATGGGGAACAACCAAATAATGTAAGAGGTAAAGAGTTACTCTCATTAGAAGGTAGACATGGGTAGATCCATTCTTCATCCTTTTGTTCATCATTTTCCTCCTCTTTTTCATCTAATGAGCTTCTAGTTTCAACAATTTCTTCTTCCATAGGCTCCTGCAAGGCATTAGTCTCTTCCATTTGTGGAAAGCATTTATTAAAATATTCAAGAATATAGCCATTTGCTTCCTTGTAATTATCAAAGCAAAATTTAAGTATCTCATAAACCTCATGTTCATAAGGTGCATCATCAGTATTTTCAAGCAAACTAGCAAGTTCAAATGCACCCTTGAAAGCAATAAATTCTTAAATTTTTTCCACATCATAAAATTCATAATTTCCTTTAACATAAGAAGATATGGTAACATTATCATTATACTCACATTAAAAAGGCAGGTGTTTATACCTCCTACAGCAACAAGACTTATCAAAGGAATAAGTAACATTATAAGTAGAGCACACGTCTCTAGCAATAGTATTCAACTTATCAATTTGTTCCCATAAGTGTTTCCATTTCACTACTAGGAAAACGGCTATAGGTAATCAGCACATCCGTGGCTCACATGGTTGAAGTGCCCCACGGCTAAAACAGGCGTGGCTCACCTGTGGGCAGTGCCCTACTAGTAACTAGAACAACCGTGGCGCACATGACCCTAGTGCGCCACAGATATGTGGGCGGGGCCTTGTTGGCCACACGCCAAACTTCATGGCGCACCATGCACACGTGCGCCACGGTTGTTAGGGTCATCTGTGGCGTGTGCATGGTGCGCCACGACGAGCGCATGCCCACCTCTGCCTGAGACGGCCACTAACCCGGGCGCACTCCCAAAGGCGCCACAGGACAGAGCATCCGTGGCGCACTGCATAGTGCGCCATGAAGTTTGTACTCTGTGGCGCACTTGCCGTGTGCGCCACGGATGTGTCGATTTTTTAAGACAGCACTTTATGTGCACATGTGTGACCACATCCACCACCCCACACTTCACTTTCCCCTTCTTCTTCCTCCTTAGATCTAGTCGGGATCTTCTCCTTCCCACCTCAATTTCTCCACACATTCACCATTTTAGCATGTAAAACTTGCTTTGGATGTTACATAAGTAATAGAGGAGGTCTCCGGTCTCTCATCTATCCGTCTCCGGTCGACGCGCGCACCTCTCCTTTCCATCTTTCTCGCCATCGGTCTCTCATCTCGGTAAGTTGTCCATGTAAGGATGTGTTCATGTGTATATGGATGATGCATGTGCTCATATGTATGTAGATGATCGATGCTCATTCATGATGTGTGTATGTGTGGAGAGCTAGGATCGATGGTCATATGTGTGTGTATATGGAGAGTATCGCTATGCTCATGCATGTGTGTATGGAGAGGATAATGATATGTTCATGTGTGTATGGATCGGTCTCTCTCTCTTGTGTTTGTATGTGAACAAGTTGCCATTGTTTTGCCAAAATGTTGATTCATTTCCATTTTGGCAAGACTTTGGCATTTCGCAAAGGTCCTAATTTTAGGATAGGTCATGCCGAAATTTTCTATCGACCATTGCATGCATGCATTCATTATGTGGTTCTAATAGACTTCAAAATTGTACCGTGTACATCGGAGGCAAAATGGTCCGCATAATGAGCGAAGGCATTGTGGCTAGATTTTTGAAATGTGCGACGCCGACATGATACGAAATAACAAGATGATATAAGATGTCCGCGGAAGATGCAAACTCAATGGGTGATCGACCAGATTCCGGGAATCTGCAGCGCACTGCCCGCCATGGTTTCATGGATGGATACACTCGTTGGATAAGCGATGGCGTAGATGATGGAGACGGTGATCATCATCACGGCGAGAAGCGAATGATGAAGAGGCTCACGGAGATGGTGAAGGTGCAGCGGGCCGGGATGATGATGATCTAGATGGCGGAGGAGCGACGATGGAACAACGTCGGTGGGTGCGGGACCCTTATGTGCAAGAGCTGCTTCTCAAGCGCGAGTAACGCCAGCTGCCGCTAGAGAGAAAGCTTAGCAACTTGAGAAAGACGCGTTACTCCATTGTATGAAGGATGCAGCCGATGATACCGGTTGAATGTAACGCTCAAGGCTATGGAGATGAAGGCAAAGCACAAATTGAGCGGCATAAGCCGGCGATATGATGGCATTCAGCACGATCGTCTCCGGAGAACATGTCCAACTAGTATCGAGGATGCCAAGAAAATCGCCTCCTCTCGATCTACCGCACGTTAGATATCACGTATGCATCAACGATTGCATCATTTATCGGGGCGAGGACGCGGAGAAAACCACATGTCCGGTGTGCGGCGTGAGTCGATACAAGAAAGGGAAGAAAGCACCTCGAAAAGTGGTATGGTACTTTCCTATCACCCCTCGTCTGCAGCGCTATTTCGCGGACCCTAAGGAAGCGAAGCTCATGCGATGGCATGCGGAAAGGAAGAAGCCAGGAGATGATGATGACCCCGAAAAGGATGAGCTGCTGACGCACCCTTCAGATGCTAGCCAGTGGCACAAGATTATTTCACTATGAGAGCCGCGTTGGTCACTACGGTGCAAGACTATCCAGGTTGCGGGTATATCTCGGGGCAGGTTATCCAAGGATTCCACGCATGCGTTAGGTGCATGGATAACACAAGCTATCTCCAACTAGAGAAAGATCCAGGGTCATCGAAAACCGTGTTCATGGCGCACCGGAGGTGGCTCGGCAAGAATGATCCATGGAGAAAACGTGGAGACCTGTTCGATGGCAAATCAGAGACCCGAGGAATCCCAGAGCGTAGGAGCAGCGAAGAAGTGGAAGAGTTGCTGAAAAACTGGAAAGATTGTCCTAAGCATGGAAAGAAGCGAAAGAGGCAGCAACAAGACAAGCTGATGAAGGTATGGAAAACAAGGTCTGCTTTTACGAGTTGCCATCTTGGAAGTTTCTCCGCACGCCTCATAGCCTCGACATCATGCATATCACGAAAAACGTGTGCGAGTCGGTCGCCACCATAATCAACATGCCGGATAGGACGAAGATGGTCGAAAGCAAGGCACGACCTGATATGCTTGGGTATCGGAAGGAGCTTCACGGAGGGCCTACTCTCGATGATGATCGGAAGATGGCGATGATCATGAGTCGGAGGCGACACAAGGTCGTCGGAAGGGTAAAAGTTCAAGAAGAATATTACTGCCTCCTTCTTGCTTCACTCTAAGCCGGATGAGATCAAACAGTTTTCAAGTGCCTTCTAGGAGTCAAATTTCCTTACGGCTACGGGCAAGATAGCGAGATACCTAGGCGAAGCGAGGTTCGGCATGAAGTCTCACGGTATGCCGTGCTAATGACGCAGTACTTCCGGTCGCACTAAGAGGGATAATGGGCGAGCACGTCCGTGAAGCGTTATTTGGCTGCAAGTTTTTCGGCGTCATCTCTAGGAAGTCGATTGGCTTGAATCAGCTCGGAAGGCTACAGGAGGAGATCGTGGTGATACTATGTGAGCTTGAGGTCTACTTCCCACCGCATTCTTCGACATTATGGTGCATCTGCTGGTCCATGTCGTGGAGGACATCGTACAATCGGGCCGATGTTTCTCCGCAGCATGATGGCGTTCGAAAGGATGAGCGGACACATCAAAGGATACGTTCAAGCAGGTCCGTCCGGATGGAAGCATAGCCAAGGGCTTTACGGCGAAGAGTGCATCTCTTCGCACGAATTATCTAGACATCGAGAACCACAGCCGGTCTTCCGTCCGAGACACCTTGGCAAGCTCGGATCCGGTCACCGAGAGGGTCGTCGCATCGCATGCGAGACTTCGATTTTCGACGCAGACTTTGATCGAGCAAACCTCGTCACGCTACAGCATTTAGAACTGGTCGATCCTTGAGTGCAAGCACAAAAGGTTAATCGAGAAGAAATGCGGACGGGGCATCGAGAGGGCGCAGGAGAAATAATCAAAGAGCACAACTCAGATTTCACGTGTTGGTTTAGGCGACGCTCCTTGATAATCCCCGCTCGCATTCTTGACACGGAAAAGATCATATTCACCTTGTCGCGAGGACCGATGCAAAACCTGGTGACCTACCAGCGTATGATATCAACGGCTACACATTCTACGGAGGAAAAGGACAACAAGTGTGATTATCGAACTCGAGCGTAACGCGGAATTCTACACGATGACAACGTGAAGGAAAGATTCTACGGAAGAATCGAGGAGATCCGGGAGCTCGACTCTTGTGGAGAAAAGGTGCGATGTTCCGTGTCGATGGGCAAAGAGCCGAAGAGAAGACCGGTATTTCACAACCATGGTTATACCCGCAGCCAAATCCAAGGCCGGTGCAAGCGTGGCGCGAAAAATGAACCGTGGGTCTTGGCTACCAAAGTGGACCAATGTTTTTCATTACCGACCCGACAAAGCCTAGCCGTGTTGTCGTGAGGAGAGGAAAAGGAACATCATCGGAATGGATGGAGTCGCCAATGAGCAAGACTTGACCGACGGCGATCCAAAGATTGAAGATGACGGCGACTACGATGCGCAACATACATCACAAGAAGAAAAGGACAACCCTACCCAAAAAAGGTAGCCCGTTCGAAGAAGAAACATTAAAGTGCCGGGCTAAATTATTCAACCGCGACAAGAAGGGAAAAAGATTGTAAAACGCTAGCTCAAAAATATTGTAAAACGCTAGCTCAAAAATATTGTAAAAGCAGCGTGGTCAAAAAGATTGTAATATTTATGGACAAATTATTATGACATATTTGAAGCATATTTAATTTGTACCACTTTTATGACATATATTATCACTTTTGGGCATTTTGGAATATATAAAAGTATTTTAAAAACAAAACAAAACTTTTGTAGCATATATCACCACTTTTGGGCATTTTTGGAATATTTAAAAGTATTTTTAAAATAAAAATAAAAATGTGAGCACCAGGATTCGAACCAGGTGCTATGGTTTAGAATAGACGATTAGGCGGAACCCGGTGGGGTAAGCGGTGCTAGTGTTAGCAAAGGGGTGGCAGCCCTCTTATCTAAGTAGTCGTACTTAGGCGTGGCGCACCAGGCAAGGCTATCTGATTGCCCGTGGCGCGCCACGCCCAAGTGAGTATGACTAGCTAATCAACAACTCCATCGTCCTTAGCATATCCCATCCCCATCGTCCTCCGACACGCGCGCGACGCCACCGCATCTCGGCAGCGCCACCGCGCGCATCCCAGCCACGCCAGGAGGAGGAGGCCACCTGCTGCTTGGCTCGAGGAGGAGGCCGCGCTCGAGGAGGAGGATCCCGCGCGTCGCTCGAGGAGGAGGAGGACGGCTCGAGGAGGAGGAGGCCGGAGGAGACCGCCGTCGTCCTCATCTTAGAGGTGAGCCTCGCCCTCTCTCTCTCTCGCCTCTCTCTGCATCCATTCCATCTTAGAGGTAACCTTGCTGCTTTCGAGGTTAGGGTTCGGAGGATTAGGTTAGGGTGAGACGATTAGAGGTTAGGGTTTAGAGGAGTTCTTGTTCGATGGTGCATGTAAGCGGCGATGATGGGTTTGCTTAGTTGTTTCGCCCTATTTTTGGATGGCGAATGTGAATGAGCGGAATTTGATATTCAGTGGTTGTTTTCCTTTGTCAGTGACAAAATTCAGGTGACTTTTAGTGCATTCTCGAGTCATGTTCGGTTAAATTACCAAGAGCATCACTGGCCTTCAAAGTCTATGCAAGCTAGGTGTGCAAATATTCACTCGACCCTCTTCTGCCATTTATCTACTTGGTGGTGTTTCTACAAGTGTTTTGAAACTGTGGCATATTCCTTGGTTCGATTTCCTCTTACTTGGTCTGACTAGTGAAGATCCATATGGCTTGGCATTATTGTCTGGGTTATTGTCTGTACAACCTTAGTATATACAACTAGCCAGCACCAAGCAGCTAGCTAGTTCATTTTGTGTAGAGCAAAATAAAATGGAGACCAAATGCTCCTGGATATTCTTTAGAGCCAAGTACATAGCATAGATTATACAACAGCAATATTGTACCAGTGTCAAGCATAACTGTTGTGGTTTAAGTCAAAATCCTTGATCACTCTAGTTTCTCTAATTACTCAACAATATTGTTCTTAGTACTGAATATTGTTCTTAGTACTGAATATTGTTCTTATTGTTCTTAGTACTGAATATTGTTCTTATTGTTCTTAGTACTGAATATTGTTCACTCAACAATATTGTTCTTAGTACTGAATATTGTTCTTAGTACTTGTTCTTATTGTTCTTAGTACTGAATATTGTTCTTAGTACTGAATATTGTTCTTATTGTTCTTATTGTTCTTATTGTTCTTAGTACTGAATATTGTTCTTATTGTTCTTAGTACTGAATATTGTTCTTATTGTTCTTAGTACTAAATATTGTTCTTATTGTTCGAGTTTGCTCTTTTTGATTTAAGAGTACTTTCTATAAGTGTATCTTCATATGCGACTTTAATTATACATGTTTTTTCAATCACCGGTTAGTTATTATTGTCAACTTGTAGATGACGTGGTACGTCGTGTACAAGGGACGGTTCGAGTCTCGATGATTGGGAAGACTGCGAGACAGTGCACCGTTTCATGACAATAGCTACAAAGGGTACAACACTATGGCGGAGGCGAATAGATACACGCAGCTATCTAGCGGGAGTTAGGACAAGGAACGGATGAAGACCTACACCTTCGTGGCGGTGATCATGCTTATCTTCTTTGGGTATTTATCCGCGTTTGTGTCTAGCTAGCTAGTTTAGATGTCTAAGCGAGCTTAGAGCTCTAACATTCGATCGACACATGTATTAGCATGTCACCAACTACTTTGTAACATGATCAAAACAATGTAACTTGGACTATGTGCGCATACGGATGGGCCTTTCAGGTGCGCCACAAACGACCATTTTCCTAGTAGTGTTTTTATGACAAACGGTGTTTCTTGTAATAATACTTTTGTTCTTCCGTGAATCCACCTTGCCAATAAGAACTAGTTTCAAAGAAACCATCCATTGATAGAAAGCATGACCAACCAAGGCAATAACATACCACGAACTAGAGTAGGAACTATTTTTTTTGTGTTTTTGAATAAAGAAAGCAAACCAAACTAGACTATTTTTTTTGGTTTTTTTGAAAAGAGGCAAACAAACCAAGCAAAAGAAACAAAGAAAACTAAAACACAAAGTAAAGAGAAAGGAAGTGAAGGGCTCCCCTTGTGAAGACGTCCTTAGCCTCCCCGGCAACGGCGCCAGAAAATAGCTTGATGGTGCCCACACTACTAGGAAAATGGTCGTTTGTGGCGCACCTGAAAGGCCCATCCGTGGCGCACCAGTAGTGCGCCACGGCCTGCGCCACTATCTCACCGTGGCGCCGCCTAGTGCGCCACTTGCCAGAGATAGGCGTGGCGCACTGCATAGTGCGCCATGAAGTTTGGCATGGTGCGCTACCCTTTATCATGGCGCACTACCCAGCGCCACTAAACATCCATGGTGCGCTTTAGGTGTAGTGCGCCATGTAAAACATGTGCGCATGATGTATTTTTTGTTTTTTTAATTTCCATGCCGATTATATGCAATACAGATTATATACAATATTACAGCAGATATACACACGTATACAAGATATACAATTATATATATAAATACCGATATGAAAAACAAGATTGAAACAAATACATATAGATAAGTCTCATACATGAATACATAGTCCAAGTTACATTGTTTTGATCATGTTACAAAGTAGTAGTTGGTGACATGAATACATGTGTCGATCGAACAAGTTAGAGCTCTAAGCTCGCCAGACATCTAAACTAGCTAGCTAGACACAAACGCGATAAATACCCAAAGAAGATAAGCATGATCACCGCCATGACGAAGGTGTAGGTCTTCATCCGTTCCTTGTCCTAACTCCCGCTAGATAGCGCGTGTATCTATCTTCGCCTCCGCCATAGTGTTGTACCTTTGTAGCTATTGTCAAACGGTGCACTGTCTCCGCAGTCTTCCCAATCATCGAGACTCGAACCCGTCCCTTGTACACGACGTACCACGCCATCTACAAGTTGACAATAATAACTAACCGGTGATTGAAAAAACATGTATAATTAAAGTCGCATATGAAGATACACTTATAGAAAGTACTCTTAAATCAAAAAGAGCAAACTCGAACAATAAGAACAATATTTAGTACTAAGAACAATAAGAACAATATTCAGTACTAAGAACAATAAGAACAATATTCAGTACTAAGAACAATAAGAACAATAAGAACAATAAGAACAATATTCAGTACTAAGAACAATATTCAGTACTAAGAACAATAAGAACAAGTACTAAGAACAATATTCAGTACTAAGAACAATATTGTTGAGTGAACAATATTCAGTACTAAGAACAATAAGAACAATATTCAGTACTAAGAACAATAAGAACAATATTCAGTACTAAGAACAATATTCAGTACTAAGAACAATATTGTTGAGTAATTAGAGAAACTAGAGTGATCAAGGATTTTGACTTAAACCACAACAGTTATGCTTGACACTGGTACAATATTGCTGTTGTATAATCTATGCTATGTACTTGGCTCTAAAGAATATCCAGGAGCATTTGGTCTCCATTTTATTTTGCTCTACACAAAATGAACTAGCTAGCTGCTTGGTGCTGACTAGTTGTATATACTAAGGTCAGATGCATAATAACCTGCATAATAATGCCAAGCCATATGGATCTTCACTAGTCAGACCAAGTAAGAGGAAATCGAACCAAGGAATATGCCACAGTTTCAAAACACTTGTAGAAACACCACCAAGTAGATAAATGGCAGAAGAGGGTCGAGTGAATATTTGCACACCTAGCTTGCATAGACTTTGAAGGCCGTGATGTGCTCTTGGTAATTTAACCGAACATGACTCGTAGAATGCACTAAAAGTCACCTGAATTTTGTCATCGACAAAGGAAAACAACCACTGAATATCAAATTCCTGCTCATTCACATTCTCGCCATCCAAAAATAGGGCGAAACAACTAAGCAAAACCCATCGCTTGCCATGCTGCACCATCCGAACAAGAACTCCTCTAAACCCTAACCTCTAATCGTCGAACCCTAACCTAATCCTCCGAACCCTAACCTCGAGCAGCCAAAGTTACCTCTAAGATGGAATGGATGCAGAGAGAGGCGAGAGAGGGAGGGCGAGGCTCACCTCTAAGATGAGGACGACGGCGGTCTCCTCCACGGCCTCCTCCTCCTCGAGCCGGCGTCCTCCTCCTCCTCGAGCGACGGGCGCGGGATCCTCCTCCTCGGCGACGGCCTCCTCCTCGGCGCAGGCGGGTGGCCTCCTCCTCCTCCTCCTGGCGTGGGATGCGGCGGTGGCGTCGTCGAGAGATGCGGCGGTGGCGTCGATGCGTGTCGAGGACGATGGGGATGGGATATGCGGCTAAGGACGATGGAGTTGTTGACTAGCTAGTCATACTCACTTGGGCGTAGCGCACCCTGGGAAAGTGCGCTACGGATAATCAGCAGCACTTGCTTGCCAGTGCGCTACGCAAGTGGGTACGACTACTTAGATAAGAGGGCTTCCACCCCTTTGCTAACACTAGCACGCCTTACCCCATCTGGTTCCGCCTAATCGGTCTATTCTAAACCTGTTGTTAGCACCCAGGTTTGAATCCTGGTGCTCACATTTTTATTTTATTTTAAAAATACTTTTAAATATTCCAAAAATGCCCAAAAGTGGTGATATATGCTACAAAAGTTTTGTTTTGTTTTAAAATACTTTTATATATTCCAAAATGCCCAAAAGTGATAATATATGTCATAAAAGTGGTACAAATTAAATATGCTTCAAATATGTCATAATAATTTGTCCATAAATATTACAATCTTTTTTGACCACGTTTTACAATATTTTTGAGCTAGCGTTTTACAATATTTTTGAGCTAGCGTTTACAATCTTTTTTCCCTTCTTTGTCGCGGTTGAATAATTTAGCCCCAAGACTTTAATGTTTCTTCTTTGAACGGGCTACCTTTTTGGGTAGGGTTGTCCTTTTCTTCTTGTGATGTATGTTGCTGCATCGTAGTCGTCATCTTCAATCTTTGGATCGCCATCGGTCAAGTCTTGCTCATTGGCGACTCCATCCATTCCGATGATGTTCCTTTTTCCTCTCCTCACGACAACACGGCTAGGCTTTGTCGGGTCGGTAATGAAAAACATTGGTCCACTTTGCAGCGTACCCACGGTTCATTTTTCGCGCCACGCTTGCACCGGAGGCCTTGGATTTGGCTGCGGGTATAACCATGGTTGTGAAATACCGGTCTTCATTCGGCTCTTTGCCCATCTGACACGGAACATCGGCACCTTTTCTCCACAGTAGTCGAGCTCCCAGATCTCCTCGATTCTTCCGTAGAATCTTTCCTTCACGTTGTCATCGGTGTAGAATTCCGACGCTACGCCTGAGTTCTGATAATCACACTTGTTGTCCTTTTCATCTGTGTAGAATGTGTAGCCGTTGATATCATACGCCTGATAGGTCACCAGGTTTTGCATCGGTCCTGCGACAAGGTGAATATGATCTTTCCGTGTCAAGAATGCGAGCGCGGGATTATCAAGGGCGTCGCCTAAACCAACACGTGAAATCTGAGTTGTGCTCTTTGATTATTTCTCCTGCGTCCTCAGATGCCCCGGTCACCGTATTTCTTCTCGATTAACCTTTTGTGCTTCACCAAGGATCGACCAGTTCTAAATGCTGTAGCGCGACGAGGTTTGCTCGATCAAAGTCTGCAGCGTCGAAAATCAAGTCGCATGCAAGATATGCGACCCTCTCGGTGACCAGATCCGTCGAGCTTGCCAAGGTGTCTGACGGGAAGACCGACAGGTTCTCGATGTCTAGATAATTCGTGCGAAGAGATGCACTCTTCGCCGAAAGCCCTTGGCTATGCTTCCATCGACGGGACCGTTGCGACGTATCCTTTGATGTGTCCGTTCATCCTTTCGAACGCCATCATGCTGCGAGAAACATCGGCCCGAGTTGTACGATGTCCTCCACGACATGGACCAGCAGATGCACCATAATGTCGAAGAATGCGGGTGGGAAGTAGACCTCAAGCTCACATAGTATCACCACGATCTCCTCCTGTAGCCTTCCGAGCTGATTCAAGCCAATCGACTTCCTAGAGATGACGGAAAAACTTGCACAGGCCAAATAACGCTTTCACGGACGTGCTCGCCCATTATCCCTCTTAGTGCGACCGGAAGTACTGCGTCATTAGCACGGCACAGTCGTGAGACTTCATGCCATCGAACCTCTGCCGCCTCGCCTAGGTATCGCTTATCTTGCCCGTAGCCGTAAGGAAATTTGACTCCTAGAAGGCACTTGAAAACTGTTTGATCTCATCACGGCTTAGAGTGAAGCAAGAAGGAGGCAGTAATATTCGTTCTTCTTGAACTTTTACCCTTCCGACGACCTTGTGTCGTCTCCGACTCATGATCATCGTCATCTTCCCGATCATCGGGGTAGTCGTCCTCCGTGAAGCTCCTTCCGGATACCCAAGCATATCAGGTCGTGCCTTGCTTGGACCATCTTCGTCCTATCGGCATGTTGATTATGGTGGCGACAGACTCTCGCACGTTTTTCGTGATATGCATGATGTCGAGGCTATGAGGCGCGGAGAAACTTCCAAGATGGCAACTCGTAAAAATGACCTTGTTTTCCATACCTTCATCAGCGCTTGTCTTGTTCTGCCTCTTTCGCTTCTTTCGTGCTTAGGACAATCTTTCCAGTTTTCAAAGAACTCTTCCACTTCTTCGCTGCTCCTACGCCCGGGATTCCTCGGTCTCGATTTGCCATCGAACAGGTCTCCACGTTTTCTCCATGGATCATTCTTGCCGAGCCACCTCCGGTGCGCCATGAACACGGTTTTCGATGACCCTGGATCTTTCTCTAGTTGGAGATAGCTTGTGTTATCCATGCACCTAACGCATGCGTGGAATCCTTGGATAACCTGCCCCGAGATATACCCGCAACCTGGATAGTCTTGCACCGTAGTGACCAACGCGGCTCTCATAGTGAAATAATCTTGTGCCACTGGCTAGCATCTGAAGGGTGCGTCAGCAGCTCATCCTTTTCGGGGTCATCATCATCTCCTGGCTTCTTCCTTTCCGCATGCCATCGCATGAGCTTCGCTTCCTTAGGGTCCGTAAATAGCGCCGCAGACGAGGGTGATAGGAAAGTACCATACCACTTTTCGAGGTGCTTTCTTCCTTTCTTGTATCGACTCGCCGCACACCGGACATGTGGTTTCTCCGCGTCCTCGCCCGATAAATGATGCAATCGTTGATGCATACGTGATATCTAACGCGCGGTAGATCGAGAGGACGATTTTCTTGGCATCCTCGATACTAGTTGGACATGTGTTCCTCCGGGAGACGATCGTGCGAATGCCATCATATCGTCAAGCTTGCGCCGCTCAATTTGTGCTTTGCCTTCATCTCCATAGCCTTGAGCGTTACATTCAACCGGGTATCATCGGGCCTGCATCCTTCATACAATGGAGTAACCGTCTTTCTCAAGTTGCGCAGCTTGGCTTTCTCTAGCGGCAGCCTGGCGTTACTGCGCTTGAGAAGCAGCTCTTGCACATAAGGGTCCCGCACCCACCGACGTTGTTCCATCGCCGTCGCTCCTCCGCCATCTAGATCATCATCATCCCGATGCCTCGCACCTTCACCATCTCCAGAGCCTCTTCATCATCTCGCGTTCTCGCCGTGATGATGATCACCGCTCTCCATCATCTACGCCATCGCTTATCCAACGAGTGTATCCATCCATGAAACCATGGCGAGCAGTGCGCTGCAGATTCCCGAACTGGTCGATCACCCATTGAGTTTGCATCTTCTGCGGACATCTTATATCATCTTGTTATTTCGTATCATGTCGGTCGCACATTTCAAAAATCTAGCCACAATGCCTTCGCTCATTATGCGGACCATTTTTGCTCGCACGATGTACACGGTACAATTTTGAAGTCTATTAGAACCACATAATGAATGCATGCATGCAATGGTCGATAGAAAATTTCGCATGACCTATCCTAAAATTAGGACCTTTGAAATGTTAAAGTCTTGCCAAAATGGAAATGAATCAACATTTTGGCAAAACAATGGCAACTTGTTCACATACAAACACAAGAGAGAGAGAGAGAGACCGATCCATACACACATGAACATATCATTATCCTCTCCATACACACATGCATGAGCATAGCGATACTCTCCATATACACACACATATGACCATCGATCCTAGCTCTCCACACATACACACATCATGACATGAGCATCGATCATCTACATACATATGAGCACATGCATCATCCATATACACATGAACACATCCTTACATGGACAACTTACCGAGATGAGAGACCGATGGCGAGAAAGATGGAAAGGAGAGGTGCGCGTCGACCGGAGACGGATAGATGAGAGACCGGAGACCTCCTCTATTACTTATGTAACATCCAAAGCAAGTTTTACATGCTAAAAATGGTGAATGTGTGGAGAAATTGAGGTGGGAAGGAGAAGATCCCGACTAGATCTAAGGAGGAAGAAGAAGGGCAAAGTGAAGTGTGGGGTGGTGGATGTGGTCACACATGTGCACATAAAGTGCTGTCTTAAAAAAATCGACACATCCGTGGCGCACGGCAAGAGTGCGCCATTGTGAGTATAAACTTCGTGGCGCACTATGCAGTGCGCCACAGATGCTCTCGTGGGCATGGCGGCGGAGTGCGCCATGTTAGTGGCCGTCTCAGAGCAGGTGGGCATGCGCCGTCGTAGCGCACCATGCACACGTGCGCCACAGATGACCCTAACAACCGTGGCGCACGTGTGCATGGTGCGCTACAGAAGTTTGGCGTGTGGCCAACAAGGCCCTGGCCCACACATATCTGTGGCGCACTAGGGTCATGTGCGCCACGGTTGTTCTAGTTACTAGTAGGGCACTGCCCACAGGTGAGCCACGCCTGTTTTAGCTGTGGGGCACTTCAACCATGTGAGCCACGGATGTGCTGATTACCTATAGCCGTTTTCCTAGTAGTGCCACCACTTGTCGTGAGACGCTTCGTTGGAAAACCCAAGAGCAAGGTACGAAGCAACACAACAACAAGTTTCCCTCAGTAAGAAACTGAGGTTATCGAACCAGTAGGAGGAAGGAAACGTCACACAGGTGTTGCTAGCAACACGGAGACCTGCACAACACAAACTCAAGACTTTGCCCCAACGAATCAGTGAGGTTGTCAATCTCACCGGTTTGCTATAACAAAGGATTAAACGTATGGTGTGAAAGATAATGGTTTGCATCAAGTAAACAGGTAACAATGGAAGATGCATCAATGGTAAATATTGGACCGGGGTCCATAGTTCACTAGAGGTGCTCTCCTTAGATAAACAACATGGCATGAAGGGTAAACAAATTACAACGGGGCAATTGACAGGAACTGAGCAAGACATAACAATGCAATTACTAGCCAGAAAGATCCTATGAGGTTGATTCGGCAATACAACAATATACATAGACCGTCATCCAATTGCATCTATGACTAGAAGTCCACCTTCAGGTTATCATCCCAACCCCCTCCAGTATTAAGTTGCAAGCAACAGACAACTGCTTTAAACAAAGTGTGTAAGGTAAACAGTCCACATGTTCCATGAACAAGAGACCGTTGTTTTCTCCTAGTAGCAATAGAACATCTACAACCGAATAGATTATTGTCACTTCCCTTGGAAACTAGAGGCATGAACCCACTATCGAGCATAAATACCCCCTCTTGGAGTCACTGGCAACTACTTGGCCAAGATAACCACTAGCAACGGAGAGCATGCAATACATGATAGAATCATAAAGATAAAACCATTAATCAAACCAACATAATAATCCCAATATCCATCGGATCCCCGCAAACACAACATGCATGATTACAAATAGATTAGATCTTGATCATGAACGGAGCTCACAAGATCTATACATGAAAGCACAAAGGAGGAGATACAACCATCTAGCTACTACATGGACCCATAGTCCAAGGTGGAACTACTCACGAATCATACAGGAGAGAAGGCCTCTAGGATGATCTTCCCTCCGGCAGGGTGCCTGGAAGAGCTTCAGATCTCCCCCGATCTAGGGACGATGGTGGCGGCGGCTACAGACGGTTTTGTGGATTTCTGATCGGGGGTACCGAGAATTTCTGCATCGGGGGCTTCTTATAGGAGAAGGGGGAGACTGAGGCGGTCGCCAGGGCGACCAAACCCTAGCCAGGCACGGGCTAGGGCCCACCGGAGCCTGGGTGGGTGGGTGGGGGGGGTCTGGCCCATCTGACCGGCCCCTCGGGCTCTTCTCTGGACTTCTTGTTCTCCACGGAAAGTTATTGACTTTGACCTTCGTCCCGTCCAATTCCGAGAATATTTCTTTACTAACTTTTCTGAAACCAAAAACAGCAGAAAACAGGCATCTGGCACTATTGCAACTTGTTAATAGGTTAGTACCAGAAAACATGTAAAAAGCACCTCAAAGTGCAGACAAGTAAAGCAAAGTAGATACTAAACAAGCATGGAGCATAAAAAATTATAGATACGTTTCCAACGTATCAGAAGCCTAGATCAGAGGAATACCAATGGTGGTTTGAGTTCTATTCAAGGGAAGAGCTAGCATGTTAGCATTGGGGTCAGCTGACCCTAACAAAAATTAGCAAATCCTTCACTAAAATAGAAATAAACACTATTCATCTGAAGAAAATGACCCCATTGCTCTTGAGGTGACTCCATAGGATTTTTTTCTAGGTTTGCCCCTGGTCCTAGTAGGGATGTAAAATTGGCTTGGTGATTCGTGACTGGTAGAAAGCGGCATTGGAAAGTGGGAGCAGCAGCATAGGAGAAATCCAAGGTCTGACCTTAACTGATTATGTGTGGCAATGGCTTTGTTGAAGACATTATTTTGTGAGTGATAACTTTCTCCAGAGTAAAAACTTATGATCTTTGATCGCGAGATGACGGAGCTTGGGCATTGTTGTGAGGTTTTGTGGAACGATACCCTTTGTCTCGGGCTCGTATGCGTGTTGATATAGGCCGAACCTCGACAGGGGATCGATACAGGAGAGGTTACGACGTAGGCGCAAGTCACGGAAGAGATCGATCTTACCAGATCGATCGTTTACAACAACTCTTATCTCTATCTTGTCTATCTCTATCTAGAGTTTGAATCCTATACTCTAGGCATACATGACAACACGTTACATTGCATATGTATCGCTAACACCCCTCCTCAATCACAACATCTTGAGGTTGAGATTGTGCTTGAACATCTCAAATTGCCGTGTAGGTAAAGCCTTGGTAAAACCATCTGCCACCTGATCTTTTGAAGAGATGAAACGAATCTCTAATTGCTTATTAGCAACTCTTTATCTCACAAAGTGAAAATCTATCTCAATGTGTTTTGTTCTTGCATGAAAAACAGGGTTAGCAGAAAGATAAGTAGCTCCCATGTTATCACACCATAGACATGCAACTTGTTCTGTTTTAATACCAAGTTCTCTTAAAAGAGACTCTACCCATATTATCTCAGCAGTATCATTTGCTACAGCTTTGTATTCAGCCTCTGTGCTTGACCTAGAGACTGTCGCTTGTTTTCTAGCACTCCAGGAGATTAGGTTAGAACCAAAGTAAACAACAAAACCTCCTGTGGATCTTCTGTCATCAATACAACCTGCTGTAGCATCCCATTTGTCTAACAACTGTAATGCTACTTGGTTTAGTAATATAATGGCTACTTCCTACACATAATTGTTGCATCATCATCATATCATGCCCATGTCATCATGCCACCTTGCATTTGAGCATCATATAAAACCCTTTTTGTTTTTGGTTCTTCTCTCATATGCATTGTTAATTGTATTTGCCTCTTGATATTGTATTTGGTTATTGATATATTGTTTAAACGCCCAAGTTGAGTTGGGGGCATATCTCTTTCAACTCCACCACCTTTATTGTCATCATCCCATCATTCCACCATTCCACCATATATGAGCATTGCAATTTATTTGGTTTTACCTCTAGCTCATGTGGGTTGGGATGGATCCAATTCTTGTTCCACATGCTCTCATCTTAGCATCATGTTGTTTTCACATTATTGATGTATGAGAGCCACATGGCCACCTTTGCATGCCTTGTGAGTGGAGCCCTTTGTCTAGCTTCCATATGTGTTGTTTTGGGGATATTATCATGTTGGAATATTTTTGGGCTTACTCAATACCTAGTGGCACATACACACTAGCAAGTCCCACTTCTATTCAAATGTGATCATTTCCATCTACTCCATCTGGGATTTTCCTTTAAGTTCTTTTGCTTGGCCTTTATTCCAATTTTTGGGAATGCAAACTAGTAATGCCATGCAACAATATTGTTTTCACAAGAATCATCATGGCAATAAATATTCTGCATGGGCCATGCAAGAACCACCTTTTTGCTTGTCATTTGGATTTTATTTGCATTTTGAGTAAATCCAAACCACACACATCTATCCATCTCTCTCTCTTTTCTTCACCTCCCTCTCTTTTTCTCCACCATCCATGCATGATCTTGTGTATCCTATCTAAACCCTAAACCTACCTCTCTCTCTCGGCCTCCCCCTCCCTCTCACCTAGATGGCCCCACCGGCCACCCTCTCCCCCTAGCCACCTCACCCCTGCCTTAGCTACCCTCTAACCGAGCCTAGCTCCAACCCTAACCTAGCCCGAGCCTACCCCCTCTCCTTTCTCTAGCTCCCCCTCTCTGCCAAGAGGACCCCATCCCGAGCCTACCCTCCCAGACCACCATGCCCCACCTGGAAGCCCCCCTCCTCTACCTGCCCTGCCCTGCCGACCCTAGCACGTGAAGGAGGAAGGAGAGAAAAAGGGTGGTCGAGCCACCTTTTTCATCTACCCTACCTCCCCACGGCATCTCCCCCCTCTCTGCTACCTACCACCACCCCACCACCTCTCTGCCTCGCCCAGCTACCCCAGATCTACCCAAGGGCACCCTGCCCTCTCCTCCCTTCTTCTCCATCGCCACCGTCTACACCATCGCCGGCACCCTCGGCCTCCTCTACCGTGCAGGCGGCAGCGCGACGTGGAGGCGATCGAGGAGTACAAGGAGACCCCCTGCAGCGTACACGGATCCGCGAAGAGGAAGCCCCAGAACCGCTGCCCCAGCGCGAGCCCGACGCAAATCCTAGATCCTCTGGCCGTCTGCCTCGACGCCGATCCTCTGCGTCTCGAGCCGATCCAACCGCACCGACACACTCTCGGTGAGCTGCCTGACCTCCTGGACATGCTCCGCCGCGCTATCGTCGTCTAGGGCCGCCTTGCGTTTCATCGAGCACGCTCTGTGCGCCGGCGAGCGCAGCGTCTGCTCGCTTCCGCGCCGCGCAAAACCCTACCTAGGCCACGCCCACCTCTCCTGACACCAAGCCCAGGCCCCCGCAGTGGTTCCGCCTCTGCGCGCGCGCCCCAGATCGCGCGTTCGAGCCCCGCCGCGGCGCCCTGTCGAGCACCGATCGATCGGCAGAGAGCAGAGGAAGATCCACAGTGCGCGTCGTCCGTTTTGCAGAAAACCCCTCCTCTAGTTTTTGCCTCAACCCGCGGTGCTCGTGGCCCACTAGACAGCCACCCAATCAATCTTGCAAAGAAACCCCCGTATAACCCCAGCCGCAACCCGCGCTCCCCTAGCGACGCCACGTGGTCCACCCTGGGGCTTCACCGTCACGTGGGGCCGAAGTTCCTGTCGGGCCCGCTCGTCAGTCGCATAGGCTAGGGAGCCCCGCGGTGAGAAACGCATCTTTGCACTGTTGTGTTCTTTGAGTCAGCTTAGCCCCACCCGTCGGTGACGGTGGCTGTCTGCAGGTATAAAAAGCTTTTCAGTATATCTGTTTAATTCAAATCTTTTCCAAATTAAATCAGATTCAAATTTAATTCTGTTTTTAAATATCTTTTAAAATATAAATCCCAATAATGCAAATAATATATGTTTTCAAATCAGAAAAATATGAGGAATTCAAATATGACCTTCAAAACAGATTTTGGACATTTAAAATTCCAAGTTTATTTAAATTACAATAAAATGCCCTTCTCCCTTAATTAATTAATAACTTTTGTATTATAACTCCAAATTTAACAAATGATATGTCTAAAATGGTCATCTCGACGAGACCTTTCTGTTTATGCATTCCATGTTCTGAATTGCAGCATGCATCATATAAATATTAAGTAAACAACAACTTATTTGAGGATAAAATGTGGCCAAAACTCAATAAAATGATTTATTCTTGTATTCCACACCTCACCCATGCCATGTTACTTTAATGCCATGCAAATTGTGCATCATTCATCATGGCATGATTGTTTGCTTGTCGCATTTAATTCATATGCTTGTGCACTATATTTATGTTGGCCCTTGTTTGTTTGGTTCTTCTTCGAATAGACGCTGAGCAGGGGATATATCAAGAGAACCAGGAGCACTACCCAGATCCTTCTCTACATAATCGAGCTGCTGGCAAGCACTACCACATGCTTGCGTACATATAGTACCTATTGCCTCTATCTCATTCTTGCATCATTGAGTCGCGATTGCATTAAAACGGAATCCCAAGTATTGCATAGCCTTTACTTTTAAACCCCACCAAGCTTGTTCCTCCATCCCATGAGCCATTACTACAGGAGTTGTTTGAGCCATGCGAGTCGTAGAGAACGACATGTGTAGGGTATGTGAGTGTCGATGGATAACGAGGTACCTAAACAACTTAACTTGAGTAGTAATGGGACAACTAATGAAAGTGGCACCGTGAGCAATATCTGCTATTTGGTTTTCCTGCTCACTTGTGTCCGTAGGACCCCGAGTACTTGATTCCTGTTCCTTGAATATTCGCGCTATCCACATCCGGGAGGCTTATGGGACCCCCCTGAGCCAGAGCTTGATTCATTCTTATTTCTTGGGGACACAAACTAGTTTGAGGTTTTATTTACTATCATGTACTTATGCCATGCTTTACTGCTTTATTTAAACTGTGCGATGTAATCGCTGTCTGTTTAGGTAAGCGGAGTGTTTTCGTGGTATCGACAGGCCCATCAAATTTGGGTTCGATCGTTTCTGACCATTGGCGCAAACCTTGAGTCCGTTTCGGAGTCAGCTAACTTCGTTGCGGGTAGCTTAATGGGGTGGCCCCCTGAAATATTTCTGAATCCTGTGATTGCTTTGTCGTGAAGGCCTCGTTGGGTTTTGATTTGGTTTTTCCGAGGTTGATCGAGTGTGTGTTGCTATTTGTGCACCCCTGCAGGGTAAAACTTTCTGAAAGCCGTGTCCGCGGTTATGGACGACTTGGAGCACAGTTTCTCGATCATAGACAAGTATAACTAAAGTACCGCTTTTAATTTGACTAAGTAACTGACTAGTAAATAGTGCAACACTCATGGAATGGTTAATAAAACTGCCAACGGATGGGGGATGTTCGTCCGCTTCCTCGTTGGTAAGCGAGGAGGAGGATGGATCGGTGGATATTACTGTTATAACTGTTGTCATTAATTCACGGACATCCGTCTATCATTGGTTAGGCGGATGGTTAGCGAGTATCTATAGAATTGTTAGGGTTTATCTTTTGCTGCAATTGCGTCACCCCAGGTGGTGTCCCCTTTAGAGGCATAAAGACTTGCTGAGTACCCCTAGGGTCTCACACGATAAATTGTTTGATTCAGATGAACAGGTACACTCACGAGATGGATACTGGGTGGAAGAGACGGACGATGTGGGCAACGATCATTCGGTGTAGAGATTTCGGGAACGGGGATCCGTGAGATCTGTGGGCGGGATGTGCTTATTTATGGGGCATCTTATGCCGATTTGCTTCTTATCCGTACTCGGATCTTGTTTTCCACTTCCGTCTGATACTCTGATGTTTGATGTATGAGGAGATATCCTAAACTATATATCTATCTAGGACATTTGAATCTTTCCGTATGGCGTTGCTATATTTCCTTTCTTTTTAGATGGTATGGCTCTGATGTACTGTTGTATGGTGGCTTGCATACATACTCATTTGTGTATGTAGTTGATCCTTACTTTGCCGATTACGCCGCCACCCGTTCTTGTCCCGATGTTTGGAAATGGTTGGGACGGCCGAAAGGTCTACCTGTGAGTGGCATTTGGGCCCACCGTACTATTTCAACCATTTCCGCTCATCCAGGCTTGAAACTAGGAGCGTAATTCATCGAGGTAGTTACACCTGCCCAGTCAGCATCTGAAAATGCACTCACTAGAGTAGATGAGGATTTTCTAAAGGTTAACCCAAGATTTGTGGTTCCTTTGATATACCTTAGTATCCTCTTTACAGAGTCCAATGAACAGTGGTAGGTGCATGCAAATACTGACATACCTTATTGACAGAGAAGCAATGTCTGGCCTTTTAAGAGTCAAGTATTGAAGTGCTCCAACAATACTTCTGTATCTTGTACAGTCGTCTGGTCCAAGAGATTCCCCTTCAGTGGCTGACAATTTTTCTGAAGATGACAAAGGTGTAGGTGCTGTTTTGGAATCTCTCATGCCAACTCTGTTTACCAAGTCAGAGGCATACTTTTCTTGGGTTAGTGTAACTCCATAATTAATTTTCTTTACTTCTATTCCCAAGAAATAATGCAAATCTCCTAGATCTTTCAAGGCAAAAGATACACTCAAATCTTGAAGAAGTGCAGTAATAGCCTTGTTGCAAGAGCTAGTAACAATGATATCGTCAACATATACCAACACAAAAATTGTGATACCTGACTTGTTATAAATAAACAGTGATGTGTCAGCCTTGGAAGGTGTGAAACCAAGCTCTTGAAGTTTTGAACTCAACTTGGCAAACCATGCTCTCGATGCTTGTTTGAGGCCATACAATGATTTATCCAATGATATGGTGCTTTAGGATTTTCATAGCCTGGTGGCTGCTTCATGTATACTTCCTCTTCCAGAACACCATGGAGAAACGCGTTCTTCACATCTAGTTGCCTTAAGCTCCATCCTCTGGAAACTGAGACAGCTAAAACAAGTCTAATAGTAGCAGATTTAACAACGGGACTAAAAGTGTCCTCATAATCTATGCCATAGCGTTGTTTGAAACCTTTAGCCACTAGTCTAGCCTTGTACCTATCAATGGTGCTATCTGCTTTTCGTTTAATCCTATACACCCATTTACAGTCCATGAGGTTAATGCCTTGCTTATAGGGTATTAATGCCATGTTTTATTTTCAACTAGAGCTTTGTACTCATCATTCATAGCATTTTTCCAATGTTTATTTTCTAATGCTACTTGCAAATTTTCTGGTTCATCAGACGAACATGAGAGGACGTAGCGTACTGTACCATCCGTATATACCTTTTCTTTTCTTTTGCCAGTGGTTGACCGAGTGCGATGTGCAGGGGATGCAGAATCAGCTGCCATAGAGGATCTTGCCTCTTGCTGTGCATCGGATGAAGCAGGTGGCGCAAAAGATCCGCTGCGCCGACGTTGTGTCTCGTTTTCATGAGCGTACGTGCGCGCGCGCGGGAGCCGCGTCGATTGGTCCGCGGGGCGCGACAGCGACCTGTCGTCGCCATCTGGTCGGGAGTCCGCGTGTGGGCACTGTTGCAACAGCAGGTGGCCCACGTGGGCCTGCATGGCTCCGCTGCACCTATGAAGAGTCGCCCGAAGCGGCTGTGTCGACGTCGTCTTGACGTGGCAGCGTTGGAGTCGTGGAGCGTGATGATTGCGGCGCGCTGGACTCTGGGTCGCTTGAGGAGAGCGACGTGCCGCCGGGCTCCACTCCCCCCGAGGCTGATTCGCTGAAAAACTCCGATCCCGAGACCGATCCGTCTAGGACATCAGGTGTATCTGCATCGCTTTCCGTGTCACGAGTGTTTTCGTTTGCTTCAGAATTGTTTTGTACAGAGTTCTCTCTAGGCGCTGCTTCTGGCACCTGAGGAATAATTAGAGGCACAAAACTAGTAGAATCATTAGATGTTAGATCAATGCATCCTGACCCCCCTTGATCGATAGTCAAGTTTTGGAGAGACTCTGGTAAAAGCAGAATTTCACGCCGGAGAAGGGCACCAGCATTTGGATGAAGTTTAGAAAAAGGAAACACAGATTCATCAAATACAACATCTCTAGATATATAAACTCGCCCGGATGCAACGTCGAGACACTTGACACCCTTGTGCATGTTACTATAGCCAATGAACACACATTGTTTTGATTGAAACGAGAGTTTCCGAGTGTTGTAAGGACGAAGGTTTGGCCAACAGGCGCAACCAAAAGTGCGAAGAGAGGTGTAGTCTGGTGTTTCTTTTAGAAGACGCTCCATAGGGGTGTCATTATCAATGACCTTGGAAGGAAGCATGTTAATGAGATGTGTGGCGGTCATGAAGGCTTCATCCCAAAATTTGAGTGGCATGGATGCATGTGCAAGAAGTGAGAGTCCTACTTCAACGATATGACGATGCTTACGCTCTGCCGAGCCATTTTGTTGATGGGCATGTGGACAGGACACATGATGTGAGATGCCCACTTTTTGGAAGAAAGGATTGAGTTTTTCATTCTCCTCCCCAATCAGTTTGCATTGCAATGAATTTTCTATTAAATTTTCGCTCAACAAGGTTTTGAAAATTTTGGAAGACTTGAAACACTTCAGATTTCTTTTTGAGAAGATAGATCCATACAAATTTGCTATAGTCATCAATGAAGCTTACATACTATTGAAATCGACCAACAGAGGTAGGTGCCTTTCCCCATACATCGGAGAAGACAAGTTCTAGGGGGGATGTTGACACGCTAGTGGATCTATTGTAAGGAAGTTGATGACTTTTTGCTCTTTGGCATGAATCACACACAGAATCAATTCTAGACTTACTGGAAAAAGGGAGCTCAAATTTGCTAACAACTTGTTGAACGATTTTAAAGGAAGGATGACCTAAACGATCATGCCACCGTAAAGCTGAAGGCTTGGTGGCGCTAAGAACTTGCTTATTTGTGCTTGATGACGTTGACACCAGCGGATAGAGACCTTGTATGCATCTACCATTAAGAAGTACTTTCTTTGTTGCCTGATCCTTCACATAGAAAAACCAAGGGTGAAATTCAACATAGACATTATTGTCAAGGGTGAAGCGATGGATAGAGACAAGACTTTTGGTGGCCGAAGGAACATGAAGAACTTGGTGAAGATGTAATTGTTTGGAAGGGGAGTCAATAAATGCATGACCAACATTACTAATGTTCATACCTGTCCCATTTGCCGCATGAATCTTGTCGTGGCCATCATACTTCTCCTTCATAGTGAGCTTGTTCAGCTCACCCGTGAGATGGTTGGTGGCGCCGGTGTCACCATACCAATTGGTGTTGACACCGTAGGAGGCAGCATTAGCCCACTTTTCTTCTTCCTCTTCATCATCGGAGTAGCGGTGCCAACACATCCAGGTGCCATGCCCTGGCTTCTTGCATATTTGGCAGATGATGCGGTCGCGGTCGTTGCCGCCCTTGTTGCCGCCGCCGCCACGACGTCCATTGCGACCACCTTGTTGGGGTCGTCCTTGACCACGGCCGTAGCCGCGGCCTCCTCCACGTCCACGGTGATCTCCGTGTCCACCACCATCGCCTCGCCCGCTGCGTCCACCATGCATGCGGGTAGCAGTGTTGGCAGAGGTTGCGCCGTTGATGTCGACGCCGATCATCTGCATGTGATTATCGTATACAGTTACCTGGGCGTAGATATCCCCCACGGTGAGCTTGTTGGTGGGGTTGGCCCCGATGGCGGCGAAGAGGGGGTTGTAGGGGTCGTTGAGCCTGGCGAGGAGGTACTCCACCAGTTCGTCCTCCTCAATTTTCCGTCCTGCGGCTGCTAGTTCGTCCGCCGTAGCCTTCACCTCGGCGAAGTACTACGGCGTGGTCTTCCCCTCCTTCTTGGTGTTGGCGAGCTTGAAGCGGAGGGTGGCGATGCGGGTGCGAGATTGGGCGGCGAACATCGAGGAGATGGCCAGCCAGACGGCGGCCGCCGTCCGCATCCCGACGCAGGAGACCAAGATCTCCTTTGACAACGAATTCAGCAGATAAGAGAGGACCTGCTGATCCGTTTCTACCCACATTGCATAAGCGGGGTTGCTTTCCTCGTGGCTTCCCTTGCCGTCGCTGTTCTCGACGGTGATCTTCTCGGGCGGCGCCTTGTTGGTACCATCGAGGAACCCCATCAGGCCGCGGCCACGGATTGCGGGGAGTACTTGCGTCTCCCATAGAAGGAAGTTCTCCCTGGTGAGCTTTTCCGTTGTTCCTTGGCTCGGGAGAGGATTTGCCATGGCGGCTGAGGATGAGGATGGGTTCATGTAGATGTGTTTAGGAAGAGTGGCTCTGATACCATGTGAGGTTTTGTGGAACGATACCCTTTGTCTCGGGCTCGTATGCGTGTTGATATAGGCCGAACCTCGGCAGGGGATCGATACATGAGAGGTTACAACGTAGGCGCAAGTCACGGAAGAGATCGATCTTACCAGATCGATCGTTTACAACAACTCATATCTCTATCTTGTCTATCTCTATCTAGAGTTTGAATCCTATACTCTAGGCATACATGACAACACGTTACATTCGCTAACAATTGTATCCTTCTTAAAGACGTTGCTATTGGAGATGGTGTACTTCTGGTGTTGTTCTGACGATGTTAGTGTCGCTGCTCCAAAAAATTGATCGGTATAGCGAAACTTTTCTTTTTTTTGTAATTTTTTTTTCTGGGCTGTGTGCATCTGTAAAGCCGCTAGGGCATACGTTGTTGTAGATTTCGGGTGTAATGCAATTGGTATCCCACGATATTAGTTTATACTCCTTTCAAAAAAAATGTTAAGCAAGCCGTACGTCATCTCGTTTCACGTTTTCTACCGCGGAGCTGAAATGGTCAAGACTGCCATTTCAGTCTTTGAGTTTGTACTTTGGTGGGAAAACGATTACTCCATAATAGTTACTGAAAATAGTTAATCAGATGAATAATTAATATGTGACGACAGACAGACAGACATGCACTGACGATGCACCATCTCGTGCAGATACAATTAAGAGTCAAACCAACAGCCCTAGTTGAGGACGTGGCACTTCTTCCTGATCTCCCCCTCGGTCCCGGTGAGCACGCCGATGTCGCCCATCTTGATCATGGACTCGCTGAAATCCCTGAAGAACTCGCTGTCGAACTTGCCGGTGGCGATGTGCTGGACGTAGTCGCTGGTCGTGGGGTCGGTGAGAAGCGCGGCGTCAGAGCGGAAGAGGCCCCTCCGCTTGGCGACGTGGCCGTAGTAGCTGGTGTCGAAGGTCTTGAAGCTCCCCGGGTCCATCTCCGACAGCCTGCTCCGGTCGTCGAGGCTCTTGCACTTGAGCCTCAGCTTTTCGGCGTACTCGCTGTCCAGGGACGGGTCGACGAGTCCGTAGGCGCCGTCCACGCCGCTGGCGTTGTAGAGGCGGTCGGCGAAGGACGGGCAGTGCGCGGTGCCGAGAGTGTGCGCGCCCGAGAGGACGGCGAGGTCCTTGAGGTTGAGCCCCTTGGAGGCGAAGATCTTGGCGAGCAGAGGCACGTCGCCGTTGGCCGGGGGGAGCTCGGCGCTGGCTTCCTTGGCGCTGGACGCCTTGCCGTCCCGCCTGCCCAGCGCCACCGGCCAGTTGGGGCCATTGGCGAGCACGACGGCGTCGCGGGACATGAGGGTGAGCACGTCGGCGCAGGAGACGACGCCCGGGCACGCGGCCTCGAGCTTGGCTTTCACCCGCTCCACGGAGCCGAACCCGCGCAGGCTCTTGTTCGGCTTGGCGTCCTTCTCCGCTACGTTGAGCTTCGTGGAGTCGAGCAGGACGGAGGCATCGCAACCCTGTAAATTCATGTCGCACATGTAAGGATGTATATCTCCTCGATCTTCAGTAGAAGCAGAAACGCGATCGACAGAGGGGACAAGAACGACTTACATTGACGAAGCAGTCATGGAAATGGAGCCGGAGGAGCGGGCCAGCGAGGCTGGGCGCGGCGGCGATGATCTTGACCATCTCCTCACGAACGATCTTCTCGACTTGCGGGCATGTCTTGCGGTAGAAGCCGATCTCCAGCTGAGCCACGGCCGCAGAGCTAGCAGCAAGAACGGCCACGAGGGCAAAAAGGAGCAGCGAAGGTCTCATCGTCGCCATGGATGGACCTTAACCGGATGTATGTACGATCAAACTAAGCTTCAATTAGATGGCTGCAGCGAGAATGTTTTGCTGCTGGTACCTGATTGAGTGATCTTTGTCCTCTCAGTTCTCCGTTTTTATACGCATACAGGTTAATTACGTGTAGACTTGGGTGTACATCAGTACATGTATGTAACGCGCAACAACCTGTTTTGTGTGTACACTGCAGGCATGTGCTGCTAACTACCGTCTCGACGCAACCGCCTCGGTTATCGATCAAACTGAACAAACGTGGCTACACGAATCAGTCGACGAAGGAAAAAGAAAAGGAAGGAAATATGCACCAAGGTAGGCCGGTGCGTGGATGAGCATGTCGTCGGCTGCAACACGGCGGCCTCTCAACGCCAGCGGAAGGGAGGCCAATTATCCGATAGTTTCGGGTTAATTATAATTGCCAGAGGATAGAGTATGCACCAAGGGATATTGCCTCCCAAGCATAGCGCCATGTGCAGCTTCGCCAATTATTTTGGGCCGGCTGTACACGTCAATGATACAATCTCTTTGGGTATTCTTGTGTAACTAAACTTATTCTTGGTGCTCCTCGAGTACTCGGCCTCAATTTTCGGGACGAAAGTCCAAGATCTCACATTTGACATTTATTGTACCTAGCTAGCAGTGATATGATCTTGTCAAAAGCACTGTTCTGAGAATTTGAATTTTTTTCAAAGTGAAAACCGAAGATCGTTGATCGGATGAGAGGTCGGCGCTTGTGCAATGTTTCCTTCTTTCGGCCATCGCTTTTGAATAACCTATTCGGAGTGATGTCTTGGGTGGTGGTTTATGAGTCGTTGCTACAATTGATTGATCACTTTGGCACGCCTTTTTTGGGGTTGTGTGTATCCTTTTTTTTTTGAAAAACACAGTACAAACACAGGCGCTCACAATGCGTACATACACTCATCCCTATGAACACACGCACTCACACCCTATCCCTATGAGCACCTCCGAGAGACTGAACCGGCGGGTCTTGAGATTGACGAAGTCACCACAGGCGCGCTATCGACGGGAACGTCGCCTCCCACTGAAAGAATATTCCGTCTTTATGAGACACCAAAGCGTCAAACCTGGGGTTTGAACTCTGGTGGGCTGCGGGTACCACTGCCCTCCTAACCATCCAACCACAGGTTGGTTCTCGGGTTGTGTGCATCCTCAATGTCTATTGGAACTTTTTTATGAAGAGACTGGATGTAATTGATATTATTATGATATTAGTATATTCCCTTTGTAAAAAAGATCAAATAGAAGTTCCAAGTTATGCAGTCAATCACTCGAGCAATGTGTCAACCCAAGAAACACAATTTGAGATGACTGAAGTTAATGTACACTCGGGGATTGTATCCTTGATGACAAAACATGAATCATACAAGGTGTGATTGGTTTCCTGCATCAGGTTCAACAAGGGCCTTGTCCAGTCCCGTAGGATGCTAAAGCACTTCATAGCTAAGATCGGAGTGAATGATCCATTAGTCGTTTCTAGCGAGCCAGTCTTGTTCAAGCTCTTTAGGGTGGGTCAGCTAGTGTAACAAGCATTTTTTTGCGAACCAATTCCTACCTTCGTCCTCGCTCACCTCCAGGCTCTCTGATAAAAAAAAACCTCACACTCTCCTCTCCACTTCTCTCCTCCCTATCCAAAAGTGGCGTTGCTATCCTGATCTCCTCCCTATCCGACAGAGGTGGTACTCTCCTCCCTCTATGGTAGTGGTGGTCGTCACCTCCCTTTCCAGCACTCATGGAGGTAGCACCCTCCTCACTCACTGCTACACACAGATGGAACCATAGGTTATTCAATTTGTTTTGACAACAAGGCAGCTAATACCTTTGATCCAGATTACGGATATAGTATAACTTGCTTTTTTCCCTAGAAGGCCTAGGTTTATCGGACCTTCAGAAGTATTTACTTGGTATAATATTATGTCGAACAAGACCTTGAGAACTTGTAGTATATTTATTTACCAAACCCTTCATGTTTACTTCTTTTGATTGCATCGATGGATAGAGGTAGGCCAGGGCTAAGGATTCACCTGCAACTGTGCACACATATGGAATAGAGAAGATGATAATAATTTTGGTCATGAGTTGTGATCTATATTGGATAAAATTTATGGACATAACGTCCATTACTACTATAGTATTTGCTAGCCACATCTACTATAGAATTTTGTCCAACCACTACAACATCATCATGCAGGGTTACACGATTACTAAGTAAAACAATCCAATACTTCATGATCTATGGTGTTATCATTACTCTCAAATGGATATCTAAACAACTATTGTACTCCCCTTCCTGTCATTGGGTTTTGCAAGCCGATTACCATTCATATCACCTCAATATTTGTATCAATCATCGTGGTCTTGGGTACCTGACAAGTATTTGGACGGAGGTATGATACAAGAATATAAAGGATAAATCCAATATCAAAACCACAACACAATACTCCATGTTAGAGGATGCACATAACGCTTCTAGTCTATGCCTTAGTCCGCAGCCCAAGAGGATTACTCACTCATGATTAGATCAACAATTTAATCATTGTATAAAAACTCTTCAGAAAGTCAAGGTCCTCGTAGGATCCATCTCCATGCTCTCCTGTCGTGCATGATCCATCTTTGTGTCGGATCCGCTACATGAACAGTCGTGGTTGTGCGCCAATGAACGACTCAGCTTCTCTCTTTCGGCCTCCTGACCATGCTAGGACATGTCACGGTGGGAAGGACAGAGGGGGAAGGGAGGGGACAGTGGCGAGGCAATGAACAGAAGTCGGAGGAAGTGCGGTGGAGGTTCGGCGATGGTGCACGACGGAAAAGTGTGACGGGGAAAGGGACGGGAATAGTGGAGCGGAGCGGGACGATGGAACTAGGAAACATGGGAAATTGCAGAATAATGCGCTCGGATCCTCAAACCTGTGATACGCACGATGGACAACTCAGGTGGCGAGGCCTGCTTGTCAATACAATTGCCAAAACAACGGCTGCGTTTGAGGGGATCCACGTGTAAGAAATCAAGTCAGCAACCAGAGGACAAGTTAGACAGAGGAAACGACGGCCGGCGTCAAACAGAACCAGGGGCACGGGCGTAATGAAACTGAGTCAAATGATAGCATAGCTTCAATTGCCCATTTCGTAGTGGCAGAGTTCCAATTTCCGGATGAACTAGGGCCACAGGCGTAATAAACCCTACATTTTTTTGGTTGCCCTCGCACATTGGCTCGATTATCAGATGGAAGCTTAAGGACAAAAAGTGTTTCTTTTGGATAATCAATACCATGATATATTTATAGTAGAGATTAGTACATGCTAGAGATATATGAGTTGTTCCCGTGATTACAAAATAAAGTATAAATAAAACGAGCAAATCTTCAAGATTTTCAAACTCTTTCTTCTTTCGTGATGCAAAGTCTCCTATTTTTCTGAAGGCCGTAGTACAAAAACGATATAGATACCAAACTACAATCTGTACATTACCAACTATGTACACCTTTGATCATTGTTGAGCTATGAGCATACACTAGTAGAAAACGGACCTTTGGTCCAGAGCATTAGTCCCGGTTCTGGTACAAACCGGGACTAATGCCCTGGTCCCAACGGCTAGAAATGGCCGCAGGGACCAGAAGACATTAGCCCCGGTTCGTATGGGAACTTTAGCCCTGGTTCGTTTAACAAACCGGGATTAAAGGGTCTGGCGCTGGAAAAGAGAAGATGTGTGGACCTTTAGCCCCGGTTTATTTCTTAAACCGGGACTAAAGTCCCCGACTATATATTCTTCCCCTTCCTAGTTCTTCCCCATTTTTCTCAAGATTTGTGAAGATTTTTTGGCTCCACATCTATCAAGGGTCCTAAGAGGTTAGCAACTTCATCATTTCAGCTCTCATTGCTTGTTTTAGATCATTTCATGCTCTATAAATGGATAGATTTTATGTGGGTTCTATCTCTGTATATCTGGTTAATTTGGCACATATAGTTCTCAAAATTCATTTGATTCATCGAAGCACATAGATACATGAGTTCATCCTATATACATACCTTGGTTTGACACGTTGTCTTGAAATCCGGTAGGTTCACAGTGCATCATGTCACCGTCAAGCAACAAAATATTCTTCTTTCTTCTACCTGTCATCACAAAATCCATTGAAACAAAAATAAGTATAAAAACTATGAAGGCACACATATATATAGTGGCTCCCTAGCATTTTAGTTAATCATCGGCCGGTTAAGCAAGAAATTAAGAACAAAAACATGAACACGCCAAGGAGCTACCAAATTAAATTAGGGAGTGCCTCTATGGCGAGCTTCTCGAAGATGTCTGAGGACGAGGCATCCTAAGACATCTTCGAGAAGCTCTGCCATAGTGGTGTCCCTGCTCTTGAACACCATCTTTCAGTTCATATCTTTTCTAGCTAAATTAGTATGCTGGTGGAGCTAACTAATTTCACATATTAGGGAGTGCCTCTACGGCGAGCTCCTCGAAGATGTCTGAGGACGAGGTCCTAAGACATCTTTGAGAAGCTCCGCCGTAGTGGTGTCCCTGGTCTCGCACACGATCTTCCTTGCAGTTGATAGTTCACAAGGAAGCCTATTTATAGATTAAGCAGCACAACATAGTGTCGACACTCATGACATAATGTCGACACTCACCCCTGACATAGTGTCGCCACCCACTGAAACAGTGTCGCCCCTCACTGGCATAGTGTCCACTCACGACATATAGTGTCGTCACCCGCTTTTAGTCTCGATTGGAGACACCATTCGGGACTAAACGGGCTCATGTCAGCCCCAGCCTGCCGCAACCCCTTTAGTCCCGGTTGGTGTGTCCAACCGGGACTAAAGATGTAGTAGAAAGTTTTTTAAATTAGTGCTTGTTTGATGTATACGATGTGTTCTTTTATTTTTATACTAGTACTACTCTTAGCATCGTGATTTTGTTTGATGAACTTATAAAATGCAGATGAGACGACAATGGATGTACGCTGACCGAATCTCTAACGAGTTCATTAAAGGCGTGCGTTCTTTTCTCGTTGTGGCAGAGGCAAACAAGCGGAATGGTTTTATCTGTTGTTCATGTGGTGAGTGTCGGAATCAGAAGGAATACTCTTCCTCAAGAGTACTTCATGGCCATTTGTTTCGGTTTGGTTTCATGTCTGGCTATAATTGTTGGACCAAGCACGGAGAAAGAGGGGTTATGATGGAAGACAACGAAGATGAAGAGAATGATGACAGCTATCCTATGTCCCCTGAATACGGTGGTACTAGAATGGAAGACAATGATGAAGAAGAAGCAGAAGAACGTGCATCATATGAGCCAGATGATGATCTTGGTCAGGCCATTGCTGATGCAAAGGGAGAATGTGATAGCGAAAGGGAGAGGTTGAAATTTGAGAAGATGTTAGATGATCACAACAAATTGTTGTACCCGAATTGTGAAGATGGCCACAAAAAGCTAGGCAGCACACTGGAATTGTTGCAATGGAAGACAGAGGTCGGTGTGCCTGACAAGGGATTTGAAAAGTTGTTGAAGATAATGAAGAAGCTGCTTCCAAAGGATAACGAACTGCCCGCCGGTACTTACGAAGCAAAGAAGGTTGTCTGCCCTCTAGGATTAGAGGTACAGAAGATACATGCATGCATTAATGACTGCATCCTCTATCGCGGTGAGCAGTACGAGAATTTGGATGCATGCCCGGTATGCACTGCATTGCGGTATAAGATCCGACGAGATGACCCCGGTGATGTTGAGGGGGAGCGCATGAGGAAGAGGGTTCCCGCCAAGGTGATGTGGTATGCTCCTATAATACCACGGCTCAAACGTTTGTTCAGAAACGAAGAGCATGCCAAATTGTTGCGATGGCACAAAGAAGACCGTAAGAAAGACGAGATGTTGAGACACCCCGCTGATGGGTGATGGAGAAAATTTGAGAGAAAGTACCGGACTTTGCGTGTGATGAAACTTATGGTTTGGTTTAAGTACGGATGGCATGAATCCCTTTGGGGAGCAGAGCTGCAGTCATAGCACATGGCATGTGACTTTGTGTATGTATAACCTTCCTCCTTGGTTGTGCATGAAGTGGAAGTTCATTATGATGCCAGTACTCATCCAAGGCCCGAAGCAACCCGGCAACGACATTGATGTATACCTAAGGCCATTAGTTAAAAAACTTTTACAGCTGTGGCACAGACAAGGTGTACGTGTGTGGGATGAGCACAAACGTGAGGAATTTAACCTATGGGCATTGTTGTTCGTAACCATCAATGATTGGCCTGCTCTTAGTAACATTTCAGGACAGACAAACAAGGGATACAATGCATGCACACACTGTTTAGATGACACTGAAAGTATTTATTTGGATAAGTGCAAGAAGAATGTGTACCTAGGGAATCGTCGTTTTCTTCCGCCCACGCATTCCCTAAGAAGGAAAGGCAAGCATTTCAATGGTGAAGCAGATCACCGGAGTAAGCCTGTCCATCGTATTGGTGATGCTGTATTTGATATGGTGAAGGATTTAAAAGTAATCGTTGGAAAGGGTCCTGGCGGACAGTCCGTTCCAAAGGACGCTGGCGGACACGCACCCATGTGGAAGAAGAAATCTATATTTTGGGAGCTACCCTATTGGAAAGTCTTAGAGGTCCGCTCTGCAATCAACGTGATGCACCTGACGAAGAATGTTTGTGTGATACTGCTAGGCTTCTTGGGCGTGTATGGAAAGAATAAAGATACACCAGGAGCATGACAGGACCAACAACGTATGAAAGACCGAGAAGGCAGGCATCCAGAGTTGTTTCAAGGTACTACCAGCTACGCTCTTACCAAGGAAGAGAAAGAAATCTTTTTTGAATGCCTGAGTAGTATTAAGGTTCCTTCTGGCTTCTCGTCCAATATATAGGGAATAATAAATATGACAGAGAAAAAATTCCAGAACCTGAAGTCTCATGACTGCCACGTGCTTATGACGCAGTTGCTTCTGGTTGCTTTGAGGGGGCTTCTGCCGGAGAATGTTAGAGTACCCATTATGAAGCTATGTTCGTTCCTCAATGCAATTCCTCAGAAGGTAATCGATCTAGAAAGTCCACCAGGGTTACAAAAAGTTGTGGTCCAGTGTCTTGTCAGTTTTGAGTTGGTGTTACCACCATCCTTCTTCAACATAATGACGCACCTTCTAGTTCACCTAGTCGAAGAGATTACCATTCTCGGTCCTGTATTTCTACACAATATGTTCCCCTTTGAGAGATTCATGGGAGTCTTAAAGAAATATGTCCATAACCATGCGAGGCCATAAGGAAGCATCTCCAAGGGATATGGAAGAGAGGAGGTCATTGAGTTTTGTGTTGACTTTATTCCTGACCTTAAGCCGATCGGTGTACCTGAATCACGGCATGAAGGGAGACTTAGTGGAAAGGCACGCTAGGAAAGAAAGCAAAGATATGTATGAACGGACATTCTTTCACTAAAGCACACTATACAATTCTGCAAAGTTCCACCTTGGTGGCTCCATATATCGAGGTACACAAGAATATTGTACGCTCGAACTACCCGGGGCAGTCTGACGGATTGATTAGAGATGAACACATGAAGACTTTTGGCGGTTGGTTGCAGACACATCTCATGAATGACACCACTGTTGGAGATCAGTTGTACTTGTTGGCCAGGTCTCCATCTTCAACTATATTGAGTTTCCAAGGGTACGAGATCAATGGGAATATATTTTACACGCACGCCCAAGATAAAAAGAGCACCAACCAAAATAGTGGTGTTCGATTTGATGCAACAGACGAGAATGGGAAAAAGGACACATACTATGGTTACATAGAGGACATATGGGAACTTGACTATGGTCCTAATTTCAAGGTCCCATTGTTTCGATGCAAATGGGTCAAGATGACAGGAGGTGGGGTAACGGTAGACCAGCTGTACGGAATGACAACAGTGGATCTCAATAATCTTGCATACGGAGACGAACCATTCATCCTTGACAATGATGTGGCTCAAGTTTTCTATGTGAAGGACATGTCTACTAGACCGAGAAAAAGGAAAGATAAGCAAAAAAATATAATATCATACGATGAGCCAAAGCGCCACATAGTTCTTTTAGGAAAAAGAAACATGGTGGGAGTTGAGGACAGGACAGACATGTCAGAAGATTATGACAAATTTCATGAAATTCCGCCATTCAAAGTGAAAACTGACCCAAGCATATCGCTAAATAAGGAAGATGCTCCATGGTTACGGACAAGAAGAGAACCAAAACACTAGATGTGGAAGTTGGTGATGTAATGTATTAAACCTTTTGTGAATTAATCCTATTTTTCATTTATTAAAGGAATATGCTCCATGGTTAATAAAGGAATTTCTGAGATTGCTGTAGGCAGGTACCAAAACTGTAGACTAGGTAACACTTAGACATTTATTAATATTAAAAACCGGGACAAACCGGGACTAGCTAACACTAAGGACTAAATCCACCCCCTTTAGTCATAATCATGTCTAGTCCTATAGTACACAACTTCAGGGTCTTCTTCGTCATCGTCATCATCATCGTCATCGTCACCTGCCACTCCAGAGATCCTCAGCCCAGCCATGGCATATACCGGGGGCACCTGCCACTCCGGCCTCATATTCACGGCGGGCGGGGAGGAGTCTCCTGAAAGACGATGCCGCTACCGCCGGGCGGAGGAGGGGCCTTCTTGTGGCTCTGTGGTTGGTAGACTTGTGGGCACCGCAGGCGAGGATGGTCTCTCCCGGCAATGTAGCACATCACAACGATGATAGTACGGTTCGCCCACCACAGACACTGACCGGCTTCATTGTGGTTCACCGGGGGCGGGCCATCACCCTCGTACCTGGCGAGCTCCCTTTCCCGTCGGTTAGCGAAGAAGGCATTGCAGGTGTGATAGTTGTCGGGATCCAACTGGGGATCCATCCGCTACTCCGACGTGAGCTCGTGGTAGAAGTGGTTCGTGATGGCCGCCTGTCGGGCGGAGCCTTGAGGCACAGGAGGGACAAGAACCCCTCGGCGCTCGGCATCCGGTAGTGGTGGCCCGGTAGCCAGCGGCAAGGGTAGTTGGAGGCCCACAACGCCTGGGTCTCCTCGAGGGCCAGAATGGCCCAGTAGGCATTGTCCATAGTTGTGAGAGAGGAAGGTGTGGATGTATGGATAGCCATGGCGTGGTCGTCCTATATATAGATGGATAGCCATTTTTCATTTTCCGAGCGCAAAAAGATGGGTCGTTTTGTGAAGCAGCCACCAAGATGTAGTTACAGAATGCTACCATCTCATTTTTCTAAAATAGTAGACCACCTTACGTGAACTATATCCCAACCGGGGGATCTCAAATATTTCTGTCCTTCCCGGGTGAAAAAGACAAACGTCTGCCGAATCGGTAGGAAGTGGGTCCGGTTTGAACTACAGGTACATGATCTAACGTCCATGATTTTTTGAAAAAAATCATTTTTAGACTCACAATATGTCGTTTTTTCAGAGATCCAATGCAAGTTCTAACATTATCATCCCCTATCTTCACGCACGCCGTTTTGACCTAAGTTCGAAACGACAAAAAATTCAAAACGGGCATAAAAAAATCAAAAAAGGCCCAAACAATGTAAATCCTTCGCATGGTGTGATATTATGTGACATAGTTGCAATTAAAAATATCAAACTTGATATACTGATTATGTCTCCAAAAAACCTTCACAAAATGACCTACATGTTCGAGGTTTCATGGTTTTTGGTACAAGAGACGGATGTTATGTGTTGAATCGTGGCATAGTTTGTGATACGGTGCCCATATTGTGCATGCATGTGTATATTGGGATGTAGAACAATGTTGCAGGAGGAATTTTCCTTTTCGTCGCTCGGAAAAGTCATTTTCCATTTTCCGAGCGCAAAAAGACGGGTCGTTTTGTGAAGTAGCCACCAAAATGTAGTTACAGAATGCTACCATCCCATTTTTCTAAAATAGTAGACCACCTTACGTGAACTATATCCCAACCGGGGGATCTCAAACTTTCTGTCCTTCCCGGATGAAAAAGACAAATGTTTGCCGAATCGGTAGGAAGTGGATCCGGTTTGAACTACAGGTACATGATCTGACGTCCGTGATTTTTTGAAAAAATCATTTTTAGACTCACAATATGTCGTTTTTTCAGAGATCCAATGCAAGTTCTAACATTATCATCCCATATCTTCACGCACGCCCTTTTGACCTAAATTCGAAACGGCAAAAAATTCAAAACGGGCATAAAAAATTCAAAAAAGTCCGAACAATGTAAATCCTTCGCATGGTGTGATATTATGTGACATAGTTGAAAGGAAAAATATCAAACTTGGTATACTGATTATGTCTCCAAAAAACCTTCACAAAATGATCTATCATGTTCGAGGTTTCATGGCTTTCGGTCCAAGAGAGGGATGTTATGTGTTGAATCGCGGCATAGTTTGTGATACGGTGCCCATATTGTGCATGCATGTGTATATTGGGATGTAGAACAATGTTGCAGGAGGAATTTTCCTTTTCGTCGCTCGGAAAAGCCATTTTCCATTTTTCGAGCGCAAAAAGACGGGTCGTTTTGTGAAGCAGCCACCAAAATGCAGTTACAGAATGCTACCATACCATTTTTCTAAAATAGTAGACCACCTTACGTGGACTATATCCCAACCGGGGGATCTCAAACCTTTCTGTCCTTCCCGGGTGAAAAAGACAAATGTCTGCCGAATCGGTAGGAAGTGGGTCCGGTTTGAACTGCAGGTACATAAGCTAACGTCCATGATTTTTGGAAAAAATCATTTTTAGACTCACAATATGTCGTTTTTTCAGAGATCCAATGCAAGTTCTAACATTCGCATCCCCTATCTTCACGCACGCCGTTTTGACCTAAGTTCGAAACGACAAAAAATTCAAAACGGGCATAAAAAATTCAAAAAAGGTCCGAACAATGTAAATCATTCGCGTGGTGTGATATTATGTGACATAGTTGCAAGGAAAAATATCAAACTTGGTATACTGATTATGTCTCTAAAAAACCTTCACAAAATGACCAATCATGTTCGAGGTTTCATGGCTTTCGGTCTAAGAGACGGATGTTATGTGTTGAATCGCGGCATAGTTTGTGATACGGTGCCCATATTGTGCATGCATGTGTATATTGGGATGTAGAACAATGTTGCAGGAGGAAGTTTTCATTTTCGTCGCTCGGAAAAGCCATTTTCCATTTTCCGAGCGCAAAATGACGAGTCGTTTTGTGAAGCAGCCACCAAAATACAGTTATAGAATGCTACCATCCCATTTTTCTAAAATAGTAGACCACCTTACGTGAACTATATCCCAACCGGGGGATATTAGACCATTCTGTCCTTCCCGGGTGAAAAAGACAAATGTCTGCCGAATCGGTAGGAAGTGGGTCCGGTTTGAACTATAGATACATGATCTAACGTTCGTGATTTTTTGAAAAAAATCATTTTTAGACTCACAATATGTCGTTTTTTAGAGATCCAATGCAAGTTCTAACATTCTCATCCCCTATCTTCACGCACGCCGTTTTGACCTAAGTTCGAAAGGGCAAAATATTCAAAACGGGCATAAAAAATTCAAAAAAGGTTTTTAAAAAAGGTTTTGAAAAAGGGTTTTTGTTTTTTTAAAGTTTTTAAACAGGCATATAATAATTAATTTTAAAAAGGTTTTTAAAAAGCTTTTAAAAAAGGACCTTTAGCCCCGGTTTGTAGGTGCGGGACTGCACGCGAAACGCGGCGCGCCGAAAACCCTCTAGCCCCGGTTTGTGCTACCAACCGGAGCTAAAGGTCCCTCTTTAGTCCCGGTTTGTGCTACTAACCGGGGCTAAAGGGGCGTGGGTATAAATACCCACCCCGTGCGCCCCGATTCGTGCACCAAACCGGAGCACACACAACACCGTTGTCGCGTCTTCCTCTCGCATGCTGCATTGCCGTCCCAGCCCGCCCAGAGGCCCGCCCTCCCGTCTTTGCCCCGCGTCCCGAGCCAGCGCCGCCCCTGCGGTGAGTTAGTTAGTGTAATTTTAGTTAATTATTTAGTGTAATTTTAGTTAGTATAATTTTTGTGTTAATTATTTAGTTAGTGTAATTTTAGTGTTAATTATTTTAGTTAGTGTAATTTTAGTGTTAATTATTTTAGTTAGTGTAATTTTAGTTAATTAGTTAGTGTAATTTTAGTGTATTTTAGGATTTTAGTTAGTGAATTTAGGATTTTTCTTAGTTAGTGAATTTTAGGATTTTAGTTAGTGAATTTAGTTAGTGAATTTTAGTGTAATTTTTCTTAGTTAGTGAATTTTAGGATTTTAGTTAGTGATTTTAGTTAGTGAATTTTAGTGTAATTTTTCTTAGTTGGTGAATTTTAGGATTTTAGTTAGTGAATTTTAGTGTAATTTTTCTTAGTTAGTAAATTTTAGGATTTTAGTTAGTGAATTTTAGTGTAATTTTCTTAGTTAGTGAATTTTAGGATTTTAGTTAGTGAATTTTAGTTTAATTTTTCTTAGTGAATTTTAGGATTTTATTTAGTGAATTTTAGTGTAATTTTTCTTACTTAGTGAACTTTAGGATTTTAGTTAGTGTTTAATATAGTTTATTTTAGTTAATACTATTTATTTTCATCATGTTTAAAGTATATACGTTTAATTTAGTGTTTAGGAATATGTCGATTCCTCATCCTCGTTCACTCGGCGTGACCCCCGAAGCGCTACTAGACAGTGTCGCCGGGCATCCATATGGCTGGGCTCCGCCGGGCTGGCACTGGGAGGTGCTACCAGCCGGGGAACGTCATCTCGTGAGGAATCCGGATGTCGTCGTCGACCCGGATCTTCTGTGGTGGCGGCCGAGTGGTCCAGGTGCGATGTAGAGGGAGCCGGTCCCCGACGAGGTGGTACAGCGTCGTGTCAGGGAGGAGGACGAGCACGTCCAGCGCTACATGCACATTTTAGGAGTCTGGGACGCCAATACCTGGCAGCTTCTTCAGGCACCTTACCCGATATATTCTCCGGTGATGGTTCCTACACTTTGGGTGCACACCTCCCGCGGCTCAGTAGCCGGGTCTCGACGTCTTCGCTGAGCTAGCTAGATGTGTAATAGGGTTGTATTGTTGTTTAATTGGTACTTTATTGTTGTACTAGCTGGATTATTCAAGATGTATTATTGTTTAATTGGTACTTTATCTTTCTTTATAGCATTGTTTAAGTTGTATTACTTTATCTTCCTTTATTTTATCGCATTAAGCAAACCGGTTTTATCTTTCTTCTGTATTAGTTAAGTTATGGACGGTAGAGACAACGAAGAGCACATCATGTACAACATGATAGATGAGGGTACAGGAGGTTACCATTACGATGGAGCAGACGATGATGGAGATGATGATGGCTCCCAATACCTCAACTTGGATGAAGCCGACGGAAGAGACGACTATGACGAATTCTTTGGTGGAGACGACGGTGGAACTGACGGTGGAGACACCATAGCAAAGTGGGCGAGCTATATAAAGCCTCTGCTGATCACGAGCTAGTAGATGCATTAGTTGATTCATATATATATATATGTACTAACAACTGTTTCTTCTCTTAGACCTCCGCATCGGGCGAATATTCTGCAAGGAAACGAGGCCCGGCCAAAAAGTTGGCCGATGGTATGCGTTTCACTATTGATCTAGTGTTTGAGTTCGGCGAACGTTTGGAGCCGAAAGAGGCCGCAAGTGTATTTGTATACCAATGCGGAGCGATAGTCGGGAAAGAATAAGCCAGGAAATAAAAGTGATCGAGTTGGAGAAACTTTTGTCGATGACAGAGCCAAAGACGGTCTTTGGAATTCACTCATGGCACACTTCTCTCTGCCTGAATTGGACACTCCTGAACTCACTGGGGCATTGAGGTTGCAAGTCAGAAAGTGGGCCCTTAAGAAGATGGGCGGACAGTTCAGGGACTGGAAGAAAAGATTGTACAACAACTATGCCAAGAAGGGGCTGACTCCGCCATTCACTGGCCCGCTGGAGAAGCAGCGGGATAACTGGACCCCATTTGTGAAATACAAGGAATCAGAAGCAGCTACGGCCAAGTCAGAAAAGAATAAGATAAATGCGGCCAAAAATAATATCACCATACTATGGGGACAGGTGGCTACAAGACGGCCGCTCCGAAGTGGGAAAAAACCGAGGAAGAAATGCGTAAAAAAGGGGTCACGCCAGCTACAAATAAGTGGCCCGTGAGGTCAAAAAATTGGCTCCTTGGGCATGGGGGGTCGTATGACACTGAAACCGGGGAGATTATTGTTACAAAGAAGGCCATTACTAAACCCAAAGATGAACTTGTTAAAGTGATACAACTGAGAAAAGATAGAAAGTTCATTCCCGACAGAGTCGGGAATCCTGAAAAAGTCGGACGAACACGAGGCTTTGGCCCATCAGTTTCATGGAAGACAGGGTTTCCCGCTGACATCGACACTTATAGAAGACGATCCAGAAAAACAAACCGGCAGAAGGCGGAGGAGGCAGCGCGTTTGGAGGCGGTTGAAAAAGGGAACTAGGAATTTCAAGCCATGTTCAAGCTACAGCAGGAGCAAATTAATGAACTTAGAGTACTGGCCCGACAGCAAGATCCTGCGTTAGACAGTCCGGTGGGCCCATCTCAGCAGAGAAGCAGCGTGGCTTCCACGGAGGTACAAGCTAATAATCCAATGCTGATGGACAATAATGCACCGGTGATAGATGATACGGCCGGTGCAACGATGGTTCGCTACCCCGTGGATGAAGTCGAGGCAAGGACAGCTTGTGAGCTACATGTCACAGTGAAGAACATTTCTATGAAGGTGGCGCTCGGCTTTGCTTTACCTTGTCCACCGGAAGCGACCTACCATGGAAGTCAGATTCCAGCTGGCTATGCTCATGTCGGTGTGGATGAAGTTGAACTGACATGTCGATCACTTGAGCTTGACATCCCTGCAGGCGAAGGGGAGAAAACACTTGGAGAAGTGGAGGGTGTGATCATTCTTTGGAAAAAAACAACACATCGTGTTTCTAGGCTGGGCGCCAAGGCAATCTTCTCCTCCGAGAAGCAATCCATCACCTCCAAGGCCACCATCACCTCCGAGTCCACCGTCTCGACCAAGAAACAATAGTCCACCCCTTCCTGGAGGGATCGCAGCGCGACTCCATCTCCATCTCCGGCGCCTCCGCCTCCGCCCACTGAATCAAAGGGAAGAAAGCGGAAGAATAACACCGCTAAGTCGAGGGAGACTCGACGCCGAAAACGACAAGATCCCCTCCCAAGAGTACCGCCGTCTCCTCCCAAGTTATCTTATCACCGGACTGATGAGGAAAGCGCGGTGATCTCCCGGGACGAAGTGAAGGCCCATTTTGCACCAAAACAACCCGAGCCACAGGTGCTAGTTGATCCAAAAGTCAAGAAGCACTTCAAGGCATTCCTTGAGCAACCACCCCAACATGTGTTAAATATGAAAGATGACTATACACGCTGTCTTACGAAGACACTAAAAGAGAAGTCATCAAGCAGTACTGTAAGTGGGAGAAAATCAAAAGAAGTTGCCCAGCTCGGCAAACAGGCAAAACAATCCATCTCCCCGCTCAAGGTGTTACCCCAGCCCACACAAGGTGGAATAGATATGGAATTAGCTATTAAATTAGCCAAGGAGTGTAACGTGCCGGTCAAAGCACTTCTAGCCGGCGGAGATAATGTCTCCAAGGGACCAATAACACGAAAATTTGTCTACGGGGAGCCTCTGGTCAGCGATGAGGTATTCAATGATCTGCCAACACATATGCGACTGTTGCATATCTGGTACTTGAAAGTCACAAAGGAAGGGAGACAATTTATCCTATGTAAATTTGGAGAGGAGTACTTCCGTCCAGGCGAGATCTCCATTGAATTTTATGAACTATTTCAGTTATTCAACCTAGACGCCCTCGATAAGTCCCTCCTCAGTCGCTATTGTCTGTAAGTAATTAAGTCACTAACTCAGCTCGTTCAATTCATTTCCTGTCGTTATCCTCACTATAGCTCCTTCTATATGCTATTATATATGCAGAATGAAGATTCAAGAATGTAGAAGAAAGTCAATCTACAGCATTGGGTTCGTTGACCCAAACAGAGTTAATGGACATACGCTAATAAATAACCTCGAGGAAACGGAGGATAACTTGCTAATGTTTTTAATGGAGCAACATTACAAGACACAAATACTATTTCCTTATAACTATGGGTAAGAGTCTTACTGTCTTGTACACATTCAATTTTTGAGTGTATATAAACGTGCGCAGCTTCCACTGGATTCTTCTAAACATTGACGTTGATCTTGCAAAAGTTGAAATCTCGGACTCGTTAAAGAAGCCGATGGAAGACTACCGCAGCATAATTAATTGTCTCCAAAAGTAATTTCAATCACTATATCTGTCTCTTTCGTTCATTCTCTGTGATGTAAACTAATTAATAACTCATTCATTTCTTTTTTGCCGGACAGGGTTTGGAAAAGGTTCACGAAGGAGGTTCGTGGTGAATGGCGTGAGGAGCTCACTTTTCGTACGGTTCCGGTAAGTAGTACGGGAGCTAGGGACTAATTTATGTAGATATTACAATTATCATTCTTACAATTATCATGCTTGATTATTATCTGATTGAATTATATTCTCGATCGAAAAGTGTGCGACGCAGCCACAGGGGACTAATTTATGTGGATATTACGTATGCGAGTTCATTCGTGGGTGTATAGAGCAGGGCACAGACTTTCAAGTTCGTAAATAATATATTCGCAATTTATTCTATACCATAGTTTTTGTTGAGTTTCATTTATAATGATCTACTTCTTTATATATAGTTGGATGGGGATAAGCTCCTACCACATGAACGCCTACTAGCAATTCAAGAGGAGTTGTCGGGATTTTTGCTCAGGGACGTCATAAACTCAAAAGGACAGTACAACGTATATAGACCTTCGTGTAATCGTGGATAGACACAAAAGGACAATATCTGTTGTAATGATCTTGGTGTAAATCAATTAGACGAGCTCTAGTCCCGGTTATGTATATATTTATATGTATTTATGTTATCGTGAGTGAAATTATATTATATATGCATCAATGTATATAACATGTAGTAGCTTAGAATAATATGTATATGAAAACACAAAATGAAAAATAATCAAACACAAAAAAAGAAAACCCTAAAACCCCACCTCCTGCCGCGGCAGCAGAAAAACTTTAGTCCCGGTTATCCTCCAGCAGCAGGACCACGTGGAGACAATCTAGTCCCGGTTTGTAACAGAACCGGAACTAAAGGCCTAACCTTTAGTCCCGATACGTTAGTTTCGGATTGCAATCCGGAACTAAAGCTTGTTACAAACCGGGACAAGTGTCCTGCTACAAGTGATATTTAGTTCTTTCTCAAAGGGCTTGTGATACCCCCGCGGGAGTGCGGGCGGGGTACAGGCTACAGCACATATATGACCAGACGACTGAGATCTTTAATCTTCATGGAAGAGAGGGCGGCTTTTCCCACGAAAACAAAACCGCGGACAGTGCAAATGATGGCCAAGCACATGTGGTTATATTCCGTTGATGCAATTAGTACCCAAATCGGATAATTGCCTGCCCTTCCGCTGAAGAGGTCGGACAGATGATAGATTGATTCATTCTCATTGATACAATCATATGGCATGTTACAACGGACGACACACTGACCATGAACAGGCCTCGATCGGTACCGCCTATTATTTTGTTTACGTTTTTCCTGAATTGACCTGTTCGTTTAGACGCGCTACCATTTGATAATTGAGGCGCGGTTGCGTAGAGGTGGAAGTTAGCACATGCATATGCATACGCGCAGCAACCAGGTTGTCACGCCTACAGCGTCCACCCAACTCTAGGTAACCAGCCGACTCTATAAGTACATGGAGATCTCAAGGACAAAGATCACTCAATCAAGTACCAGAAGCAAAACATTCTTTCTGCAGCCATCTAATTGAAGATTAGCTTGATCGTACGTACATCCGGTTAAGGTCCATCCATGGCGACAATGATCAGACCTTCGCTGCTCCTTTTTGCCCTAGTGGCCGTTCTCGCAGCTAGCTCTGCGGCCGTGGCTCAGCTGGAGATCGGCTTCTACCGCAAGACATGCCCGCAAGTCGAGCAGATCGTCGGCGCGGAGATGGTCAAGATCATCGCCGCCGCGCCCAGCCTCGCCGGCCCGCTCCTCCGACTCCATTTCCACGACTGCTTTGTCAGGGTAAGCCTTGCTTGTTCTCCGTCGATCGCATTTATGCTTCTACTGAAGATCGAGGAGATATACATGTAACATGCTTACATGTGCGACACGAATTTACAGGGTTGTGATGCTTCCGTTCTGCTCGATTCCACGAAACAAAACGTAGCGGAGAAGGACGCCAAGCCGAACAAGAGCCTGCGCGGGTTCGGCTCCGTGGAGCGCGTGAAGGCCAAGCTCGAGGCAGCGTGCCCGGGCGTCGTCTCCTGCGCCGACGTGCTCACCCTCATGTCCCGCGACGCCGTCGTGCTCGCCAAGGGCCCCAACTGGCCGGTGGCGCTGGGAAGGCGAGACGGCAAGGCGTCCAGCGCCAAGGAAGCCAGCGCCGAGCTTCCCCCGGCCAACGGCGACGTGCCTCTGCTCGCCAAGATCTTCGCCTCCAAGGGGCTCAACCTCAAGGACCTCGTCGTCCTCTCCGGCGCGCACACCCTAGGAACCGCCCACTGCCCGTCCTTCGCCGACCGCCTCTACAACGCCACCACCGGCGAGGACGGCGCCTACGGCCTCGTCGACCCGTCCCTCGACAGCGAGTACGCCGACAAGCTGAGGCTCAAGTGCAAGAGCCTCGACGACCGGAGCAGGCTGTCGGAGATGGACCCCGGCAGCTACAAGACCTTCGACACCAGCTACTACGGCCACGTCGCCAAGCGGAGGGGCCTCTTCCGCTCCGACGCCGCGCTCCTCACCGACGACACCACCAGGGACTACGTCCAGCGCGTCGCCACGGGGAAGTTCGACGCCGACTTCTTCAACGACTTCAGCGAGTCCATGATCAAGATGGGCAACGTCGGCGTGCTCACCGGGGCCGAGGGGGAGATCAGGAAGAAGTGCTACGTCCTCAACTAGTGTCCGTTGATTTCTTTTTTGTTCTAAATCACGTTGACTGTTAATTGTAAGTTGTAACTGCACGAGATTGTGCGTGTCTGTCCAATTCGTAGTAGTTTACTCTGAGTGATATATAGATTTGTCCATGTGATATTACTCGTCCCTCCGCCGTGAAAAGGATAACATAGATTTGCCTAAATTCGAATGAACCTAAACACTACTACATTCACTACGGGAAACGCCAGATACGCCGACGGCCTAGCTATACGCCGAGGGCAAATAGTCAGGCCCGTCGGGTACCGACGCACCGACGGCCACCGTCGGCGACGAATCCCCGTCGGCGTAACGTGAAAATCTTTGACGGTCACCGTCAGCCTACCCATCGCCATCGGCGTAATGCGCTGGTTAACGGCCCACCTATCGGTCCACAACGCCCCGTTACGCGCATAGGTACGCCGTCTGGCCGTCGGCCTAGATGTGGCACCACCTGTACGTCGACGGCAATGCCGTCGGCCTAGCTGGTTTATTTTCATTTTTCCCCAATGCATAAAATACTTATAGTTGATTTATCTATTTTCCACTATAATTTTAATATAGATGTAGTTTATAAATAAATTGGTGATTATAAATTAACCACGTGAATCTTCGCGTATCCCGCCACCCACATAGAATAACGACGCGAATCTTCCGAAACCCGATGCAAAAACATAAATGTAATGTAAAATAGAAACAATAAATTACACATATAATACACAATTACAACAAAACTATTAAAGATATATCTCATTTTCTATAGACCCCGGTGAACCAAAACCTCTCTGTTGGGGAAACCCTAGAAACCGCTCTCTTTTGGGGACCCTCGGGCACCGAAATCTGTGAAGGGAATATGCCCGAGAGGCAATAATAAAGTGGTTATTATCGTATTCCTTATTTATGATAAATGTTTATTTTACATGCTGTCGTGGGAATGACCACGGCAGATGCTGCAATCGGCAGCGAGTAGTAGAACGAAGGGCAAGGGCGGCCAGCCATCTGCGGAGCGAGATGAGGGCAAAGACACAGGGTTTTACCCAGGTTCGGCCCCCCGGAGGGTAAAGATCTACTCCTGCTAGATTGTATTATGGAAGTGTTTACAACGGGCGAACTCGGCGACTAGGCGGCGAGTTGCTTGGGTGTATGAGGGAACGTGTCTCTACTCACCCCTTAGGGAGGTTTATATAGGCTCACCTCCCCTAGGGTTTACATATCTCAACCGATTCGGTTACAACTTTGTCAATCGTTTAAGTCAGACCGACTGGGCCTATCTACTCGCCTGGGCCTTTGACCTCCAGTCGCCTGGTGCCTTGACGGGCTTTGATCCACTCGCCGTTCTGCAGGCCCACTCGCCAGCCTTTGGGCGGTCGGAACGCCCCCGAGGATACCCCAGTAGGCATATCCCCATCAGTAGTCCCCGAGGCCGTCGTCGATTAGGCGCAGGTGGCTGCTGGCAGTCGGAGTATACGGCTTCAAGTTGGCATCCAGTCGAATCGTCGGCGGGCTCCTGCACGAAGGAAATAATCCAGCGAACCAAGTTGTGTCTTGGGCGAGTCGAATCAACGGGTCGCGGCCCCGGCGAACAACTCAGCGAGCCGGGTGGCAGGAGGCGGACCGTCGGGCGTGGTCAAACTAGCCGTTAAGGTAACTTAACGGTAACTTTCGGCGTAATCATCGCGCGGTAACGGCCCCCTAATTTGGCGGGCAGCTCGCGCTATATAAGAGGGATGGTAGGCTATCGGAAAGCCAACCGCCCACCATTTCCTCCGAGTGCACACATCTCCCGTCCGCTGATCCCGCGATCTGATCGACCCGCAATCTTCCGCCCCCCAAGCAAATCCTCAGCCATGGCCCTCTCCTCTGAACCTTGGGGTAGATCCAAGTGTACCAGGGCGCAACTGGCCTCCTTCGAGGAGGCCGGAATCCTGCGGGCCAGCTGCTGGCGAATCTCGCAGCTGGGAAACGACCAACCCGCGAGAGAGAGTTCATCTGTTTCACTAGTCACCTCGGCGGGTTTAGGGTTTCCACTTCTGTTCTTCCGCTGGCCTTACTACGGATCCAGCCTCGGATCCGGGTCCCCATAGTATCGAGCAGCTCGCCATCTTCGTGGCTCGCGAATGCTACTTGGGCTGCCGCCCTATTTTCCTTGTGGCAAGATCTGCTCCATGGACGGATCAGCCGCGAGGAGGCGGGCTCAATGCTAGCTGGCGGCTTAACCTTCCAGCTCAAATCCAAAGCCTCCTTCTTCGACCTGATGCTGCCGGCCAAAGCAGCGAGCGACTGGAAAAAGTCCTGGTTTTATGTGACCGAGGCGACCCCGAAGGATGAGGCGGCGATCCCGCGGTACTCGGCGGACCGTTCCGAGCCGCGCAACCTCCAGGTCGTCAAGCTCCCCGACGACCAGCGGATGGTCGTCGACGAGATGCTCCAGACCATCCGCGGTCTGAAGAAGAAGGGGCTCCAGACGGTGAACCTATACAACTGTTGGCTTGGGCGGCGGCTCGTTCCGCTCGCCCAACGCGAGCATTACATGTATCAATACACGGGCCTAGGAGACTCGACGAAGGCCTGCCTCGCCGAGTGGAAGCTGGAGGACTACCTCCTGGCGCTGAAGAGAATCACCCAGGTGGCGTACACGGATGCGCAGGCCGGGGTCCCTCCCTACACCGCGAAGCGTCCGGCTCCAACGGTAATCCTTTTATTTTGTTCGCAGTCGCAGCATTTGCAGTCGCGGTTTATCCTAACTTGGTTTCGTTTTTAACGCAGCTATTCCAAGTGGTGGAAGGGTGGCTACCACCCGCCGATGATGAGAGTTCCGGGCCATCCGCCCAGGACGCAAGCGAGTCGCCCCCCGCCAAGGGTAACGAGGACGACGAGGATGAGTCTGAAGAGGAGATCGCCCCACTGGTCCGCAAGACCTGCGGGCAACGTCAGCGCGAACTCGAGGCTGGCAGGAGCCTCGAGCGTCATGACGATGACGAGGAACTCCCGGAGACCACCTCGCTCCGTCAGGCCACTCCCGCGAAGAAGAAGAAAGAGAAAGAGGCAAGGGCCCCCTTGAGGAGGAAGACGAAGCCGCCGAAGATGGCCTCACCGCCGCGCTCAGCAAGCAGCTCCGATGCCCACAGCTCGGCCGGTGACGAGGCGGCCCCGGCAACAACTGCGCTAGATGCGCCATCCACGGAGGCACCGCTGGCTTCAATGCCTCCGCCGTTCGCGCCGGTCTCCGGGCTGGGGAAGGCTCCGGCTGGGGCGACTTCACCTCGCCAGGAGGTCCCGAGCGTGGCAGTCTCGCCTCACAAGGAGGCTCTGGTCGCGGCAGCTCCACTTTGCGAAGAGGTCTCTGCTGAAGGCGTCCCGGAGGCGCCGACCGCTACTTCAACGTCGAAGAAGCCATCCGTATCCTGGGCCCCTGGCGTTCTGGAACTGGGGCTTAGTCGCCGATTGGGCCCCGAGCTGGAGAGACCGGCCGGCCTTCGTACAGGGCTGCGTTTCATTCCAGTCGCCAAGTGAGTGCACTCGGCCTTCTCCTCTCTCTCTCCTAGTATTTTGACTGTTTTTACTGAGTTGTCTCGATGCGTAGGACCGGAGTGAAGAAGATGGGCCACCCGACGGTGGCCAAGGTTCCCTCCGCCGCTAGCGAGGAGGACCCTTCCCGTAAGAGGAAGGTGGACGAGGTCGCCGCCTTCACGGAAGGCAGCAAGAAGGCCAAGGGCGACGACATCGTCGCTGTCTCTGACGACACGGCGATCGCGCCGGCTAGGCCCGCTGTGGAAGCGACCGCGTCCACGAAGGGGGGCATTTCGTTGCCTAGACCGGAGGAGGCGAGTTCCCTTGGGGCGGGCGCGTCAATCGCTACCTTCCCCCGCTTCATGACCAAGGCGGCCTCGGCGAGTGAGGCTGCGGCTCCGAGCCCCGCTCCAGGGACCGCCGACGCTGAAATTGATCCACGTCGCGGGCACACCGCGCCGCTTCGGTCAGGACGCGTGGAACTGCACGGCATGCTTGGCGCGGCCATCCAGGTACCTCCAGTCCCCGAGGATCGGGTCGATGCTTAGCAGCGGCTTGATTCTTATAATTTCTTGTAATTTTCGTTCGAGTCCAGTCCCCGAGTGCGCACTCGCTGAATTGCAGCGGGTGGGCACTGAGTTATTTGCGTGTGTGCTGACTTTGAAATTGTGCAGGGTCTGCAACTGGAGTCGGCAGGGCGATTGGCTGCGAAGCAGCGTGCTGAGAAGGAGTTGGCCGCTCTCCAAGAGGTTAACAGGGACCTTCAGGCTGTTGCTGCACAGGCAGAGGCGGCTCGCCAAGAGCTTGTCCCATCTGGCGAACTGATGGCGGCGAAATCGGCGTTAGGCACTGCCGAGCAAAGGATCGCCGACCTCGAGCGAATCGCGGAGGCGAACAGAAGCGAGCTCGTGACAGGCGAGCTAAGGCCGCCGTTGCGGCCGCGGAAGAAGACCGGAAGTTGTCGGAGGCCCTCATTGTTGGGCTTCAAGACGACCATACATCGCTTCAAAGTTTCATCACGGGACTCGCTCGCCCATTGCTTGGTAAGTGCGCCTTCCCAGTATTGTAGTTATATTGTTTGTGGTTTCCGTGGTGCTCACAACTGTTTCCGTCTAGCAGGCCGTGTGATTGGTAGCCATGAGGAAGCGAGCTCTCTTGATGCGAAGGAGTGCGTGAGCATGCTCGTCGACTCGGCGACGCTGTCGGCGACATGCATCCGCGCCTACCTTCAAGAGATGTCGCCCACGGAGGTTATTCCCAGTGATCTCGTTGAGGTGTGGGAGTACTTGGAGAAGGCGCCCGCGGTCGTAGAGTTCATGACGCGGTCGGCGTTTCGGCGTGGAGCGTCAACAGCTCTGAGCCTGGGACTTGCTCACTTCCCCGAAGACTTCGACATCGACGATGTGACGAGTGGATATCCTTCGTCGACTGGCGCGGTGGACCTGTCTGAGGTTCTCAAGCTGCAGGAGCGTGCCGCCGCGTACTCGGAGCGTGTCTGGGCGATGGGCGACCTCCTTCCTTATCAGGAAACGGTCGTCGCGTCGAACGACCCCGAGCCTCCGCATCGCGACTTCAAGGTCGAACAGCCCTTCCGCGCGGCGATGGCGGGCGAGCTGACGACGTATCCCTCGAACCCGTATACTCCGTTCATCCGGAAGCGCCAGGATGCAGGTGCATCATCGTCGAAGCCTGCGGAATAGTGTAGTATGCCTAGATAAGTTAGTAGCAATTCTGCCGAATAGGCATAGTTTGTAATGTAAGGCAATGCGATGTGCGATTGAATTGGATGTTGTGTCTATTTTGCTAATGATTTTCGTGTCTTGGATTGATTTTGGATGAGTCCCCGAGCGCGTCCGCCCTTTTGTGGGGTTCACCTTGTATATGATGTTTGTTGTTATCGTGTGTTTTGTTTAGTTTAGTCGACTCGCCCGAGCTCGGAGAGCCAGTCGCACGGCGACTCCCTTGAGTGCTCTTTACTTTACCGTTTTCCCGGACGCGAACGGGGTCGGGTGGCCGAGTCCCCGAGCGTGGTACTTGGTATTTCGAGGCGCGACTCGAGGGTGGTTGAGGACTGAGCGCGTTGGTGTGGGCGCGTCACTCCTGCCTGGGGTCGCGTGGCGAGTCCAGGGCGTGCTCTCTTACTTGACGTTTTCCCTGACCGATCGCGACGAACTGGTATGCAGTCCCCGAGCGTGGTACTTGGTCGTTCGAGTCGCTACGCCGAGGATGCGGAGGACAGAGGCCGCTGTGAGAAGCGAGGGCAGTTGTCTTGGTTTGTAAAACCAGTCGAGCTAGGCGACTCCAATGGGGCTCCGGATTGGCGTTTTTCGTGGACGACGCAGGACCTGAGGTGACTCAGTGCTCCCACATCGCACTACTTGGCCGTGCCGGTCGCTGTACCAAAGGTTGACTTCTGCATGTTAGCATGACGCTGTTATTACAAGTGCGAGTGGCACAGGGTATGGAGAGTAGACGCAATTTGCGGTAACTGTTTCTTTTATTTCATAGCGACTGGAGAGTACATATGTGGGGTTCTAGGAATAGAACTTCCGGAGGAGATTTACATTCCAGGGCCGCTTGACGTCGAGTTCGCCGTCCCCGCGGACGTCGATGAGGTAGTAGGCGTCGTTGCCGAGTACGCGTCCGATGGCGAACGGGCCTTCCCACGGAGGAGAGAGCTTGTGCATGCCCTTCTTGTCCTGGATGAGGCGTAACACCAAGTCGCCTTCCTGGAAGGTGCGGGTTTTCACCCGTCGGCTGCGGTAGCGGCGGAGCCCTTGCTGATAGATAGCGGTGCGCGATCGGGCGAGGTCGCGTGCTTCGTCGAGTTGGTCGAGCCCGTCTTGGCGGGCCAGTTCGTTTGCGGCCTCCGTGTAGTGGACGATCCGCGGCGAGTCGTGTTCGAGGTCGGTGGGCATGACAGCTTCAGCGCCGTAGACCATGAAGAAGGGGGTGAATCCGGTCGACCTGTTGACCGAGGTGCGGATTCCCCAGATGACGGAGGGAAGCTCTTCGACCCAAAGATCCAGCGCCGAGTGGTACTTGGAGCCGCGGCTTCAGCCGTGGAGGATGCTTTGTTGGCTCGCCGCCGGCCGTTGATTCCGGTGATCGACGCGAGGTCGAGCCGGATGTGGTGCTCCTCGCAGAACTCGGCCATTGCTCCCTTGGCGAAGTTTGTGCCGTTGTCCGTGATGATGCTGTTAGGGAAACCGTAGCGGTATATGAGCTCGCGTAGGAACTTAGTGGCAGTCTTCCCGTCGCACTTCCGGACTGGCTTGGCTTCTACCCACTTTGTGAATTTGTCGACGGCGACCAGCAGGTGGGTGTAGCCAGAGGGGGCCTTCTTGAAGGGGCCTACCATGTCCATGCCCCACACGGCGAATGGCCAGGTGATGGGGATGGTTTTGAGCGTCGAACTTGGAACGTGCGTCTGGTTGGCGTACTTTTGACACCCGGCGCATCGCTGGACGATGTCGACGGCGTCGGCGTGTGCGGTGGGCCAGTAGAAGCCGTGTCGCATAGCCTTGGCGACTAGGGAGCGCGCGGCAGCGTGGTGGCCGCAGTCGCCTGAATGGATGTCGTGTAAGATTTTACGTCCTTCAGTCGGTTGGACGCAACGCTGGAACACGCCGGTGACGCTGCGCTTGTGTAGCTCGCCGTCGATGATGGTGTAGGACTTGCATCGGCGAGCGATCATGCGAGCGCTTGTCTCGTCTGCGGGCAGGCTGCCTGTCTCCAGGTAGGCGATGTAGGGCTTGGTCCAGTCGTCTGGCTCGGTGACGAGTGCGACCAAGGTTGCCTCTGGTTGAGGGGACTCGATGTCGATCTCCTCGGGAGAGACGATGGCTTGAGATTGTATCGAGGAACACGCCGCGGGTGGTGCGAGTCGAGCCGACCCGATGCGAGAGAGGGCGTCGGCCTCCTCGCTTCCGCTGTCGATCCACTCGACGGAATAGCCGTGAAGTGGCCGCCCTTGTCCACCTCTTGGCGATACGCCGCCATGGTAGGGGAGACGGCGTCAGGTGCGGCGACTTGTCCCGCGACAAGGTCGGAATCACCGTAGCATCAAGGCGATTGACGCCATCTCCTTGCGGCTCGCATGCCGTGGAGTAGGGCCTCGATTCGCCATGTTGTTGGTGCAGGCGTGAAATCGAGGCGGAGGATGTAGCGGAGCTTGTCGCCTTTGGTGAAGTCAACACAATCCCGCCGCCGCCCGCTGCTCTTGGATCCGTCGAAGTGTAGGTTCCAGTAGTGGAGGTACGGCGGCTTGTCTGGCTGCTGGGCCTCTTCCCAGTCGGCGATGAAGTCTGCCAGCGCTTGGGACTTGATCGCCCTTCGTGGCTCGTACTTAATGTTGTGGACGCCGATCTCGACGGCCCACTTGGCGACCCGCCCGGTCGCCTCGCGATTGCGGATGATATCTTGTAGTGGTGCTGAGGAGACGACCGTGATGGGGTGCTCCTGAAAATAGTGCGGCAGGCGCCGCTGAGCTCTGAAGACCGCATATACCAGCTTTTGGTACTGTGGGTATCGCTGGCGCGACTCGGTGAGGACCTCGCTGATGTAGTATACCGGCCGCTGGACTGGGCGCTCTTTTCCTTCCTCCGTCGCTCGACGACCATTACAAATACCGACGACGCGCCGACGCCGCGACGTAAACCAGCATGGGCTCTTTGTCGACGGCGGCGAGTAGTGGTGCGGCGAGTAGCACCTTTTTGAGGTCGCGAGCGCCGTCGTCGCCTCCTTGTCCCACCGGAAGGTGGGATTCTTGCGCATCAAAGCGGTATAGGGCATCGCCTTTCGCCAGGGGATGAAGCGACCGAGAGCCGCTACACGCCCGCCAGCTTCGACGTCGCGCAGGCACTCGGGTTTGCCGAGCCGGGCGATCGTGTCGATCTTTGTTGGGTTTGCCTCGATCCCTCGTTTTGAGACGACGTACCCTAGTAATTGCCCGGCGGGTACGCCGAAGGTGCACTTGCCTGCGTTGAGCTTTATCTTGTACCTCCGCAGGTTGGCGAAGGTCTCCGCGAGGTCGGCGAGGAGGTCTCCTTGGCGAGCGGATTTTACGACCACGTCGTCGATGTAGACGTGGATGTTGCGGCCAATTTGGCTCGCTAGGCATTCTTGCATGCACCGCTGGTAGGTCGCCCGGGCGTCCTTGAGGCCGAAGGTCATGGCGGTGTAGCAGAATGCTCCGAATGGCGTGATGAACGCCGTCTTCTCCTCGTCCTCGACCGCCATTTTAATCTGGTTGTACCCGGAGTAGGCGTCGAGGAAGCACAGCGACTCCGAGCCCGCGGTTGAATCGATTATCTGATCGATCCGCGGGAGGACGAATCGCCTTTGGGCAAAGGCTGTTTAGGTTTGTGTAGTCGCTACACCTTCTCCAGGTCCCATTTTTCTTCTCGACCAGGACTGGGTTTGCCCGCCACTTGGAGTATTTGATCGGCCGGATGAAGGCGGCAGCGAGCAGGCGCTGCACTTCCTCGGCGATTGCTCGACGCTCTTCATTGAAGGGCCGAGCGATCGCTGACCGGTCGCACTTTGGGGTCGGCGTTTAGTTTGTGCTCAGCGAGCTCCCTAGGGACACCAGGCATATCGGAGGGTTTCCAGGCGAAGATGTCCCTGTTCTCACGAAGGAACTCGATGAGCGCGCCTTCCTACGCTGGGCTCATGCCTGTCCCGATCGTCACCGTCTGGCTGGGGTCGCCTGGGAACAGCTCGACGGTACGGGTGTGCGTCGTGGCCTCAAAGGTTGAGGTGCTTGCGCCCTCTGAGTTGGGCTTCTTGAGTATAGTGGGGTCGTCATTGTTGACCCCGCTCGCGTATTTGGCGAGCTCATCGGCGTGACTGGCTTCCGCCGCGATGACGGCGTCGGCGAGTTCGGCTCCTTTGGCCTCGCATTCGGCGGCCATGTCGGGGTCGCCGTTAATGGTGATGACGCCGCACGGCCCGGGGAGCTTCATCGCGTTGTATGCAGCGGGTGCCGCCATGAATTTGGCGAACGCCGCGCCCAGACGCAATGGTAAGGCTGTCGAAGGGCACCAGTCGAAGACGATCCGCCGGTGCGCGGAAGTTTGCGGAGTGCGAAGGTGACGGGTAGCGTGACCTTGCCGATCGGGTACGCCCGACCGGGACGGCGCCGTGGAGCGTGGTGTGGGTTGTCTCGATCATCGATCGCGGGAGCCGCAGCACCGAATGTTTCGAGGTAGAGGATGTTGATGGAGCTGCCGCCCCATCGAGTCTTGGGGAGCCGAGTCACCAACCTTGGGCTTGACCACCGGGCGACTCGTCCGGTACTGGCGCGTGGCGAGTGGTCTTGCCGGCCTGTGATGGGCTGTTCACCAGTTCAGAACCGGGGACGTCTGTCTGGGCCACCGCTGACGGCGACGCGCTGGCGATGACCTTCTTCTCGCCGTGTTGAAGCCGGTGAAGGTGTGGAGCGAGCCGCTACCTTGCCGAACTTTCCGCCATTTTGGTCGCTGTCGGTGTCCTCCCGCGCGTGCCGTGCCTTCTCGATTTCCCTGAGGGTGTGGCAGTCGGCGGTGGTGTGCGTGGCGGGCTTTCCTTCCCTGCTGTGAAACGCACACGGTTGGTTAAGGAGGGCCGCGGGGTCGAACCTTGGCTTGTTCTTGTAGTTGCCGCCATCGCTGCTGTTCTCCGTCACGGCGGTAGCTCTTGGGCTCGCGTTGTGCGTGCTCGGCATTGGCGGCAATCGACTTCGCCCGTCGCTGCGCGCTTGCCTGTGAGGCGGGTGCCGCCAGCGTAGGGTCGACTCGGCGTCGCCGCTGCCGCGCCCATGCGGTGTTGCCCCCCTGACTCATCGTCGACGTCTTGGTTGGGGTCTTCCTCGGCGTACCGCTTGGCGATCTCGAGGAGGTCGGGGATGTTGTCGAGTGTTTTGGCGTGTCGCTTGAGCTTGGCGACTAGAGGCTCGTAGCGGCATGAGGTCTTGAAGCAATGGATCGCGGTGTCCGGGTGGATGCCGGCCGCGTTGTACCAGAGCTCCTGCCACCGTTGGACCCAGTTGCGGGTCGACTCGCGAGGTCCCTGGACGCATCGTTCCAGGTCTTCGATGGTGGTGGCGCGGGTGTAGGAGCACTCGAAGTTCCTGACGAAGGCGTCGCGCATTTCCTCCTGTGAGTCGACATCGCCCCGGGAGCGTGTTGATCCATTGTCGCACGCCCCTCCATCATCGCTGGGAGGTAACGGGCGGTAGGTCGGTGTGACCCGCGATCCCCATTGCCATGAGGTATGTGTCGAGCCATCAAGGGTCATACGAGGAGTCGATTTTCGATCTCCTTGGCGCCTTGAAGTTTGGCGGTACTTTTCGCCGGATCATTGGTCCGAAGCACTTAGGCCCAAGTCGATCGAGCGATCCCATGGGCTCGCCATCGCGCGAGTATTTAGGTGTGCCGCAGTCGTCGGCTGGCGCGCCAGTTTTGGTTGTTGATGATGTGAGTGCGCGCCGACGGGTTCTCCGTTGGCGGCGACGGTTGGTCGCTGGCCGATCGTTGGAGAGTGCCGCTCGCGGGTCGGCGTGGGCTGCAATGGCTCGTGGCGGGCAATTGAGGGTGTTTGCCGCCGGGCGACCGCTGAGGCCGCTTCCCCGAGGAGCGCGAGTATACTCGCCTTGCGAGTCGGCGCCCGCTTTGCTGCTCCACGGCTTTTGCGAGCAGGGCCTTGACGCATCGGATCTGTAAGGCGCCGCCGGTGGCTGGTGCCGTCGAAAAGGCCGTTCGCATCTCGCTCCCGTGAGGAGACGACTATCCGCGCTGGTCCTCGAGGTGCGGTTGGGTGGTGGAGCACCCATCGCCGTGGATCTGGCGGTCGGCGCTTCCTCCTGGTGGCGCGTTCTCGCAGACGCGCGCCGCTGCGAGCCGGTCGTTCTCATCGCCGAAGTTCAGGGCGCGCCGAACGGGGTTCAGCGTGACCTGATCCGCCGCTGGTGGTAGCGTGATGCTCGCTGTCACCTGCTCGAGGCGAAATTTTCGCGCTCGCCTGCGTACCGCCCGCCAGCTTCAGCGGAGTTCTTCACCTCCGCCGTAGCGTTGGGAGGGATTGGGTGGAGAAAGGGTCCTCCGGCGATCGGGCGCCGTGGCCATGTAGGTCGCTGCGTGGCCGGTTCCGTCATGGAGGTCGGCGGAGTTTTCCACCGAGTCGAAGTCGAAGATTCCGAGGATGGAGGGGTCTCAAATCCCCGCTGGAGACTGGCGATGGAGCCATGACGAGGCCGCGGTGATGGATCCGGTGAGTGACGCCGGGGTCGCCGAGTCGGCGTCGTCTGTGACGGCCGCATCTTCTGCGGCCGCTGAGTTCTCGGCCACGTTGCTATGGGCCGAGTTGTACTCGGAGGCGAGGCGGCGGATCGTGCGGACCGGCTCGGAGAGCCGATCAGCAGGCGACTCGCGGATGCGAGCCGAGTCCTCCGAGGTGGTGATGTCGGTGAAGCCGACGAAGAGGCTGATCGTGCCAATCGGCAGGATCACGCTGTGCGTGACGGGTCGTGCCGCCGGGACGTAGCTGCTCGGCAAGATCTGAAGCATCTCGCCGATCGCTATCATGCGGCCGGTGGCGACCGTATCGTTGATGGGCAGATTGGATCTCGCCGCAGAACACGGCCGCCCGGCCAGCCCCGGTGGGCGCCACCGTGGGAATGACCACGGCAGATGCCGCAATCGGCAGTAGTAGAACGAAGGGCAAGGGCGGCCAGCTAGGGCATCGCGGGCGGAGATGAGGCAAAGACAGTGGTTTTACCCAGGTTCGGCCCGGAGGGTAAAGACCTACTCTGCTAGATTGTATTATGGAAGTGTTTACAACGGCGAACTTCGCGACTGGGCGAGTTGCTTGGGTGTATGAGGGAACGTGTCTCTACTCACCCCTTAGGGAGGTTTATATAGGCTCACCTCCCCTAGGGTTTACATATCTCAACCGATTCGGTTACAACTTTGTCAATCGTTTAAGTCAGACCGACTGGGCCTATCTACTCGCCTGGGCCTTTGACCTCCAGTCGCCTGGTGCCTTGACGGGCTTTGATCCACTCGCCGTTCTGCAGGCCCACTCGCCAGCCTTTGGGCCAGTCGGAAACGTCCCGCTGATGATTGTATTAATATGGAAACGTTAATACATGTGTGTTTAATAAACAAAAAGGAAGTTCCTAGTTATGCCTCTCTTATAAACTATCTCGTTGATTAACAAGATGATCAAAGGTTTCCTGATCATGGACATTGGATGTTGTTAATAACGAGGTCACAACATTAGTGTAATGGTGTGATGAACATTCATCCGAAGTATAGCATTACGATCAAAGTCATTGAGTTTATATTGCTATAACAACTTACGAAGTGATCGAAATCCTTAGACCATGAGATCATGTCAATCACTAACACTGGAAGAGTTTCTTGATAACATCAAACGTCATACCGTAACAGGGTGATTATAAAGATGGGTTCAGAACTACTAAAGTGTTATGTTAAGGCCCATGGATCGAGAGTGGAATTTGTTCATCCCGATGACGGATAGATATGGTCTGGTCCCTCTCGGTGATATCACATTGATTAGCTTGCAAGCAAGTGATTTGATCACTAGAATGTTATATCACGGAAACGAGAAAAGAGTGCATGTCAGTAACGAGATCAAACTAGGTATGGAGATACCGATGATCGAATCTCGGACATGTAATATATCGCGAAACAAAGGAATTAAGATACTAGCATAAAAGGTTCCGATGATCACAAGAAAGTCATCGTTGAATGTGTGGGAGTCAGTATGGGTCTCCAGATCCCGCTTCTGATTATTGATCTGAGAGGGGTCTCGATCATGTCCGCATTATTCACGAACCGTAGGGTGACACACTTAAGAGACACCGACATCCATTTGGAGCAAAAGTTTCATGCCGAAAAGAATAACAAGCGCATGAATTTATTTCCCTAGATACCGAAACTGGTTTTTGGGTGAAATTGCAAAAAGTGTTTCTGCATGTGAAATGAAATACTAGCAAGGGGTTATATGTGAATGTTTGTCATTAAAGTAATTGACAAAATTCTGAATAAATAAAAGGAGTTTTATTTAATGAGATTTTGCATTAAATTTGGTGGAAATTTAATGGGAATTTGAGTGGGTTTTTGAGTGGAGGGAATTGAAAGGCATTTGAGTGAGTGTAGTGTCCACCCACATGAATGTGGAAGAGGTGGGGGCAGCCCCATGGCTGGGCGCATGGCCCCTTGGGTGCCCCCCTCTTCCTATAAAAGGAGCCCCCTCCCTCTCTCTCTCTCACACCTCCTCGTGAAGGATCTCTCTCTTCCCCTCTAGAATTTATTCCCCATGGTCTCGGACTAGCGAGATACATGTTCCCGGTGGCTATTCGGCAAGAAAGAGTTGTGCTTCCGCTGCATCGCTGCAGCGAGGAGGCGGAGGTTGCTCGGTGCCTCGAACGTGTGTGCGAGCACGGATGCGCTGCTGTTTTGTGGCGCTAGGACTTCCTCTCGATCTTGAGATCGACAAGAGATCGTCTACATCAACCACGAGTTTGGACTCGTTAAGCTTTGTCGGTCTTTCAAGGGTATGTTCTCTACGGATGTACATCCGCCCGTTGTTTGTATCTAGTAGATAGATCTTGGTACATGGTTGTTCCCATCGTAGGAATTTTTTTGTTTTCTATGTTGCGAACCCTACAACCTCAATGTTGGGGAACATGCGTGTGGCCCTAGAATACATGCATAAGGGTGGTGGAATGCCCATAGATGGAAAACCTAGCTCCCGGGTGTGACCGTCTATGTTGCATGCGATAACACTTAGAGAAGTGTGCTGGACATGTAGGAGGAGGCTCCCGCCGCGGATCAAACGAGGGTAAACCGGTGTAACCTTGGGCCCATCCTTGGTTTTCCATGTAGATATGACCTAAACAAACCTAAACCACCAAGAGATTGCATTGTTCAACCCTCATACGGAGAATGCTACGTGGGTAGACCAGCGAGGCCCTCAGATTAGGGTTTCATCGGAAAAGGAGCGCCCGAGGGCCAGAATGCCACGGGAACATGCGTGTGGCCCTAGAATACATGCACAAGGGTGGTGGATGCCCCTAGATGGAAAACGTAGCTCCCGGGTGTGACCGTCCACGTTGCATGTGATAACACTTAGAGAAGTGTGCTGGACATGTAGGAGGAGGCTCTCACCGCGGATCAAACGAGGGTAAACCGGTGTAACCTTGGGCCTATCCTTGGTTTTCCATGTAGATATGACCTAAACAATCCTAAACCAACAAGAGAGTGCATTGTTCAACCCTCGTACAGACAATGCTACGGGGGTACACCCGCGGGGCCCTCGGATTAGGGTTTCATTGGAAAAGGACCGCCCGAGGGCCGGGATGCCACGGGAACATCCGTGTGGCCCTAGAATACATGCACAAGGGTCACTACAAGGAATCTGTCTTTATATGACCCTCCATTTTCGTCACAGAATCGTCATAATAGTCTGTTTATGACGATTCTATGACGATTTTAAGATCGTCGAAAGCTGGGTGTCGTAAATGAACTATAACGACGTTTCTGGTAAAATCGTCATAATCGTCTATGACGATATTGGATCGTCATTACCTCTATGACGATTCAATATCGTCACGGACCATCTAGCCAGGTCAGGTCAGATCCGACGTGGCCGACCCGACGTGGCAAAATTATGACGAAATTAAATCGTCTTAAATCGAAATCAGCCCAGTCCATTTCGGTCGCCTACTTAAATCCAGCATTTTATTTTCAAGGCCTTGGCCATTTATGTAGCTGTTCTTTTTGGGTCGTTGCCTTTGTAAGGTCCATTTGATTTTTTGGGCCGTGGCCTTTATAAGGTTCGTCTATTTTGGGGCCATGGCCTATTGAGGGCCCGTTTCGGATTCGGCCAACTAGCTTTGTACAGACAATTTCAGCATAATATTAACTGGATCATGGCCTTTCATAGATCCAGTAGAAGCTATTCTAACAGAATGGAATATTCAAACCATACTAGCAATTTTTCCAATCATACAATTTAAACAAAAGAAATATTCCCAATAATATAATTTCCATATCATCAAGACAGTCTTAAATGCAGCATTTCAACTCAATTGTCATATAATTTCACGTACAAGACACAGCCTTATCACACAAGACACATCCAGATCACAAACACATCAAATTTCACTTCCCCTTAATGACGCCCTTGTCGCTGACATAGATACTGTACAAGAACTTCCTAAAATACTTCTTCGCATGGCATTTCTGTCAATCTGGCAAGCAAAGAAAAGCAAGCATAAGTGATATCAATTGGATAAATAAGTAACAACACATTACCAGTGGTAAGTTGAATTTCCATAAAAGCTTGAAAGTACGATAATCCAATAGACTACATGCTTTGAATTTGTACTAACATTACATCAATGGGGCACAACTTATCAAGCTAGTAATGTAAGGCATTAGTCCAACTCTAGTAGCAAGCAGTAGACGTTCTGGCATATGTACTAGAAAAAAATTAACTAGCATGGTCACAGAACATGTATTCTTTGTGAGTGCTCAAACAAGTTCTTTGTGAGTACCTACAGAACATGACATATTGGACGTCGGGGACTTAGTTCAGTGAGTCCATTAATTCTTTGTGAGTGATCAAACAAGTTCTATGAATGACAAAATGCAAATAAACAGTACGTAATACAACCATGTCTCATATAACAAGTGGAGGAGAAGAGGGATGAACAACAGAACTTACATACACCATGGAGCCCGTGCAGAAGAGGAGCAGTAGGGGTGAGGCTAGTAAGATCTGAAGACCTAGCCAGAGGATTTTGTTTTGTCGGACACTCCAAGTCAATGCTACTGGTGCAATCCATGTTTCATGCCTCTCCTCATTTCACATCCCCGTTTGCCGATGCAATTCCCTGTATGCCAAAACACGCAGGCTAGTATCAGCAACTAGCATCAAATATAAACACAACTATAGTTTGATGTATTCCCAGCCACATCACATCTTAGGGCAGTCACAATCTTCTTTGCATGAAAGGTCACACCAAATTACACATGATAGGGTAAATATGCATAACAAACATTCAGGGAACCATAAGAACATGTGTGTAGGCTGTTCGAAATTATACATGATAGGGAAATGCTACTGACATTTATAATTGTATTCATTCAAACCACTAACTTGATGTCTAAATCATATATCTAACTTGAGGTCTAAATCATTATTCAACACATCTATTCTATAAGCTCTGTCATTACCACGGGTATTCACCCTTGTGTAGAGAAAAGGTTGTCCACCAGCAGCAGAAGCAAAATCAAGACGAAATGAGACAAGGAGAACACGAAATGAAGCATCAGCACAATAACTAGACAAGAAATAAAGCTCACAGTATTCATATATTGACTACATGCTCACAGTTACTTTTATCACAACAAATTGATCAATCTTATATCAATGTTGCTTTCATTGATTGGAGAAATACCAGAAACAATGTGTACAAGATAAAAAAAGAAACACAACTGAATAGGAATTTACCAGCCAGATGATGTACTGAAAATTTGAAGCGTACCTGGTCATCGCAACAGCAGGGCACCAGTTGCAATGGCGGAATTTTTCAAATGGGCTCATGTAAACAATATTTACAGGTATGCTTGAACAAATCACTCACCCTCTCAGATTCACATGCCTTCTTAATAGCATCCATCCAACCATCATGCCTGATTGAACATAAAAAGGAATCGGTACTTGATCTGAAACCCACCCACATAGCACATCTAGTTCTTGCAAGATGAAAGTTGGTGCAAATTCACAACTAATTGAACTGTACTTATTTTAAGCTGAACTGTACAAATTTTCAGCCTCATTCAGCTTGCTCACGTCAAGATCATATACATATGGTTGCTTCTCACTGATGATTTCTAACTATAATGGAGCTACTGCTAATGGTACTGTACTTTAGAATATTTTCAGATTTTAAAAAACATACCTGATGTTATACCATCAGGGGTACTAAATCGGGCTCTACAGATTGAACGCATGATACAAACCATTAAGTAGGTTATATGGCTAGATGCGATTCTAACCATTAAGTAGGCTATCACCAAAATTTGTGGCCGTTGCTACTCCGATTAGATAAAATCAATGGAATCTTGTGAAAAATCGAGAGGCTATGTACCTGGAAGAGGATAGTGAGGCATGCGAGCGGCGCGATGCAGGTCTTGCTGACGACGCCCGGGAGCCCGCCGGCGGCCAGGTGTGCCGCCGTGCCGATGTGGCGTTGTTGCTGCTCCGGGTGGCACACAGCCACGACGGCCCGGCCGCCATCCACGACCACGCCGCCCACCCACGCCTCCATCTGCATCGGCGGCAGGCCACCCACGCCCACCCACATCTCCATGGTCACGGTAGCAGCGCATCTGGAAAATCTGGGCGTCCTTCCGACAGACCTCCCCTCCTCTTCGGGCACGGGCGTTACTTGTAGTAGGGATCACCGGCGATGTAGAGGATGTTGCTGAGGCCGCCGACGGTGAGTGTGAGGGCACAGGATCGAGCAGGGAGGTTCGGGCGGTGGTTCTGGTGCTTGGAGGAAGAAGGGAAATGCGTATGCAGATGGAGAAGCGACGACATGAGAGGACCGAGGAGGATGTGGATGGAAGACGGCGTTGATTGGGGGTGGGGTGGGGGTGGAGGCGGCAGCGTGGATTGGATCTTGGGAGGCAGAGGTGATACTCAGTGAAGATGGGGATCTTGCTCTGGGTGGGTCGGGTCGACACAGAATCGAGAGAGAAGGGAGGGGCGGGGTGGCTCGGGATCTGACACAAGGGGGAGAAGGGAGGAGGGAGGTGGTGGCGATATCGGGAAGCAACCACATCACACAGTTGTTTGACACGAGAAAAACGTTCTGGAAAAGTCGAACGTAGGCTACTCGAGGGAAGAAGGATGGTAGCGTGTTATTTCTCATGCGCCGGGGTAAAGAAAAAGAAATGCGGGCGTACCAGTGTACCGTAGTACACAAGAAAAGGTAGGGAAGATGCATTTCATTAATCTCTTGTGGAGAAATAAAGTACAAATCCCTAATATAGTGCGCTTCGTGGCCTGCTTGCGCGGCCAGCCTGACTGTGGCGATTGCGATCTCATGGTTCCCGGGGCCTCAGAAGGCACCCGGTTAATTACTCCCGCAGGTTACGCCGCGAGACACCTCCGATTAAGCCGTGTGGTCGTCTTCGCCGCCCGCCAGCGTTCTCCATGCATGATGTGGTGGTGGTGTGTGTGTGGGCGTGAGCCGTGTCCTCGTCGGCACACGCCGCGAGTAGCATGGCCTTTGCTCGCCATGCCCGCCTCGCCATCGTGCCTCGTCGGTCTTGACGTCAATGTAGTTGGAGTTGAGTAGCATGGGTCCGCTCGCTGGGACTTCTCGGCGACCAGCAGTCTCGTCGGGTGCGCAAGGGGTATGCCTCGCAGAGTAAGTGTTGGTGGAGATCGGCGGTGCAAAACCGACACGCCTACAAGTCGGTGCAGTTAACGTGGTCGACACCTCGTCTCGGTCCGACGCCGAGTTCACGGCTGTCGCCCCAGACAAGAGCGTCGTCTCACGGGCTCGTGGAGATGGAGGTGGGTATGACGCGGATTGTAAGTCGGCAGGACTTTCGCCTATGCTCCGGCTTCACGGAGATGGAGCTAGCACCGGGTTGTACGATGGACACCCGATGCTATCGCCTATGGCTCATGGAGGCGGAGATGGCGACGACTTGCATACTAGCGGCCCCGCCATCACTGCTTCGCCACGCCCGCCGGAGTGAAGAAGGCGCCGGCTCGATGGGAGGAGAGATGGTGCCGGGCTGCGCGCCCGGCAGCCGCCGTCGGGGCCGTCGTCTTGTTGGCGTCCGTAGGAGGTGAATAAAGGTAGGGCTGCCCGCCGACAGCCCCGTCGCCGTCTTAGGCAGCATGGCTTGTTGAGATGGACATGGCGCCGAATGCATGCCGGCTGCCTTCTCGTCTCGTCTGCGGCGCCGTCGTAGTCGCAAGGTTCGATGGGGGAAGAGATGGCGCCGCTACGGCCCGCCGGCAGTCGCGAGACTGCCGTCTTTGGCGCGCCACACCAGAGCGGAGATGGCGATGGCGCCGGGTTGCACGCCGGCAGCCTCACGTTCTCGAGGCCGTGCTCTTGGTGGCGGAAGAGATGGAGGTGGCGCCGGGCCATACGCCGGCAGCCGCGCCGTCTAGGCCGTCCTCTTGGTGGCGTTGGAGATGGCGCCGGGCTGCACGCCGGCAGCCGCGCGCCCTCGGGCCGTCATCTTGGTGGCGCCGAAGATGGCGCCGGGCTGCACGCCGGCAGCCGCGCCGTCGAGGCCGTCCTCTCGGTGGTGTTGGAGATGGCGCCGGGTTGCACGCCGGCAGCCGCGCGCCCTCGGTCCGTCATCTTGGTGGCGCCGGAGATGGCGCCGGGCTGCACGCCGGCAGCCGTGCCGTCGAGGCCGTCCTCTCAGTGGTGTTGGAGATGGCGCCGGGTTGCACGCCGGCAGCCGCGCGCCCTCGGTCCGTCATCTTGGTGGCGCCGGAGATGGCACCAGGCTGCACGCCGGCAGCCGTGCGCCCCCGGGTCCGTCGTCTTGGTGGCGGCACCGGCAGCCGCGCGCCCTCGAGGCTCATGGTAGTGGAAATGACGCCGGCTTGCACGCCGGATGCCCCACCGTCGCCCGTCGGACGTATCCGCCTCGGCGCGGCAGCGTGTGCATGTGTGTGTATATGCTGTAGAGAGAAAAAAAGAGAGATTCAACCATGATTCTCACCATTAGAAAGCTCCATGGCCTCCTTTCTTGCTCCCGACGTGTTTCACCGGCTTGGTTGTGTATGGGATTTTATATGTGGTATACTCGGCTTGTGTATGGATCGGGAAGTGCAGATGGGTTCAGGTGTAACACCCTCAGAATCGGACCTATGCAAGTTCGAGCAAAATTCGCCAAACCCGCAGAGAAACGATTCAAAGGTGCCCACCAGGCACTTTCGTGCGGGTGGAAAACGAAGTAATAACATTACACAACAGTCCTAGATGGGACCCACAGAACAGATATATATAACAGCGACTCCAAGAGTCAAGAATACAGATACAATATACAAAGATCCAAATCACCTTGTAAACGATAGAGCGTCCCGCTACGGACAAGATGCAAATGGGGCTAAGAGCCCTGAAGAATAACCAATGGCGTCCATAACCCTGCCCAGGCCAAGCCGGAAGGGTAACCCTGCTAACGACGTCGATCTCAAAACCTGCTTAAACAAAAGGGGTGCCGACAAAGGGCAAAGGAAAAGGAGGAGCGTCGATCTTGAGGCCAAGACAGCGAGGCTAGAATTCGGCGGTCCTCGCCTACATAGGTGTGGTGGACTGAGCGGCAGCGGCAGCATGCACTGAACAACCTATAGAGACTCGAGACAACTGGCGGCAATCAGAGAGGGGTAAGAAAGACCTATTCGGATCCGACCTGAAGCTAACACCAAACAAACCCATCCTGGTATTTCCCCCTCGAGACCAAACGAGGAAGTCAACCGAGGAACTCACACCGTTGGTAGTTTTATTTATTCAGTTATAGTTGCGGCACTTTACTAGTCAGGTTTATATAATCGTCCTGATAAAGTAAGCAGTGGGCACTTTTAGTTATTCATTCCGTTGTAGTTGCAGCAATTACTAATCAGGTACAGATAGCATGATGTAAACCCAAAACCCAGCAGTTATTGGTACTTTTAATCAGCCAATTCCGTTGTAGTTGTCATACTTACTAGTCAGGTACAATGGCCGCAAGCGACAATCCAAACAAGCAATTGTGGGCAGTATTATTAGCCATTCCATTATAGTGAAGCTGATTACTAGTCATTATGAAGTCAAATTTATAGCAATAAACTTTAGTTATGCTTGTCTATGATCGAGATACTGTGCTCCAAGTCGTCCATATCCGCGGACACGGCTTTCAGAAAGTTTTACCCGGCCGGGGTGCACCAATAGCAACACACGCTCGATCAACCTCGGAAAAACCAAATCAAAACCCAACGAGGCTTTCACGACTGAACAATTGCAGGATTCAGAAATATTTCAGGGGGCCACCCCTTAAGTAGATCCATAGCGGTAAGCAAGCTCCGAGACGGACTCAAGGTTTGCGTCAATGGCTGTAAGCGACTGGGAACCCGAAAGTGTGGCTGGGCTTGTCGATACCGCGTAATCACTGCGCTTACCTAAACAGTACAGTGTGCTCCTCGCACAATTTAAATACAGAAATTAGCATGGCATAAGTACAAGATCGTAAATAAAACCTCAAACTAGTTTGTGGCCCCAAGAAATAAGACTGAATCAAGCTCTGGCTCAAGGGGGTCCCATATACCTCCCGGATGTGGATAGCGCGATAAATTAAGGAACAGGTATCAAGTACTCGGGGTCTTACGGGACACAAGTGGGCGTTCGGAAACCAAATATTTTCTATCACCCACCGATGCCTCTGCTTATTTCAATTTTAGTTGTTAAACAGAAATTAAAGTGACGATAAGTAAAACTAGAATCATCTCCAACATCAACATGCGGCAATACACCAGCAACTGTGGCATATGACGACACACATCAGCACTTGAGCAAGCAACTACGACGCGCAAGTCCAACTATCTACCAAACAACAGGTAATAGGGTGTGTCCAAGGCAATATAGGGCTGCACGGTATATCACAGGTACGGAAACTAAAGCATCGCAACACAGATAGCAAAAGATCAACAGGAGGGAAGTAAATACTATAAAAATAAGATAGGTAGAAAGGGGGAGATGCTCGCCTGAAAACATTGTCGAAGATTTGTCCGAAGATCGGGTCGACACTCGCAACATCTCATCGTCCTATCCGGGAAGAAGCAAAACACTAAAAGGAACAAGCGATGCAACAAATTATAACTAATGCGGAAGAACCGGCATGATCATGATATGATGCATGACATGGAAATTTAATATTGCAAATCATGTTGAAAATATATCATTAGCATAGTACAAGGATGATACAACATTAGTGAGGCATTAGTAACAAGACATAATTATTTTCCCATTTTATTCATCACGTTTTCCTTGCATAAACAGTTCTGATTTTATAAGTTACCCATGATGCATGATACAATTGCAAGTATGGAACGCATCGTTGGAAAGGGCTCGTCGAGCTAATCAATTTAGTTTATCGAATTCCGAGTTATGGATTAAAAGATATTAATATTTGAAGTATTAATATTAAATAGGACAACATTTAATTGTTTGATTAGTTAGAACTAGTTGAATGCCCGTGCGTTGCTACGGTCCCATCAGATTTATATTTTATCATATAAAAAAATCAATTGTCTATAGAAAAAGGTAGTCGATAGTATCCTAAAAACTATAAATTCTGATTTATTTGCAAGATATAATTCAATATTATATACATATGAAAATAAATAAACCATCCAATTATCACTCATCGACCAAGATTCAACATCAATCATACCCCAAAGATTTCTTTGATGAATAACTTTTGTATACATTGGCGTAACCGATGAAAATGGGACCAAGAGTTATATGATCTGGTGTATGTGGTGAAAGCAACAAGGGAGGCTATCATTGTCCTCGATGTTCCTTACCAGCAGATGGTGCTGCCTAGACTTCGTTGGCACCCTCCTAAACAGGATTATGTCAAGATAAACACGGATGATGCAATAAACTTCGCGGATGTCAATGGTTGCGTTGGAGGCACTGCTCGATCCTCAAACTGCCTCTTAGGTGCTTGGTGTAAACCTCTTCTAGGAATCACAGATCCTCTTATTGCTGAGATCCCATCGGTGCGAACTTCAAGATCTCACGCATGTGATCATGGAGACGGACTGCTTGAAAGTCACTGACCTCTCGAATTCTCACCACAACTCTCGATAGATTGCTCCTATGTATTAGTGATTGGAGAGCTAGCTTCTTTGTTTATTTATTTTGAGATTCAACATGTACTAAGGATATCCAACTACTCGCCGCATCTTTGTGCAAAATGTGCTAGCACTCTGACTATGACTAAGAGTTGGATGGACGAGAATTCTAGCTTCATGTTCAGTTGCTTTCTGACTGCTTGCCCAACAAGCATTTTTTTTTAATAAAGCTTTCTAATTTACAGGAAAAATGGTGTATTTTTTCCAAAACGACGTATTTGCTGGAAAAATGGCGTATACATCCTGCAATATACATGCTTGTATGTTAGGGCTACAGAAAGAGTCGCATAGTATCACTAAAATAATAAAATTCTACTTTATTTACAGGCTACAATTCGACATCATCATCTGGGGACGTGGAGGAGAGGTGTGACCGGTGGGGGCTATGAAGTGGTAGACGGTGAACGCCACGCGGGAGCAGGCAATGGGTAGGAGCGGCGTGCCCAGATCCCGTCCTCTTCTTTTGATCTGTCGAGGCGCATTTGCTTATGGAATCTACAAAGGATTCCTTCTCATTATCTCTAGCAATTCATCAGCTGTCAAAATTCTATATACTATAGTTTGGAGCCTGGTGACCCTTGGGTAATTTAGTACCTAAATTTTTACACCATCTATTATGACACTGTGAACTTTTCTAGAAACCTGAATATCCGAATGTTGAGTAGTCAGCTTCAGCTCAGCCTATCATTCTATCCGAATATGCATATTCTTCTAAGATTTGTATGTGAGAAATCGTAAAAAATTTTATTCCTTCTTGTATGCACATGAACAAAAACGGTTGGTTCTTTCTCTTTGCATTAATATATTGACCTACCACCATGTCACTTATATCTCATACAATTTGCATGAATTAATCGGTGATACTTTTGGCAATGATCTCGAGCTGACAAGCAATTGGCTTGAGGTGATATTCAGCATCATCAAGTGCTCAGTGGGCTGATGCTCTTCACGTTATTGATCGAAAACATAAAAGTGTGAACTCCTTTTTGTTGTTTCATTTGTTTTTTACTGCAGTCTGTAGTTGAGCGAGCTTCAATGACAGTAACAAGCAATGTTGTGTTCTACTGCAGGTGTTCTTGCACTTCGTCCTGGTGAGGAAGCGCAAGATGGAGCTACATTTCTGGGACTTGGAATGGTGTATGCCAAGGAAGCAGCTTTCGTTCCGGCTGCGGTAGAGTCCGAAAGTACCAGCACGAGCGGTCGGCGGCCGTCACCGGCAACGAGGAGATGTAGATGATCACGGACCTGCCCGAGGGGATCCTGCGAGACATAAGAGCTACCTCTGTCTAGTGCGCCTGTTCCATAACATGGATGAGCTAATCCTCAACAACATCTCCGATAGTCTGCTACTCCTTGTGTTCTCGGCAGAGAGAAGGTGATCCATGAGGGCTACCCGGTGCAGCCCATGGTGCTCATCCTTCAAGGCAGTGGCGAAGGACGAAAAAAATTTAAGGTCGGGCAAATCTAAAGCATCAAAAAAAAATTGATGCAAAAAATCAAAATTGTATCGATTTTATAATGGTAATAGAATAATCAATTGACCATAAATTCAAATTTGATTCAATAGTTCAATTGACCATAAAATCAGAAATTATACCTGTCCCCTTTGAAACCGCAGGTTTCTTCCCCTTCTTGTCCATTTCTACCACAAATACGTCGAGCCTAGAGGCCATTAATAGGAAGAAGCGTAACCTATATTTTGAAGGAGGATTAGAAATTATAATTGAGATGAGAAGAAGCCCTAGCTGGGTAAAACCGTGCATCATGAGACCGAGAATTAAGAATTTGAGAAGATGAGAAGGTTGGAGGAGGACCAGGGAGAGGGCGGCCGGATCGGCAGGCAGGTTTGCTAGCGGGGAGTAGATCAGTAGAAGATGGCGGCGCACTTGCCTGCTCGTCGCTCGAGTCCTAGACTTGTTGGCTTAGGATACTGCACAGGGGCCAAGACACGGAGGGGCACCAGCCACACGCGCACACACGACACACGGATCAAGGGCTATTGTTGCTTAGTGCGCGGCCCAGCAAAGGTCCAGTACAGCCGAATCCTCTCTTACGTAGCCATTTTCTAGTACTCCCTCCGAACCATATTACTTGACGTGGATTTGTTAAAATTTGGATGAATCTATATACTCCCTCTGACCCATATTAATTGACTTGGATTTGTCAAAATTTAGATAAACTTATATACTAAATAGTGTCTAGATTCATCCAAATCTAGCCAAATACAAGTCAACTAATATGGGTCGGAGGGAGTATTAAATAGTGTCTAGATTCATTCAAATCTAGACAAATTTAAGTCAACTAATATGGGTTAGAGGAAGTAGTTTTTTCTTCAGAATTCATGTATGTCGAATAGAAGTGTATATATATATATGCGATTTTTTTTTTAGAAATTAAGGTAGGGCAGCTGCCATACCTTGTCCAAAGAGGTCCTTCGCCCCTGCTTCAAGGGAAGACCCGGGCTCATCCGCTGACCAAGGGCATGGGCGGCGTGCGTGTGTGCTGGGCGATGAGCTGGTGTGGTGCTGCATGCGGCGGCCATTCCTGGACCGAGACTCCAGACCTCGTCGTCGACGTTGAAGTGCGTGAAGGCGGCGCTGGCGTTCTCCTGGATGCGCCGAACCTGCAGTACATCAAGGAACCTTGATTAACCGTGATTCCTTTCTTTTAATTCCTGTGATCGTATAATAAACTTTCCTAATTTTGGTTACCAAAAGTTTAGGCAATCTGAAGGCTATGATTTTCTCGATGTTTGATGATTGTGTTTAACGGTTCAGATTCTCTCAATGTTTGATGTACAAAGTGAGCCACCAACTCGAATTTAATAGTAAAGATATTCCAAACTGAAATCAAATTATATACTTAAATTCCTCAAATAATTTTGAAAATATTTTCGTTTGGCCAAATTTTAGTTTGAAATATTACTCAAAACTTACTTGGAACTTGAATTAGGCAAAGGGTTTTAACAACTGAATTCTACATAGGGGCAAAAAAAAAAGATAGGTTTTAAATAAACAGATGGAGAATTGAACCAGGGATCTCACGGACAGAAGGTTTGGGAATTGCCACTAGGATAGCTCACTAGCTGCAATAGGAATTTGACACAACGCGCTTTAATAATATGTGGACAAGGTTGGTCTCTGCTGCAGCGTTGTCTTCACAGAGGTTCATAAAACAAAAACAAAAAAAAAAGCTGAACACGCAAGGATTTGAACTCCAAACCTCACTGTTACATGATCCAGATTGTAACCACTAGACTACAACTCGATTTTTGTTAAGGATGGAGGGTACATGAATTAAGAACAGCAACTACTGGAGTTTAACTGATGGCAGATTCGAGCTCACGAGCTGTACTCACGAAACCATGGTGGATGCATATGTACAGGAGATAGTGGCACCGCGACCACAGTTACAGAAGTAGATGGACGAGAGGGGGAACGGGTTCCGTACCTCACCAGGATGTTGTGGGAGTGTTCGGTAAGGGCGGAGATGGTTCACACATGATGAATTTTTAGGCCGACAAACTCAGTGTTCGGGATGACGACCTTGATTTCTTGCGGCTCCGAGCATCTCAGCATGGCCTACTTGACGAGGACGAAGAGGACATCGAGCTGCACCTCCAGGTGCCATCAGATCTACTTGGGGCTGTCCAAGACTACAGGGCATCGAGGCGTACATGCTCTGCTCGCTCTCTCTCGTTGGGGAAAACTCACAGAGAAGAAAGGGAGGAGGATAGAAACTAAGTGGCGGCGGCACTGACATGCAGATGGAAGGGATTAGGGTTTGATGGGACCTCGCCTTGGTGTGGATAAGTAGAGCGACGGTGCTGACGCGGATGAAGGGAGACGGACACCTGCTCCGTCGCACTACTTGCAGAGACAAGGGGACGGGGATGGAGGGGACAAACAGTAAACGGCGTCAAGGTTTATCTCCACTGAAGAGGTACTGGGCTAGGTGGGCTGGAACTCGGGACCAGCCCCAGAGGAAGGAAGAAAGGCAGCGGTGCTCGGGCTGCTGGGCTGTGACCAGGTATAGTTCTCCCTTCTCTTATTATTTTTATTAACTGTTTTTATTTCTTTTGTTTGTTACTACTTCAAACAAGTGTTTAACTTAAAACTCTTTTGAATCTTTTGTAGATGTTTTGAAAAGAAGTTTTTAGGCAAAGATAAGACAAGAGGGAAATAGCATCAAAGTAAAAAGGGGATGCCCATATACATAGTCATTTTGGGCATTTTACAGGATTAGTAGATTTAGGTTTTACAATTGAACAAAAAATTTATAAATAATATATCTCTCTATAAAATGGATCCAATCTTGTATAAAACAAAATACTGAGAGTCAAAAGAGAGGAGAGGTTAATGGTGATAGCATTTATACAAACAAGACTAAAACATTGCAAGGTTTGATATGATACTCAAATGTAAGGTGGCATGATGACATGAGCATGTGATCATGATGATGCACAAAATGAAAACACATCGATTTTATCGTAGTGGTTTATCCGGGGTGCTACATCAGGCGTACTGGTGGCGTGGTGATGTTGGAGGTGTGTGAGCTGTGCTCCGCCTCCGATCGGGTGTGAACCTGGGGGTGCTCCTTCTCGGTCAGGTACGTATCTTTTATAGGCGTTGGCCAACCGACGACGGAAACGAATATAGATGGGTGCTCAATCTTCGGGACGTCGACGCTTATCTTATCGCCCCACGCATGTAGCTCTCCGATGAAACCGGAGCCATTCGAGAGTTCGGCTGCTAGCCCAAATAAAACTCGTTAGGCGCGTCCAGTAGCCACCGCCCACCATGTACTGATGTACACGAATGTGCCGGCCCGGCCGGCCGGCCAAACCGTATACATACATCTTAGAATTTTAACTGTACGTGTACTCTGCAAAATAAATTGAATTATGATTAGTAGCCCTTTTCCTTTCACGTCTTGCTTAGGGTCATGTCCATGTTGGTAGCTCGGACGTGCGCATGCACTTTGATGCATACTAGCCTCACATTTGGGCTGATCCATCGAGAATGACCAGCTCCACATATGAATATACATTGCTTGTCATTAGAGTCTTAGCCTAATTCTGATACAAATTAGGGTCGAACAAATGCCCCCCGCCAAGTGGATTTCGAGCGCAAAGCGAATCGAACTCGACTTGGCGAGAAACCAATTTGACGCAAATATTTGATTGCTGCCTTGTTCACCATGTAGAGGTGGCGCGGGTAAATCCTGGCACGTTTGTATTTGTTTGAGAAAATTTGTTGGGCCATGTAGCAGCTATGACGCCAACCAACAAAACATCCTCAATTTGCCTCCGTTGCGCAGCGAAGTACCATGCTACGTCTTGAAAGAAAATTTATCAACCTAGTCGTGACCGCGTCGCCGCAGCGGTGCCAACCGACTAGATCGAAGGGTTTCACAGATTCGTGCTAGCCGCACTGGCGCACTACACTGCTCCCGTATCTTGATGTGTTGGTGTAGATCAGACGCCAGAAAGGCGTCGGCGTCGACACCACCCCGGTATCGCCGGTGAGGTTGGTGGAGCCACTTGACGTGGAAGGCACTCGGAGTATTGCAAATGCCCAATTGCCATTCCGCTTGTAAAAGCATATGGCCGATTATTTACTCGAGAAATAAAGCACACAAAAGCCAGAAAAACATAATCGAGAGAAAACATGGTTTTGGTTTTGGATTTTTAAAATGTTGGCTTTCCATTATACACTAGCTATATGTGTGATATTAGAAAAGGCACTGAAGGACTTGTCTTCGAGGATCGCCGCAAGACCATGACGATTACAACCGTCCTTCCGTATGCGTGTGGAGACGCCGTCTTGAGATGCTTCCAAGAGGCGATGAGAATCATACTCTAGCCCATCCTGGTACCGAGGAGCCCCACGGCCCAGCCATGCCCCTGCGATACCCCGAACCCAGAGACTTGGGCATGGTAAAACGAGGGAGTAAGGCTTTGGGACAACAGCTCACGAAACTTCCGCGCCTTATTGAGGGGTGGTGAACAGCTACCTTCCGCCTTCCTTCGAATGGTTCCCTTATGCTTGGGACGGTTTAGACTTGCTTCTTGGAGTTTATGTATTTTTGCCCTCCTACGGGACTGCTTGCAAGGTCCACTTGGGTGACCATGGACTTCATGAGATTGCTTGCACTCTTGGAGATACTTTTTTTTGTTTTTGGCTTGAACTTCTAAGATTCTCTTCTTCTTTCTTCGCTTGGGGAGCCATCTTGGGAACTTGGAAGGCACCGTTCACCTTGGTGGACTAAGGAACCCTCTGGCACTTTATCTGGAGCTTTTTTTTTGTGGCACACCCCAGGGTTGTCACGCGGCTATGCACCGAGTCGGGCAGCCTTTTCATGATCTTTTCCTATGGTCTTCCCTAGGGTGTGAGCCTCTACGAGCGTGAGGCACGCCGGGGAGCATGAGGGGCGTGGAGTCTCGGTATGCTGAAGTGCCCAAGTGATCTTCTCCACTGCCTCTGGAAGCATGCACTTGGTACGTGTCGTGCTTTGTGGGTGTAGGTGTCGCTCCACTTGCAATTTGGCGCCTCGTGCCGCCCTCCGACAAGTCCTAAGGCAGCCAAATCTTCAATCACCAGCACAGTATGTTTAGGGAAAGCCAGTTTTTTTTGTTATTGGGGGAAAACAGACGATCCACACTATGCAAAGGAGAATGCATCATGGACTTGAGACGACTGAAGGACTCCCCATAGGAAAAAAAACGGAAAAAGAAAGGCAACGGAAGAAGCAAATATTTAGCAGAAATATTTTTTAAGAGACCTTCCGTTGATTGGAGGCATGGGCCGGGCTCCTTGAGGATCGACCAGCTGGTATGCACCCCCGTCGTAGGCTTGCTCGATGGCGTAGGGTCCTTCCCACTTTGGCTCGAACTTCCCCTTCGTCTTGTGTGTGACGACGATGGGGCGCCTGAGGACAAGCACTAGCTCGCCCTTCCGAAAGACGCGTTGCCTCACGAGCTTGCCGTAAGCTCTTACCATGTTTTGACGGTAAAGCTCCAAGTTCTGCAGGGCTTGGAGACGCTCCTCCTCTAGGGCGTCAAGCTCCTGGAATCGCAGTTGTACCTGTTCATCTTTTGTGAGTTCATCTTGGATGGCGACACGAAGAGAGGGTAGCTGTACCTCCAATGGAAGTACCGCCTCACTCCCATAGACGAGGGAATAGGGTGTAGACTGAGTTGGGGTATGGACTGTAACGCGGTACGCCCATAGAGACTCGAAGAGACGGTCGGGCCAGTCCCTTCTATGTCTTGTCGCCGTCTTCTTGAGTATCTTGCCGAGCGTCTTGTTGAAGGCCTCGATTGCTCCATTGGCTTGAGGGTAGTAGCCGGTGGATTAGTTCCACTTGATCTTGTACTTCGCCATGAACCTGTACATCTTGTTGGATTTGAATGCCTTGCCGTTGTCGGAGGTGATACGGTGTGGTATCCCAAAGCGATGTATGATATTTCGCTCTAGGAAGTTGATGACGTTGTCGCTCTTCACCTCCCGCAGCGGGACAGCCTCCGCCCATTTGGAGAAGTAGTCCGTCGCTGCAAGGATGAAACGATGGCCCCTGGAAGATGGCGGGTCGATGGGTCCGATGACGTCAATCCCCCAGGCGTCGAAGGGCCATGGGGGAATGGTGGGGTGTAGAGGAACTGGCGGCTGATGCTTGAAGTCGCCATGGATTTGGCAACCATGGCATGACCTGGCTACCTGGAGGCAGTCCTTCATGATGCCGGGCCAATAGTACCCAGCCAGGCGTATGGCATGGTACATCTTGGCTCCACCTTGGTGTCCACCGCAGACCCCGTGGTGCACCTCTTGTAAGATCTTTTTGGCTTCATCTTGGTTGACGCACCGAAGTAGAATCTCTTGCCCATGAGACCGTTTGTACAAGACACCGGCCTTATATACATAGGAGGGAAGTCGCCGTTGGAGTTGGCGCCTCTCGACGGGGTCGTCAGGGAGGCTGCCGTGCTTGAAGTAGTTGAGGAAGGGTTGTAGCCACTCGTCCTCCTCCACGACGTTCGTCGTGATGGTGTTGACTTCCTCTTCCTCCGGGATGAGCTCTAGGACAGCGGGAAGAAGCCACCTTTCTTCCACCGTCACTTGCGTGGATTTATCACACAGGAGCACCAAAGGCCTTGATTTGCCAAGGCATCGGCAGGTGCATTCCTGCTTCGCGGGACATGGAGAACTTCAACATGTTGGAATTTCTCCATAAGCTTCCGGGCCGCACCGTAGTATGGCACCAGTTCCGGCTTGCGTACCTCGTAGATGTCGTTGACTTGCCGAACGATGAGCTGGGAATCTCCATAGGCTCGTAAAGAACGGACCTCCATGGAGAGTGCTAGGAGGAGGCCAAAGATGAGCGCCTCGTACTCCGCCTCATTGTTGGAGCATTCTTCCTTGAGAAGGGAGAATGAGTGATACATCACCCCTCCTTGTGGAGTCTTGAACACCAATCCTGCTCCTCTCCGCTTGGGTGTGCCATCGGTCGGCATCGTCGCGAGGCACCATCAAGTAGAGCTCCCATGGAGCCTCGACCTCATGTGAAAACCTCCTCGTCGGGAGGTTGGTGATGAGCGGAGAGTCGTCGAGACGGATGCGCCAAGGAACTCCGCCAAGGCTTGGCCCTTGATCGCTTTCTGAGACACAAAGGTGATGTCGAACTCCATCATGAGCAATGCCCATTTTCCGAGTCGCCCCATTAGTGCAGGCTGACTTAGCACGTACCTTATGGGATCCGCTCTAGCAACAAGCTGGATTTGGAGTGCTAGCATGTAGTGCCTCAACTTCTTCAATGCGAATATAAGCGCCAAGCATAACTTCTCTATTGGAGAGTAGTTTCGCTCAGCGCCCACCATGGTGCTCGGTAGTAGAAAGCCACCTCCTTCCCTTCCTCATTGTGCTTTGAGAAGAGCACCTATTGAAGTAGGCTGTTTGCAATGTATAGAATAAGAGGGCTCTTTTACGAGCTGCCAAAACAGGTGGGTTAAGTAAGTACTTCTTGATGTCGAATCCTCTTTGACACCCTTCATCCCATACGAACGGAGCTCCCTTCTTCATGAGACTTGAGAAGGGTTGGATGCGTCCCGAGAGGTTGGAGATGAAGCGACGGATGTACGCCAACTTCCCTTGTAAACCTCTCAATTCCTTGAGATTACAAGGTGGTGGCATGTTGAGGATGGCCTTGATCTTCTTCGGTTCGATCTCTATGCCTCGATGATGGACAACGAAGCCTAGGAAGAGGCCCGATTGAACGGCGAAGGCACATTTCAACGGGTTCATCTTGAGCTGTTGTCGACGTAGGCGCTCAAAGATGACCCGGAGGTCCTCCTGATGATCCCGGTGGTCCTTGGTCTTCACCACCATGTCATCTACGTAGCACTCCACCGAATGGTGGATCAGGTCGCCGAGGATGTATGTCATGGCCCGCTGGTACGTCGCACCAGCATTCTTCAAGCCGAATGGCATGACGGTGTAGTAGAAGTTGCCCTTCGGGGTCCTGAACGCGGTGTTGATGGCGTCGTCCGGATCCATCTTGATTTGGTTGTAGCCTGACGAACCATCCATGAAGGATAGCGCACCATGGCCCGTGGTTGAGTCGACGACCATTTCCGTGATTGGCAGGGGAAAGTCATCTTTGGGGCATGCTCGATTTAGGTCGCGGAAGTCTTGGCACACCCGTACCTGGCCATTCTTCTTCTCCACGGGGACGATGTTTGCGAGCCACTCGGTGTATTTCGCCTCTTTGATGAAATCTGCAATGATTAATTTATCGACCTCGGCGATGACTTGGTCTTGAAACTCCGGACGCAAGCGCCGCGGAGGCTGCTTGACGGGGCGGTGTTGCGGGTCAATCGCCAGCTTGTGTGTAGCGACACGAGGGTCGAGCCCCGGCATCTCTTTGTAGCTCCAAGCGAAGCAATCTCGATACTCCATCAAGAAGCGTCGATAGCTTTCCCGTTCCTCTTCCGTCAGCGTGGAGCTGACGAAAGTGGGACGTGGATCGTCCTCGGTTCCGAGGTTGACTTCGACAAGTTCATCGATGGTGGGCTGACCACCGTCTTCCATCTCCTGTGGAGCCAGCGTGGGTTCGACCTCTTCTTCTTCCTTGACCGGCGCATCGTCGATGGAGTTTTGGCGGTGAAGGCCATGACGTGGCAGTTCCATGTCGTCTCGTGAAGAGACAGACGTAACATGACACGTGACTTGTGCGACGCCGTTGAGTCCTCCTTCTTCTTCATCGTCGTGGCCACCCGGGTGGGTGTACCCAAGCCCGAACTTGATCCGAGTCTTGCCCTTCTGCTTGATGAGGTCCTCGGCTTGCCTCCACCATGACTCGCAAACCGCGGGTGGCGGCGGTATTCTACTGTTTTGCCGAAGCGTGAACCCCGCCTTCTCCAGCAAGCGAGCCATCTTGGGCTCGGCCTTCATTGTGGATAGCGCTTCTTCTGTATCACCGCGAGGTTGGGGAAGCTCAAATATGGAGTCGCAATGTTGTACCTGTGGAACTTTATAGAAAATGGTTTGGGTTCTAGACCCAGATGAACTTGGGATAGCCCAAACCTCCAATGGAGAAGCCGTGGATATGTAGAGGGATGGGGGCTGCATGACACGAGCTCCCTGCAGCTTCCTCTATCTCCTTTATTCTCCTCCTAACCACCCCGGATGAGTGGGTGCACCTTCCTCTTTTGGAGTGTTGCGCACCGATGTGATCGTAAGGCGCATCACGCTGCCGATCAATGCCTTCGTCCTTCACAGGCACTGCAGAGCCGCCAAGTGTTAAACAACTAGGCTCTTGGTGCGCGAAGTCGATGAAGATGTAGGATCCTCTTGTAGGCGTCATTGCCGACCTCAACGTGATTGGCGTGGGCTTCGGTACCTTGCCTTCAATAGCAACGGGCTACGGGCAGGCGTGAAGATCTTGCCCAAGAAGATCGGGGTAGAGCTCCCATCCATCACGGGGAAGGGCTTGTAGTCGTTTTCACGGTCGAGGAAGATCGCCACGCCCGGGGTTCCTTCGGCGAGAGGAGGAACCCGTGCGTCCATGAGGAGCATGGTATGATGGTATCGTGCTTGACGGTGGCGCAACACCGGTTTGATTAAGACATCAACCTGGTGTTGTCCGCCCGACATGTTGGTCATTGTCTTCGACGGGAAGTAGTACCGCATCCGCATGATGCGACTCTTGCTGAGTGTAGGGGTTGGTGTTGCGATGATGCGTTGTTGTGTGCCATTGCCGTCGAGGAACTTTAGGCATTGGTGAAGGGTAGAAGGCACCACGCGATATTTGTGGATCCAAGGCCTCCCTAAGAGAGCCGAGTAGGAGGTGTTCGCTTCGATGACGAAGAACCGCACCTTGAAGCTGAATGTAGACATCCGGATCTTCACCGTGATGGCCCCGGTGTTGGCTTCCCTTGGTTGTCGGCCGCATATCATCACGTCGGTGGACTCCAGTGTCGCCCACCGTGAAACCTGCGTTTCAAACTCCGGACGGGCGGTATGTTCCTGGCGGACCACAGGTCGATGAGGATCCGACGAAGATGCGCGGCCCCAATGTTTCCCTCCACGTAAAGTGGGCGGTTATGGGCACCATCTTCTATGAGATTGTCATCTTCGTCGAACGTGATCTCATTCACGAACAAGGGATTGGCACAGAGATGATGCTTTGCCATGCACACTTCATAGATCTCCGGAGCCTGGAGCGCCTTGATGAGGGCTTCACGCAGGTTTGGCACCAGCATGAGCGCATCGTGCACACTCAAGAGCGCTGGAATTCGCTTGAGGTGGGTGATGATGTTGTAGTCGATGTCCTGTGGTTTCGCCTTCCCACCATCATGCGCTTCTGGTGCCTCTTCATGCGGTGTTGCCTCCTTATGGGCTGCCGGCTTGTCCACTCTCGTTTGCTTAGCCTTCAGGGGGTCGGGTAAGACCTTTCCCCCACGCAGGTTCATGTTCACCTCTTCCACCTGCGGGTTCTTTGTGGCGCCTTGCGTGGAACGCCTCGTGCTCTTCAGGAGTGAACATGTCGTCCGACTCGGAGCTGGGCACGTCCTTGTAGTCGAGGATGACGTTGCAACTCGCCATGTTTCGTGCTTGATAGGAGCGAGCCTCATCTTGTACTCCTTCGAGACCCTCCGTTGGCCCTTGGTCCCAATCATGGGGTAGGAACTGCACCAAAGTGCGTAGTCCCCGCCCTGGTCGGGGGAATGACTCATCTCCCTCGGACTTGGGGACGAACCTCGGTGGGGGACGGCGTTGACTTGGATCAACTCGCCTTAGAATTGTTGGGGGAGCGCGTGTTGATGATGTCGGACGAGGAGGTCGAGTTGGAAGGTCCCTCGGGTATGGCTTTCGACGGACCGTGCTCCAAGGCTTCTCCATGGACATGGTTAGTGTAGAATCCTGGTGAAGGGGAGGTGTTGATGCTGTCGCCAGGACGAGGTTGGATAGTTGGCCCTCAACTTGTGAGAGGGGCGCCCATACATCTTCATATTCATCGCCTTTCCTTGATGAAGAGGGCACCACTACGCTCACCATGTTCACAGCTTGGTAATCTGGATTGATAGCTTCCGGGTCCAAGTTGATCCTCTTTTCATTGACGGCTCTCTGGAGCCATTCCTTGAAGGCGACGCAGTCCTCGATGACATGTCCCACGTACCTATGATATGGGCAAAACAAAGCATTATCTGTCATCCCCAGTTGATCGGGTCTTCGAGCTTCTGGAAGGTTCAAAGCTCGATGTTCCATCAGCTGGTTGGACATGTCCTTCACCAGCTCTCTGCGGAAGATGTATTGCTTCTTGAGGAGCTCTTGCATCGTGGGTCGTTGCCTTACTCCCGCTTGCTCGCCTCTTCTTGCGCCCAACATTGGCACATTGCCTTGGGAGTGGAGGAGAAGACCCTAGTGGCATTTGCCTCCGCGGTGCCTTCATCTTGGCCCCATTATTGGTTGGCTTGGATGTTGATGCGAAGCGCTTGGACGGTCGAATATAGTGGCGTTCTTGTAGAGCTCCATGATCTGTGGTGATTTCTCGAACTCTAGCCGTTGCCGCCACCGCCGTTAAGAGCTTTGAAGGTCCTAGGCTCGCGCCAGAGACCTCAAGTGACCAATGTTGTTGCATCCCGTGGACACACATCTCGATGGCGTCCTCAAGGTGCATCTCTCGGGCGAGCCGCACATAGCTGTTGCGGAAGCGAATGACGTACTCGTCAATGGACTCATCTCGTCGTTGACGAACTTGTGCAAGCTCGACGACAGAGAAGTCCTTCTTCATGGCGACGAAGTGCTGCTTGAAGACCTCCTTCATGCCTGACCAACTTTCGATAGATCCGACCGCCAAAGCCGATGGAAGGGCGGGGCGGTTAACGACCACGAAAATTGTCGAAGGAGAAGTGACGCGTTGTTTGTAGTGTCCCGCACGGCACGCCAAGTGCTCCTTGCATCACCCGTCCGTCGAATTGACGAACTTTGGTGGGTGCCACCTGCAGGAATGACACCAGGTCGTGCCATGATTCGTAGGGCTTCTCCAACTCGCTCCCCATGGTGCGAGGAGCATTATCGACCTTCAATTGCTCGAATCTTTTGTCTACCATGTCTTTAAGCATGTCGTGGTAGCCTTTCAGCATGCTTTGTTGTGGCGTTGTGTCGGCTGGACCGACGGTCTAGCTCATTGGGGAGCATGTGTGCTTGTTTCTTCGTGTTGGCGCTCAGGATGGGGTGGCGCACTTGTTAGAGCGCCCGCCTGCAACTCCTCCACTTGTGGGTCTACCACTCCTGGTGGTACGCTTTGTGGCGGGCCACCGTTGTTGTTGTTGTTCATCATGAGCTCGATGAACTGGTCGAGTTTTGATGTCAATTGATCAATCTTCTGGCGCTGCTCCTTCATCTCTTCTTCTAGTGCAGCTTCTCCCCGCCGATGCACTAGCTCGCGGATGCAGTCGTCGTTCTTTCCACCGCTCACCGCCATGTGGGCTGGTGCGGTATGTAGATCTTCAAGGCCATCTTCACGGTCGATAGGGACCAAGGAAGGCGAGCTCGTGCTATGGAGGGGAGTTTGTAAGTTTCTCCAACGAGGAGGTGGAAGAAGAGTCGGAGAAGCTCTCTTCATCGTCGGCGTAGTCGTCAATCCCTTCCTTTTTGGTTGATCTGTCCGTCACACTCCGAAGTGCGACAGACCTTAGCCGTGTCTTGGCTCCAGGTCGACTTGCAACCTGCAACAACTCGTCGGGATCTCGTGGGAGTCTTGAGGTGATGTCGGTGTAGAGTCGCGGCGAAATGTTCGGGTGATATCCCGAGTCTCCATCAGAAAGTGAGCCTTTCCGCCATGATGGGAAGGCATGGGCGGATCTTGCTCCCTCTTCCCTTGTAGAAGCGTTGGCCTTGGCCTCCGCGATGCCCTTTGAACCATGAACGACATGGCCGAGGCGTGGCAAGAAAGCCTTCTTGAAGTCAGCTTTGGGGTTCGCACGATCTCCTCGTCCGAGGGATAGCCAAACTCGTGGGTGACTTGAGGAGGTTGCCAACCGTCGTTTGGCTCAAGCCTTGGAACAAGCGATGCCGCACAAAGCAAGGTTCTTCTTTGTTGCCTCCTTTTCCTTTCCATCCCCCTGCTGAAGGGCATCATCTCCGATCTTCTCGTCCCCTTGCGGAGAGGTAAGCGGAGGTTTTGTGGGAGGCATCTCTTCTTTTCCCGGGGCAACGGAGGTTGAAGCCCCAAGATCCGCCTCGGGGTTGGAGGCAGTTGCGGCTGGAGTCTCCTCGACGCCCTCCATTGGCATGGCTGTCGATGTTGGTGTCTTTTGCCTCCGAGGAGGCGAAGATGACGATGTGTCCATCGCCTGTTCATAGACTTGTTGAGGATTTGCTGAAGGAAGCGGTGGTGGAACCGCTTCGCCCTTTTGTTCGGCACCCCCTAAGGGCATCTTGCGTGGTTTTGGAGCGAGGCGGCTGAGCAGGTAATTGTACCGCTCGTGCCGCTCCAGGTTTGGAGAGATGCGGAAGCCGATCCTATCACTTTCTTGAATGACCCCACCATTGGGTCGTACCCGAACTTGGGTATGGCGGAGCACCAGGTCTTAGAGTTCTTTGTATAGAACTTGGCGATTCCTCCGGCGCCTCTCGCGCTTGCGTTGGTTCTCTGTGAGGACCTGCCGGGTTCTTGAGGGTGCTAGTGGCGTTGGTAGAAGAGGCGGTGCAGCTCGCGGCGTTGATGTGGTAGGCACGTCCCTTGCAGGGCGCACTTGGAGTCGCTCTCCACGCCTAGGCGGGGATGAAGGCCGTGGTGGAACTGCATCTCGTGGAGGATCCCTAGGTCTCCACTGTTGAGTGGGACGAGGGTCCCTCTCATCATCTTGATGTCGTGACCAACGGTTCCAACGTGGGGGCATGTTAGGATGCCCCCGGTGTGCATGTCTGATGGGTGAAGGTTGGCGTCGGGGCGCCAAGGTATGGCGCTCATGTTGAGGACGATGACTAGGGGCTTGGTGCCTAATCCTGCCCCCAGCTGGTGCTGATGAAGAACTTGGCGCTCCTTGCTCATGGAGCCGCCTCTGGATGCTATTCATTTGATCTTGCAAGCGGCGGAACTCCTGCCGTAGGTCTTCTCCGCGTGGTGCAGGTACCTCGTTCCGAAGAACGGCGAACATGTTGTCATTGGGGATGGGGCGACCATTGATCGCCGAAGTGTGGCAGCATGGTGCACACATGCATCTTCGAGGATCTTCAAGGTTGATGGAGAGCGTTGGGCCTGGAAAGACGGACTCTTTTCGGGAGTACCGTTTCCAAAACTCCCTCATGATGGCTCTTCTCACCACCAACTTGACCTCTGATGGTTCAGTGCTAGTACATGTGAACACCTTGTCCGCGAGGTCCCTTGCGCCGAGGGACCAATCTTCCGCAAGAACCGTGCCCGTGGTGATGCGAGAGCTTAATAGCTGGTGAAGGCGTTGTACCTTACGGCACTTCCTCCTGTAGTTCCTTAGTGGATGCGGGCTTTCTGAAAAACGGGCGTTTGCCATGCGTCTCCGCAGGTCATCGGAGGCGGCTTCCAAGCCTCCAAGAAGATCCACTCCGGTGCGCCTAGGTGTTGGCGTCGGCAGCTCCGGGTGCAAAGGCGGGGTAGGGGCGCGAAGTGACACCTCTCCCGCCCGCTTGTCGGTGACGTTGGAAGAGAGGCGTTGGAGCGCCCTCATGTCCCCTTTGACGTTATGTCCCGTTGACTCCTTCAACAGGACGCGCGCCTCGAGCATCAACTCGCGGCGCTCCTTCTTGGCCATGGCGGATGCCCGCCTTTGCGCCTTCTTGGATCGCGCAGTTTGGAACTGCGCTGGCTCCTGGGCTTGGTGCATGAACATCTTGGTGCCGACCTCGACGACCACCATGGGCGGAAAGGATGATCCAAAGTGGATCACCCAGGGCTCCGTGTTGATGGCGTGGGGGATTCCTCCTGCATGAAGATGACCTTTGATCAGCGGAGGTCCTCGCCGTTGGCTTGTCGTGCAGGATGCTGTGTGGGTTGGGTGAACGGGCGAAGACGATTCTGACGACCACAGCGGAGAAAAGATGGGAGGAGAACCATGTCCCACCGGGCGTGCCAATTTGTTTGACACGAGAAAAACGTTCTGGAAAAGTCGAACGTAGGCTACTCGAGGGAAGAAGGATGGTAGCGTGTTATTTCTCATGCGCCGGGGTAAAGAAAAAGAAATGCGGGCGTGCCAGTGTACCGTAGTACACAAGAAAAGGTAGGGAAGATGCATTTCATTAATCTCTTGTGGAGAAATAAAGTACAAATCCCTGATATAGTGCGCTTCGTGGCCTGCTTGCGCGGCCAGCCTGACTGTGGCGATTGCGATCTCATGGTTCCCGGGGCCTCGGAAGGCACCCGGTTAATTACTCCCGCAGGTTACGCCGCGAGACACCTCCGATTAAGCCGTGTGGTCGTCTTCGCTTCGCGTTCTCCATGCATGATGTGGTGGTGGTGTGTGTGTGGCGGCAGCCGTGTCGTGTCCTCGTCGGTACACGCGCCGCGAGTAGCATGGCCTTTGCTCCGGCCATGCCCGCCCTCGCCATCGTGCCTCGTCGGTCTTGACGGCGTCAATGTAGTTGGAGTTGGAGTAGCATGGGTCCGCTCAGCTGGGACTTCTCGACGACCAGCAGTCTCGTCGGGGTGCGCAAGGGGTATGCCTCGCAGGAGTAAGTGTTGGTGGAGATCGGCGTCGGTGCAAAACCGACACGCGCCTACAAGTCGGTGCAGCCAACGTGGTCGACACCTCGTCTCGGTCCGACGCCGAGTTCACGGCTGTCGTCCTAGACAAGAGCGTCGTCTCACGGGCTCGTGGAGATGGAGGTGGGTATGACGCCGGATTGTAAGTCGGCAGGACTTTCGCCTATGCTCGCCGGCTTCACGGAGATGGAGCTAGCACCGGGTTGTACGATGGACACCCCGATGCTATCGCCTATGGCTCGCGGAGGCGGAGATGGCGACGACTTGCATACTAGCGACCCCGCCATCACTCGTCTTCGTCACGCCTCGCCGGAGTGAATAAGGCGCCGGGCTCGATGGGAGGAGAGATGGTGCCGGGCTGCGCGCCGGCAGCCGCGCGCCGTCGGGGCCGTCGTCTTGTTGGCGTCCGTAGGAGGTGAATAAAGGTAGGGCTGCCCGCCGCCGCCGTCTTAGGCAGCATGGCTTGTTGAGATGGACGTGGCGCGAATGCATGCCGGCTGCCTTCTCGTCTCTGCGCGCCGTAGTCGCAAGGTTCGATGGGGAAGAGATGGCGCGCTGATGCCCGCCGGCATCGCGAGCTGCCTTTTGGCGCGCCACACCAGAGCGGAGATGGCGATGGAGCCGGGCTGCACGCCGGCAGCCTCACGTTCTCGAGGTCGTGCTCTTGGTGGCGGAAGAGATGGAGGTGGCGCCGGGCCGTACGCCGGCAGCCGCGTCGTCTAGGCCATCCTCTTGGTGGCGTTGGAGATGGCGCCGGGCTGCACGCCAGCCCGCGCGCCGGGCCGTCATCTTGGTGGCGCCGAAGATGGCGCCGGCCGCTGGCAGCCGCGCTGCCGAGGCTGTCCTCTCGGTGGTGTTGGAAATGGCGCCGGGTTGCACGCCGGCAGCCGCGCGCCCTCGGTCCGTCATCTTGGTGGCGCCGGAGATGGCGTCGGGCTGCCGCAGCCTGCGCTGGCCGCCGTCGAGCCCTCTCGGTGGTGTTGGAGATGGCGTCGGGTTGCACGCCGGCAGTCGCGCGCCCTCGGTCCGTCATCTTGGTGGCGCCGGAGATGGCGCCGGGCTGCACGCCGGCAGCCGTGCGCTCTCGGGTCCGTCGTCTTGCTGGCGGCACCGGCAGCCGCGCGCCCTCGAGGCTCATGGTAGTGGAAACGACGCCGGCTTGCACGCCGGCTGCCCCACCGTCGCCCGTCGGACGTATCCGCCTCGGCGCGGCAGCGTGTGCATGTGTGTGTATATGCTGTAGAGAGAAAAAAAGAGAGAGATTCAACCATGATTCTCACCATTAGAAAGCTCCATGGCCTCCTTTCTTGCTCCCGACGTGTTTCACCGGCTTGGTTGTGTATGGGATTTTATATGTGGTATACTCGGCTTGTGTATGGATCGGGAAGTGCAGATGGGTTCAGGCGTACTGGTGGCGTGGTGATGTTGGAGGTGTGTGAGCTGTGCTCCGTCTCCGATCGGGTGTGAATCTGGGGTGCTCCTTCTCGGTCAGGTACGTATCTTTTATAGGCGTTGGCCAACCGACGACGGAAACGAATATCGATGGGTGCTCAATCTTCGGGACGTCGACGCTTATCTTATCGCCCCACGCATGTAGCTCTCCGATGAAACCGGAGCCGTTCGAGAGTTCGGCTGCTAGCCCAAATAAAACTCGTTAGGCGCGTCCAGTAGCCACCGCCCACCATGTACTGATGTACACGAATGTGCCGGCCCGGCCGGCCGGCCAAACCGTATACATACATCTTAGAATTTTAACTGTACATGTACTCTGCAAAATAAATTGAATTATGATTAGTAGCCCTTTTCCTTTCACGTCTTGCTTAGGGTCATGTCAATGTTGGTAGCTCGGACGTGCGCATGCACTTTCATGCATACTAGCCTCACATTTGGGCTGATCCATCGAGAATGACCAGCTCCACATATGAATATACATTGCTTGTCATTAGAGTCTTAGCCTAATTCTGATACAAATTAGGGTCGAACAACAGCCATGGCGGCCTGGCCGCCATCCACGACCACGCTTCTCCCAGATTGAGAGAGAGGAGAGGCGGGTCGGGTGGCGAGCGACGCAGTGAGGAGCAAGGGGATTAGGGTTGTGGTGAGGGGCGACTGTCGAGCAAAGAGAGAGGAAGGAGTGGCGGCGAGGTCTGCGAAGAGGAGCGATGGGATTAGGGTTTGGGGGTCAGTCCCTCTCGACCATGTTGATATCACGAAATTACCCCTGATCACTTCTGTGGTGTAGTCTATGGGACTCTAGGGCGTTTCTATCATTCCACGTACAAAGACAGGGGCAAGGAGGCGCGGGATAAAATTTTGGTCGTTGGATGGAGTGCATGTAAACGGATGAGATCACCTTCGGTGGGGTAATCCGTGGGTATTCTTATTCTCTATTCTGATTGGTTGCACCATTTTTCATTTTCTAAGTGTTAAAACGGGCCGTTTTGTGAAGCAACCACCAAATAAAAGTTTTAAAATGCTATCATACCATTTTTCAAAAATAATATGCCACCTTACATGGAAAAATGACCCAATTTGTGTATCTCAAACATTTCCGTTCATCCCTGGCAAAAAAGAGAAATTCCAGCCGAATCGGTAGGAAGTGGGTCCGATTTGAACTACAGGTACATGATTCGATGCCCGTGATTTTTTTTAAAATGATTTTTAGACTCACAATCTGCTGTTTCTTCAGAGATCCGATGCAAGTTTAGCGAGGCGCAACCCCGAGTTAAGAACCTTCATGCCTGCCCGTTTTGACCATAGTTTGAAATGGGCATAAAATTTTCAAAAACGGTCCGATCAATGCAAATCCTTCGCGTGGTGTCTTATTATGTGACATAGTTGCAAGTAAAAATACCAAACTTGGTATATTGCAAGTGTCTCAAAAAAACATTCTCAGAAATGACCTATCATGTTCGAGGTTTCATGGCTTTCGGGCCAAACGACCAATGTTATGGCCAGAATCGCGGCATAGTTTGTGATATTGTTCCCATATTGTGCACACATATGTATTGTGGGATGGCGAACAATGTTCCAGGAGAAAGTTTTCCTTTTCGTCGCACAGAAAAACCATTTTCCATTTTCCGAGCGCAAAAAACGGGCCGTTTTGTGAAGCAACCACCAAATGGAAATTTCAAGATGCTATCATTCCATTTTTCAAAAATAATATGCCACCTTACATGGGCAAATGACCCAATCGGTGTATCTCAAACCTTTCCATCCACCCCTGGCGAAAAAGACAAATTTCAGCCGAATCGGTAGGAAGTGAGTCTGATTTGAACTACAGGTACATGATCCGATGCCCATGATTTTTTTTTAAATGATTTTTAGACTCAAAATGTGTTGTTTCTTCAGAGATCTAATGCAAGTTTAGCGAGGCTCAGCCCCGAGCTAAGAACCATCATGCCAGCCGTTTTGACCATAGTTTGAAACAGGCATAAAAATTCAAAAACGGTTTGATCAATGCAAATCCTTCGCATGATGTCTTATTATGTGACATAGTTGCAAGTACAAATACTAAACATGGTATATTGCAAGTGTCTCATAAAAACCTTCTCAGAAATGACCTATCATGTTCGAGGTTTCATGACTTTCGGGCCAAACGACCAATGTTATGGCCAGAATCATGGCATAGTTTGTTATACGGTTCCCATATTGCGCACACATATGTATCTTGGGATGGCGAACAATGTTTTAGGAAAAGTTTTCCTTTTCGTCGCACGGAAAAACCATTTTCTATTTTCTGAGCACAAAAAATGGGTCGTTTTGTGAAGCAACCACCAAATAAAAATTTCAATATGCTACAATCCTATTTAAAAAAAATAATATGCCATCTTACATGGACAAATGTACCAACCGGGATATCTCAAACCTTTTCGTCCATCCCTGGCGGAAAAGACAAATTCCTGCTGAATCGACATGAAGTGGTTCCGATTTAAACTACAGGTACAAGATCCGATGCCCATGGTTTAAAAAAAATCATTTTTAGACTCATAATATCATGTTTCTTCAGAGATCCAATGCAATTTTAGCGAGGCTCAGCCCCGAGCTAAGAATCTTTATGCCCGCCGTTTTGACCATAGTTTGAAACGGGCATAAAAAATTAAAAAACGGTCTGAACTATGTGAAACATTCGCGTGGCGTCATGTTATATGACAAAGTTCCAACGAAAAATATCAAACTTGGTAAATTGATTGCGTCTCGAAAAACCTTCTCAGAAATGACCTATCATGTCCGAGGTTTCATGGCTTTCGGGCCAAACGACCAATGTTATGGCCAGAATCATGACATAGTTTGTGATAACATGCTCATATTGTGCGCGCACGTGCATCGTGGGATGGAGAACAATGTTGCAGGAGGAAATTTTCCTTTTTGACACATGAAAAATCCATTTTCCATTTCCCGAGCGCAAAAAATGGGGCGTTTTGTGAAGCAACCACCAAATGATAGTTTTAAAATGGTACCACCATATTTTTTAAAAATATTAGACCATCTTACATGGACAATGTACCAACCGAGATATCACAAACCTTTTCGTCCACCACTGGCAAAAAAGACAAATTCCTGATGAATCGGTAGGAAGTGGGTCCGGTTTGAACTACAGGTACATGATCCGATGCTCATGATTTTTGGAAAAAAATCATTTTTTAGACTCATAATATGATGTTTCATCAGAGATCCAATGCAAGTTTAGCGAGGCTTATCCCCTAGCTAAGAACCTTCGTGTCCGCCGTTTTGACCATAGTTTGAAACGGGCATAAATTTTTTAAAAAATGGTCTGACCTATGTGAAACCTTCGCATGGCGTCATGTTATATGACAAAGTTTCAAGGAAAAATAGCAAACTTGGTAAATTGACTGTGTCTCGAAAAAACCTTCTCAGAAATGACCTATTATGTTCGAGGTTTCATGGCTTTCGGTCCAAACGACCAATGTTATGGCCAGAATCATGGCATAGTTTGTAATAATCTGCCCATATTGTGCACGCATGTGCATCGTGGGGTGGAGAACAATATTGCAGGAGGAAGTTTCCTTTTTGACACACGGAAAATCCATTTTCCATTTTCCGAGCGCAAAAAAGGGGTGTTTTGTGAAGCAACCACCAAATGACAGTTTTAAAATGGTACCACCATATTTTGTAAAAATATTAGAACACATTACATGGACAATGTACCAACCAGGATATCTCAAACCTTTCCATCCACCCCTGGCGAAAAAGAAAAATTCCTGCCGAATCGGTAGGAGGTGGGTCCGATTTGAACTACAGGTACATGATCTGATGCCCATAATTTTTAACTAAAATCATTTTTAGACTCAGAATATGCTATTTCTTCAGAGATCCATTAATGGTTTAACAAGACCCGATCCCCAATTTTTTAATTCAAACCTCTAATTTTAAAATCACATTTTGAATTATGATATTGTCCCTATTATAGAATAATGTGGGATTAGTAAATCAACTAGTTTTAAATAATAAAACAATGATAATCAACATCCTAATATGATCTACTAAATTTTATAAAATTTTAGAGATAAAAATTAATTCTTTTGGACATCTTATGAAAAAGATACAATAGAATTATGAAAATAGGAAAAAAGAAAACAAAGAAAAAATCTATCCTAACCAGACCAGCCGACCTAGCCCAGATCTAAACTACCACGTGAACGCCCAGCCCAGACCATATCTAAACTCCTAGGTGCAGGCCTGCTCCCTTCCGAGAGAGTAAAAAAAATCATGTGGATTATGTATTTTAGAATCGCGCGTGGATTTTAAGCACGGAAGGTTGAGTGGCCTAGGACGCAGGTTCGAACCCTCACATCCGCTCTATGGTAATAAGCACGCGTGTATGCCAACTCGATACGACACATAGACAAAAATTAACACATAGATACTTTATGTGGGAAAAAATTGAAACATAGACATGCCACATCGGCAAAAATTGCTGACGTGGAGGCTTACTCATTGCAACTTATTTTATTTTAGACGTTACGACCAATTTAAATTGCCTTAATCCGCTACAATAACGTTTTAGTCTACATCAGTCAGATTATGACGATTTTCCTAGTCAAATTACGACGTTTTTAGCCAAATCGTCTTAATTTTTTAGTGTTCAGACCTCTTCTAACATCTTGCAACCATCTGGTGCGAAATCGTCATAGATCTATGATGATTTGGTACGCGGTCACTATCGAAGGTCAAAGATTAACACATTTCTTGTAGTGGGTGGTGGAATGCCCCTAGATGGAAAACCTAGCTCCCGGGTGTGACCGTCCACGTTGCATGCGATAACACTTAGAGAAGTGTGCTGGACATGTAGGAGGAGGCTCCCATCGCGGAGCAAACGAGGGACCTTCGGCCTATCCTTGGTTTTCCATGTAGATATGACCTAAACAAACCTAAACCACCAAGAGAGTGCATTGTTCAACCCTCGTACGGAAAATGCTACGGGGGTAGACCCGCGGGGCCCTCGGATTAGGGTTTCATCGGAAAAGGAGCGCCCGAGGGCCGGAATGCCACGGGAACATGTGTGTGGCCCTAGAATACATGAACAAGGGTGGTGGAATGCCCCTAGATAGAAAACCTAGCTCCCGGGTGTGACCGTCCAAGGTGCATGCGATAACACTTAGAGAAGTATGTTGGACATGTAGGAGGAGGCTCCCGCCGCGGATCAAACGAGGGTAAACCGGTGTAACCTTCGGCCTATCCTTGGTTTTCCATGTAGATATGACCTAAAAAAACCTAAACCACCAAGAGAGTGCATTGTTCAACCCTCGTACGGAGAATGCTACGGGGGTAGACATGCGGGGCCCTCGAATTAGGGTTCCGTCGGAAAAGGAGCGCCCGAGGGCCGGGATACCACGGGAACATGCGTGTGGCCCTAGAATACATGCACAAGGGTGGTGGAATGCCCCTAGATGGAAAACCTAGCTCCTGGGTGTGACCGTCCATGTTGCATGCGATAACACTTAGAGAAGTGTGCTGGACATGTAGGAGGAGGCTCCCGCCGCGGAGCAAACGCGGGTAAACCGGTGTAACCTTGGGCCTATCCTTGGTTTTTCATGTGGATATGACCTAAACAAACCTAAACCACCAAGATAGTGCATTGTTCAACCCTCGTACGGAGAATGCTACGGGGGTAGACTGTGGCATCCCGCAAAAAAAACCACTACTAGAAAATCGCGTTGTTTTTGTGCATTGCATCATCATGACCGCATGGTCATGTCATCATGCCACATTGCATTTGAGCATCGTCATCATCTTGCATTTGTTTGCATAAAACTATTTGCAGAAAAACCTGTCTTTATTTTCTAAACGCCCCGTCTTGTTTTCAAAATGCAAACCCCGGGTCTCCGGATTATTTTTGTTTGTCTGCTACGGTTTGCAAACGGCACGTTTAAAACAAATAAAATATTAAACTATTTTTAGTGGGGGCAGTCGAACGGGCCGATTCGACCCGAACGACCACCCCCAGTCCAAACAATCGGCCCACCCGTAATCCTTCTGCTACCAGATAACCTACCCAGCCCTCCCCTCCACCTCACCCCCTCCTATCACGAGTCGCCACCTCACCTGGCCCTATTCCCCCACCCAACCACCACCTGCCACCTCGCCATCTCCCTCTCACCAGTCCTAGCCGCCTCTCTCTCCCTCTCAGCCTACACACTCACTCCCACCCACAGCAAACCCACGCACACACGCGTCCCTGGCCACTCCGGTCCCACCTCACCCGCCTGCCCTCACACCCACGCACACCACCCAACCGCACCCGGCCCCACCCATCTCCCCTTCCTTCCAACCCACGGCCTCCTCCTCTGCCGCGCCCAGGCTCCCGACAACTCCTCGCCGTCCTCCCTCTCCGGCCACCGCCGCACCCGCTCCCCAGTCCTCACCTCGCCGGACCCACGCTCCTCTCCCTCAACCCCAACCCGCCGCCGCTCCCGTCCACCTCCTCCTCCACTCCTCGCCTCCCGTCGCTCCGGCCGCGTCCTCGCCTCCCCGGGCCGTCCTCCAGCGCCGCTTGCCCGCCGCCCGCGCCCACCCTCCTCTCCCCGTCGGCTCACCTCCTCGCCCCGCTTGCCCGGCCGCCGCCCTGGCCCGTCTCCACTGCTCCAGCAAGGCCTCCTCCGCGCACTCGCCGTCCGCCACCGCTTCTTGGCGCCCTCAAGCTCGCTTCGCCCGCCGCCATCTCGGCCTCCGCCGCCCCTCCGAGCCTCCTCCCCATCCAGCGGAGTCACCTCCGGCACCGGGGCGCCCTCGACGGCCCGCATCCAGCCGGCCCAGCCTGCAAGCTCGCCAACGCCACCGTCTTTCCCACCTCCGCCCATGCGCCGCCTTTGCCCTGCCATCGCCAGTCGCCCCGCCCTCGCTCCGTGAGTCCTGCAGAAGCTCGGACCGCGTGCCGCCGGTCGCGTGTGCCGCTCGACTCCGACCTCCTGCCGGCCTTGCAATGCCAGGATTCCCGGCCCTGCCCAGTCGTGTGATGTTCTGCTCCTGTTGCACTCGGTGGTTGTGATGTTGTTGTTCTGAAGCTGAAAACCGACACAAGCTAGTGTCGTGCTGAGCTGAAGCCCCATGTGGTTCGTCCCGAACAACTAAACCTTAAGATCTTCTCTGCCCTGTGGCCACAAGTTCTGCACCGTGCGCCAAGACCGACGCGTGAAGACGTATCGAGCGGTTCCCACCGTCACGGGACACCAAGACCCGTTCCCGGAGTCCGATTGTCGAACCCGTGGTACCCCGAAACCCCCAAGATCTACGGACGCAGAGACCCCCGAACCCGAAGATCGATTCCGTACCCGGTGCCGCGCCAAGAACCCCGGTACCGGACAAGTTCGCCATCGACCTCGAGAACGCCTACACGGACCAACAAGATCTACTGTCGGGCGCCAAGTACTCCTTCACGGACCCGAGGATCCGAAGGCCTTCTTCCCGGATCCGGAGACCGAACCCGGGCGCGTCAAGTTCGTCGACCCGAGACCCCGGATACGCCAAGATCCATCCCAGTAGTCCGAGAACGATCCCGTCGCACCCTGGACCCTGAGACCGACCCCGAACCCCGGAACCCCAAGCTCGCCGAACCCTAATGTGTGACCCCTTTTCTCGAGCCATATTTTTATAATGTAATAACAATTTGATGCATATTGAATTGTCATACTTGCATGCATATTTGTGTGGTTTTGGGGGCCTTACGCCGATTCACCTAATAATTAAATATGGGGCCCATATGCGGGTAAATCTAGTCTCATATTGGCCTCATTTAAATTTGTGTAGCGAACCGGTAACTCTTTTGCCTTGATAATGCAACATTTAATTGCGGGGTAGCTAAACAACATGAACGTAAATATTTTCGGGACCCCGGTTCCGCTTAATATGACCTAATTGCATCGCACCTTGCCATGCCATACATCATACATGCATCATGCCGATCTTCTGCCGTTGTATTAAATAGTGCATCCGGTGTTTCTGCTAGTGTTTTGCTTCTTCGCGGATAAGGCCGTTGAGTTGATGCGAGTGTCGACCCGATCTTCGGTTGAACCTTCGGCAATGTTTTTCAGGCGAGCATATCCCCCTTTCTACCTATCTTACTTTTATAGTATTTATTTCCCTCCTGTTGATTTATTGCTATCTGTGTCGCGATGCTCTAGTTTCGTACCCGTGATATCCCTCACAGCCTTATATCGCCTTGGACACCTCCTATCACTTGTTGTTTGGTAGATAGCTGGACTTGCGCATCGTAGTCACTTGCTCATGTGATGTTGCGTGTCGTCCAGTGCCACAGTTGTTGATGTATTGCCGCATGTTGATGTTGGAGATGATCATAGCTTTACTTACCGTTCACTTTAATTCCTGTTTAACAACTAAAATTGAAGTAAGCAGAGGCATCGGTGGGTGATAGATAACATTTGGTTTCCGAACGCCCACTTGTGTCCCGTAGGACCCCGAGTACTTGATACCTGTTCCTTGATTTATCGCGCTATCCACATCCGGGAGGATTATGGGACCCCTGAGCGAGCTTGATTCATCTTATTTCTTGGGGCCACAAACTAGTTTGAGGTTTTATTTACGATCATGTACTTATGCCATGCTACTCGCTTTATTTAAATTGTGCGAGGAGCACACTGCATCGCTTAGGTAAGCGGAATGTTTTCATGGTATCGACAAGCCCAACCACACTTTCGGGTTCCCGATCGTTTACGACCATTGTCGCAAACCTTGAGTCCGTCTCGAGTCACCGCTTCGCTATGGTCTACTCAATGGGTGGCCTGAAATATTTCGAATCTGTGATTGCTTTGTCGAAGGCCTCGTTGGGTTTTGATTTGGTTTTTCCGAGGTTGATCGGCGTGTGTTGCTATTGGTGCACCCGGCCGGGTAAAACTTTACGAAAGCCGTGTCATGCGGATATGGACGACTTGGAGCACAGTATCTCGACCATAGACAAGCATAACTAAATCAGTACTATAAATTTGACTTATAATGACTAGTAATCAGCTTCACTACAACGGAATGGCTAAATAATACTGCCCACAATTGCTTGTTTGGAGTGTCGCTTGCGACCATTGTACCTGACTAGTAAGTATTGCAACTACAACGGAATGGCTAAATAAAAGTACCAACAACTGCTAGGTTTTGGGTTATCTCATGCTAATTGTATCTGATTAGTAAGTGTCGCAACTATCACGGAATGGCTAACTAAACGTGCCCACTGCTTACTTTATCAGGATGATTATCTAAACCTGACTAGTAATTGCTGCAACGATAACTGAATAAGTAAAACTGCCAACTGTGTGAGTTCCTCGGTTGACTTCCTCGTTTGGTCTCGAGGGGGAAACGCCAGGATGGGTTTGTTTGAGGGTAGTACCAGGTCGGATTCGAATAGGTCTTTCTTATCCCTCTCTGATAGTCGCCAGATGTATCGAGTCTCTATTGGTTGTTTAGTGCATGCTGCCGCTGCCGCTTCAGTCCACCATACCTATGTAGGCGAGGACCGCCGAATTCTAGCCTCGCTGTAATCGCCTCGATCGACGCCTCTTTTTCCTTTTCCCTTTGTCGGCACCCCTTTTGTTTAAGCAGGTTTGAGATCGACGTCGTTAGCCGGGTTACCCTTCCGGCTTGGCCTAGGCAGGGTTATGGACGCCATTGGTTATTCTACAGGGCTCTTAGCCCCATTTGCATCTTGTCCGTAGCTGGACGCTCTATCGTTTTCAAGGTGATTCGGATCTTTGTATATTATATCTGTATTCTTGACTCATGGAGTCGCTGTTATATATATATATATCTGTTCTGTGGGTCCCATCGAGGACTATTGTGTAATGTGATTACTTCGTTTTCCACCCGCACGAAAGTGCCTGGTGGGCACCTTTGAATCGTTTCTATGCGGGTTTGGCGGGTTATCGCTAAAACTTGCATAGGTCCGATTCTGAGGGTGTTACATAGACCCGCGGGGCCCTCGGATTAGGGTTTCGGAAAAGGAGCGCCCGAGGACCGGGATGCCACGGGAACATGCGTGTGGCCCTAGAATACATGCATAAGGGTGGTGGAATGCCCCTAGATGGAAAACCTTGCTCCCGAGTGTGACCGTCCATGTTGCATGCGATAACACTTAGAGAAGTGTGTTGGACATGTAGGAGGAGGCTATCGCCGCGGATCAAACAAGGGTAAACCGGTGTAACCTGGGCCTATCCTTGGTTTTCCATGTAGATATGACCTAAAAAAACCTAAACCACCAAGAGAGTGCATTGTGCAACCCTCGTACGGAGAATGCTACGGGGGTAGACCCGCGGGGCCCTCGGATTAGGGTTTCATCGGAAAAGGAGCGCCCGGGGGCTGGAATGCCATGGGAACATGCGTGTGGCCCTAGAATACATGCACAAGGGTGGTGGAATTCCCCTAGATGGAAAACCTAGCTCCCGGCTGTGACCGTCCATGTTGCATGCGATAACACTTAGAGAAGTGTGCTGGACATGTAGGAGGAGGCTCCCGCCACGGAGCAAACGAGGGTAAACCGGTGTAACCTTGGTCTTATCCTTGGTTTTCCATGTAGATTTGACCTAAACAAACCTAAACCACCAAGATAGTGCATTGTTCAACCCTCGTACGGAGAGTGCTATGGGGGTAGACCCGCGGGGCCCTCAGATTAGGGTTTCATCGGAAAAGGAGCGCCCGACGGCCGGGATGCCACGGGAACATGCGTATGGCCCTAGAATACATGCATAAGGGTGGTGGAATGCCCCTAGATAGAAAACCTAGCTCCCGGGTGTGACCGTCCATGTTGCATGCGATAACACTTAGAGAAGTGTGCTGGACATGTAGGAGGAGGCTCCCGCCGCGGATCAAACGAGGGTAAACCGGTGTAACCTTGGGCCTATCCTTGGTTTTCCATGTAGATATGACCTAAAAAACCTAAACCACCAAGAGAGTGCATTGTTCAACCCTCGTACGGAGAATGCTACGGGGTAGACCCGCGGGGCCCACAGATTAGGGTTTCGTTGGAAAAGGAGCGCCCGAGGGCCGGGATGCCACGGGAACATGCGTGTAATCCTTGCCTTTTATATCTCATACAATGATGGGGATACGCCTACTGGGGTATACTCAGCAGGACGTTTTCCGACTGGCTCAAGGGTTGGCGAGTGGGCCTGCGTAACGGCGAGTGGATCGAAGCCCCGCAAGCTACTAGGCGACTGGAAGTTGAAGGCCCAGGCGAGTAGATAGGCCCAGTCGGATTAGGTTAAACGATTACCAAAGCTGTAACTGAATCGGTTGAGATATGTAAACCCTAGGGGAGGTGAGCCTATATAAACCTCCCTACGGGGTGAGTAGAGACACGTTCCCTCAGACACCCAAGCAACTCGCCGCCTAGTCGCCGAGTTCGCCCATTGTAATCACCTCCATAATACAATCTAGCAGGAGTAGGTCTTTACCCTCCGGGGCCGAACAGGTAAAACCCTGTGTCTTTGCCCTCATCTCGCACCGCAGATGGCTGGCCTGCCCTCGTTCTACTACTCATTGCCGATTCGGCATCTGCCGTGGTCATTCCCACGGTGGCGCCCACCGTGGGGCTGGCCGGTCTGGCGGTGTTACGCGGCGAGATCCAATCTGCCCATCAGAGACGGTCGCCACCGGCCGTATGATAGCGATCGGCGAGATGCTCCAGATCTTGCCGAGCAGCTACGTCCCGGTGGCGCGACCCGTCACGCACAGCGTAATCCTGCCAATCGGCACGATCAGCCCCTTCGTCGGCCTCACCGACGTCATCACCTCGGAGGATTGGCTCGCATCCGCGAGTCGCCACCACGCGATCGGCTCTCCGAGAGCCAGGTCCGCCGATCCACCGCCTCCGAGTACAACTCGGCCCACGCAACGTGGCGGGACTCGGCCGCAGAAGATGCGGCCCTCACCGACGACGCCGACTGGCGACCGGCGTCACGCGCCGAATCCATCACCGCCTCGTCCGCGGGCTCCATCGCCGGGTCTCCAACGGGAGATTTCGAGACCCTCCATCCTCGGGATCTTTGAATTCGACTCCGGGTCGGAAAACTCCGCCGACTTCCACGACAGAACCGGTCGCCATGCCGCGACCTACATGGCCACCGGCGCCGATCCGCCGGAGGACCCTTTCTCCACCCCAATCCCTCCTAACGCCACGGCAGCGGAGGTCGAGGAACTCCGCTGAAATTGGCGGAGGCAAGAGCGAGGCGAGCGCGAAAAATTTCGCCTCGAGCAAGTGACAGCGAAGCATCACGCTACCACCAGCGGATCAGGTCACGCTGAACCCCACCATTCGGCGCCTGAACCCGACGATGAGAACGACCCGGCTCGCGCCGAGCGCGATCTGAGAACACGCCACCGGGAAGCGCCGACCCCGCCAGATCGACGGCGATGGGTGCCCCACCACCAACCGCACCTCCTGAGGACCAGCCGCGGATAGTCTCCTCACGGTGCGAGACGCGAACGGCCTCCCCTCGTTCTCCACCCGATGGACAACCTCGTGGCAGGCGAGCAGCGGCCGATAGCATCACGGCCACCAAGAAGCGGCGCCTTACAGATCCGATGTCAAGGCCCTGCCGCAAAAGCCGTGGAGCAGCAAGAGCGGCGCCGACCGCAAGGCGGTATACTCGCGCTCCTCGGGCAGGGCGGCCTCAGCGGCCGCCAGCGACGGCAAACACCCTCAATTGCCCGCCACGAGCCCTTTGCAGCTCCAACGCCGACCAGCGAACGGCACTCTCCAATGACGATCCCAGGCGGCGACCAACTTCGTCGCCGCTAACGGAGAACCCATCGACGCCCGCACTCACATCATCAACAACCAAAACTGGCGCGCACGCCAGCCCGAAGACTTGCGGCACACCCTAACTAATCGCCGCGATGGCGAGCCTATGGGGTCGCTCAGTCGACTAGGGCCCAAGTGCTTCGGACCAATGATCCGAGGCGAAAAGTACCCGCCAAACTTCAAGGCACCAAAGGAGATAGAAAAATACGACTCCTCGTACGACCCCGCAGTCTGGCTTGACACATACCTCATGGCAATGGGGATCGCGGGCCACACTGACCTACTCGTCGCCCGTTACCTCCCACTGATGATGGAGGGGACGTGCAGGCAATGGATCAACACGCTCCCCGGGCGATGTCGACTCACGGAGGAAATGCGAGACGCCGTCGAACCCGAGTGCTCCTACACCCGCGCCACCACCATCGAGGACACAGGGCGCGTCCGGGGACCTCGCGATCGACTTCAATCGGGTCCAACGGTGGCAAGAGCTCGGTACAACGCGGTCGGCATCCACCCGAAACCGCGATCCATTGCTTCAAGACCTCGTCGCCACGAGCCTCTAGTCGCCAAGCTCAAGCGACAAGCCCGCACACTCAACAACATCCCCGACCTCCTTGAGATCGCCAAACGGTATGCCGAGGAGGACCCCAACCAAGAAATCGACGACGAGTCAGGAGGGCAACGCCGCACGGGCGGCAACGACGGCGGACGACGAACCGACCTGCGCTACAGCGGCACCCGCCTCACAGGCAAGCGCCGCAACGACGGGCGAGTCGACTTCGTCGCCAACGCTGGGCACACGCAACGCGAGCCCAAAAGTTACCGCCGCGACGGAGGGCAACGGCGCGACGGCGGCAATTACAAGAACAAGCCAAGGTTCGATCGCGGCCCTCCTTAACCAACCATGTGCGTTTCACGGCGGGGAAGGAAAGCCACGCACACCACCGCCGACGCCACACCCTCGTGGAAATCGAGAAGGCACGGCACGCGGGAGGACACCGACAACGACCGCCAAATGGCGGAAAATTCGGCAAAGTAGCGGCTCGCTCCACACCTTCAGCTTCAACACGAGCGAGAAGAAGGTCATCGCCAGCCGTCGCCGTCAGCGGTGGCCCAAACAGACGTTCCCGGTTCCTCAACTGGTCGGAACAGCCCATCACCAGGCCGGCAAGACCACTCGCCACGCGCCAGTACCGGGGCGAGTCGCCTTGGTGGTCAAGCCCAAGGTTGGCGACTCGGCTCCCCAAGACAGCGATGGGCGGCGGCAGCTCCATCAACATCCTCTCCCTCGACACCTTCAGGCGGTTGCGGCTCCCGCAGTCGATGATCGAGACAACCCACACCACGTTCCACGACATCGTCCCCGGTCGGAAGGCGTACCCGATCGGCAAAGTCATGCTACCCGTCACCTTCGGTACTCCGGCAAACTTCCGCACCGAGCGGATCGTCTTGGTGGTGCCCTCGACAGCCCTTACCTGCGTCACGCGCGGCGTTCGACAAATTCATGGCAGCGCCCCACTACGCGTACCACGCGATGAAGCTCCCCGGGCCGTGCGGCATCATCACCATCAATGGCGACCCCGACATGGCCGCCGAATGCGAGGCCAAAGGAGCCGAACTTCGCGGCGCCGTCGCCGCGGCGAAGCTAATCACGCCGACGAGCTTGCCAAATCGCGGCGGGGTCAACAATGACGACCCCACAATACTCAAGCCCAACTCGGGCACAAACACCTCAACCTTTGAGGCCACGGCCTTTTCGCACCGTCAAGATGGTCCCAGCGACCCCGACGGGCGGTGACGATCGACGAGCATGAGCCCAGCATAGGAAGGCGCGCTCATCGAGTTCCTTCGTGAGAATAGGGACATCTTCGCATGGAAACCCTCCGACATGCCTGGTGTCCCTAGGGAGCTCACGAGCACAAACTACCGACCCCAACGTGCGACCCGTCAGCTCGCTCTGGCCCTTCAATGAAGAGCCGTCGAGCAATTGCCGAAGTACGGCGTCACCGCTGGCTTCATCCGGCCAATCAAATACTCAAGTGGTGGCAAACCCAGTCCTGGTCGAGAAAAACGGGACACGGAGAATGTGTATCGACTACACAAACCTGAGCAGCCGCCCAAAGGAGCAGTTCGTCCTCCAGCGGATCGATCAGATAATCGATTCAACCGCTGGTTCGAGTCGTTGTGTTTCCTCGCCTACTCGGTACAACCAGATCAAAATGGCCGTCGAGGATGAGGAAAAGACGGCGTTCATCACGCCATTCGAGCATTACGCTACACCGCCATGACCTTCGCCTCAAGAACGCCGGGGCAACCTACCGGTGTGCATGCAAGAATGCCTCGCGAGCCAAATTAGCCGCAACATCCACGTCTACATCGACGACGTGGTCATGAAATCCGCTCGCCAAGGAGACCTACTCGCCGACCTAGCGGAGACCTTCGCCAATCTGCGGAGGTACAAGATAAAGCTCAACCAGCAAGTGCACCTTGGTGTACCGCCGGGCAACTCTGGGGTACGTCGTCTCCAAGCGAGGATCGAGGCAAACCAACGAAGATCGACACGATCGCGGCTCGGCAAACCCGAGTGCCGTGGCGTCTAGAAGGCGGCGGGCGTGTGGCGGCTCTCGGTCGCTTCATCCCCGCTGGCAAAAGGCGATGCCCTATACGCCGATGCAAGAACCCCACCTTCCGATTGGGACAAGGAGGCGGACGACGCTCGCGACCTCAAAAAGGTGCTACTCGCCGCACCACTACCGCCGCACCACCGACAAAGAGCCCATGCTGGTTTACGTCGCGTCCGGCGCGTCGTCGTGCCGTAATGGTTGTCGAGCGACTGGAGGAAGGAAAGGAGTGCCCGGTCCAGCGGCGGTGTACTATCAGCGAGGTCCTCACCGAGTCGCGCCGATACCACCGATACCCAAAGCTAGTATACGCGGTCTTGGCTCAGCGCCTCCGCACTACTTTCGGGAGCACCCGATCACGGTCGTCTCCTCGGCACCACTACAAGACATCATCCGCAATCGCGGCGACGGGCAGATCGCCAAGTGGGCCGTCGAGATCGGCGTCCACAACATTAAATCTGAGCCACGAAGGCGATCAAGTCGAGCAGGCGACTTCATCGCCGATCGGGGGAGGCCCAGCAACGAGAAGCCGCCGTACCTCCATTCGGAACCTGCACCCGACGGGTCCAAGAACGCGGGCAGTGCGGGAGGCGGATAGTCTTGACTTCACCAAAGGCGACAAGCTCCGCTACATCCTCCGCCTCGAATTCACGCCTGCACCAACAACATGGCCGAATCGAGGCCCTACTCCACATCACGAGCCGCAGGAGATGAGCGTTAATCGCCTTTGATGCTACGGAGACTCCGACCTCGTTGGGACAAGTCGCGGCACTGCGACGCCATCTCCCTACCATGGCGGCGATCGCCAAGAGGTGGATAAGTTGGCGCCCACTTCACGGCTACTGCCGAGTGGATCGACAGGCGGAAAAACGAGGAGGCCGACGCCCTCTCTCGCATCGGGTCGGCTCGACTCGCACCACCCGCCGGCGTGTTCCTCGACACAATCTCCAAACCATCAGTCTCTCCCCCGAGGGAGATCGACATCGGAGTCCCACTCAACCGAGAGGCAGCCTTGGTCGCACTCATCACCGAGCCAGACGACTGGACCAAGCCCTACATCGCCTACCTGGAGACCGGCACCCTGCCCGCAGACGAGACAAGCGCTCGAATGATTGCTCGCCGATGCAAGTCTTACACCATCATCGACGGCGAGCTACACAAGCGCAGCGTCACCGGCGTGTTCCAACGTTGCGTCCAACCGGCTGAAGGACGCAAAATCCTACGACATCCACTTTCAGCGATGCCACGCCGCCAAGGCGCTCCTGGTCGCCAAGGCTATGCGACACGGCTTCTACTGGCCCACCGCACACGCCGACGCTGTCGATATCGTCCAGCGATGCGCCAGGTGCCAGAAGCACGCCAACCAGACGCACGTACCAAGTTCGGCGCTAAAACAATCTCCATCACCGGCCATTCATGTGTGGGGCATGGACATGGTAGGCCCTTCAAGAAGGCCCCCTGGCTACACCCACTTGCTAGTCGCCGTCGACAAATTCACGAAGTGGGTGGAGGCCAAGCCGGAATGCGACGGGAAGACCGCCACTAAGTTCCTACGCGAGCTCATATACCTCTACGGGTTCCCCAAGCATCATCACGGACAACGGCACAAACTTCGCCAAGGAGCAATGGCGAATTCTGCGAAGAGCACCACATCCGGCTCGACCTCGTCGATCGACACCGAATCCAACGGCCAGGTGGAACGAGCCAACCAAAGCATCCTCCACGGCTGAAGCCGCGACTCCAAGTACCACTCGGCGCGCCGCTGGATCTGGGTCAAGAGCTACCCTCCGTCATGGGGAATCCGCACCTCGGTCAACAGGTCGACGGATTCACTCCTTCTTCATGGTCTCGGCGAGCGGTCATGCCCACCGACCTCGAACACGACTCGCCGGTGGTCGCCCACTATCTGGAGGTCCAAGCGAGCTGGCCCGCCAAGATGGGCTCGACCAACTCGGCAAGCGACCTCGCCCGATCGCGACACCGCCATTTATCGCAAGGGGCTCCGCCGCTACCGACGGGTGAAAACCGCACCTTCCGTGAAGGCGACCTGGTGTTACGCCTCATCCAGGACAAGAAGGGCATGCACAAGCTCTCCCCGTGGGAAGGCCGTTCGCTATCGGTAGCGTGCTCGGCAGCACGCTACTACCTCATCGACGTCTGCGGGGCGGCGAACTCGACGTCAGCGGCCATGGAATGTAAATCTCCTCGGAAGTTCTACCCTAGAACCCCACATATGTACTCTCCAATCGCTATGAAATAAAAAGCGGTTCTTCGCAAATTTCGTCTACTCTCCATGCCTTGTGCCACTCGCACTCGTAATAAACAGCGTCATGCTAAAATGCAGAAGTCAACCTTTGGTACAGCGACCGGCACGGCTAAGTAATGCGATGTAAGGGCACCGAGTCATTTCAGGTCTTGCGTCGTCCACGAAAAACGCCAATCCGGAGCCCCATTGGAGTCGCCTAGCTCGACTGGTTTTGCGAACCAAGACAACTGCCCTCGCTTCTCACAGCGACCTTGGTCCTCCGCATCCTCGGCGTAGCGACTCGAACGGCTAAGTACCACGCTCGGGGACTGAATACCAGTTCGTCGCGATCGGTCAGGGAAAACGCCAAGTAAGAGAGCATGCCGGGACTGCCACGCGATGACCCATGTGGCAGGCGGAGTGACGCTCACACCAACGCTCGAGTCCTCAACCACCCTCGAGTCGCCTTGAACTACCAAGTACCACGCTCGGGGATTTGACCACCCGACCCGTTCGCGACGGAAAAGCGGTAAATCTGAGCACTCAAGAGAGTCGCTATGGATGGCTCTCGAGCTCGGGCGAGTCGACTAAACTAACAAAACACATGATAACAACAAACATCATATACAAGGTGAACCCCACAAAAGGGCGGACGCGCTCGGGGACTCATCCAAAATCAATCCAAAACACACAAATAACTAGCAAAATGGACACAACATCCCATTCAATCGCACATCGCATTGTCTTACATTACAAATTATGCCTGCTCGGCAGAACTGCTGCTAACATATCTAGGCACACTACCCTATTCTGCAGGCTTCGGCGGACGCACTGAGAATCCAGCGCCTACGGATGAACGCGGTGTACGGGTTTGACGGATACGTCGTCACTCACCCGCCATCGCCGGCGGAAAGGCTGCTCGACCTTGAAGTCACGATCGGCGGCTCGGGTCGTTTGGCGCGACGTTTCTGGTAGGAAGGAGGTCGCCCGCCGTGACACGCCCGAGTACGCGGCGGACGTTCTCGCAGCTTGAGAACCTCGGACAGATCCACCGCGCCAGTCGACGAAGGATACCCACTCGTCACATCGTCGAGGTCGAAGTCCTCGGGGAAGTGGGCGAGTCCAAGGCTCAGAGCTGTCGACGCTCCGCGCCGAAACGCCGACCGCGTCATGAACTCTACGACCGCGGGCGCCTTCTCCAAGTACTCCCACACCTCAACGAGGTCACTGGGAATAACCTCCGTGGGCGACATCTCTTGAAGGTAGGCGCGGATGCACGTCGCCGACAGCGTCGCCGAGTCGACAAGCATGCTTACGCACTCCCTTGCGTCAAGAGAGCTCGCTTCTTCTTGGCTACCAATAACATGACCTGCGAGAAGGAGACAATTATGAGTACCATCGAAACCACAAACAATACAACCGAAAGACAGGGAAGACGCACTTACCAAGCAACGGGCGGGCGAGTCCCGTGATGAAGCACTGAAGCGACGTATAATCGTCCTGAAGCCCAACAACGAGGGCTTCCGACACCTTGCGATCTTCCTCCGCGGCCGCAATGGCGGCCTTAGCTCGCCCGTTCGCCAAGCTTGCTTCTTCTTTTGCCTCCCGCAGTTCGCGCTCGAGGTCGGCGACCCTCTGCTCAGCAGCACTTAACGCAGATCGCACCGCCAGCTCTCAAGCGAGGACAAGCTCTGGCGAGCCACCTCCTTGCGCAGAAGCCCAAGCTCCTTGTTTGCTTCTTGGATAATGGCTCCTTCTCAGCATCGCATGCGGCCAATCGCTCCGCCGACTCCACTGCAGGCCTGACATCTTCAAAAGTCGGCACATGAAAATTACTCGGTGCCCACCGCTAAAATTTAGCGAGTGCGCACTCGGGACCGGCGACCACGAAATTACCCAGTGCCCACACGCTAAAATTTCGCATGTGCGCTTTCGGGAGCGACCACGAAAAGTCCTCGGCATACCGCTAAAATTTAGCGCATACGCACTCGGGGACTGGATTCGAAAGTACAAAACGATAAACTATAAGAATCAAGCCGCTGCTAAGCACTGACCTGATCCTCGGGGACTGGAGGTACCTGGATGGCCGCACCAAGCATGCCATGAAGTTGTATTGCGTCCACAGACGCAAGCAGCGCCGGCGTGTGCCCGCGACGTTGGTCGGTTTCAGCGTCGGCGGTCCCTGGAGCGAGGCTCGGGAGCGCAGCCCCGCTTGCCGTGGCCGCCTTGGTCACGAAGCGGGGGAAGGTAGCAATCGAGGCACCCGCCCCAAAGGAACTCGCTTCCTCCGGTCTAGGCAAGGAAACGCCCTCCTTCGTGGACGCGGTTGCTTCCATCGCGGTCCGGCGCGGCCGCCGCGTCGTCGAGAGGCAATGACGATGTCGCCGCCTTGGCCTTCTTGCTGCCTTCCGTGGAGGCGGCGACCTCGCCCACCTTCCTCTTACGGAAGGATCCTCCTCGCTAGCGGCGGAGGTACCTTAGCCACCGTCGGGTGGCCCATCTTTTTCACTCCGGTCCTGCACATCAAGTCAAATCAATAAAAGACAATCGAAGTACTAAAAGAAAATAGAGAAGGCCGAATGCACTCACTTGGCGACTGGAATAAAACGCAGCCCTGTACGAAGGCCGGCCGGTTTTTCCAGCTCAGGGCCCAATCGGCGAGCCCAGTTCAGACATCGGGGCCCAGGATACGGACGGCTTCTTTGACGTTGAGGTAGCGGTTGGCGCCTCCGGGGCGCCTTCGGCGGAGGCCTCCTCGCGAATTGGGGCTACCGCGGCCGGAACCTCCTTGCGGGGCGAAACCGCCACTCTCGGGACCTCCTTGCGAGGCGAAGTCGCCACAACCGGAGCCTTCCCTAGCCCAGAAACCGGCGCGAATGGCGGAGGCATTGAGGCCAGCGGCGCTTCCGTAGATGGCGCATCTAGCGCGGTTGTCGTCGGGGCCGCGCCGTCACCGGCCGAGCTGTGAGCATCAGAGCTGCTCGTTGAGTGCGGCGGTGAGGCCGCCTTCGGCGGCTTCGTCTTCCTCCTCAGGGGGGCCCTCGCCTCCTTTTCCTTCTTCTTCTTGTTCGCGGGAGTGGCCTGACGGCGCGAGGTGGTCTCTGGGAGTTCGTCGTCGTCATGACGCTCGAGGCTCCTGCTCGCTTCGATTTCGCGCTGACGTTGCCCGCGGGTCTTTCGGACCAGTGGGGCAATCTCCTGTTCGGACTCGTCCTCGTCATCCTCGTCACCCTTGGCGGGTGGCGACTCGCTTGTATCCTGGGCGGATGGCCCGGGGCTCTCGTCATCGGCGGGTGGTAGCCACCCTTCCACTACTTGGAACAGCTGCGTTAAACACGAAACAGAGTTAGAATTACCGCGACTGCACACGCTGCGACTGCGAACAAGATAAAAAGATTACCGTCGGAGCCGGACGCTCAGCGGTGGGGAGGACCCCACTGCGCATCCGCGTATGCCGCCTGGGTGATCTTCTTCAGCGCTGAGAGGTAGTCCTCCAGCTTCCACTCGTCGAGGCAGGCTTTCGTCGAGTCTCCCCGGCCCGTGTACTGGTACATGTAATGGTCGCGTTGGGCGAGCGGAACGAGCCGCCGCCCAAGCCAACAATTGTACAAGTTTACCGTCTGGAGCCCCTTCTTCTTCAGACCACGGATGGTCTGGAGCATCTCATCGACGACCATCCGCTGGTCGTCGGGGAGCTTGCCGACCTGGAGATGGCGTGGCTCGGAACGGTTGGCCGAGTACCGCGGGATCGCCGCCTCGTCCTCCGGAGTCGCCTCGGTCACGTAGAACCATGACTTTTTCCAGTCGCTCGCTGCTTTGGCCGGCAGCATCAGGTCGAAGAAGGAAGCTTTGGACTTGAGTTGGAAAGTCAAGCCGCCCGCGGCTAGCATTGGGCCGCCCGCCTCCTCGCGGCTGATCCGTCCATGGAACAGATCTTGCCACAAGGGAAAGTAGGGCCGGCAGCCCAAGTAGCACTCGCAGAACGCCACGAAGATGGCGAGCTGCTCGATGCTGTGGGACCCGGATCGAGGCTGGATCCGTAGTAGCAGTACGCCGGAAGAACAAAGATGTGGGGAACCCTAACCCCCGCTCGAGGTGACTAGTGAAACAGACGAACTCTCTCTCTCGCGGGTTTGGGGTCGTTTCTCCGGCTGCGGGGATACGCCAGCAGCCGGCCCGCAGGATTCCGGCCTCCTCGAAGGAGGCCAGCTGCGCCCTTGTGCACTTGGATCTGCCCCAAGGTTCGGTGGAGAGGGCCATGGCCGAGAGGTTGTTTGGAGGTCGGAGGATTGCGGGTCGATTGGATCGCGGAAGCAAAGGAAGGAAGATGTGCGCACTCGGAAGAAATGGTGGGCGGTTGGTCTTGCGATAGCCTACCATTCCTCTTATATAGCGGGAGTTGCCCGCCAAATTAGGGGGCCGTTACCGCGCGATGATTACGCCAAAAGTTACCGTTGAGTTACCTTAACGGCTAGTTTGACCACGCCTGACGGTCCAACTCTAGCCACTCGTCTCGCTAAGTCGCTCGCCGAGACCGCGTCCCGTTGGCTCGACTCGCCCAAGACGCGACTCGGTCCGCCGGATTTTTTCCTTCGTGCAGGAGCCCGCCGACGATTCGACTGGATGCCAACTTGAAGCCGTATACTCGGCGCGCCAGCCACTCACGCCTAATCAACGACGGCCTCGGGGACTCGATGGGGATACGCCTCTTGGGGTATACTCGGGGGCGTTCGGCCAGCCCAAGGGTTGGCGAGTGGGCCTGCGTAACGGCGAGTGGATCGAAGCCCCGCAAGCTACTAGGCGACTGGAAGTTGAAGGCCCAGGCGAGTAGATAGGCCCAGTCGGATTAGGTTAAACGATTACCAAAGCTGTAACTGAATCGGTTGAGATATGTAAACCCTAGGGGAGGTGAGCCTATATAAACCTCCCTACGGGGTGAGTAGAGACACGTTCCCTCAGACACCCAAGCAACTCGCCGCCTAGTCGCCGAGTTCGCCCATTGTAATCACCTCCATAATACAATCTAGCAGGAGTAGGTCTTTACCCTCCGGGGGGCCGAACCTGGGTAAAACCCTGTGTCTTTGCCCTCATCTCGCACCGCAGATGGCTGGCCGCCCTTGCCCCTCGTTCTACTACTCGCTGCCGATTGCAGCATCTGCCGTGGTCATTCCCACGACATACAAATACACTCAAACCATATTTTTTATGTGATATTAAAAGGGAGAAGCCAAAAACAACATACAAAGTAACATCACACAATGGCAAATTGAGGTGGTATATTTTACATTTGAAAAGTATATTCTCGACTTCTATCATACGTGGGATAGTTCAAAATGGGTAGCCATGCTCTTGGATTAGGGTTTAATTATAAAAATAATCATTTTTAGAATATTATATATTTTTAGAATATAATAAAAAATATTTTAGACAAATTTGAAAAAAAAAATAGACAGTCTACGCCGACGGCCTTGTCGTCGGCCTAGACAGTAAGTGGATAAGGCCGCCCCAGTCGCGCGCCCTCCCTTGCACCCATCCCCATCCACACACGCGTTCCCACGTAGACGACCCGGCCCCGAGCTCGCACCAACCCCGCCGCCATGCCCTCCCTCCCCCCGAGCTGCCACTGCCGGCCCATCCTCCTCATCCTCCGCCATGCCCTCCCTCCCGCGAGTCGAGCTCCTCCTCCCCTGCCTCCCCTCCTTCCCGCTGGCCCCTCCCTTCCTCCCCTCCTCCCCATCGGCCCCTCCCTGCCTCCCCGCCGGCCCTTCCTGCCTCCCCTCCTCCCCGCCGGCCCCTTCCTGCCTCTCCTCCTCCCCGCCGGCGTGCCCCCCTCTACATCCTAGTATCATTGCCTTCCCCTAGCTCCTCCTCCCCGCTGGCCCCTCCCTGCCTCCCCTCCTTCCTGCCTCCTGCCTTCCCTCCTTACCGCCTCCTGCCTCCCCTCCTTCCTGCCTCGCTCCCCTCCTACTCGTCGGATCCTCCCTGCCTCGCCTCCTCCACGCAGCCCCTCTCTGCCTCCCCTCCTCCCTGCCTCCCCTCCTCCCTGCAGCCCCCAAGCGCCCTTGCTCCTCCTCCTCCTCCTTGCTTTCCTTGATTGAGGTGAGTCCATGTCTTGGTAAATTAATTTTTGTTTTAGGAACTAGTAGAATTGGTGCATAAGAACTAGTAGAATTGGTGCATAGGAATTAGTAGACTTTTGTTTGCTTGCTAAATTTCATGTTTGCTAAATTTTATGCTAAGTGGTCTGTCATGTGCGGGGCATAGGAACTAGTAGAACTTCATGCTACGCTAAATTGATGGTGCATAGGAACTATTAGAATTGATTCTGAATCACCTTTTGTTTGCTAAAGGTCATCGTCCCGGAGGTCGCCTACTTCCTCTACCGCCGAGGGTGAGCTAGAACTCCGTCTCCTCCCTCGCATTTTTTATGTCAGTAGATTCCATTTCCACGTCAAGTCGCGTCACCTAGGTGTCATATCCCGTCTGCGAGCATTACGCGGATAAATATGCATTAGAGTTTGCATATTATGAAGCGTAACGCTTGCGGCATTTACGGGACAGTCGGCGGATGCGTAGTTGGGTACGTTCGCCATGCTCTGTCCTGGTCCGAGTGAGGATTTCGGTAGCGCCTCGCTGTTGTTCTCTGGATGCACATCCTCTTGGATTTTTGCCGAGACGTGTATCGGGAGAGCAGTGGGAGGTGCTGCCGAAATTCTGCGGAGCAGGGTAGAGCATGGAGAACATACTCAATCTACGGATCCGGCGGCTGCTAGGACCCTCTATACCTATTAGAGATGTAGGTCATGCGTTTTTCTCGATAGATAAATAGAAAATATGATGCATTTAGTTTCATGCTATCATTTGATTTGAAATTCTATGTTTATTGTTTGGCTCCCAATAAAAAGAGGATGGCTGATAATGGGTGGATGTACAGTGGTTGTACTAGTGTTGTTGATAGAACAGATGAGTGGGCATGGAAGACTGATCTGTTAGTGAAGGAGTTAGTGCGTGGTTCAAAGGCAGGCATTCGTCCAACTTGTCCTTGCGCTCATTGCAATAAGCGTCATCATCAGTCAAAGGAGGAAATGAAAAAACACGTTTGGAGATATGGTTATATGCGGGACTTCGTCACGACGGTTGACTTTACTCGGTACAAACGTGATAGAGGTAAGGTGATGCGGCAACGGATCAATGACAATGAGGGCGATGGGATTATAAATTTGCTAGATGATTTCCATGATGCCGACATGCCAGATTCGCCACCTTCACATGAACCAGATGAACCGCCAGAACCGGAGGAACCTCGTAAACTAGAGGACCGAAGCCAAGCGTGAAGGCCTTCTATTATTTGATGGCCTTGGCTAAGAGGCCTCTGTACGATGGTTCAAAGATTTCTCAGCTCGATGCCATCTCGCAAGCACTAGCCAAAAAGCTCCAGTACGGCAACACCCATTCATGCTTTGAACACCATCTGCAAACGTATTGTAACATGTTGCCCGAAGGGCATTGTCTGCCTAAAACCATGTACGAAGCGAAGAAAATCATGCGAGCGCTTAGCATGGAATACCAAAAGATAGATTGTTGTCCAAAAGGTTGCCTCTTGTTTTGGAAACAGTTTGCGGATGGCAATTACTGTAGAAAGTGTGGGGCCTCTAGGTATCATGAGGTACAGGGAGACGATGGTCAGATGACGCAGACAAAAGTTGCCATGAAGATTCTTTGTTATCTCCCATTCATAAAAAGAATCCAGCAGCTTTACATGACCAAGGAGTCTGCCACACAGATGACGTGGCACAAGACGGGGAAGAGATACGAGGATGAGCAAGGACGGGTAAAGATGGGACATCCATCTGATGGTAAGGCACGGAGGAACTTTGATAGAGACCAGCCCGATGAGGCAGGAGAGGCTCAGAACGTCAGAATTGCTATAGCACCAGATGGATTCAATCCATATGGTATGTCGACTGCCTCGTATAGTTGTTGTCCGTGTTTGTTATTCCGCTCAATCTCCCTCCCGGATCCCTAATGCAAAGGAAGACCATATTCCTGTCGCTGATCATTCCAGGGCCTGAATACCCGGGAGAAGAATTTGAGTGTGTACATGCATCCGCTTGTGGAAGATCTGAACCACTCTTGGCACCACGGGACGTTGACATACGACCGTGCATCAAAGAAAAACTTCTACATGAAAGTTTGGTTCCACTATTCCATGCACGACATGCCCGGGTACGCCCTATTCTGCGGATGGTGTACAGCTGGTAAGTGGCCATGTCTAGTGTGTAGGCATCTACTTGAGTTCCTTTGGCTAAAGTCGGGTAAAAAGTATTCCGTATTTGACACGCATCAACCATAACTCAAAGGAGACCATCCGTTCAGAAAAGACAAAAAGAAATTCATCTATGGCAAAGTTGTGCTTGAAGAAAAAGAGATACCAACGTTCGATGGTGCTGTTGTTGATGCCGAGTTACGTGCTCTCGTGCGTACCGCGTCCGGTTTCCCACAGTTTGAGGGATATGGAAAAACACACAACTCGACACACGAGGCAGGCATAACGAAGCTCGAGTATTACAAGGACTGCGAACTTCCCCATAACATCGATGTGATGCACACTGAAAATAATGTCGCAAAGTCTCTCTTTTACACAATTCTAAACATTCCTGAAAAGTCAAAGGATAATGTCAAGGCTAGATTCAATGTTGTGGAGCTCTATGATAGGAAGAGACTATGCATGCAACCTCCTGAACGCAATCGAAAAAATTGGGTCAAGCCGCATGCCTACTTCTGCCTTGATAGCCTCCAAAAGAAGCAGTCATTAGGGTGGCTCAAATTCGTCGTGATGTTCCCTGATGGTTATTGTTCGAATATGAGCAAGGGAGTCAATCTGGCAACTGGAAAAGTCACTAGGCTCAAGAGTCACGACTATCATAAATGGATTGAGCGGCTGATGCCGGTGATGGTTCGAGGGTATCTCCCTGAGCATATCTGGCAAGTGCTTGCGGAGTTGAGCCATTTCTTCCGCATGCTCTGTGCCAAGCAGATATGTCCCTTGATGATTGAGAAGCTGCATGATCTTGCCGGAGTTGCTATACAAGTTAGAGACGATCTTTCCTCTAGGCTTCTTTACTCCGATGTTACATCTCATTGTGCATCTCGCGAACGAGGCACTCTTGGGTGGACCGGTGCAGTTTCGTTGGTAGTTTTGTATTGAGAGAGAGTTTAAGTATATTCGAACCAAATGTGGAAACAAAAATAAGATTGAAGCATGCATAGCTGAGGCAACTCTCCTCCAGGAGATAACAGACGCCACGACAACATACTATGGCGATGATGTTCCCAATATGCATAACCAGGTCTGTCGGTACAATGTCGACGAGCCGAAGCATGACCCCAAGCTCCTCCTCTTCCAGTGTCCCGGTGGAAAGGCCGGTGGCGCAACAAGTTATACCTTGAAAAAGGAAGAGAAGGATTGCATAATGCTCTATGTGCTTATGAACATGAAGGAAGTGATTCACGGTGAGAATGAAGAGGAGGAAGAAAATCAAGTGCCCAGTTTCCTTAGGTAAATGGTGAACAAATTCATTTGAAACTAGTAACTCGGTTTTGATCGAATACATATGTTCTCCTTTTAGCCAATTCACGGATGAAATGTGGTCGGGAACGACGGATCCCGATGATGCGGAGTTGGAAAGCCTTCTGAAAGTGGGTGCCTCTGGAAAGAAAAATTTCACGTCTTGGTTCTATGAAAAGGTAATTTATAACATGTCCCTCTTACCTGGCAATCCGTGACTTGTCCCTCTTATTACACGTAACTAATGCACAATTTGTACGCAACTTGTAGGGGGAGCCGATCCCAACGTTGAGATGTGTCTCCCAGGGTTATAACCGTAAAGTCGAGATGTATGAGAAGTATGATGTGAATGGTTATCGATTCCATACAGAGTCTTACCAGAACCGTCGGCCAAATGCAAAAACTGTAAATACCGGAGTCTTCACCAGAGGAGCCGATGACTTTGATTACTATGGAAGGTTACAAAATGTATACGAGCTGACGTTCAATAATACGCCCCTAGAAATCAAGCTTGTTGTGTTCAAATGCCACTTGTTCGACCCACGCGGTGGATATAGAAGTACCCCTTCCATTGGGTTAGTTGAAGTTAGGCCTTCAACCACCTATAGTGGATCCGATGTCTTTATTGTGGCCCACCAAGACAAACAAGTTTATTATTTACCCTACCCATGTCAGAAAAAGGAACTCAAGGGATAGGAAGTCGTGTTCCACGTATCGCCACGTGGTAAGCTACCCATGCCCTCCGACGATGATTACAACAACATTGACCCTAAAACATACGAGGGAGTTTTCTATCAAGAACAAGAGAACTTTGGGGACTTTGACTTACAAGGTCTTGAGAACCTCGAGAACAATGCACAGACTCGTGGTGAGGTAGTCACGAATATAAAGGAAATTGATATGGTCACCAAGTTATATTTGGACAAGGGTAACGATGAGCCTCTACCCTGCGATGAACCTCAAACTTACTTCTCACATGATAGTGATGTTGATAGTGCTGATGAGAACCCAAGACATACACATGAGAGTGATGATGATGAGTGGTGAGGGTCTTTTATGTCTTTTATGCCTTTACTATGCTTAGTATCTTTATTATGCTTAATTGTATCATGTATTCATACTAAATTGTTTACCTCTTCTCAATGCAGGTGATTGACCAATATGAGCCAACGCAAGGGATCAACGTCCTCTATCCTTAAGTGTTTAAAGCAGAAGAAGGTTACCAAAAGTGGAAGAGCACCCATTCCCAACTCGCGTGACAATGACAACAGTGCGGAAGGAGGAGGACGAGGTGAGGGAGGAGGGGTGGACTTACTCCGAGGCCAGGACGAGGTGAGGGAGTAGGGGGACTTCCCCGAGGGAAGGACGAGGCGCGGGATGAGAACGAGGTGGAGGACAAGGTTTACGCCTTCTGAGTGACCTACCCTCCTCTTCTAGCGACGTGCCGAGTCTGCTAACTCGGAGTCTCCTAACGAGGAGGAGTCTCGAGACTTGGATGAGGATTCTCGAGACATGGAGTGGGAGTCTTGATACCAGGAGGGGGTCTCGAGACCAGACTCTATTCATGGGGAATCTAATGAAGCCAAATATTCATAGGGAATCGGGTGTCGGAGGAGGAGAACCCTCCCAAGATTGAACCAAAGTGGCATTCGTAGTCATTATACTAGTTTTGAACATTTGGTTTTTTTAATTTGGTTAATCATATATCATTACTTTTGTTTTTATTATTAAAGAATTGGATTTCGCTTGCTAATTCGCCGCGCCTAACACCTTGGTCTTTAACGAATTAATGGCTGTGATTAGGAAATTTTTCCCATCCCCCCCCAGAGAGGAAGCTAGCCACACCAGGAGCACTATGAGGCCGGCCAAAACCCCAAGGGGCTATCTTGCTTAGCTTATGATGTTGTGATCACCAAGTTTTGGTAAGTTAAAAGTTTTGTTTTCGTTCATAGTTGATGACCACACCATGCTAACTTATGAGCCTCACAATATTTTTTATGTATGGTTACAGAGATTATATAGGGTGCTTCCAAAGGACCAGGAGAAGGCGGACAAGACTTTGTGGGGGGCTTATTAGAGGTTGACAAGACAACATTTCTGTCGAAGGAATGACCACGGCAGATGCTGCAATCGGCAGCGAGTAGTAGAACGAAGGGCAAGGGCGGCCAGCCATCTGCGGTGCGAGATGAGGGCAAAGACACAGGGTTTTACCCAGGTTCGGCCCTGAGGGTAAAGACCTCTGCTAGATTGTATTATGGAGGTGTTTACAATGGGCGAACTTCGACACTAGGCGGCGAGTTGCTTGGGCGTATGAGGAACGTGTCTCTTCGTCCCTTAGGGAGGTTTATATAGGCTCACCTCCCTAGGGTTTACATATCTCAACCGATTCGGTTACAACTTTGTCAATCGTTTAAGTCAAACCACTGGCCTATCTACTACTTTGGGCCTTTGACCTCCAAATCGCTGGTGCTTTGGGCTTGATCCACTCGCCGATTCTCAGGCCCACTCGCCACCTTGGGCGGTCGGAAACGTCCGCGAGATACCCCAAGAGGCATATCCCCATCGGTAGTCCCCGAGGCCGTCGTTGATTAGGCGCGGGTGGCTGGCAATCGAGTATACGGCTTCAAGTTGGCCTCGATCGAATCGTCGGCGGGCTCACGAAGGAAAAATCCCGAACCGATTGCGTCTTGGGTGAGTCGAATCAACGGGTCGCGACCTCGGCGGTAACTCAATGGCCGAGCGGTGGCGAAGGACCGTCGAGCGTGGTCAAACTAGCCGTTAAGGTAACTTAACGGTAACTTCGGCGTAATCATCGTGCGTGCGGCCCCTAATTTGGCGGGCAGCTCGCGCTATATAAGAGGGATGGTAGGCTATCGGAAAGCCAACCGCCCATCATTTCCTCCGAGTGCACACATCTCCGTCCGGCGAACTGATCGACCCCAATCTTCCGCCCCCAAGCAAATCCTCGCCATGGCCCTCTCCATGAACCTTGGGAGATCCAAGTGCACAGGGCGAATCGGCCTCCTTCGAGGAGGGAATCTGGGCCGGCCTGGCGAATCCCGCACTGGGAAGCGACCCGACCCAGCGAGAGAGTTGTGCCTTCACGGTCACCTCGAGCGGGGCTTAGGGTTTCCCACTTCTCTTTTCTTCCGGCGCTTCTGCGCCTACTACGGGATCCAGCCCTCGGATCTAGGTCCCCATAGTATCGAGCAGCTCGCCATCTTTGTGGTGTTCTGCGAGTGCTACTTGGGCTTCCGGCCCTATTTTCCCTTGTGGCAAGATCTGTTCCATGGACGGATCAGCCGCGAGGAGGCGGGCGGCCCAATGCTAGCCGCAGGGGGCTTAACCTTCCAGCTCAAATCCAAAGCCTCCTTCTTCGACCTGATGCTGCCGGCCAAAGCAGCGAGCGACTGGAAAAAGTCTTGGTTTTACGTGACCGAGGCGACCCCAAAGGACGAGGCAGCGATCCCGCGGTACTCGGCGGACCGCTCGGAGCCGCGCAACCTCCAGGTCGTCAAGCTCCCCGACGACCAGCGGATGGTCGTTGACGAGATGCTCCAGACCATCCGCGGTCTGAAGAAGAAGGGGCTCCAGACGGTGAACCTATACAACTGCTGGCTTGGACGGCGGCTCGTTCCGCTCGCCCAACGCGAGCATTACATGTACCAGTACACCGGCCGAGAAGACTCGACGAAGGCCTGCCTCGCCGAGTGGAAGCTGGAGGACTACCTCCAGGCGCTGAAGAGGATCACCCAGGCGGCATACACGGACGCGCAGGCCGGGGTTCCTCCATATACCGTGAAGCGTCCGGCTCCAACGGTAATCATCTTACCTTGTTCGCAGTCGCAGTATGTGCAGTCGCGGTAATTCTAACTTTGTTCCGTGTTTACGCAGCTATTCCAAGTGGTGGAGGGGTGGCTACCACCCGCCGACGACGAGAGCTCCGGGCCATCCGCCCAGGATACAAGCGAGTCGCCACCCGCCAAGGGTAACGCGGATGACGAGGACGAGTCCGAAGAGGAGATTGCCCCACTAGTCCGAAAGACCCGCGGGCAACGTCAGCGCGAACTCGAGGCAAGCAGGAGCCTCGAACGTCATGACGATGACGAGGAGCTCCCGGAGACCACCTCGCTCCGTCAGGCCACTCCCGCGAAGAAGAAGAAAGAGGCGAGGGCCCCCTTGAGGAGGAAGACGAAGCCGCCGAAGACGGCTTCACCACCGCGCTCGGCGAGCAGCTCCGATGCCCAAAGCTCGGCTGGTGACGAGGCGGCCCTGACAACAAGCGCACCAGACGCGCCATCCACGGAGGCACCGCTGGCCTCAATGCCTCCGCCCTTCGCGCCGGTCTCCGGGCTAGGGAAGGCTCCAACCGAGGCGACTTCACCTCGCAAAGAGGTCCCGAGCGTAGCGGTCTCGCCCCGCAAGGAGGCTCCGGCCGCGGCAGCCCCTCCTCGCAGAGAGGTCTCCGCCGAAGGCGCCCCGGAGGCACCAACCGCTACCTCGACATCAAAGAAGCCATCCGTATCCTGGGCTCCTGGCGTCCTGGAACTGGGGCTCAGTCGCCGGTTGGGCCCCGAGCTGGAGAGACCAGCCGGCCTTCGTACGGGGCTGCGTTTCATTCCAGTCGCCAAGTAAGCGCACTCGGCCTTCACCTTTCTCTCTTAGTATTTTGACTGTTTTTACTGAGTTGTCTCGATGCGTAGGACCGGAGTGAAGAAGATGGGCCACCCGACGGTGGCCAAGGTGCCCTCCGCCGCTAGCGAGGAGGACCCTTCCCGTAAGAGGAAGGTGGACGAGGTCGCCGCCTCCACGGAAGGCAGCAAGAAGGCCAAGGGCGACGACATCGTCGCTGTCTCTGACGACACGGCGATCGCGCCGGCTAGGCCCGCTGTGGAAGCGACCGCGTCCACGAAGGGGGGCATTTCGTTGCCTAGACCGGAGGAGGCGAGTTCCCTTGGGGCGGGCGCGTCAATCGCTACCTTCCCCCGCTTCATGACCAAGGCGGCCTCGGCGAGTGAGGCTGCAGCTCCGAGCCCCGCTCCAGGGACTGCCGACGCTGAAATTGATCCGCGTCGCGGGCACACGCCGGCGCTGCTCGCATCTGTGGACGCGGTGGAACTGCACGGCATGCTTGGCGCAGCCATCCAGGTACCTCCAGTCCCCGAGGATCGGGTCGATGCTTAGCAGCGGCTTGATCCTTATAATCTCTTGTATTGTGCGTTCGAGTCCAGTCCCCGAGTGCGCACTCGCTAAATTGTAGCGGGTGGGCACTGAGTAAGTTTGGTCTGTGCTAACTTTGAAATTGTGCAGGGTCTGCAACTGGAGTCGGCAGAACGATTGGCTGCGAAGCAGCGTGCGGAGAAGGAGTTGGCCACTCTCCAAGAGGTTAACAGGGACCTCCAGGCTGTTGCTGCGCAGGCAGAGGCGGCTCGCCAAGAACTTGTCCCAGCTGGCGAGCTGATGGCGGCGAAGTCTGCGTTAGGCACTGCCGAGCAAAGGATCGCCGACCTCGAGCGCGAACTGCGGGAAGCGAAAGAGGAAGCGAGCTCGGCGAACGGGCGAGCTAAGGCCGCCGTTGCGGCCGCAGAAGAGGACCGGAAGTTGTCGGAGGCCCTCATTGTTGGGCTTCAAGACGACCACACCTCGCTTCAAAGTTTCATCACGGAACTCGCTCGGCCGCTGCTTGGTAAGTGTGCCTTCCCAGTCTTGTAGTTATATTGTTTGTGTTTTCCGTGATGCTCACAGCTGTTTCCGTCTTGCAGGCCGTGTGATTGGTAGCCATGAGGAAGCGAACTCTCTTGATGCGAGGGAGTGCGTGAGCATGCTTGTCGACTCGGCGACGCTGTCGGCGACGTGCATCCGCGCCTACCTTCAAGAGATGTCGCCCACGGAGGTTATTCCCAGTGACCTCGTTGAGGTGTGGGAGTACTTGGAGAAGGCGCCCGCGGTCGTGGAGTTCATGACGCGGTCGGCGTTTCGGCGCCGACCGCCGAGCACGGGCTCGCTCACTTCCCCGAGGACTTCGACCTCGACGATGTGACGAGTGGTTATCCTTCATCGACTGGCGCGGTGAATCTGTCGGAGGTTCTCAAGCTGCAGGAGCGTGCCGCCGCGTACTCGGAGCGTGTCTGGGCGATGGGCGACCTTCTTCCTTATCAGGAAACGGTCGTCGAGCCGAACGACCCCGAGCCGCCGCATCGCGACTTCAAGGTCGAACAGCCCTTCCGCGCGGCGATGGCGGGCGAGTTGACGACGTATCCGTCGAACCCGTACACCGCGTTCATCCGGAAGCGCCGTGACTCTGGTGCATCATCGTCGAAGCCTGCGGAATAGTTTAGTATGCCTAGATAAGTTAGTAGCAGTTCTGCCGAACAGGCATAGTTTGTAATATTAAGACAATGCGATGTGCGATTGAATTGGATGTTGTGTATAATTTGCTAAATCGTGTTTTGGATTGATTTTGGATGAGTCCCCGAGCGCGTCCGCCCTTTTGTGGGGTTCACCTTGTATATGATGTTTTGTTGTTATCATGTGTTTTGTTTAGTTTAGTCGACTCGCCCGAGCTCGGAGAGCCAGTCGCATGGCGACTCCCTTGAGTGCTCTTTACTTTACCGTTTTCCCGGACGCGAACGGGGTCGGGTGGCCGAGTCCCCGAGCGTGGTACTTGGTATTTCAAGGCGCGACTCGAGGGTGGTTGAGGACTGAGCGCGTGGGCGCGTCATTCCTGCCTGGCCCGGGGGGTCAGTCGCGTGGCGAGTCCAGGGCGTGCTCTCTTACTTGACGTGTTCCCTGACCGATCGCGACGAACTGGTGTGCAGTCCCCGAGCGTGGTACTTAGTCGTTCGAGTCGCTACGCCGAGGATGCGGATGACAGAGGTCGCTGTGAGAAGCGAGGGCAGTTGTCTTGGTTTGCAAAACCAGTCGAGCTAGGCGACTCCAATGGGGCTCCGGATTGGCGTTTTGGGACGACGCAGGACTGAGGTGACTCGGTGCTCCCACATCGCACTACTTGGCGTGCGTCTGTACCAAAGGTTGACTTCTGCATGTTAGCGTGATGCTGTTATTACAAGTGCGAGTGGCACAGGGCATGGAGAGTAGACGCAATTTGCGGTAACTGTTTCTTTTATTTCATAGCGACTGGAGAGTACATATGTGGGGTTCTAGGAGTAAAACTTCCGGAGGAGGTTTACATTCCAGGGCCGCTTGACGTCGAGTTCGCCGTCCCCGCGGACGTCGATGAGGTAGTAGGCGTCGTTGCCGAGTACGCGTCCGATGGCGAACGGGCCTTCCCATGGAGGAGAGAGCTTGTGCATGCCCTTCTTGTCCTGGATGAGGCGTAACACCAAGTCGCCTTCCTGGAAGGTGCGGGTTTTCACCCGTCTGCTATGGTAGCGACGGAGCCCTTGCTGATAGATAGCGGTGCGCGATCGGGCGAGGTCGCGTGCTTCGTCGAGTTGGTCGAGCCCGTCTTGGCGGGCTAGTTCGTTCTTGACCTCCGTAGTGGACGATCCGTGGCGAGTCGTGTTCGAGGTCGGTGGGCATGACAGCTTCAGCGCGTAGACCATGAAGAAGGGTGAATCCGTCGACTGCTGACCGAGGTGCGGATTCCCCGGATGACGGAGGAAGCTCTTCGACCCAGCATCCAGCGGTGCGCTCGAGTGGTACTTGGAGTCGCGGCAGGCCGTGGAGGATGCTTTGGTTGGCTCGTTCCGCTGGCCGTTGATTCGGGTGCGATCGACGCGAGGTCGAGCGGATGTGGTGCTCCTCGCAGAACTCGCCATTGCTCCCTTGGCGGTTTGTGCCGTTGTTCGTGATGATGCTGTTAGGAAACCGTAGCGGTATATGAGCTCGTAGGAACTTGGTGGCGATCTTCCGTCGCACTTCCGGACTGGCTTGGCTTCTACCCACTTGGTGAACTTGTCGACGGCGACCAGCGGTGGGTGTAGCGGAGGGGCCTTCTTGAAGGGCCCACCATGTCCATGCCCCACGGCGAATGGCGGTGATGGGGATGGTTTTGAGCGCGAACTTGAACGCGGCGTCTGGTTGGCGTGCCGGCACCCGGCGCATCGCTGGACGATGTCGACGGCGTCGGCGTGTGCGGTGGGCCAGTAGAAGCCGTGTCGCATAGCCTTGGCGACTAGGGAGCGCGCGGCAGCGTGGTGGCCGCAGTCGCCTGAATGGATGTCGTGTAAGATTTTGCGTCCTTCAGCCGGTTGGACGCAACGCTGGAACACGCCAGTGACGCTGCGTTTGTGTAGCTCGCCGTCGATGATGGTGTAGGACTTGCATCGGCGAGCGATCATTCGAGCGCTTGTCTCGTCTGCGGGCAGGTTGCCTGTCTCCAGGTAGGCGATGTAGGGCTTGGTCCAGTCGTCTGGCTCGGTGACGAGTGCGACCAAGGTTGCCTCTGGTTGGAGGGGGACTCCGATGTCGATCTCCCTCGGGGGAGAGACTGATGGCTTGGAGATTGTATCGAGGAACACGCCGGCGGGTGGTGCGAGTCGAGCCGACCCGATGCGAGAGAGGGCGTCGGCCTCCTCGTTTTTCCGCCTGTCGATCCATTCGACGGAATAGCCGGTGAAGTGGCCGCCCAGCTTGTCCACCTCTTGGCGATACGCCGCCATGGTAGGGGAGACGGCGTCGCAGGTGCCGGCGACTTGTCCCGCGACGAGGTCGGAATCACCGTAGCATCGAAGGCGATTGACACTCATCTCCTTTGCGGCTCGCATGCCGTGGAGTAGGGCCTCGTATTCGGCCATGTTGTTGGTGCAGGGCGTGAAATCGAGGCGAAGGACGTAGCGGAGCTTGTCGCCCTTTGGTGAAGTTAACACAATCCCCGCGCCTGCACCGTCCGCGTTCTTGGACCCGTCGAAGTGTAGGTTCCAGTAGTGGAGGTACGGCGGCTTGTCTGGCTGCTGGGCCTCTTCCCAGTCGGCGATGAAGTCTGCCAGTGCTTGGGACTTGATCGCCCTTCGTGGCTCGTACTTAATGTTGTGGACGCCGATCTCGGCCCCTTGGCGACCCGTCCGGTCGCCTCGCGATTGCGGATGATATCTTGTAGTGGGGCTGAGGAGACGACCGTGATGGGGTGCTCCTGAAAGTAGTGCGGCAGGCGCCGTTGAGCCCTGAAGACCGCGTATACCAGCTTTTGGTACTGTGGGTATCGCTGGCGCGACTCGGTGAGGACCTCGCTGATGTAGTAGACCGCCGCTGGATGGCGCCTTTCCTTCCTCTGGTCGCTTCGACGACCATTACAGTAATGACGACGCTGCTCGGACGCGCGACGTAAACCAGCATGGGCTCTTTGTCGACGGGTGCGGCGGTAGTGGTGCGGCGAGTAGCACCTTCTTGAGGTCGCGAGCGTCGTCCGCTTCCTTGTCCCAATCGAAGGTGGGATTCTGCGCATCAGCGGTATAGGGCATCGCTTTCGCCAAAGCGGGGATGAAGCGATCGAGAGCCGCCACGCCCGCCAGCTCGGACGCCGCAGCACTCGGGTTTGCCGAGCCGGGCGATCGTGTTGATCTTTGTTGGGTTTGCCTCGATCCCTCGCTTGGAGACGACGTACTTAGTAATTGCCCGCGGGTACAATCAAGGTGCACTTGCTGGGTTGAGCTTTATCTTGTACCTCCGCAGTTGGCGAAGGTCTCCGCTAGGTCGGCGAGGAGGTCTCCTTGGCGAGCGGATTTTACGACCACGCCGCCGATGTAGACGTGGATGTTGCGCCAATTTGGCTCGCGAGGCATTCTTGCATGCACCGCTGGTAGGTCGCCCGGCGTTTGAGGCCGAAGGTCATGGCGGTGTAGCGTAATGTTCGAATGGTGTGATGAACGCCTTTCTCCTCGCCCCTCGACCGCCATTTTAATCTGGTTGTACCCGAGTAGGCGCCGAGGAAACACAACGACTCGAGCCCGCGGTTGAATCGATTATCCGATCGATCCGCTGGAGGACGAATCGCCTTTGGGCGGCGCTGTTCAGGTTTGTGTAGTCGATACACATTCTCCGTGTTCCGCTTTTCTTCTCGACCAGGACCGGGTTTGCCACCACTTGAGTATTTGATTGGCCGGATGAAGCCGCAGCAAAGGCGCACTTCCTCGGCGATTGCTCGACGGGCGCTCTTCATTGAAGGGCCAGAGCGATCGCTGAGGTCGCACTTTGGGGTCGGCGTTTAATTTGTGCTCACGAGCTCCCTAGGGACACCAGCATGTCGGAGGGTTTCCATGCGAAGATGTCCCTATTCTCACGCAGGAACTCGATGAGCGCGCCTTCCTACGCTGGGCTCATGCCTGTCCCGATCGTCCCCGTCTGGCTGGGCTCGCCTGGGACCAGCTCGACGGCGGGTGCGCCGTGGCCTCAAAGGTTGAGGGGTTTGCGCCTCCGAGTTGGGCTTGAGTATTGTGGGGTCGCCATTGTTGACCCCGCTCGATTTGGCGAGCTCATCGGCGTGACTAGCTTCCGCCGATGACGGCGTCGGCGAAGTTCGCCTTTGGCCTCGTGATTCGCGGCCATGTCGGGTCGCCAATGGTGATGACGCCGCACGCCCGGGAGCTTCATCGTGTTGTACGCCAGAGGGGTGCCGCCATGAATTTGGCGAACGCTGGCGCCCGTGACGCAATGGTAGTTGTCGAAGGGCACCAAATAAGACGATCCGCCGGTGCGGAAGTTTGCCGAGAGCCGAAGGTGACGGGTAGCGTGACTTTGCCGATCGGGTACGCCTCCGACCGGGTACAATCCGTGGAACATTGTGTGGGTTGTTCGATCATCGATCGCGGAGCCGCAGCCACCAAGGTGTCGAGGTAGAGGATGTTGATGGAGCTGCCGCCGTCCATCGTGGTCTTGGGGAGCCAGAGTCGCCGACCTTGGGCTTGACCACCAGGCGACTCGCCCCGGATACTGGCGCGTGGCGAGTGGTCTTGCCGGCCTGTGATGGGTCGTTCGACCAGTTCAGAACCGGGGACGCCTGTCGCCACCGCGTGGCGACGGCGGCGCGGGCGATGACCTTCTTCTCGCGCTTCGTGTTGAAGCCAGTGAAGGTGTGGAGCGAGCCGGCTACTTTGCTGAATTTTCCGCCATTTTGCGGGTCGTTGTCGGTGTCCTCCCGCGCGTGCCGTGCCTTCTCGATTTCCCTGAGGGTGTAGCAGTCGGCGGTGGTGTGCGTGGTGGGCTTTCCTTCCCTGCTGTGAAACGCACACGGTTGGTTAAGGAGGGCCGCGGGGTCGAACCTTGGCCTGTTCTTGTAGTTGCCGCCATCGCGACGTTGCCCTCCGTCGCGGCGGTAGCTCTGGCTCGCTGCCAGCGTGCTGCATTAAGTCGACTTCGCCCGTCGTTGCGGCGCTTTGCTCGCGGAGGCGGTGCCGCTGTAGCGAGGTCGACCGACGTCCGCCGTCGTTGCCGCCTGGCGCTGTTCTCGACTCATCGTCGACGTCTTGGTTGGGGTCTTCCTCGGCGTACCGCTTGGCGATCTCGAGGAGATCGGGGATGTTGTCGAGTGTTTTGGCGTGTCGCTTGAGCTTGGCGACTAGGGGCTCGTAGCGGCATGATGTCTTGAAGCAATGGATCGCGGTGTCCGGGTGGACGCCGACCGCGTTGTACCAGAGCTCCTGCCACCGTTGGACCCGGGCTATGGGTCGACCGGGGTCCCCGGACGCAGCGCCTGTGTCCTCGGCGGTGGTGGCGCGGTGTAGGAGCACTCAAGTGCCCGACGGCGTCTCGCATTTCTTCCTGTGAGTCGACATCGCCCCGGGGAGCGTGTTGATCCAGTGGCTGCACGTCCCCTCCATCATCAGTGGGAGGTAACGGGCGGCGAGTAGGTCAGTGTGACCCGCGATCCCCATTGCCATGAGGTATGTGTCGAGCCGCATCAAGGGTCGACGAGGAGTCGATTTTTGATCTCCTTTGGCGCCTTGAAGTTTGGCGGTACTTTTCGCCACGGATCATTGGTCCGAAGCACTTGGGCCTCAATGATCGAGCGACCCCATGGGCTCGCCATCGCGCAGTATTTAGGTGTGCCGAAGTCCGGGTCGGCGGCGCGCCAGCTTTTGGTTGATGATGTGAGCGGGCGCCGACGGGTTCTCCGCTGGCGGCGACGGTTGGTCGCCGCCCGGGATCGCAGGAGAGTGCGCTCGCTGGGTCGGCGTTGAGCTGCAGGCTCGCGGCGGCAAGTGAGGGTATTTGCCACCGGCGGCCGCTGAGGCCCGCTTCGAAGAGCGTGAGTATACCGCTGCGAGTCGGCGCCCGCTTTGCTGCTCCACGGCCTTTGCGAGCAGGCGAACGCATCGGATTTGCAAGGCGCCGCCGCCGTGGCGGATGTCGGCCGCGGCTCGCTCGCCACGAGGTTGTCCATCGGGTGGAGAATGTGGAAGGCCGTTCGCCTCGCTCCCGTGAGGAGACGACTATGCGCGGCTGGTCCTCGAGGGTGCGGTTGCGGTGGTGGGGCACCCATCGCCGTGATCCCGGCGGGGTCGAGCGCTCACCGGTGGCGCGTTTCGCAGATCGCGCGCCGCTATGCGCGCCGGGTCGTTCTCATCGCCGAATTCGTGGCGCCCGAACGGGGGTTCAGCGACCTGATCCGGCTGGTGGTAGCGTGATGCTTGCGCTGTCACCCGCCGAGGCGAAATTTTCGCCGCTCGCCTGCGCATCGCCTCCGCCGCCAGCGGAGTTCTCGACCGCTGCCGTAGCGTTGGGAGGATTGGGTGGAGAAAGGGTCCTCGGATCGGCCGTGGCCATGTAGGTCGCAGCATGGCGATCGGTTCCGCTGTGGAGGTCGGCGGAGTTTTCCGACCCGAGTCAAGTCAAGATCCCGAGGATGGAGGGTCTCGAAATCTCCCGCTGGAGACCTGGCGATGGAGCCCGCGGACGAGGTCGCGGTGATGGATCCGGCGAGTGACGCCGGGTCGCCGAGTCGGCGTCATCCGTGACGGCCGCCTTCCGCGGCCGAATTCTCGCCACGTTGCTATGGGCCGAGTTGTACTGAGGCGAGGCGGATCGTGGCGGACTGGCTCTCGGAGAGCCGATCGTGGTGGCGATCGCGATGCGAGCCGAGTCCTCCGAGGTGGTGATGTCGGTGAAGCCGACGAAGAGGCGATCGTGCCGATCGGCAGGATCACGCCAGGCGTGACGGGTCGTGCCGGACGTAGCTGCCGCAAGATCTCAAGCATCTCGCCGATCGCTATCATGCGGCCGGTGGCGACTGCCTCGCTGATGGGCAGATTGATCTCGCCAGAACACCGCCAGACCGCCAGCCCCACGGGCGCCACTGTCAAGGAATGACCACGGCAGATGCAATCGGGCAGTAGTAGAACGAAGGGCAAGGGCGGCCAGCCATCTCATGGCGAGATGAGGGCAAAGACAGGTTTTACCTGTGTTCGGCCCCGGAGGGTAAAGACCTACTCCTGCTAGATTGTATTATGGAGGTGTTTACAATGGGCGAACTCGGCGACTAGGCGGCGAGTTGCTTGGGCGTATGAGGGAACGTGTCTCTTCTCGTCCCTTAGGGAGGTTTATATAGGCTCACCTCCCCTAGGGTTTACATATCTCAACCGATTCGGTTACAACTTTGTCAATCGTTTAAGTCCAACCGACTGGGCCTATCTACTCGCCTGGGCCTTTGACCTCCAGTCGCCTGGTGCTTTGACGGGCTTCGATCCACTCGCCGTTCTGCAGGCCCACTCGCCAGCCCTTGGGCCAGTCGGAAACGTCCCGCTGAGGATACCCCAGTAGGCATATCCCCATCAATTTCTACAATCAGAAGCATACCACCACTAGTCTATACATCTCCGAGAAGTTGGGCAAGAGGGCGCCAAAGCATTTTAATGTGAAGGACCAACCAAAAATGACTGAGGAAGATTATGCCGGGGTAAGTAAATTGTCAATCGGATTCTATGTTGTTGCTAATTGCATTATCCATTCTTCAAATGAGTATTGTTTTTTCAGGTTATGCCCACGTGGGCCGATGTTAAGGAGGACGCATGGCTGGCGTTGTCGGCGAGGCGGCGCAGAGGTAAGACGCCGAGTTCAACGCCTTGAGCGAGCAGAACAAGGCAAACCGTGGCTCCGGGGGGACACACTGTGCGAGAAACCGCAACCATGGTCGCTTCAAGGCCCATATGGTATATACATGTATACATGGAACAATCTGTATTTATTTCCCCTCGTGACCTACTTGATACGCATAACATTTCTTTGGCGATGCAGGATACACATCTAGAGAGGCCTTGTTCTGACTATGAAGTATGGGAGAGGATGAAGAAGAAGAGGCCCGATATGTCCCTGCCTCAGCCCTCGCTTCCGAAGTTCTATGGCACTGCCAAGGAGGATGGTGCTAACTACCTCGAGGCGTTCACTGGTTTTCATCCGGACATGGAAGACCCTAGAGCAGAGGAGACCAAAGAGAGAGCGGTGGTCGTGGCGGGGCGCGATCGGGAGCACGGCCGTTTTAAGATTCTCGATAGGGTGATCCCGCGAACTCCTGCTTTGAGCCTTACGCGGATCAAGGCTACCCTCACCGCCGATGACCCCGCTATCCCGCCTCGACGGCTGTGGCATCCCGCCAAAACCACTACTAGAAAATCGCGTTGTTTTTGTGCATTGCATCATCATGACCGCATGCTCATGTCATCATGCCACATTGCATTTGAGCATCGTCATCATCTTGCATGTGCTTGTATAAAACTATTTTCGGAAAAACCGGTTCTTGTTTTCTAAACGTCCCGTCTTTATTCAAACGCAAACCCGGGTCGCCGGAATATTTTGTTTGACTAAATATGTTTTGCAAACGGTCCGTTTAAATAAATAAAATATTGCATTATTTTTAGTGGGCCAGTCGAACGGGCCGAATGACCCGAACGACCACCCTAGAAATATAATCGGTCCACCTAATCAGCCCCTCTAAATTCCTAGTCTACCCTGTCCTATCCTACCCAACCCCTCTCCACCTCACCCTGACCACTCCTCTCGTGACACCTCACCCTCTTCCCTTCCCCTAACCAATCACAGCCCGCCACTTGGCCCAGCCACTCTCTCCTCTCTCCCCTGTGGCCCCACCTAACCTCACCCACTCCCCAGCACCCACGCACACCACCTGATCCACCCACACACGCTAGCAGTGCCCACCCGCCTGGGTCCCACCGTACCCTGGCCCCACCCCTCTCTCAGCACGCGCACGCCACCGCCCAGGCCCACCCCGACCCCGTCGTCCTCATCCTCCCACCGACGCTCCCCTGGTTCGCTCCTCCTCTCTGCTAGCTTCTCCTCTTCCCTCCTGCCGGCCGCCGCCGACCACCTTCGCGGCCGCTCCCGACACCAAGCTCGCGCCGCCGCGCTCCCCACCTCCCAACCTCGCCGTCCCTCCTCTCCCCGCACTCATTGCCGCCTGCCGCCCGCGCCTGCCCGCCTCCACCGTCTCCGCGCCCACCAATCGCCTGCTGCTCGCCACAGGCCCGCCTCTCACTGCTTCCACCGCATTGAGCTCCTCTCCCAACCCCTCCTGGCCCGCGCACAGCTCGCCGGCGCAAGCCCCGCCACACCCTCCTCCTGACCTCCTCCTCTGCTGCCTGTCTCCGTGCCGCCTCCCGCCCGATGGTCCAACCGCGCCGTTGCCCCGCTTGGCAAGGCTTCCCACCGGCTGACCGCAGCCGCCTCGCCGAGCTCACCCAGCGCCCATCGCTTCGCTGCGGCGCGACCTCGTGGCGCAAGCCTCCCCGCCGCTCTCGCGGCCGACGTGGCCTCGCTGCAGGACCCACGCCAACCTCGTTGTTCCGCTGCCGCTGCTGACCGCCATGTTCCACCTTGCAAGTCTCCCAGCCCCTGGTCCGGCCGTCTAGGTGGGCCCCAAGATCGCTGCTGCCAAGCGTCTGGCCCACTGTTGTTCCAACCAGCATGCACGCTGTGGACGGCACCGACACAATAATCGAAGCTGCGAGAGACCTCAAGTTCCCCTACATGAACAAGAAGATCGCCTACCCGGACCCAAGGCCGACAAGCTCGTCTTCCCGGAACCCGAAGGCCGCCGACGCGGAACCACAAGAGCTTCTCCTAGACCGCCAAGATCGTCTTCCGGACGCCGTGACCGTCGACATGACCCGAAGACCACGAATGCGACAAGAACGACGTCGACCAGGGCGGACCCAATGCGCCCCAACGCCGACCAAGTACTCCCTCGCAGACGCCAAGTACTCCGTCACGGACCCGAGGATCCGAAGGCCTCCTTCCTGGGTCCCGAAGACCGAAACCGTGGAACCGACAGGATCGACCACACCGACGCCATGATCTCCCTCACGGAATTTGAAGACCGTTCTGATTTCTCGAACCCCTCCGAGCCGCCAAGATCGCCATGGAACGACAAGTTCTTCACCCCGGACACCGAGACCCTGAACGACAAGTTCTCCGTCTGTATCCGCTCCCGCCGATCCCGTCGAACCCTGAAAACCCCGAGACCGACCCCGGACCCCGAACCCCCGGAACCCCAAGTTCGTCGAGACCCCTAATGTGTGACCCCTTTTCTCGAGCCCTATTTTATAATTGAAATATAAACTTGTTGCATATTGAATTGCCATACTTGCATGCATATTTGTGTGGTTTGGGGGCCTTATACCGATTCACCATATAATTAAATATGGGGCCCATATGCGGGCAAATCTAGCCTTATATTGGCCTCATTTAAACATGTGTAGCGAACCGGTGCCATCTTTTGTCTTGATAATGCAACATTTAATTGCAGGGTAACTAAACAACTTGAACCACCTAATTAATTGTCGGGACCCCGTTTCCGCTTAATATGACCTAATCGCATCGCACCCTTGCCATGTCATGCATCATACATGCATCATGCCGATCTTCTGCCGTTGTATTAAATATTGCATCCGGTGTTTCTTCTAGTGTTTGGTTCTTCGCGGATAAGGCCGTTGAGTTGATGTGAGCTTCGCCCCGATCTTCGGTTGAACCTTCGGCAATGTTTTTCAAAGCAGCATCTCCCCTTTCTACCTATCTTACTTTTATAGTATTTATTCCCTCCTGATCTATTGCTATCTGTGTTGCGATGCTCTAGTTTTCGTACTGCACTATCCCTTGCACAGATATTGCCTTGGACACACCCTATTACCCGTTGTTTGGTAGATAGTTGGACTGCTGCGTCTTAGTCGCTTGCTCAAGTGCTATGCGTGTCGCCCAAAGGCCACAGTTGTTGATGTATTGTCGCATGTTGTTGTTGGAGATGATCCTAGTTTTACTTATCGTTCACTTTAATTCCTGTTTAACAACTAAAAGTGAAGTAAGTAGAGGCATCGGTGTGTGATAGATAATATTTGGTTTCCGAACGCCCATTTGTGTCCCGTAGGACCCCGAGTACTTGATACCTGTTCCTTGATTTATCGCGCTATCCACATCCGGGAGGTATATGGGACCCCCCTGAGCCAGAGCTTGATTCAGTCTTATTTCTTGGGGCCACAAACTAGTTTGAGGTTTTATTTACTATCCTGTACTTATGCCATTCTACTACTGTATTTACGATTGTGCGAGGAGCACACTGTACTGTTTAGGATCGGGACACGATTCCGCGGTGTCGACAAGCCCAGTTTTGGGTTCCCGCTCACAAACCGTCCACCCAAACCTCGGGTCCGTCTCGGAGCTAGCTTACTTCGTTGCGGGTGTACTCCAAGGGGTGGCCCCCTGAAATATTTCTGAATCCTGTGATTGCTTTGTCGTGAAGGCCTCGTTGGGTTTTGATTTGGTTTTTCCGAGGTTGATCGAGCGTGTGTTGCTATTGGTGCACCCCGACCGGGTAAAACTTTCTGAAAGCCGTGTCCGCGGATATGGACGACTTGGAGCACAGTATCTCGACCATAGACAAGCATAACTAAAGTTTATTGCTATAAATTTTACTTTATAATGACTAGTAATCAGCTTCACTATAATGGAATGGCTAATTAATACTGCCCACAATTGCTTGTTTGGAGTGTCGCTTGCGACCATTGTACCTGACTAGTAAGTATTGCAACTACAACGGAATGGCTAATTAAAAGTACCAACAACTGCTGGGTTTTGGGTTATCTCATGCTATCTTTATCTGATTAGTAAGTGTTGTAACTATAACGGAATGGTTAACTAAAAGTGCCCACTGTTTTCTTTATCAGGATGATTATCTAAACCTGACTAGTAATTGCTGCAACGATAAATGAATAAGTAAAACTGCCAACGGTGTGAGTTTCTCGGTTGACTTCCTCGAACGGTTTCGAGGGGGAAACACCAGGATGGGTTTGTTTGATGGTAGAATCAGGTTGGTTCCGAATAGGTCTTTCTTACCCCTCTCTGATAGCCGCCAGTTGTATCGAGTCTCTATAGGTTGTTTAGTGCATGCTGCCGCTGCCGCTCAGTCCACCATACCTATGTAGGCGAGGACCGCCGAATTCTAGTCTCACCGCATGGCCTCAAGATCGACGCTCCTCTTTTTCCCTTGCCCTTTGTCGGCACCCCTTTTGTTTAAGCAGGTTTTGAGATCGGCGCCGTTAGCAGGGTTACCCCTCCGGCTTGGCCTGGGCAGGGTTATGGACGCCATTGGTTATTCTTCAGGGCTCTTAGCCCCATTTGCATCTTGTCCGTAGTTGGACGCTCTATCGTTTTCAAGGTGATTTGGATCTTTGTATATTATATCTGTATTCTTGACTCATGGAGTCGTGTTATATATATATCTGTTCTGTGGGTCCCATCGAGGACTGTTGTGTAATGTTATTACTTCGTTTTCCACCCGCACGAAAGTGCCTGGTGGGCACCTTTGAATCGTTTCTATGCGGGTTTGGCGGGTTTCGCTAAAACTTGCATAGGTCCGATTCTGAGGGTGTTACAACGGCCTTCCCGAGCGAACGACGATGTAAGTTTTTCTCATTTCCATCATCTTTTCGAAAATGCTGATGAGTGGGTAAGTTTACGAGATTCATTGTTTTTGAAATTGTAGCCTGCTTTGGACGCGGCCTACAAGGCCGCTTTTGCGGAACACTTGGTGACCCTCGAGACATGGTCCCAGACCCGAGCGGCCTACGAGGAGTGGGCAGAGTTACGCGATGATATAAGTTTCCACCTTTATTTTTGCAAAAATATGACAAGTCTCGCATTTCCTAGTTTGAATCTTTATTTCTGTAACGCCTCAAATCTAAACTATCTTGCAGCTTTTGGAGAGCGAGCCACTGTACCGCCACGGCCACCTAGGCCAGGGTTGTAGCCAATCTTCCCATCAGAGGACTGTAGTAGGAAAACGATATAGATACAAAACCACAATCTATAAATTACCAACTACTTCCTCTGTTAGGAATTATAAGGCATATGGACCACTTTGATAGGATTAAGAAAATCAATAACTCACCCTCTTGATTACTACATGCACCAATAGTTATCATGCATGAGAGAAGAAAAAGAAAAAGAAGACCATGCATTGGATGAGAGATGATAATAAATGAGAAAGTACTTGTAATTTCTAACATTTTAAAAAAGCGCTTAGGCCTTATAATCCCTAACTGAGGGAGTACATACACCTCTGATAATTTTTGAGCTATCAGCATTTAGTTCTTTCTCAAAGGTCTTGTGGATAGTACTAGCCCTACGGAAGTGCGGGGTTCAGGCTACTACCTCCATTCCGGATTATAAGGCAAATACGTATTTTAAAGAGATAGTTTGACCGAAAATTTAGTCAACAAAATGTAAACTATATTTTTTTAAAAATTATATTATTAAATTCGTATTTATAATAGGTTTCTATTGATATAATTTTTATGACATATAATTGATATATTGTTAACTAAATTTACGGTTAAACTATTTTCTTAAAATACGTATTAGCTCTATAATCCGGAATGGAGGGAGTACATCACATATATGACCAGATGACTGAGATATCTTCATGCTAGAGACAGCGGCTCTTCCCCTTGAAAACAAAACCGCGGACAGCGAAATGATTGGCCAAACACATGTGGTTATATTCCCAAATCGGATAATTGCCTGCCCTTCCGCTGAAGAGGTCGGACAGATGATAGATTGATTCATTCTCATTGATACAATACAATCATATGCCATGTTACAATGGACGACATACTGACCATGAACAGGCCTCGATCGGTGCCGCCTATTTTGTTTTCATTTTTATTTCCTGGATTGACCTGTTCGCTTAGACGCGCTTGCATTTGATAATTGAGCCGCCGTTGCATAGAGGTGGAAGTTAGCACATGCATATGCATACGCAGCAACCAGGTTGTCACGCTTACAGCATCCACCCAACTCTAGGTAACCAGCGACTCTATAAGTACATGGAGATCGAAGGACAAAGATCACTCAATCAAGTACCAGCAGCAAAACATTCTTTCTGCAGCCATCTAACTGAAGATTAGCTTGATCGTACGTACATCCGGTTAAGGTCCATCCATGGCGACAATGATCAGACCTTCGCTGCTCGTTTTCGCCCTAGTGGCCGTTCTCGCAGCTAGCTCCGCGGCCGTGGCTCAGCTGGAGATCGGCTTCTACAGCAAGACATGCCCGCAAGTCGAGCAGATCGTCCGCGCGGAGATGGTCAAGATCATCGCCGCCGCGCCCAGCCTCGCCGGCCCGCTCCTCCGGCTCCATTTCCACGACTGCTTCGTCAATGTAAGTTGTTCTTGTCCCCTCTGTCGGTCGCATTTCAGCTACGAGATGAGATAAATGCTTACATGCGCGTGCCTGCGACACGAAATGACAGGGTTGCGATGCCTCCGTCCTGCTCGACTCCACGAAACAAAACGTAGCGGAGAAGGACGCCAAACCGAACAAGAGCCTGCGAGGGTTCGGCTCCGTGGAGCGGGTGAAGGCCAAGCTCGAGGCCGCGTGCCCGGGCGTCGTTTCCTGCGCCGACGTGCTAACCCTCATGTCCCGCGATGCGGTCGTGCTCGCCAAGGGCCCCAACTGGCCGGTGGCGCTGGGCAGGCGGGACGGCAAGGCGTCCAGCGCCAAGGAAGCCAGCGCCGAGCTTCCCCCGGCCAACGGCGACGTGCCTCTGCTCGCCAAGATCTTCGCCTCCAAGGGACTCAACCTCAAGGACCTCGTCGTCCTCTCCGGCGCACACACGCTCGGCACCGCCCACTGCCCGTCCTTCGCCGACCGCCTCTACAACGCCACCACCGGCGAGGACGGCGCCTACGGCCTCGTCGACCCGTCCCTGGACAGCGAGTACGCCGACAAGCTGAGGCTCAAGTGCAAGAGCCTCGACGACCGGAGCAGGCTATCGGAGATGGACCCCGGCAGCTTCAAGACCTTCGACACCAGCTACTACGGCCACGTCGCCAAGCGGAGGGGCCTCTTCCGCTCCGACGCCGCCCTCCTCACCGACGACACCACCAGGGACTACGTCCAGCGCGTCGCCACGGGAAAGTTCGACGCCGACTTCTTCAAGGACTTCAGCGAGTCCATGATCAAGATGGGCAACGTCGGCGTGCTCACCGGGGCAGAGGGAGAGATCAGGAAGAAGTGCCACGTCCTCAACTAGCGTTCGTTTGATTTTTAATTAACTGTAACTGCACGAGATGGTGCATGTTTGTCATCTGATATTATTCATTTGTAGTGTGATTGATCATTTATCAGTAACATGGAGTAAATCATTTTTTTCACCAAGTACGATGGTGCAGCTAGATTCCTGTAATGGCACTATGGCAGTCTTGATCATTTCTGCCTGCGATATAAACCGTGAAACGAGGTGGCGTGGTCGCTTAACAAATAGTGACAGTGGTTTACATACTTGCTGCCATGCAGTTTGTGCTAATTAATCATGCAAGTTAGACAAGTGGACTTTTTATCAGTAACATGGAGTAAATGGTGCTTTTTCAACCAAAGTGCAATGGCGCAGCTACATTATGCTGCATTCCTGCAATGCCAGTGTCTTCATCATTTTTGATCCGCGATATAGAGAGCGTGCGTGCACTATCGGAAAAAAACGCCACTGCCGTGCACCGTGGCTTTGTCATGCGGCACCGCAAAGCGACAAGCAGAAGAGAAAAGCATGGCAAAAAAGACACGCACGGTAAAAGGTTCTAGTACTCACGGCAAAGATAAGAGTCACAGCAAACCTAGAAAAAACACTCGGCAAAAAAAAAACACGCCAAAGCCCAAAAAAAGGCCCTCGGCAAAGATGTAATGCAAAGTAACAATGGTTTTACATACTTGCTGCCTTCTGCGGTTTGTGCTAAGTGATCATACAAAGTAGACAACTGGACTTCTTTAATAGAAAAAAAAAGATAGAAGGATCCCCCGAATCATGGGTGAGACAAGTATATGTAAAGATGGCATGGCCGATCGAATTGAATTGTTGGTCGATTGACTTGAACATTTATGATCGGGAAGACCTCGATCCTATAGCCGTTGGCTACGGCAACACGCATGCATGGCATGAGTATGATATGGCCACTGTAGCTAGACCACATGCAGATCTGACTTTGCACATCTACTAGATAAGGGTATACGTTATACGTATATATACTCCTTTTATGTACATACACTCGGATCCAGTAAGTTCGTTAGTACCATTAGTTTCCCGTTGTACAAATATATGACCACTTTAGAGCCGATCAAAATAACAGATTAATTTAAAACTCCCTTCGGTTCATTAGGAGAATAACATTCCGAATACACAGGGTATTGAGAATGTAAAATTAACCACTAGTTTTGATTGTTTATACTACGGTATATTTAATTTGGGAAGAGGCTACTCCCATTTGTGTTTCGTGACATATTAGACGATATGTCGGCAATGATACCGCCTTCAAGATTACCTTTCGATACTATACATTTCACTTCACTCGGTCTTGGTGATATACCGATCGAGTCCATGTATTTTTCATGCAAGATCAATAATGCAAACAATTGCTCATCTACTCGGTCGAATGGAGGTAGTGCCTTGCTGCTAAAATGAAACCCTAGCCACTCGCCACCAATAATCCTCTGTTGCAATGACCTCATCCCAACCCTCCTCCTCCTCTCATACCCATGTATTGTTCCCCAAGCAGCAGGCGCAGGAGGGCCTCCATCGCCCGGCATGTGGTTAGGCTATTTGTCTGATCTACATCGTCACTCCTCCCTCTAGCATTGTCAAGGCGTGGTGGCGGGTCCCAACTCCCAAAGAGCTATGGGGTTCTTATTATTGATGGAGTAGTGATGCATGATCGTTGTCTTCTTCGGAGTGGTGGTGCTCTCCGGCGTGTGGACTGGGGGCGTCGCTATGTTGGCGTGCACACCACAACATACAAAGATTGTTCACGACATGGACGTTCACAATCTCATCTCACAATGATGGTCACGGAGGCATGTCGTCCCTGTGAGATCCAACATTGGTTGGCTCCACTTGGTGCTGCCGAAGAAGGGGCATTCCTCCTTTGGAGGTGGTTGAATTGGTGGCTCTTTCAATATCTTGTGTGGTATTTGGGTGATACAACGATATGATAAAGCCTTATATCGTTGCTACGTACAGGCATGCAAATGTATGCATGTGAGTGAAACGGGATCAACGGTTCATGCTGGTCACTCATTGTGTCTCCCTCTCCTCTCCCTCCCTTGACAAGTGGAGGAATGTCACAACATGTGGATGACTATTGATTTGGTCTAAGCTGAGAAGATCTTGGCCGAGTCGGTGCATGACAAGGAGGAGTTCCAGTGGTTGCCTAGGTGTGGCTATCTAGTAGTAGGGAGGACACGACTATGCATGTTAGTGATGATGCATGTATGTCTGATGATGTTATTCATTGCAGCCAGAGTATTTATTATTAGTAAGTGTGTGTAGAGTAAATCATATGCTCGCCGACGAGGGCTTTATTGAACACGTGCAATTTATTCATAACTTGGCTAAATTGTAAACCTCAGTTATATTGGATTAAAACTCATCTAAACATCATCTCCAAGTTACTTTGCACAATTAAAGAGCAATCTACAAATGATGCTGAAATTTTACTAAAGATACACACATTCGTAGAGTGCAATAGTGTAGACTAAGACAACCTCAACCACGGACTATCAAAAGCACCATGAATATGTTGATCATTACTCCCTCCACACCATAATTCTTGCCGTAGTTTTACTTCAAGTTATTCTATTATTCTTGTCATGGTTTTTATTCAAATTTAATCTAAAACCACTAAAAGAATATTTGATGGGGTATTGCACGGTCTCGTAAAGAGCCGGCCTTGTATTAATAGTAGTATGGGAGATTACATGGAGGTTACATGAGTACAACACGGACATAGTCCGGTTCCCATACAGTATACATACAAATATATATTTTATCAACCACGATAAAGGGAGTATGAAGGACTTAGTCAGCTACGTCACTACTTTCTCCGTTTTAGAATATAAGATGTTTTAGTTTTGTGGAGCAAATGTATATAGACTACTTTTAGTATGTAGATTCACTTAATTTTAGAATGAATCTACACACTAAACAAAGTTTAGATATGTTTTTTTATAAACCTAAAACATCTTATATTTTAAAACGGAGAGACTACGACTCACATTTCAACCCCTCTCAACGGCAAACGTGCAACGAGATGGCGCAGGGGCTTACCAATAAGGACCAGCCGTCGGTAATCGGTCATGGAAAGTGGTTCTGGTCATGGTAGACCGCATGACCGATTAAGTTTAATCGTTCGTTGATTGACTTGAGGATTTTGTCCTGGCCTCATCTCCTTCTTGTCATAGTTATCGGCCAGCTAGAGCCTACAGCAACATGCATGCATGGCTCGGCCACGGTAACCAGCCGCCACATGCTGTTTTTTTTTTTTTGTGTGTGTGTGTGGAGGAAGCCACATGCATGGGAGATTTGACCTGCATGCTATTGATACGAACTTACGAAGCCACTAAGATTCAATATTTAAGGTCCAATAGGTGTACTAGTTAACATTACTAGTGTAGCTGGTATGCCTTCTATGCAGAGACCATGAGTCATGACCACCAGTGAGAATTCGGTGCATTTAGCTTAGTAGTAGTAATAAAAGTGTATAAAGATGGGAAAACATTGAAAGCATTTATGTGGTATTTTTCTACTACTTTCTCATAATAGTCAGAGTGGTAACATAGAATAGTGTCATACATACGATACTAGTTTATATTATTACCTTTATAGTGCATTAGCACAGGAGCCTTCGCAAATGCGAGGGCATTATCTTTAGTATTTTTAAAAATATTTAAGTATTTCTTTTTATCTAGTACATACTTTTTTCATCCTATTTACCACCTTTATTATCGAAAATACACTAATGTTTAGATATGGATATTTTCCAAAACGCGTAACTATGACAATTTTGTACATGATTGTATTTCTAGGAAATAAGAAATAATTTGTTTAAAACAATTTTTATGATAAAAATACAATATTTTACAGTGAAATATCTTAACCTTGTTGATCACAATTTATAGTCAAATTGACTATTGGGACATATAAATTTAGTAGATCAGTAAGTCTGGGTAAAAACATTATGGCTTTATAAATCATGAGAATATAAACAAAAGAAATATTATCAACTGTTGAATATTCTAGTATGAACCGAGCAAAAATTAGTTGCATCCTTATGCCAATCAGGAACTCATTATACATACTTTAGTGCTCTAGAGTTAATTAAGAGAAAGAGTACAACAATAACACAATTCACTCATCATCTTGGTATTCCATCATTACATTTATGAGATTCTTACGGTCTTAAGTTCGTGTTCTACATGGTAGAGAGATTGGTCAAATGATGTAAAAGATAATAAACAAAAATTACAATAACTTATTAAGAAAACGTTCACACCTTGAAAGAGATCACATCGAGTGACTTTGGGTTACTAAGATTTGAAAAGACAAATGAGCATCAACAAAAGCATTGCCAATACATTTAATTGCTAATGCAATCATTAGATATAGATAATATGATTAACTTCATTAATCATTTAAAAGTTTAGTCTTATGATGAAATCAAATAGCTATCCCACCCAGCTTTGTCTCCCTGCTGCCCACCGCTACAGGCCGCCCGCCTCCGCTGGGCCGTGCGGTCGTGCGCTAGGGCAGGCCCATCCGGGTGCAGCAGCAGCCTACTTGCAGGCAACGCTGGGCCACGGGATGGGGCGCTGGCCCACCCGGCCGCCGCATGGGACTGCAGTTGGGCTAGAGCATGTTTGGCCCATCCTGCTAGGATTTTTCCTTTAGCTTTTTTCTGATTTCGTTTAGTCCCATATGGCTAATCTAATGGGGAGGGCACACCCCCTCCTCCTATATAAAGGAGTGTCCATGGTTGGGATTAGAGACACACCAAGAGAAGTGCTTTGGTTGACTTTCTCTCCTCTCTCTCTACCTTGTTACCGTGGCCCCCATGTATGGGTTGTGCGAACAAGGCTTCACCACGTGCGTCGTTGCGTCGTGGAGATTCCAAGCCGGAGATCTACTTCCGCACTCTCAGCAGGGTCGGGGATCCCGGAGGTCGTCATCATACACAGTATGTGTACGAAACCATGAGGAGACACACTTGGGGCACCTTGGATGTCGTGAGCCGGACTGTTTCATGGTGATGGAGCAAGGGGCGACCTGCGAGGAGCTTCGCGACCTTGGGGGTCGGCTACGAGCGCGACTACTTCAACCACGTTCTCCTCAAATGTTAACCATTTTTGTACTATAAGGGTATGTATCCTAAACCTTCGGTCGTTACTACATTACTAATAAATAGATCTTAGACATTATGGTGATACATCGTAGGATTTTTTTTTTTCTGCACCGAAACCCCAACACATGTTTAGATCATTACTCGTCAAGGGTACTCCTGAGTGGTGACCGAAAACTTAGTTGGCCGGCAATTGCGGTTGCGACAATATGGTTCCCACTCGTTGACATGGAGACATGCACCGGTAAACTATGTATTGAAAGCCTTGAAAATTATTGTGTTCTTGACTTTCATTGCTCTAGGATAAACGGCGATGGAATATTTAATACTAGGGATACACCCCCAACATTTGACATATTAACCTAAAAAAACACATCGGATGGTATAACCACAAGAGCCCCCAAGATGCACACAAACACAAAAGTATTGCAATGCATAAAATAGACAAGAAAACAATAGAAAGACAAAACAATGACTCGTCTATCCACATATAATATATATAAAGGATAAGTAGCAGGGCTGGTCCACAGATTTTGGGGCCCTAGGGCAACACAGACATCAAGGTACCCTGTTTAAATTGCAAGAGCTTTCCTAGGGTCAAGGAGGGCAATGGCCCCCCTACTCCTGAAAGCGCGTAAAGATATTTTAATATTTATGCTTAGTTTAAATATTGATCGAAGCTAAAGCATAGTCACCGTTGTTGTTGAGGTAGGTGATGTGGAGGGAGGCCATGCCCCAGAACCAGAAGGATGGGAGTGGTCCGGAGAATGCGTTGTTCTGGAGGTTAAGGACCTTAAACGCTTCGAGGATTGAGAATGATACTGGAAGCGTGCCAGCAAGGCCAGAGCTCTGCAGGTCGAGGTTTTTGACCCATCCCATTCGGCCACAGGAGACATGGCCCATGATAGGGAGCCACACGGGTCCGTGCCTGCAGGACCTCGTCTGAGTGTGTCTGGGTTCATGACGGAGCACCATAGATCCTATAGGACCTCCAAGTCCCGTAGATTTATGATCATCGCGTAGCCGCTGGCGATGAGGAGGATGAAGGGGTGAGTTGCGTAATAACCATGGCGTGGTGGAGGCGAGGTCCCTATTCCGAACTTGGTTCAGGCCACTCTTGGGTGTTTCTGAGGGAAGTGGAGTGGTGCCCTCTTGTGTGTTGGACGATCGGGGTGTAGAGATCGAGAGATGTTTCTGAGGGGTCGGTTGTGTGGTCAAGCCAAGCGCGCTGGTTAGCATGCAAGAGTGGTGGAGCGGATAAGCTCGATCTCTCCCTTTCAAAAATCAATGGTGACCGATGATCATGCGTTAGAGATACAAGGAGATGGGACAGAGCCGCTAGATCGATCCACTCACACAAGAACAAAGCAAAAGTGGGTGAGTGGATCGATGGCACATGCATGCATGTGTATAGGAATTCTCTCATTTCTTAGTTTTTTTCTCAATAAGATTTATCATAGTAATCCTTTTTTCCCTAGGGAAAGAACCCAGATTTACATACAATATTACTGATGTATTCTTATACGGAATGTGTAACCAAGACGGATTACATACAAAATTGCTAATGCATATGTTGGGACGTCCACAACATCATTTATTGTACATTCATAGGGATGCACATATAGGTGGACAATGAAGGATTGATCATATTTGTCCATCATGTGTCTCTATCGTGGGGAAGCCCATCATCGGGCCCTCTCTAAGCATTGTAGTCAAGTGCCCTTAGTTTACATTATAACAGTGCAGATAGCGTGTAGTAGTTGATAGTCTCTGATTGATGACGCCAAATTAGGCAAGTATCTGGATGATAACAGTGTCACTCTACTTCGTCTAAGTCCCATGTTGATAGGGACGATCCACGGATTTCAGGGGCCCTAGGGCAAGACAACATTAAGGGACCCTTGTTTAAAGTGGCAAAGTTTTTAGGGTCAAGGGGGGCCATTGCCCCCCTCCTCCCCCCACACACACTCCTCCTCCCGGTACTCCAGAAAACACCTTAAAGACATATTTAATATTTATGCTAGAATTGAATACTTGGAGTGTCCATGAGGGTTGGCATTGTTCTGCGCACTTGGAGAGGCCAGAGAAATCATGGCCTCGAGAAAAAATATTTAGAAACAATGAAGATTTTTTTGAGAAATAGGAGTCTGAGACCATGATAGCTACAATATGGACCATCTATATATTTTAAAATTAGTCTACATTGTTAGTCTTTAAAAGAAGTAGACTCGATGAGTATACAAAAAGTCTTTTGCTTGGGTCCTACATCATGGGGGGCTCGGGGCGATTGCCCCTCTGCCCCACCCTATGGACATCCCTGATAAGTAGCCGATGTGTCATCTTAGTCTTTCCTCCTCTTAGCTCTCGTACTAACTTAACATGGCCCTTGCCTTGATTAAAGCTTGTCTCCAGCAACGTGTTATTGGAATTTTGGCTATCATGAAAATCTGAAATATCCCATAGAACTAAAGATAACTCTATGAGACATGATGGAACTTCAAATAATATCCAAAAGCTTTGTTAAAGCTGCGCATAACATGTTTCTTAGTGACAGAGCGACCTTGGACCGCTACCTTTCCCCGTCCTCTCGCGAAAGGCGATTTCTGAGCTTCCACAGGCGACCCACCTCGCCGGCACCGAATCGGCGGTTCCCTTGCCCTCCGGCGGCGGGAGGACGGGGGAACACTGGTTCGCGCCGTGTACATAGTGTAGGGTGGCGTCGAGGCGAAGGAGGCGTGGCCGGAGTGGTTTTACGGGCGGTGGACCTTCCTCTCGGTGGCGGTGCTCCATGGAGTATCGGCGTCGATCTGCTGCTCTCGTCAAGCCTGCGGGTCTGCGGAGCTGTTGGGCTTGTCGTCCCCATCACCGGATCCCGCGGGGCGGCGGATCTGGCTTGTGATGTTCCTGTGAAGGGCGCTGGTGTTGTTCTGTGCGGCGACGATGGCGACCTCCGGTGTAGATCCTTAGGGATCGGCGCTCGGCGACTTCCCGCTGGCTCCGGGGTGCTCCTGATCCAAGGAGAAGAGGGGTTAGAGGGGAGCATGAGCGGCGGCCCGCCACCGACGGCGTTGTGTAGTCGCGGTCGTTGTCCAGTTGCAGATGGGCTAGGCTGTATTTTGTTTTCTTCTGTGGGCCTGTCTGTAATTTGTCCGAATTAATATCAGTCTCTTCTCCCGCAAAAAAAAAACATGTTTCTTAGTGTCACACCAAGTAGCTAGGTTCCTCGATAGGTCATTCCTATCGGCCTAGCCTAGGGTATACGAGGAACTACTAGCTAGTAGCCAAACCCTAACTTCATCGACGCTTGAGAGGAAGACAACGGCGTTGGCGGGCGGAAGAGTAAACAAAAGGCTCCAATTATGCATAGTAATAATAAGGAGCTCGTGATTTTAGGTAGGGGGAAATTCGAATTGCTCGACCATGAAATTAACAAATGGAAAGAAAAAAAATACCGTATTGGTAATTGAAGGTGTTATCGTTCTGTGTTGTAAACTTGTAATGCGCTCCTGGTTTTGGCAATGTCCAATGCAGGATATGGAGAAGCATGCCGGATCTGCGGCTTTTTTTTCCAGAACCACAGGATCTGCAGGGAGTACCTTTTTTGTTCCAGCTCGCACAAAACACCGTTGTTCGTATGTTCACCACCAGGATGGGCCGTGCCGAATACTTCCGGCCCGGGATGCGGCTCTCAGTGCAATCTCAGCCGTGGTCTCTCTAAAAAAACGCAACCGTGGCCGTGTATCTGGCGACAGTTTACAGCATCTCAGCCGCAAGCCCTAAACTGCGTCCGCCAACAGCGCCAAAACGGGTGTCTGGGGACGAGAATATATCTAACAATACCGTCCTCTAAATGATACCATGATGCCAGTCTTAAAAAACATAATTTTTTGTTTCTAAAAAGTTTGAAAATAATTGTGAGTGTTCACATGGTGTGTGTTGACACACTTTGAAATTTTGAGAATCCGCACGCGCGGAGAAACGAAAATGACAAATCAACATAAATAGTGTCACAAACAAAACCACAAATGACACTATTTACATGTAAATTTGTCTTTTTAGTTTTTTTGTGTGTTTAGTACTTTGTTCTGAAAATTCCAAGGATTGTGAACACACATCTTCTGAACATATATATATTTTCGATTTTTTTAGAAACTTGAAAATTGGATTTATGAGAACTAGTATCATGGTATCATTTAGAGGGTGGTATTACTAGATATTTCCTTCCCTGGGCGTGTCTCTCTCCAGTCACACGTCTCATAGACGGTTCTAGATGGGTTTTTTTCAAAAATAATAGCAATTTGAAATCAAAACAAAACTATTATTGGCCATAATTCAAAATCCCGGTCACCAAAACACCGCCAAAGTTTGTCCACATAGTACAACACAGTATATATCATGCAAATCAAATGGAAGATGGCTCCTCCTTTGTGGCCTGCTCTTCTGTCGTCGGTGGTGTCGACATTGTCACTGGCGGTGTTGGGGTCGCCATTGCTGCTAGCGGTGTTGGGGTCCCCGTTGTAGGTGCTCATCGCATACCCATTTCTTGCAGGATGGCAACGTGAATCATCTGTTGGAGATATGCCGTAGAGGCAATAATAAAAGTGGTTATTATTATATCTTTGTGTTTATGATAAATGTTTATATTCACGCTATAACAGTATTAAACCGGAAACTTTAATACTTGTGTGATTTGTAAACTAAATTAGAGTCCATAGTAAAGCCTCTTTGTAATACTAGCTTGTTGGTTAATAGATGATCGTGGTTTCCCGATCATGAACATTGAGATGTTGTTAACAACAAGATCATATCATTAGGAGAATGGTATGATGGACATACTCTTATAGATAAGCGTAGCATTAAGATCAAGTCATTTCAATAGTTCATTTGCTATAAGCTTTCTGATACATAGTAACCTAATTCCTTCGACCATGAGATCATGCTAATCACCATCACCGGAAGAATGCTTTGATAACATCAAACACCACACCGTAACTGGGTGGCTATAAAGGTGGCATTGAGTGTTCGGAAAGTATGTGTTGAGGCACATGGATCAAGAGTGGGATTTGTCCATCCATATGACGGATAGATATACTCTAGGCCCTCTCGATGGAATGTCATCCAATTGGCTTGCAAGCATGTGACTGGCTCACAAGAGATCACATATCACGGGAACGAGAAAAGAGTACTTATCGGTAATGAGGTTGAACTAGGTATGCAGAGATACCGACGATCAAAACCTCGGATAAGTAAATTATCGCGAGACAAAGGAAAATTGGTATCGTATGTAAGTGGTTTATTCGATCATAAAGTAATCGTTGAAATACGTGGGAGTCATATGAATTTTCAGATTCCTCTATGGTTATTGATCGGAGAAGTGTCTCGGTCATGTCCGCGTAATTCACGAACCGTGGAGACACACTTAAGGATTCAATGTTGTTTAGTAGATATGGAATGTTAGTAGGGATACCGAATGTTGTTCGGAGTCTTGTATGGGATCCGGAATATCACGAGGAGATCCAGAATGGTCCGGAGAATAAGATTCATATAAGGAAAGTCCGATTCCGGAGTTCGTGAAAGATTCCGATGTTTTCATCGGAGAGGTTCTAGAAAGGTCTAGAAGGTTCACCGGACCGTAAGGGGAATGGACCATGAATGTGTCATGGATAAGTGGAATGATTGGATCATATCCTAGGTCACTTGGTTTGGGCATTTGCAAGAGAGAATTAAAGCTCTAAATTGAAAGTCAAACGAGAAGTTTTAAAAGTCAAACTGGAACAACGGTTTCCTAGTGGAAGAAGGAAAGAGTCCTCTCAATCCAACTTGGGTTTCGGTTTGGATTCAAACCCAACCCTCCCAAGGCTGCCCCCCTCTCATAAATAGAGGGGGAGGGCTGCCCCAAAAGCCAAGCCCTAGCCCTCCCACACCCGCGTCGTCGTCGCCGCCAAGACGCCGCCAAGCCGCCGTCTTGCGCCGTCGTGCCGCCGTCTTGCGCCATCGTGCTGCCGCCACGTCGCCGCCGGCCCATCGTCATCACTCTAGATGCCGTCGACACCTCCTCCTCCTCCTGGTATTCTAAACCCTAGATCACCGGGGAACACTAGATCCACCATAACTCGCACCGGCTTAGGCGAAGCCCTGTGGGATCTTCCCTCTACTTCCGACACCATGCCGTCGTGCTACCGGAATCGCGAGGGAGAACTACAACCTCTGCTGCCTGCTGAAACAAGGGAGAGGAAGGTCTTCATCGAAAATCAACGCAGTGTGATCGAGCGCTGCGCAAGCGCCAGAAGGATCGTCATGCCCGATCTTGAGATCGGCAAGTCTACGACTACATCACCCACGAGAATCTGCTCTCGTTAACCGCTTTGGAATCTTCGAGGGTGAGTGCTTCTATCGACTCGTTGCTACAATCTAGTAGATAGATCTTGACTTGTTTGTGTGCATGCGGTAGAAATTTTTTGTTTTCCATGCTACGAACCCCTACATCATCATATGCGCTACCTTTACCTTGTCATCCATGTTCGACGTGTCAATCGTCAAGTGAGCAAAGTCTACATTCCTTTTCTTCAACGCGACTCTCATCATCTCGAGCTCGAGCTCGAGAATCTTGTCTTGCTTCTCATTATGCCATTCCTCCTTGCATCGGCCTCTTGTCGCTGCAAGGTGGAGCTCGATGAGACCTCGATGAGGCACTTGTCGATGAATGCTTGCACCCTCTCCGATGATGCCGCCACAGTAATGGCCTCCTTTGCCCTCTTGTTTGCCGATGGGGCATCCCTCTGAGGCCACATCAATATCAATGATGCTAGCATCGTCGTCCTTCTTCATTTGTTTCCGCACGACCTTATGTTTCTCAAGATTTTTGAGCTTCATGCAGTGATGCATCAATTTGAATTGCTTCTCGACGCCTCGACTTTTATATACTTGCAGCGCCTTCAACGGTTGATAAAAAGGCACACGGAGCCAATGTTGACACATAGCCAAGGTCAATTATAGCTAAGATGAGCAGTTACTTAATCGAATTGTTCACGCACTATTGGGTATTGCATGAATGTTCTTAAGGAAACCACAAAATTGTTTGGGTGTTGTATAATACCCCATCGGTTTGATATAGCTTTTAGCTCCTCTTCATGTGGATGACTACATACTCAAGGTTGATAATCTTGCGTTCATTAAACTCGGTTTTGATCTTTTTCCAATATACGCCACTAGTGTGATGAGAACCTGTGATGGGATCAAGCGACACACCCGACCACGAGTAACACAAGCATTTGTCCTCCAAATATTTCCACAAGGGTCCTCAGCTCCCAAAGTTCAGCTTGGCCTTGCCTTTCTTCCCCTCCCAATCTTGTTCATCTTCCTATTTATCCCCCTCATTCTCGTCCTCTCCATCTCCCTCTCTCTATTCTTTGACCTCCTCAACTTCAAATGCATGTTGTGTGACGCTGATGGATTCATTGATCATGCAATTCATGGTAGCGACTCCATGATCCATCTATGCACATTAACAGAAGGGCTATGTAAGCTTATGATCATGGTTTGCAAACAAAACATAATGTCACCGCTCACATACCTCGTAGGCGCCCGAGGCACCGGGTTGCATTCTGTCGAACATGTGGTAGGCATCTAGACCTAGAGAGCTGAACAATACGCGGATGGGGAACCCGTCATGAGCAGGGTAACTTTGGGCCCGCTAGGAATGAACCCTTGCATGGATCTCTTAGAGGTCGATCGTGGTGTCATCCGCAATATGGAAACAAGCTGTGATGATTGGAGAAACACACCTTGTTTTGGTTGAAGCCACCATGCTTGCTCTCGTCCTATGGGGGGTGGGGCTTGACATTGGTATCACACCCTCAACTTCCTGGAAGTAGTTCAGGGGGGACAACAACACCCTCCTCAAATGGAAATCCAATGTGGTGCTCCCTTGATTGTTCGCCTACCCTGGCAACGATGGTGCCCGTGCTGAGACCTTGGGGTTACCACAAGGTTTGATGTCGCCGCCATGCTCGCCTTATTGTTCAGGGCTTGGTTTCACCCATTGCGGTTCTCAATTGCATACATCCGCCTGATTCATTCAGCCGCCCACACCGATTCTGGCATCTCATCTAGCTTGACCTTCGCAGTCGTCTTCTTGGGATGCCTGGAATGCCCCTTCGCCCCCTTATTGAGCCCCTTCACATTTTGTACCTTTGGCGTCATGGAGATGATGACGAAAATGGCGTGGGCTGGGAGAACAGGGCGATGACATTGGATGGGGCGATAAACGAGAGCGGTTGCGCCACTACCAGGACTGGCCTGCGCGCACGAGGCTTGTGTCCGGCGCGCCGACAAGTAGCCCTGTGAGTCGGGTGCATCCTAGAAGCCTCGGACACATCGCGGCTTTAAGAGCCATGACTGAGCATTTTTTTGTGTCCAGCGTGCTCAATAACCTTTTCTTAGGTCACGCGGACCGCATCGCGACTAGATGCCGGCCGCAATGGCACACTACTCAAGTGAGCTAGCACCCAACAATTAATTTTTTTTTTAAATATATAGATACACGCTAATCAAAATAAATTTGCGACATCTTTTTTAGACTCGGAGACCGTACTATTTCGCACCGGCGGGAAAAGATACCGTTTAATCAACGTTTTTTGTTTCTTAATCTCAAGAACAGCTGGCACTCGTGTTCGTGTGAGAATAACATCATGATTCATGAAACTTGCGATGGAATCGGCAGCAGAGCCATGCATGCATGGTTTCTCTCCGTACAGCAATTAGCGCTTCTTGCGAAAGTGATAACAGCCTTTCTTTACAGGACAATTTTACAAAAACAAATGGGATCCCAGGATTGATTAGGTAGAGGCGCGAGCCAGCTCACGGCGACGGTGTCCTATAAAGAAAGAAGCAAAGATTCCGGCAAAGCTATACATAGCTCCCGAACGGACGGCGGATCGGCGGCCCCGGCCCACCGCGCCGGCGCTTTCGGCGAATCGGCCGGACGCGCGCACTCGCCAAAGTGGTCGATCAGGGAAGCGGGATATATATCCTCGTCGCGTCCCGACGAACTGACCTGTGGGGCACCTAGCGCTGGGAACACGCGTGTCAGTGGCAGGGGTCGGCGGTCGACGGCGTAGCGAGACGGGAGACACGCGCCCGGTCGGGATACGGAAACAAAATCGTCGCGGGGCCCCGCCGCGGTGGGAAAGGCAGGCGGGGGAAACCTTATCTATCGTTCGTTCACTTGCTTGTGGGCTCAACGTGTCATGCTCAAGCGCAACGATGTCAACTGGAGCTAGAGAGCAAATCATTGGCTGCTCTACCAGGAGATAATCACAACGCTAAGGCTACCAAAGGTAGTGCACCTGTGCCATAACCCGTGCAAGGAACTCGCTTAAATCCCGCCCCACCATCGACAGTCATTTTTTCGCCCAAAAAAGATCAACAGAAAAGGAAGGCACTACAAAATACAATGTTGTTTCAGTCTCGTCAGTACCGCTGGTCTTGGAAAAAAAACCTTGCTAAAAATTGCTTCATCAAAGAGATCGAGTGAAGAAGATGGAAGTACAAAGTACATTGGCTCGAGATCATGGTCGTTCGTATGAACTCTTAGAATATTGCCGAACATAGTGACATATGATTTTCACTTTCTACGAGCAAAAGGGGATATAATCTAGACCGTGGATTGTATTATACATCATTCTCTTGCGTTTTGCATTTATAAGCATAGTCGTCGCGTCGGTCGAAGATCTTAGATTTGCAGAATCAATGTACTTTGTAGTCTGGTTGTTATCTTTGGTGATGGTTAGAGTTATGCTTGCGAGTGATTGATCATCCTGACCGAGTCTTTTTTTTTCCTCTTTTTTTTTGGCTATGTGCATCTTTGGTGTCTTTTGGAATCTTGTTGGTGAGTGTAATTGATATTTTCACGATATTTATATATCTCTTTTATCGAAAAAATATGTTATAGCCTATTCTAGTTTATTCTTTTTTCACCCACACTACAAATCAACAAAAAAGTTCACAAAAACTTGATCGTGCATGGCTTACTTTTTTTTGATAAAGATGACTCACTTTAATATTCATATTAACATTTTTTTGCATTTTTGGTTTTCTTAATATTTAAAAGTCAGTTTGTGAATACAAAAAAATATCAATTCTCACTTTGATAGCCAGAGTGGTGGCCATAGCAATTCCCTCTCCTTTTTGACGAAAGTAGGCCAGAGAGCGCACACCGCACCAACTCCGCTGCGTGCGCTGCCGCGCCTCCCCTTCCTCCACAAACTCTGAGCTGTGCTGCCGCCGCTTTCACCTTCACTAATCATCCCTCCCACCACCCATCGTCGCCTTCTTTTCTCCTTTCTCCTCCGATCCTTCTCCATCAGCACCTGAGCTACCGCGGCGGCGAGAACAGCGAGGCGGAGGCGCTGGCAGGCGACGCGGAGGGGGAGGGGGAGGGGATGTCAGCGGCATGGGGCGGCACGACGCAGAAGTGCGCCTCCTGCGGGAAGACGGTCTACCCGGTCGAGGAGCTCGCCGCCGACGGCCGCGCCTACCACCGCCCCTGCTTCCGCTGCCATCACTGCAAGAGCACCCTCCAGGTCAATCCTATCCCTCACCTTCCTCTCTGCCCACCTCCCCCTTGACCAGAATCTCACGAACCCAAGAGTCTGCACTGTTCAACAAAAAAGAAAGAGTTTGCACTGTTCAGAAGATGTAAAGTACGGAGATAGGACGGATGATGATTCCGATACCGTGTGCTTATGCTCTCGTGGTTCGTTCGCACCATTATTGCAAGCTTTACCGGAAATACTAATGCGTACTTACCTGGGAAAATCATACCTCTGCTTAATTGTCCTTGCTCAATTGTTCAGCTGATTGATGCGTTAGTTGGTGCTTGTACTTGGCGTGGAACTGTGGATTTCTCTCTCTCAACCACAACCCAGTTAAGAAGGGAAGTTAGGCTGCACGTTTATGTCACGACTTTGCACGATTAGCAGCCCGGAACGAGTTATTGCCCATTGCACACCTGCAGATTGAGTTTGAGTCTCCTGAAATGATGATCTTATAATCTGCATTTAATTTTCTTCGAGGAATCCATCTCCGTCGCACAATGATGTGTCATACTAGTATGATGAGTTCTCTGTACTTGCCTTTCCTTGAAGGAATGGGGAAGACAGCATAGCACATGCAGTTTTATGATGATTTGCTCTGGGTGGGCCCCTTAGGCCTGATTTGTGTTTGGGTTTCTGCAATTCTCTTTTAGAGAGCATAAAAGCAACTTCTGGCCATGCTAATTCTGTAGGCCGTGGACGCTATCAAATAGCAATAAAGCCAAAGGCAAAATTAGGTTCACATGTCCTCCTACTGCTAGATCAGACATGCTTTCCTTGCATTATTGATTATTCCTTCAGACCACATGGTTGGGCACAGTCTGTACTCTATAGCATTATTTAGAAACTATTTATTTTGCTGAGAGCAGAAATGTGCATAATAATAAATCTTTTATGATACTGCATAATACTAGTTGGTACTTGTACCATCTTTTTTCTGTTTGCGGCTAAATCTACATCTTTGAAACCTAACTGTAATAACGTTGGAACTAAAATTTCTTCTGTTTTTTTGTTTCTGTTGCAGTTTAGTAACTATTCTTCCATTGAAGGTGTACTGTACTGCAAACCTCACTATGACCAGATATTGAAATCAACTGGCAGTTTGGACAAAAGTTTTGAAGGTACTAAAGGAAATACTTGATCAATTGGTCTCAGATGTGTATTTCATGATTAACTTTTAGTATTGTCCTCTGAATTTGGGAACAATTCTGCATTATGTCAGGTGTGACAAGATCAGCTAAATCAGAAAAATCAAATGGACATAAGGTATTAAAAGCTTCCGTAAGACACGCTTTTTGTGTGGTTGAAGCATGTGTAGTATCGAAATCGTTACACTTATGCTGCAGTGTGCACAAAATTTATGTCCATTTCCTCCTTGATTAAAATGCAGGGCCAGCAAAACAGCAGATTCTCTAGCATGTTTGTCGGCACACAAGACAAGTGTGTAGTTTGTAACAAGACAGTGTACCCTCTTGAAAAGGTCGGTATTATTTAGTCTTTGGTTTTGCTACTCTAATACACATTAAATCAACAACTGCTGAAACAGATGAGCATTCTGTATGTTTGGTTCTGTCTAATAGCCCAGATTTATATTGGTGTCTGTAAGTGTGTAGAGGAATTGTGATTTGTTCTTTCATATTGCTCAAACTGCCATAATTCATCAGATGACTGCAAATGAATCATACTTGTCATGTTTATTACTAGAATAACTCCCTATTAATTAATATCCAGCAAATTCCCTCATCTAATGCAGTTCTTCAATCCTATCCTATGTAAGTGGCATGCAGAAAAAAAAACTAATCAATATTTTGTCCATGAGCCTAAGTGATTTTTTTAGTGTAAGAGATGTTAAAAAAATCTAATAATACATGATTGAGTCTTCGGTGCCTTTTTACAACATAGTGATACGTGTGGAAGTGTCACATAATTAACTATATCATCTATGGTGGATCCTAAATCTCAATAGTGTTTACATTGTTAGCTATATTGTTTCTTTAAATGTATTTTTTTTTCTCATTCCACCACTTTCTATATTTACTCTTTGACATTAAATTTTTGGTTGAAAAACTTGTTTTTTACAGGTTGATCTCAACGGAGGAGCATATCATAAATCATGTTTCCGTTGCACCCATGGTGGTTGTACACTCAGTCCATCCAACAATATCACTCATGAAGGCAAACTTTATTGCAAGACCCACCATTCTCAGTTGTTTATGGTCAAGGGAAATTTCAGTCAGTTCGAGGAGAACACTGTAAATGCAAAAGTGGCTGTTGAGAAACAATCAGAAACTGTAGAAGACACCAAAACGCCAGGTCAAGGTGATGAACTTGGTGAGAAACCCTCAGAAAATGAACTCCCAACTGACGAACCATCCCAAAATGATGTTGCAGCTGAAAAGCAAGTGGACAGTAGAGTTGATGTTGCTAAACCATCAGATAGCACAGTCCAAAAGTCAGAACAAAGCGAAAGGGTTACTGAGAGTGAGTTAAAGGGTCAGGTGGTCAACAAGAAGCCATTAGAAAGCAGTGCTGAGAAGCCACCAGAGAGCAGCATTGTTGATGTTAAGCCATCAGGAAGCAGTACAGCCGTAAGAAAACCATGGCAACGCAGTCTTCCCAGAGAGAAGCCATCACCAAGAGATGCAACCACTGAAACCATAGTGAGTAGTGCAACCACTGAAAATCCATCACCAAGCGATGCAGCCATTGAGAAGCCATCATCCAGTAATGGGAATAATGTGAAACCATTGGACAGCAGCATGGTGGTAAAAAAGTCATGGCAACGCAGTGTAGCTACTGAGAATCCACAGCAGAGCATGTTACCATCGGATAAGCCAGCATCAACCAGCGCAGATGATGTGAAGCCAGCAGAAAGCGGCAAAGTGGTCAAAAAACCATGGCAACGTACTGTGGCTGCTGAGAACAAAATGCAGAACAGTGGACCAACTGAGAAGCCGTCACCGACGAGTGATGCAAAGCCATTAGATAGCAGCAGCACAGCAATTAAAAGACCGTGGGGACGCAGAGTGGCCAGTGAGAAATCTTTGCAGAGCAGTGAAGTTGATGTTAAAGTTAAACCAGTGGAAACAGGCACAGTGGTCACTGTGTTACAGCAACAGAGTGAAATGGCTGAGGAACCTCCACAAACTAAAAATGCAGATGATGTGAAGCCTTCAGAGGACACTGCAGCAGTAGCAAAAAAGTCATGGCAATTCAACATAGGAACTGAGAAGCTGCCCCAGAGCAGTGCAGTCGATGCAAAGAAAACTGAAAGTAGTGGGGTGGTCAAACGGGCGTGGCAGCGCAACACAGCATTTGAGAAGCCATCACAAAGCAGTGCAGCAGCTGTGGCAACATCACAAAGCAATGTGACCGTCACCAAGCCAGCCCCGAGCAGCATGGCTGTTAAGAAGTCATGGCAAAGAAGTGCAACTCCAAAAAATATGCCAGACAAGGCAGTGACCGAGAAACCATCAAAAGAAACTTCTCCAGAGAAACCAATACAAGAAAAGATACCTCAAATCGCTGCGATCACTGAGAAGCCATCACAAGAAAGCTCTCAAGAGAAGCCATCTCAAGAAAAAGCACCTCAAATCACTGCTATCGCCGAGAAGTCATCACAAGAAATTTCTCAAGAGAAGCCATTACAAAAGAAGGAACCTTCTAAGGAGCAACTTCAGAGTGAAGAGACTGTTGAGAAACAACTTCAAACTGAAGATGTTGCTGATGCTACACAACAAAGGGGCCTGATGACACAAGATGATGTCTCCCTTGAGATGCCACCTCAAAACGAAGGCACTATCAAGAAGATACCAGAGCCTGAAAGTGACACCACTTCTGACAAACCGGCGGAGGATCCATCAGAGCATGAAGAAGCTGCATCTCGTGAGATGTCAGAGTCTCAGAGTAAGCTAACTGTTGAGGCATTGGCATCTCAAGACGTTGTTACTCCTACGAAGGCAACTGAGCAGATACTGGAAGCTGAAAATGATGCAGGCATTGAGCAGCCATCAGAATATGAAAGTGTTGCACTGGTTGAGGTTCCAATGGAGCAACCATTGCAAAATGAGGCAGCTACAGCACAGTCATTGAAATCTCAGCATGAAGCAGATGGTAAGGATCAATCAGTGCCCAATAGTGATGCAATTTCTAAGGAGTCACTGAAGCCCGAATCTGACACAGATGACGTGAAGTCATCAGAACTACAAAGAGATGCAGCTGTTGATCAATCAGCTGAGCCGCTATCAGAACCTCAAAATGATGCAGCTGCTGTTGAATCATCAGGCCAGCCATCAGAGCCTCAGAATGCTGAATCTGTCGGTAAGCCGTCAGAACCTAATGATGCAACTACTGAGGAGCCATCAGAAATTGGTGCATCTCCACTTGAGTTAACTAAGCAGTCATTGGAAGCTCAAGAGGATGAATCTGTTGAGAAGCCACTGGAAGCCGAGATTGGTGTTGTTGCTGATAATCCATCAGAAAGCAGTTTAGCTACTGAAACACTGTCTGAAAGCACTCCAAAGATAAGTACTGCTGCTGAGGAACCTGCAAAAGGTGGCATTTCTGATGAGACACTGCCTCGGAGCATTTCTCTAGAAACACCACCAGAAAGCAGCAAATCTATTGAGGAATCCGCAGATGTCGGTGAGGCCAGCATTAAGATATCAGATGACATTTCTGCTCTTGAGAAGGCATCAGAGGACGATGATGGCAGTGCCAAGCCATCAGAGGACGCCACAACTCTTGAGAAGCCATCGGATCAAGGTAATGCAAGTGTTGAGCTAGCAGAAGACATTGCGGCTCTTGAGGAGCCATCAGAGGAAAACGACGTGGGTGCTGAGCCATCAAACGACAGAGTGGGTCTTGAGAAGCCATTGGAGGAAGCAGATGACACTGTCAAGCCATCACAGGTCAGCATGGCTCTTGAGAAGCCAGCCACCGACAAACCCTCGGAGGAAGGCGAGGGGAGTGCTGAGAAATCAAACGACAAACTGGTGGAAGAAGCTGAAACTGTGAAGCCGTCGGAGGAAGAAGCTGAAGCTATCAAGCCATCGGAGGAAGAACCTGACATTGTCAAGCCATCAGAAGACAGCATGGCTCTTGAGAAGACAGTGACCGAGAAACCATCCGAGAAAGACGAGGTGAATGCTGAACCATCAAACGACAGAGTGGATGCTGAGAAACCATCGGAGGAAGAAGCTGACGCTGTCAAGCCATCAGAAGACAGCATGGCTCTTGAGAAGCCAGTCACCGAAAAACCATTGGAGGAAGATGAGGGGAGTGCTGGGCCATCAAACGACAGACTGGATCTTGAGAAGGCATCAGAGGAAGAAGTTGACGCCGCCAAGCTATCAGAAGACAGCATTGCTCTTGAGAAACCAGTAACCGACAAACCATCAGAGGAAGACGAGGTGCGTGCTGAGCCATTGAACGACAGAGTGGATGCTGAGAAACCATTGGAGGAAGAAGACGACACTGCCAAGCATTCAGGGGATAGCAAGGCACTTGAGAAACCAGCCACTGACAAAGCATCAGAGGAAGAGGAAGAAGGCGCTGGCAGCGAGAAGCCGTCGCATGATGATGCTGCTGCCATCGAGGCACCATCGCAGGACGACGACACAAACTCGGCCACTGACAAACCCTCACCTGCCACAGAAACAAAAGTATCAGAGTGAGCTCACCGAGACCGTGGTTAGCCGGATACATTTAGCAAACATGGGTAAAAACAGTTTTTAACCGAGAGGGGCAGATACTACCGGTGATAGTTTTGTGTGCCATTTTGTTTGTTTTCTCTGTACAATGTTTGAGCTGTAAAATTTGAGGGAAAAGAACGAGAGAGCGATAGATATATTTACTTGATTTACTCACATACAATAAGCCCCTCCCCTCATTAGGAGGGCAGCATTGGGGGTTTTTACAGAAGAATTTGGTTTGGTTTTGTTTTGTTTTGTTTCCTCATTTTTTTTGGGTGTATATCATATCATATGAATATATGATGTAAATGATTATTTGGTACAAATTTCATTGTGCTTGCTGAATTTGTTCAGAATTGGATGTTGTGTGACTCCAGATAATTCAGAGTTGGTTGTGTCCGTCCAGAGTTCAGTAGTGTTCTCCTCTGCAGTTGCCAACAACCTTCCTTAAAAATAAATAGAACAAGCTAAAAACCCCTAACCTCAGAAGTCAGAACTCTGAGAAGGGCGGCGAGGCGAGGAGGGAGGGCGGAAGCCGGCGAAGGTTTCGATGGCGCCGAAGCGGAAACCGGCGGATCCTCCGTCGGACCCCGACGGGATATTCCGCGGCGTCTCCGCCTTCTTCGTCCCTCACGGCGTCCAGTCCCGCCGCCTCGAGGTCGCGCTCCCCTCCCTTTCCGCTCCGCTGGTTCTGCTCGCGCTGTTGGCGCTCCCATTTGTGAATAGGTTTCGGATGCGGTGGTGCAGGTGTGGAAGCAGAAGCTGGTGCAGATGGGGGGCCGCGTCCAGGAGCAGAAGGCCACCAAGGGCGCCACGTTCAACCACGTGCTCGCCGCCGACGCCAAGGCGCTGCTCCGGGAGCTCGACGCCGCCTGGCTCCACCGCTTCCGCGGGGTAATCGCCGCTCTCCCTGGAACCCTCGGCTCCTACTAGAACCCTAGTCGTCTCCACTCTCTCCTATGTGCAATGGCGCACCTGCTCTGAGTTCTGACAGGCTTTCCTATTAGCCCCTTTTGTGGCACTTGCCAAAGTAAATAGGGCATTTTTATCAAATAACTCTTCTAGTATGGAAAGCCTTCTGGAGGTGCATGTTTTCACATAGTAAGTATTGGATTTTGATCACAGAGCACGGTGTCCTACGATTGGCTGGAGGAGTGCCTCAAGGCCGGCGAGAGGCTGCCCGAGCACAAATTCACTATCAATTACGAAGAGGAGTTTAAGCCCAAAGAGGCAGCTGGTGCAGGAGACACAGGTGCGTTGAATCCTGCGAAGAGGAGCAAAGTGGCATCTGAGAATCGCAAAGAGGCCGGTGGACAGGATGGGAACAAGGAGCTAGCGACCGGAGAGCGTCGAGACACAAGTACACATGTTCATGAAAGCTCAGGCGTCGAAAAGGGGCCTAGCCAAAGTAGCTCTGGAGATACTAAGGATACCGTAGGGTCTACTGGTGCATTTGATGCTGAGGTATATGCATGATCTTATAAACTGATGTGCCTAGACCATCTTTACTCTAAAGCTTAAAAATTGGATTATTTCGACACGCCCATCCTTGTTTAGTTATTCAAATTTGGATTTGTGGAGCACAAACTTGGAAGCCCCCTCCTTCCATTGCTGGGCGTCATCTCATTTTTGCATAAGAAGGGGACTTTCTGTTTTGCATGCTAATTCATTAGCTATACAACCAGGATGCTTCTTCTGGAGAACCCACAACATATGCGCCACCAGACCTCAACAAGAACATCACTGAGATTTTTGGAAAACTTATCAACATATATAGAGGTAAGGACATTGCCACATTCTACACAGTAATTTTCTCATTGTCTGTTGGTTGTTATGAAAATTCATTTGAACTCTTGAAGCTCTCGGAGATGACCGAAGATCATTTAGCTATTACAAGGCCATTCCTGTAATCGAGAAACTACCATTCAAAGTAGAAAGTGCCGACCAAGTTAAAAACCTCCCTACTATTGGGAAATCTTTGAAAGACCATGTATGTGTGTCTTATTCTATACTCTTTCTATTATGTATTGTCTTTGTTTTCTTACGTAGATTTTTGTTTTGCCTTTTTCGCTGATAAAGTAAGATTTAGAAGTGTCGGATGAGGCTGAACGAATTGTTGCAGGAATTATGTGCCCAATAGGAGTATAACCATAGAAGTTCCCCAAAAAAAGATTGATTGTGCATTCATCATTTGATTTGCTGTCCTTGGTCTTACTGTCTTAAGCAATTCATGTATGCAGATTAATGAAATAGTAACAACAGGGAAGCTTTCCAAGCTGGAACACTTTGAGAATGATGAAAAGGTAACCTAATTTGAGCAAGGACTACATTCTTAAGCTTTTAAGCACTATTCAGCTGTATGTCCTGAGAATATGTACATAATTTTGAAGGTACGGACTGTCAACCTATTTGGTGAAGTTTGGGGTATTGGTCCTGCAACTGCTCTCAAGTTATATGACAAAGGATATCGTACTCTAGATGACCTTCAAAAAGATGACTCACTTACACATGCTCAGAGGACTGGCTTGAAGTTCTTTGATGATATCAGACAAAGAATCCCCCGGCATGAGGTATGTAATAGGTGGACTTGTTCGCTACTAGTTGCTAGCTTTGTGCCATGCAACATCGCACATGTTACATTCTTTGCTTATCTAGGTCAGTGAGATGGAGAAGCTCTTACAAGAAGTTGGGAAGGATATCTTGCCTGGAGTGAGTTACACAGACAATTTCGAGGAACTACTTGTCTACATCACACATAAGCTGTTAAAATAAGCCAACCATTTTCTTATAGTTATTACTAAAAATCGTCATGTGTGATTCTTATTTGGAGGTGATAATTGTATGTGGAGGATCGTACAGGCGTGGAAAAGCTTCTTGTGGGGACATGGATATTGTTATTACTCACCCTGATGGTGAAAGGTATGCTTTAAAGCATCTGCAAAATCTGCTGACTTTAAATTGTACAGGTTTAGAACTGGAAAGATCATGTCATATAATTCTATAAAGTTCTGGGAGAATCCTTTTTTGTTGTTGTATGCTACAATATTCTATTGACTTCAACAATGACTAGGAAAAGCGAAAATGAGCAAAAGGGAAAACCTTAAAATCTTTCCTAACAGCAATTTAGTTATACACCATTGTTAACAGCTCAGTCTTGTAACATGCAATTTTTTTTACTTAATTCTCAATTATATACATGTCAGTTCATATTTATGCAAAAACATTTTGGTAATAGCAAGTTGTTTATGGAGGCTTTACAACCTTTTGCAGTCATGTAGGTTTTCTACCGAAGTTTGTTCAGAGGTTGAAGGACATGAATTTTTTGAGGGAGGATCTTATCTTTAGCATACACAGTATCGAGGTAAGTAGCTGCCAATTTCACATGATTTCGGAAGATAGATTATGTGAAAGAGAAAGCCTATAGATAGTATCCTACCAGCAATGTGGTGGTAATAAGTGGAAACATGACAATATTTAGTAAGGTTCTTTTTCTACTTCCTGGGAAATTGTTTGGGATTAACTAACAATCCTCAATGAAATGCAGGGAACTGACTCCGGTGTTGACACATATTTTGGTCTGTGCACATATCCTGGGCGTGAGCTGCGGCATCGCATTGACCTCAAGGTATGGAGCGATTCCACTATCCTGCTATTGTCGACTTTATCTATGGACTGGAGGGAGTACCAGTTTCTAGTAACTATCTGCTAATAAAGAAAGTGTCTGCCATTCGGTGTTGACAGGTATACCCAAGGAACAGGTATTCATTCGGGCTGCTTGCTTGGACTGGAAATGATGTTTTAAATCGACGGTATAAATTCAGTCTCTACGCATATGCTATGTCCTAGTATTTATGAAATATCCCACTTCACTTTTGGGAATAAGCTTTACAATTGCAACTTGCAGATTGAGAATATTAGCAGAATCCAAAGGTTACCTGCTCGATGACACTGGTTTGTATCTTGCCACACAGAGCAGTGGTGGAAAGCGCGTACGTACATATATACTTGTTCATTGGTCAGTGCAATTATGTCTTCCTTTTTGTCGGCATTTCCTCACTTATCATGAGTTTTGCAGGCGGGGAGATCAGACGCTATAGTTAACTGTCATGAGGAGAAGGATGTGTTCGACACACTCGGATTCCCCTGGTTGGAACCTCATGAACGAAATCTCTAAGCTTACCCTGAACCCTTCTGAAGAAAACGTAGTTTAGTTTGTTGTATCTGTAGTCTTTTTTCCTTTTCCTTTTCCTTTTCCTTTTCCTTGTTGTGCAGACCAGCTGGTAGCTGTTTCCAAACCTTTCTGTAGGAAACATAGTTTGACAGCCTCGTATATGTTTGTTGTTGTCTTGTTGTATTGTAGGCCAGTATGGAGAATGTTTGTGATAAGTCCATAACTCTTGTATTATGAGCATCTTCTCAACGGACACGATGGTTTGCCATGAGCATCTTGCAGTTGCAGGTGATGTGTTTTTCTTTGCAACTACAGCTATCACAAGGTGAAAACAGAAGTAAAATATTATACTCCCTCCGATCCAAATTAATTGACTTGTATTACAACAAGTCTAGATACAATCAAATCTAGACAAATTCAAGTCAATTAATTTGAATCGGAGGAAATACTAGTATTTCCGAAAAACTGGTGAAAAGGCATCCAATGCAGAATAGTTAATCCACACAGACGATTCAAAGTTCCAAGCAAAATGTCACAAACACATCTTGAGAAACCTGACAAGTCAGGGCATTTCAGAAAGCTTTGTTGCACCGTGAGATAATCCAAATCCCATAACACTCCTCCCTTGACGTTAACCATCTAAAGTTAGCAGGCAAAGTGGAGAACATCTGACAGATGTTGCGATATATGCTGGCTGCATCACAGCCACCTGGTAGTGACTGAAAAAGAGAGCCGAAGTTCTTCTAGGCTTCAAGTAACACTGGCCATAAATCACCTACATAGATGCGGAGATTACTTACATCTCTTTCTTCGCCTACGCCTACCATACCGACTGAGAAATGAACAACTGCAGCAAAAGGCTGTGATCAATAAGAGCTATTGCTGGGACCACCACCAAGCATTTCGTCCCTGTCAATGAAGCGCTCGAGAAGCTCCTGGTCCTTGGTTACTAGGCACTCATCATCTTTGCCAAACCAATCGTACCGATTCTTTGCGACGTAGTCGTAGGCTGCGTCACGCAGTGGGGCGGGGATAATCAGGAAGGAGCTCAACACTGAGTAGGGAAGAGGCAGATATGATGCAACTTTCAGCGCAGCTGCAACCAAAAATATGAAAATGTTCAGTGCCATGATAACCGAGAGGCAGGTATGATGCAACTTTCAGCGCAGCTGCAGCCAAAAATATGAAAATGTTCAGTGCCATGATAACCGAGAGGATCAACTGCAAGGAAAAATACTGTATTCTGTTCCATAATTCTTATCATGGTTTTAGTTCAAATTTGAACTAGAATCACGAAAATAATCATGGAACGGAGGGAGTAAATTGTTATTGCTGGGATCAGTATGTTTCTTACTTCAGTTCGATTACATTACAGTATACCTCTGTTTATAATCTGCAATTTGCATGACCTGCATATGGAAATCTGAAACTCTTTGTATGCTTCCAAATTCTAATGCCCCAAGGACTTCAAAGATAATTATGCATTTTGTACACCAATCACTTTTTGCACCAATTTAGTACAGGAGCAAAAACAGTTATCATTGCAACAACTTGGTTGAACAAGGGATGGGACGAACAATAGCACAAGACATGCAGCATAGAACTGAAATATAGACAGATTCATAGAAATAACTGAAATATAGGTGAGATCAGTGGTAAGGTGTTTTCCTATCCTTCACAGGCTTAGCTAAAGACAGATTCTGCAATTGACCTGACTCACAAGAATCAACAACAAGGGCAAGGTATCAGATCCCAAGTCATAAATTATGACCAATCTCATATTCGACACTAGATGCTACTGAAACAGAAATCAACTCTAAGAATTCAAGTTGCCCTCGTGTTAGCATTCTGCAGAAGATGACAAGAGTTCAACACATTTAAAAATGAATTCTGCTCCAAACCTGAAGGAGCATTTTGTACCTGTAGAGCCCTCGTAGTAGGCCTCAGGTCCCTCGATGAAGAGCACACGGCGCAGGACGTCCTCCCGGTCCATCCCCACCAGCCTCAGGTACGGCTCCGCGGCCTTGGACTGCACGCAGCAGAACCTGATCTTGGCGTGCTTGTCTGCCTTGAACACCCACTTCACCCCTGCATTGCGACAAATTGCAAAATATCATTCGCCATCACAAGAAAAATTCGCGCGTACAGCAAACGAGCACCACCAAAGGCGATTTTTTTCGCCCAAATTAACCCCCCACGGTTCGAGCCAAATGGTAAGCCTGGAACCGCGCAGGGTCCTAGGGCTAGGTCGGATGTCGCTCACCGCGGTGGCAGAGGTGGCAGACGCCGTCGTAGATGAGCACGCGCGGCTGCAGGACGGTGGGTATGGTGGCCGCGATGGTGGCGGCGGCGGCCCCGACGCCGACGGCCGGCGAGGGCCGCGGCGCGTCCTCGTCGATGACGATGTCCGTAGCGGCGACCGCCGGCGACGCGCGGGACGAGTAGCCGCGGAGGGCGCCGACCGACGGAGCGAGGCGGGGGCGGAGGAGGCGGCCGACGAGGGTTCGGGCGAGCATTTTTTTTCCGGCGAGGTGGCGGTTCTACACGGGTCTTGATTTGATTTCCGTTCCCTTTTGCTTCCCCTCCTTCAGGCTGCCCTTCACTTTCTGTTTTATTTAATTTTCTTGCTGTCGCCTTTTCAATGCTGGCTCTGGATCCCCGGGGCTTGTTCGCTTGGAGAGCAAGTCAAACTATGTTTCTTTTTCTTGTATTTGTTTATTCTCTCATTTAAGATCAATAATTTTAGAGGTATTTCTCTATTCGCTAATGTAAAATGTTTAGCAAACTAAATTAGTTTACCATCTTACATTAGTGCACGGATGGAGTAACAACTTGGTGGTGCTCGGTCCCCGGTGGTGCTTAAACTTGCCTCGCATGTCCAAACCAGTGAATCAAGTTGAACATATGTTTTGAGTTGTCCCTAACGTTAAACCCTAGGATATATGTCCCGCGACGGCTCACACTTCCGAGAGTTCCTCACTGCCGCCCTTCTTCCCATGTGGTTCCCGTCACCCGTGGGAGAACATGGTGAGACTAGTGGCACATTTAAGGGCGGGAAGAATGTTGTGGAGGATCTGCTTGGCCGATTGAATCTTCATGAGGATCAGGCAAAGGAGTTTGTCTAGGAAGAGGAAGCCCCCGATCGGGCCGGATCGGTGAAGTGCCTTGCGATATGCAAAGCACATACATCGAGGGGTTTTAGCCTAGCGCTCTCTATGTCGATATGAGATCGTCATGGAACCTTGTAAAGGAGGTGGCATTGGGGAAGATCAATGATAACCTATTAACCATCCAAATTTTGGGTGTCTCGGTGACTGCAATAAGTCAATGAATATGGGTCCTTGGCTCTTTATGAACAATTATGCTCTCTTGATTGAGCAATATGATGGGTTCCAAAACCCTAGATCTATTGTTCTATACAAATTAGTTGTGTAGGCTAGGGTAACCCAATTACCTGATAATTATTTGCATGAGCCGATGATCAAGGAGCAAATGACACCTGGAGTCATACAACTTGTCTCATATGTGCACTTAAGTCACAGAACTTGCAAACTAAACTAACAAGTTACACAACTTACAAACTCGTGCACCCGTGGTCAGAAAACGGTCAACCGGGTGGTTTTTGACCAAAACTGATTATAGACATACTAAATTTTTACAAAGAAAACCTTAAGCATATATCTTTATGTTTGCAAGTGTATAGCTCACTAGGAAAACTGGCAACGGCTTCCAAGCTTACCGGAGCTTTGTTTTGAAAAAAATAAAAAGATATTTTTAAGACTCCAAAAAATCTAAAAAAATCATGCACAAACATTTATACATTCCGAAGGTATTCAAAAAATTCCAGATAAAAATACGTTTTATTTTGCTAAATACAAAAAAATCTCTGATAGAAATACGTGCTTTTTATTCTATGTACAAAGCTGGGATTATTTTCTTTCTGTAGCCTAAAACAAAATGAGTACGGTGTGCCGATATTTGTTACTGAAATTTGTACTATATATTTTTTAATTATGATTATAATACTTTTATACCGAGTTAAATATCTTCAAGATAGACCAAGTCTATAGAAAAACATGATAACTTCTAGTCTTATCTATATAGGACAAAAATTGTTCAGTAGAATTATGGGGGATTATTGTAAAATTTTAGTCTGTCTATGACCAGTTTTGGTCAAAAACCACCTAGTTGACCGGTTTGTGATCACGGATGCACAAGTTCACAAGTTGTGTGACTTGTTAGTTTAGTTTGCAAGTTATGTGACTTAAGTGTAATGCGAGACAAGTTGTGTGCTTTCGGTGTCATTTACTCATGATCAAGGGTATGTGTGCCTATGGGAGAGATTATGTTCAGATGAAACTTTCTATATGATTTGTTAGTGAGTTTGTGCGCATCATATTGAAGATAGATATAAACCAAGAATTGTTTATATTTGTCTTGATCACCAAGGGTAGGAAGAAAGTTTGGTATCGGCTGATTACAGTTACATGATTGCTTCCTTCTTGCTAGAAAACGGATGTTCATATGTCTCTACTTAATTCTAGACGTATCAAGAACTTTCCATACAGGGGATGGGCTTGTTGTTCCAAAGTGGTTCGCTTGCTCGTAGTAATCCCATATGCTACTATGAAATTTGAAGTCTGGGAATGCTAACGGAGGTCGATATTAACCAAACATGAACATGAAATGGGTGCAAACCCTTGTAAAAATCACTGGATAAAATATGGAAGTATGAAATCTCTATGAGAGCTAATGATCGAACGAGTAGGGTTTCAAGTGGGATCCCACCTAGATCACACTTCTAGTTCATTTTAAAATTTATAGTGCAAAATTTTGTTAAAAATTTACACTAGAAATCTCAAAATAAACTAGAGGTGGGATTTAGTGGGATCAATTTACACTAGAAATCTTAAAATGAATTAGAGGTGGGATCCCACTTGACACCCTATGAACGAGAGAGGTAGTTTTTTACCTTCTTTTCAATAAAGTATAAGGGCGTTTTTGCAAATGTACCAACTGAGCTCACCCTGCATCATGCCAAATGCCATCCTGTCCCTCCCTTTTCCATCCAACGTTGGAGGACAGGTCTTAGCAATGACGAACCCACACAGGAGCGAGAGCTTCAGTTCAGTGGCCCCTCCGCGACACGATAAGAGGCGCCGGTAAAGAAATGGGGCCATGGGCGACGACGGCCTCCTTCTCCGCCGCCGCATCTCCCCTCCTCTATGCCTCTCCGCGCCCCGCTTCCTCCCGCGCCGCAAGACCTTCCTACCGCAAGTGCCCTCCTCTTCCGCCGCCTCTCTCAGTTGGCTCCCGGGCCCCGGCGCGCGCACTCTCTCGGGGCGGCGACGCCTTCTGGGAGGAGCCGGACGACGGCTCCGGAAGCGAGTACGAGGACGAGGGAAAGCAAGCGACCGGACAGAGAATCTCCACTTTCCCTTCCCCAATCCCGTTCTCTAGGCTCGGTGCGGCGCGGCAGCAAGACCGTGAAGAGAAGGAGCTCCGGAGAGGTACTGCATCCATTGTGCTTTCAAGGCAAAATTACTCCTTCAGCATTTCCTGATGTGCTCATTTGCTTACAGTTCGCACTCCCAAAAAATTGTGTTGTTTATGTATTCTCATTTCATTCAAGTACTTTACCGCATTGTGTTTGGATTGTACAGCTTATCGTGTCGCTGTTTTGTTTTTACAGAGATCGAGCTTCTCTTAACGCCGGAAGAAGAGGCTATCTTGGATCAGAACGAGACCGCTGATGTCACCAAAATATCATCAGTTAAGCGTGCTTCATTGTCTTACTACCATGTTAAGTATCTTTTGTTGACTTGTTCTTTATCCGGCTTACTGTAGTTTAGGTGGTTATGCTAGTAGTAAAGTAAAATGCAGTATCATGCATCAGTTCGATAAAAGTTTATGTTGGTGGTGGCGGATTTTGTAAGTCTATTTCGACATCGATGTCCCATGCATCAGTTCGATAAAATTTCTCATTAATGGTGTAGAGGCAGGAAGGATGGCCCTTCCGGTATCTGAAAAAAATCGTGTATGCTACATTTCATAATTTTTCATAGCATCTGATCTAATTAGTGAGTAATATAAATGTGTGGCATATCGAATGGTAATTCTAACTTCTGAAATTGCATTGCTTGGTGCAGCCAAAATGGCATCCGCTTCATTCATATGCGTTGGCGTTGCAGATACCTCTCATGGACAAGCTGCTGGACAGTGGTGTTGATATCAATTTAATCGACAAAGTAGGCTCCTGGTCTATTCATTGTGATGGCTGTCCAAAACATCCCCATCTAGCATACTGGTGCTAATGTTGGGACTATTGCTGATGCAGGATGGCTTCACCCCTCTTCACAAGGCGATAATAGGCAAAAAGGAAGCAGTCATTAGCCATCTCCTGAGAAAAGGAGCAAATCCTCATGTCAGGGATAGGGTAACTGGGCACTACTTTCTCTCTGAATTATTTTTCTTGTAGTTCCATAACCAAGTTTAATGTACTAACAAAAACTTTGGAAGTGACATTAACGCTTGTCAGATTGAATTGGGTCCTCACTAGCAACAGTTCAGTTGTCATTCATTTTAGCTCTGATTATTTGTCTATTGTTCCACAACCAAAGTTTAATGTACTAACTAAAACTTTGGAAGTGACATTAACGCTTGTCAGATTGAATTGGTTCCTCACTAGCAACAGTTCAGTTGCCATTTTAGGTTTAAGATTATTCCTGTAGGTTGGTCCTTGAATTTAGTCTGCCTATTTGCAGGATGGAGCCACACCACTACATTACGCAGTTCAAGTTGGTGCCCTGCAAACTGTGAAGCTACTGATTAAGTACAAGGTGGATGTTAACGTCGCTGATGTTGTAAGTTGAAAGGGCACACTTCTCTTATCATCTCAACCAATCTGAGCCAGTGAGGTATTTTCTCATATTTTATTTTCATGAAGGATGGCTGGACACCACTGCATGTAGCGGTACAAAGTAGAAACAGGGATATAGCAAAGGTATTGCTTGTCAATGGTGCTGATCAGACAAGAAGAACCAATGTATGGCCCTTTGGTTTAACCTTTTTGGACATGTTATCATTGTCATGCCATTGTATATTGCTTCGCAGAATTTTTGTGGTTGCCTTAAGAAATGCTGCCCTGATACCCACTGTACAGCTTGAATCTTAATATTCTAAACCACTGTTCATTTTGATGCTCTGAACTCTAAAACTCATGAGCTGTTTGGGTATCTATTTCCACGTTGCAGGGTGGAAAGACCCCCTTGGACTTGAGCTTATGTTTTGGAAGGGATTTCAACTCATATGATCTGGCAAAGCTTCTGAAACTTGTTCCAGCAAACAGAGCTGCATGAGGTTCTGCTCTGCCAGAAATTTGAAACAAAGATCAAATGGTAGCAAGTGGCAACTGTCTCTTAAGGTTCTCCTGATTGTACCAGGATTCTGGGTGGATTGTTGGTTTTTGTTTTCCATGAATTCATGGACAATCTACCTAGAAAATTTGTGAGGATGAAATAATCAATGCCGGATGAAATTCTCCCTATTTGAGGACTGTAGGCAGACTTGCTCTGCAGTTATGTAGTCTGTACATCATGCCTTAGGATGAGCAGCGCGCATACAGGAAACAATTGTAGCTCAATTGGTTAACACAACTGTAATTGCATAGACTGTAATTGGATTAGCAACATTCAGAGGCGAGATTGAATTACTAGTTACTACACAATGGCAATTTTGTAAACTAGGCTTGTATTGTGTTCAAACTGCAGCACACAGAACAATCATCTATTTTTTTCATATTAAAAGCTAATTTTCATCAGTGTCAAATATTCACATACTATTTAAAATTTATCTTGAACAAAAGTATTTGCTTTTATTGCCATGAGGCACCTTAACAATTCCATATAATACTTCAATTTGCATAAATATGAACATTCAAAAAATGCACATGATATGGATTTCCAAAAAGAAATATTAGTTCCAAACATGGAATATACTGCAACATGGGAGTTCGGACAGAACTCATATCCACTCTGAGCTTGCACACACAGCAATCTTCTACAAAAACTTGTAAGATAGGGCCAAACATCTGGGACAGCAGAACTACGGGAAAGTGTACTGAATCATATAATCCCCTGCTACTCAAATGTATATGAATGTCACAGATCCATCTAGCAGTAAAGGAAAGTGAACTAGTGATAGTAACTTCCAAACTAGCCTATTCCTCTTGCAAGGAGATGCGCCTGAAGATGGCCTGGAAAGTTTGCCCTCCATTCCTTGCAACCTTCTGGCCTTCTTCAGTGGCAGTAGACAGTAATGTTACAACTGGATCGACTTTTATCTCTTCCTCTGGAACCGCTTCGAAGAGTGGGTGCTTCTCCAGACATGACCGCATCCATATGCCAAGCTCCTCTACATCAGTAATCGTATATATGATTCCTCCCACTTCCATCACATAAGCATACTCATCAAGCAAGTGCATGCTAATGACCCTCCGCCGGTGGTTCTTCTCCTTGAAGTGAGGATCAGGGAACAGGAAGAACATCTTGGAGAGCTGAGCCTTTCTGAAGTAGTTCGGAATATATTTCATCGAATTGGTGCGCACAACAGATACGTTGTCGTACTGTCCTGGATTTGATGCTCTTAAAGCCAGAACCCTCTCTTTGACATACTCAGTCACCTGTATGAAAATATGACGAACAAAACAATCAATCATAAAATGCACCCTGAAATTTGAAATACTCACCTAGAGTAAACAAAAGAGTCGAAATAAGGAATGTTTTACTTCTTCCACCAAGTACAAACCCATGTTCACTATACCATCACAAAGTCAAATAAGCATTATGCTTTCTGCAGTGGAAATCCATATTCACTACCGACAAATAAACCAAATAAACTATGGGCCGTACTACGCGTCCCCCTGGGGATATTTCCCCAAAATCCCCCGGGTCCTCCACGTGTCCTTCAAAAATCCCTAAAATCCCACTTTTGCTACAAACATACCCGTTTTTGCTACAAATAGTCCCGCTTTTGCTACATGTAGCAAAAAACGGTTCGACCCAGAAAATATAAAAATAGCCTGGACCTCGCCGGAGATCTCGCTGGAGACCTCACCGGCGACCATGTAGCAAGAAAGTTGTGCTAATGTAGCAAAACACGATCTCATCGGAGACTCGCCGGAGAATTCCGCCGGTAGACCTCACCAGAGACCGTGTAGCAAAAACTTTATGCTATTGTAGAAAAACCGCAAAAAGGTGGTAGCAAAAAACATGTGCTAATGTAGCAAAAAAACGACCTCGCCGGAGATATCGTCGGTGGTTGCCATAGCAAAATCGACTTTGTTGAAGACTTTCGTCGAAAATGTCATAGCAAATACTTAGTGCCATTGTAGCAAACACATAGAACAGAAATAGCAAAATAAAACTACTATTGTAGCATCGTCCTGTAGCAAAATCTCAAAAACACATGCATTGAACGGTAGCATCACAACCCTTCATTTGTAGCAACGACAATCACTTCTTGTATCATCGTTGTCCTATACGTGTAGCATCATGTCGTGGCTCCACTACAAACATCATCAACCACGTCGTCGTCGACCGCACGTAGCAGAGACAGAGAGCAAAGGGAGCGAGGTGGAGGTCCGGGGCAACGCCAGGACGCAGAGGGAGGCGCCTCTCGTGGAAGGAGAGGTCGGTGGCGACTTATGGCGAGGGAGCCGAGCTCGCTCCGGCGAGGTGCAGGGCAGCGCAGGGCTCCGGCGAGGTACAGCGGCGGCACGGGCTGCAGCGCGGCGGAGAGGGGCGTCGACGTGGGGCTGCTGCGGTGAGGCGACGCGGGACTGCAGCAGCGAGGCGACGCGGCGGAGAGGGGCGTTGACGTGGGGCTGCAGCGGCGAGGCGAGTTTGGGCACCGGCGCATGGCAAAGGAAGCTTGGGCGGCTCACATGGCGTGTTTGCAGAGAGGGGATAAGGATAGAGACGTGAGGCGTGCAGTTTGCCTGGGCCTACCACGCGCAGCTGTGCGGAACGAACGACCGTTTCGTTCGATCGCTCGGGGGGGAACAGTATCATTTTCCATAAACTATTGGCATATTTACTAATACTAAAATAAATTGTGTTGCATAACGTGCATTTTTCTTTCTTTAATGGAACAAGGTGGATAAGCCTGAAGCAACAGAACATATCATGCACTCGGCGGGGGATGCGACAAACGTTTTCAATGAACTATGTCCATGACCTTAAGGTTAACACTGGTAAATGATTTTGTGATCATGTGCTAGTGTACCTATAACAACACTATTCAGGCTACCCTCTTCCAGGCAGCAAGACAAATTTGAGCAAGCATCAAGGTTACCTTGTCCCTTAGCTCCATGCCAATCATGAGCTTGTCCGGGAAGAGCGGCGAGAGCCCGACAAGCAACCCACCGAACCCGCAACCAACATCCGCGAAGCGAATAAGGGGCGCATTCACCTCACCATCGCCGAGCTCACCTTTGTCGGCCGGGTAGTAGCGCGGGTAGTGCTGCGAGAGGTCGAAGTCGTCGGGCGATATCGGGAACGGGAAGTGCGAGTCGCTGAGCGGGTTGCTGTGCGCGCGCGCCCGGTAGAAGCGCTTCCGCGGGAGCTTCCCCGACCCCTGCTGCTGCCCGCCGCCACCGTTCGCGCCGCTGGTCCTCGTCATCGGGGACAAGATGCGGGAGCGGCGTCACGCGCACCGGTTGTTTCGTCTGGGGAGGCATTACAGCAGACACTTCGTGAGCATTAGTCGAGGTCGAGGATAACGTGCGGCTGGCGGGACGCGACTGGTATCTGGGGAGGAGAGAAGGGAGAGACGAACCGGAGAGCCGCCGCGACGATGCGGACGGAGGAGTTGGAGGGAGCGGCGCGGCGGGGTGAGCTCGTCCGGCGGCCGGTCGCGGAGCGTTAGGGCTTCGGCGTTGGAGGGGACTGAACAGAGGGAGGGCGAGGGATTGGGCCGCGCCGCGCGAGTGGGAAGGAGAAGAGAGATGGGTGCGATGCCAGAGTAATCTGGGCCACGTTTCTTCGTATGGTCTTTCTGGCCCATAAACGAATCGACAAAAAACAATTGCGCAAAATAAAACCAGGCGTAGAAAAATGTCTCGTGGTTAAGTGGTCTCACGCCGATGCTTTGGTTCATATAGGTAGCTGACGTCTCAATGTTACATGATTCTCGGCCTGCTCGCTAAGAAATGACCCGCCGTGAACTAGACTAGATTAGCTAGTCAGGTCTTGTTACTTGGCAGGCGTGCGGTTCCTGAATTTAGTCAGTCGTATATATCTTTGACGATGTCTAATCAGTTGAAGACCATTGCCTGATTACGAGGCACAAATGATCGTTGTTTCGGAAAAAAAAAACGATCCTTTGTCAATCTTGAAATGTCATGTCTTAATTTTATGAAGGTGCTCATAAAGATACAGAGTGTGTACGGAGTAGCGGAAATCCAATTCGGCTCACCGGTGCAAATGAACATATTATGTGAAAACATATTTTAAAATATTAAAAATATAGAAAAAATATTTGTATGTATATCTGGACACTAAATGTTCGTACATAAATTTGCATATGAAGAAACACTTTAAATGTCTCATGTAAAAAAGATAAATTTTAGTGTTCCAACGTGTTTGTCTTTTTACAAGCCACATAAATTATTCTTTCTTTCTAAAAACTTGTATACGAGCGTAGAATATCCGTATGTACGTGAAATTTTTGTTCAGATTTTTTGACAATTTAAATTTATATTTTATATCGTGAAGATACCAATTATACTTGGCTTCTGCAAGAACACATTTTCCTAAGAGTAAGTATAATAATCCCAGTCAGCAGGCTATAAGCCATGCCACATCACCAAAAGAATAATAAAATACTAACTAAAAGAGAGAGAAGGGAGAAGAGAGAATAGAGTCGACGCTCCGCGTATAGCCGGGCGATAGCACAGTAAGAGCATCTTCAAGAGCCTTCATATATTTGCCTCCAATTGCTATTTTAGCAATCCAGCTAAAAAACATTGCTCCAACAACATTGCTAAAAGTGGTCCCCTACCAAAAAAAATATAGCAAACTGAGTATATTTGTCATCCCACTTGGTGACATGGTTATACCCTACGGGTACGTGACTTCAGCATACCTGGTCCAGCCCAAGAAAGGCCCACAGCAGACATACGCTGACCCATGAAGATTTTCGGGTGGCCAAGGCCCATGACGTCTTCAGATCCTTGGAGAGCAAGACTAGCATAGATAGGAAATTCAAAGGGGTAAAATCCTAGAACTTGTAACCGACTAGGACTATGTCCGAGACCTGCCTAAGTCTATATAAAGGTCAGGAGGGCACGTCCTAGATCTCTCGACTCATACTTTCGCACACGCACCTCCACGCCAGATTGAATCACGCACCAGTAACTTCGGTTCCGTAATCAAGAGCGCATAAACAGAGTAGGTTTTCTCCGGCCCGAACTCGGTAAATCTCGTGTCCCCGGTTGCTTGTCCGTTAACCGTTCACGATCTCCAAAGATCCCCATCTTCTCCAAAACCCAAGTCCAGAACAATGGGCATTGACAGTCGAAACCTCGTCAATTGGCGCCGTCTGGGAATCGGGGCTGTTGATTGTGCGATCGTGACGGTCCCGACCGATCGATCTACAACTCGCGCGACGGAGAATCATCTTCTCTTCGGCGCTTTCACTTCACCGCCGGTCACCATGAAGGATTTCGAGCCCGAGGCGATTTAACTCGAATTTTGTTCGAGCTTCGCCCAGTGGGACAACCGCACCTCCGCTTCCCGGCGGGTGCCCGTGCCATCAATCAGGTCCGCCTCGTGGGCTCCACACCCCGTGCTGCGCACATCACCATCGATAGATGAGTTCTACGACAGCAACACCTGCAACTCCGATCTGTGCGATCCACCTTCGGATGAAGGGACCTACGGTTACGGATCCGAAGCTGCGGCAGCAGCGGACCAATCTACGGGCGCTACCAATGCGCCGCAGTCATCCAGGAGCAGCAAACGCCTAACCCGTCGCCCAACACGAACCCCAACCCGCAGGAAAACAAAAACGGAATGGGAAGAAGCCGCCCCCACCCAACGGGAAAAACAACGGCCACCTCATCCAACTTAGCAAAGAAGGATGGGTCCAGGCACGCTGTGCCGTCACAGGCGACATAGTCCTGCCTGTGGACTCCCCACGTGAGCTACTGATGGCATACCACTACCTCCTCATCGAGGAGCATAAGAAGCAAGTCAAGATGCAGGAGACGCTCGACAAACGCAAGCAAGCAGCCTCACGAGTCCGGTAGCGACGAGCTGCGCTCCGCCATGGCACCGGCTCTAGCACAAACGAAACCAGTGGAAACAAACACCGCTCGGGTGGAGAACATGGATCCTGAGGAACGCCGTGATGTGACCCGAACTCTCCACACATCGTTCATGGATATGGATGCCGACGCAACATCATCCCGAAGACACCGCAAGCTGCGATCATGGCGCCATCACAGATCTCGCGGCCCACCCACCTCCGGAGGGGGACCCAAATAGAGCCATGCATAAGTCCGCACTCACCGGACTCGGACTCGTCGGAGCTGCGCTCCACGAAGACGCTCCTGTGGAGCCGAAGAAGAAAGCTCCGGCCAGGCGCGACCGGAGCCCCACCCCTTCATTCGAAGAGGAAGAGGAACACGACCTTCCTCGAAGGAAGAAAAGCTCGCATCGCCATAAACGCGACTACGACGCCAGAGACGCGCTTACACAGCGCAAAATCGACAAAGCATGCGCCAAACGCACATGCTCATCCGAGTCCGAGATGGATGAAGATGAAGGAGAACTCTGCGGAGCTCGATGCTTCAGCAGATATGTTCGGCGAACGCAGATGCCACGCAATTTCAAGCTTCCTTCGGATACTCTGAAGTTCAACGGCACGCAAGATCCAAAATCCTCGGTGACCATCATCATCCGTCAAGCTTCACGGCGGCAACAAAGAAACCGCCATGCAATGCCTCATATTGCGGTGACAGCGCTGGTCCGCTCGGCCTATCATCAGGATCCATCCGAAGTTGGGAGGAGCTAGCTTACAGCTTCATCCGAAATTTCAAGGGCACCAGCAAGAGGCCCGCCTCAATCGAAGAGTTGCGAGCCTGCACTCAGAGAACGGGTGAATCTATTCGCTCGTACATACTACGCTGGTCTACCACCAAGAACTCCGCAGCACACATCTCCGAAGAGAGGGCCATCGACACCTTCAGGGACGGTGTTAAACGCCAAGATTTCAAGGAGGAACTTGGGCGCGTCAAGCCCAAAACACTCGACCACCTCATGGACATCGCCAAAAGGTGGGCTGACGGCGAAGATTGCATTAACCGAGCACAATCGGATGAAGAGGACGACTACGGCCGAAGACGGGAACGCCGCAGCAAGAGGAGATCGCGCGTCTACGAGGACCGCGACGGACCCGACATGGTCGCGGCCGGCTACGCCGACCGCCGCAACGACAACAGCCGCAATAGCGGAGGATATCGCGGCGGAAACTTCCGCGATAATGGACGCCCAGCACAGTCGTGGCAACGTCGCGACCACGACAACGGACCCTCAGCATTCGACAAACTTTCGGGTCCATGCACCATCCACTTCTACATCGACAAACAAGATGGCAAAAAGAAAGCCAGCCACATGCTCAAGGACTGTCGCGAGTTCCAGAAACTCAGCGAAAGCATGGTGCAGATGAGGCAACAAGCCCCAATCCCTGCGTTCGGAAGCACACCTGCGCAAGGCGAAATAGCACATGGAGCTCCTCCACCGCCACCTATTGGAGGCCCAAACCAACCCGATCCAACAGTATCAACGCCGGATCGGGTACCCCCCACCGAAAGGAGCACTAAATATGATCCAGAAGGGACGCCCCACGAATAGGGTGCAGAAGAAAATCACCCGACAAATCAACTTGGCCGTGGCAACTTCGCCTGCAATCCCTGAGTACCTCAGCGGATCGGAGTCCTGCATCACATTCACTCGCGCGGATCACCCTTGCCAGATCCCTCGTCCAGGTCATGCTGCCCTGGTGCTGGAGGCATAGATCGGAGGCTTCGAGATGAGTCGTGTCTTCATGGACGGCGGCAGCGGCATCAACCTAATGTTCGCAAGCACTCTAGCAGCAATGTGAATCCCACAATGCAGCCTGGAACAGTCAGACACAACGTTCCACGACATCGTCCCAGGGAAGGGCATATTCCCCCTGGGCAAAATAGGGCTCGACGTCATCTTCGGGAAGCCGGACAACTTTCGGCAGGAGCGACTCGAATTTGAAGTGGTGGACTGGCCGTCGCAATACCACGCCATCCTGGGGCGTGTAGCATTCGCAAGGTTCCCGTCATTCCACCACGCATACCTACTACTCAAGATGCCAGGACCGAGGGCGTCATCACATCCACGGAGCTTCACCCGATCGACCAATGCGGTGGATTTCAACAAAATCTCCCAGTCTTTCGGCATGCAAGACGAGCTTGTAAGGCTCCGTGAGGTGACGGACAATGGGGCACCCCCAGTCACAAGGCAGAACGCACCCGACATGTCCTTCGACTCCACCATCAACACCAAGAAAGTGCAGGTCCATCCGACGGATGCCTCCAAGACGGCTCTGATCGCCAACGACCTCAGCCCCGCATAGGAAGGCGCGCTCGTCGAATTCCTCCGTGAGCGCTGGGAAATATTTGCCTGGTGTCCTGCGGACATGCCAGGAGTTCCCAGGGAATTCGCCGAGCACGCACTCAATGTCTTTCCAGACACCAAGCCAGTCAAACAATCCATCCGGAGACTGTCAGAGCCACGAGCCGAAGCTATCGGCAAGGAAATCAATAGACTACTCGCTGCAGACTTCATCATGGAAATCAAGGAAAGCGAGTGGCTTGCAAACACAGTGATGGTCCCAAAGAAGGACACGGACATCCTGCGGGTGTGCGTGGACTTCATGTCACTAAACAAGCATTGCCCAAAAGACCACTTCCCTCTTCCTCGGATCGATCAGATCATCGATTCGACTGCAGGATGTGAGAAACTCTCCTTCCTCGACGCCTACTCAGGCTATAACCAGATTCGACTCAAGGTCGAAGATCAGGAAAAAACGGCGTTTATCACACCGTTCGGAGTATTCTGCTACAACACAATGCCCTTCGGGCTAAAGAACGCAGGTGCCACATACCAGCGATGCATGCAGGCCTGCCTCAAGGACCAGATCGATCGCAACGTCCAAGTCTACGTCGACGACATAGTCATAAAAACCAGGGAGGCAACGACACTTATCGACGATCTCCGCGAGACGTTCGACAACCTTGATCGCTATAGGATCAAGCTCAACCCGGAAAAGTGCGCCTTCGGCGTTCCATTGGGTCAGCTGCTTGGGTACTTCATCTCTCAGCGAGGGATCAAGGCGAACCCGAAGAAAATCAGAGCCATCATGGCAATGGAGAATCCAAGAAAACTCAAAGGCGTCCAGCAGCTCGCAGGGCGAATAGCGGCGCTAAGCAGATTCACCAACCGCATGGGCGAGAAGGCCCTGCCATTCTACCAACTGCTGCGCAAGGCAGACAAGTTCGAGTGGACACCAGAAGCCAACGATGCATTCGAGAGCCTCAAGCGGCTCCTCTCCACCTCGCCCGTCTTGGTCACGCCAAAAGAGCGCGAGCCCCTGCTGCTGTACATAGCAGCCACACACCAGGTGGTCAGCACCGTACTCGTGGTCGAACAACCCGAAGAAGGCAAGACCCACGGGTCCAGCGCCCAATTTACTACCTCAGCGAGGTACTGACACCAACAAAGCAGAGGAGCACCAAGTGATGGTCGTCAACGAGGCACCCGTGAACAGCATCCTGAATAATCCAGAGGCCACAGGACGTGTGGCCCTGTGGGGCATCGAGCTGTCACCCTTGGACATCGTCTACGAGAAGCGACTCGCAATCAAATCTCAAGTCCTCCCAGACTTCCTGGTACATTGGATGGAGCTGCAGCTGCCTGACACCCCAGACATGTCACAGTCATGGACGATGCACTTCGACGGCTCCAAGAGAGAAGCTGGAGCAGGAGCAGGGGTCATACTGACCTCCCCGCAAGGCGACAAGATGAAGTACGTCCTCCGGATCAAATTCCGAGCCTCCAACAACGAGGCCGAATACGAAGCCCTCATCCATGGCATGAGGATGGCAAAGATATGCGGCGCAACGCGCCTGGTCATCTACGGTGACTCCAACCTCGTCGTCCAGCAGACGATGAACGAGTGTGACGCACACGCCGAAAACATGATCGCGTACCGCGCACTCTACAACGTACTCGAAGGAGAATTCGACGGCTGCGAGCTTCGACACGTCAGAAGAGAAAGCAACGAGGAAGCCGACAGACTCGCCAACATCGGATCCACTTGCGCAAAGGTGCCACCAGGTGTGTTCCTCGAACAGATCTGCGTACCATCCATCAAGCGGAAATTCCCCAAGGGATCACCCGAAGAAGCAGAACACTCGGGGGCTACGCTGCCCGAAGGACACGAAGGACCCGAAAAGATGGACACAGAGGTAGCCATGGTCATCCTAATACAGGTCATGGCAGTCGAAGAAACTTGGACGCGACCATACCTACAGTTCTTAATAAACGGAGAACTACCTGACAGTCCGACAGATGCCCGGCGCCTATCTCGTCGGTCAAAAGCCTTCACCATCATCAACGGCGAGCTGTACAAGCGCAGTATTACCGGTGTACTACAAAGGTGCGTCGCCATCGGTGACGGGAAAGCCATCCTCCAATACATCCACGAGGGCATCTGCGGACATCACGCAGGCAGTCGCTCCCTTGTCGCCAAAGCTCTACGAGCAGGATTCTACTGGCCAACGGCCATGAGCAACGCAAAGGACATCGTCCGAAGATGCAACGGATGCCAACGGTTCGCCGACAAACCGCACGCACCTGGGTCCGAGCTCAGACCCATACCCATAGCTTGGCCTTTTGCTCAATGGGGCCTCGACATGATCGGCAAACTGCCAAAGTCCTCGAAAGGGGGACACGTTTACCTCCTGGTCGCAGTCGACAAGTTCACCAAGTGGATCGAGGCCATGCCGGTTACCAACCAGAAAGGCAAAACGGCCGTCAAGTTCTTCGAGTCCATTGTCTACAGGTTCGGCGTACCGCCTAGCATCATCGCCAATAATGGATCGAACTTTATCTCCAAGGAATTCCAGGACTTCTGCGAAGACCTCGGGATCAACATCACGTACGCCTCAGTGGCACACCCGCAAACAAACGGGCAAGTGGAAAAGGCCAACGGCCTAATCGGCGCGGGCATCAAGAAGCGCCTAATGAGCCCACTCGAACGGAAAGCAGGAGCCTGGACTAAAGAGCTACCATCCGTCCTATGGATCTTACGGACCACGCCAAACAGCTCCACAGGCTACACACCGTTCTTCATGGTACACGGGGCCGAAGCCGTGCTGCCAGCCGAAGTACGCCACCAGGCCCCTCGGGTCGTCGCATACAGTGAAGCCGAATCCACGGCTGCACTCGAAGATGCCGTCGACACACTAGACGAAGCAAGAGACATAGCCGCAGTTCGATCAACGGTGTACCAGCAGAGTCTCCGCAACTACCACAACCGCCCGCTTCGCCCCAGGTCCTTCGTCGAAGGAGACCTCGTCTTGCGACTCAAGAAAGAGCGACCGACAAAATTCAAGTCACCATGGGAAGGACCATACATCATCACCGAAGTCATCCCACGTGGCGCCTATCGCCTCAAGCACGTGGAGTCTGGAGTCGAATACTCCAACCCATGGAATATCTCGCACCTGCGACGATTCTATCCGTAGCAACCTACCCCCTTTACTTTCAATAAGGCTTTCAGCCAAGGCTATTCAGCCGAACAATGTACCTCCTCCATTACGATATAAATAAAGTTAAGTGTCTCGCCCCAAAACTTCAGTTCGCTATTTTACAACTTTACTACATGCTACATACTCACTCGGGGGCTCCCCCCACCTCACGATTTAATCGACTGAGGATCAAACGTGTACACCTGAGTAGCTGACAACGTCAGGCAAACTAAAAGGACACGTACTCAATCAAAGCACTGCGTGCTCATAACAAACAAACCTTTACAACAAAGGGCACAACACGCCCAGCCGAAATATACAAATTTTACATCTATCTCTTTTTACAGGTACTACCTATGTTGAAGAATAACACGGCACACTGCTCAAACAAATCTCGACCTGTCGCATACCGCCTTTACCAGCGTAATGTGGCCGCATGTCCCACTCACCACCATCCGGCCGAAGAGGCGGCCCGGCTGCCACAACAGCCAAATCTACATCAGGCCGGTGCAGCCTCACAAGAGACAACGTAGCCTTGACTCCAGCAACGAGATGTTGCCGCACCAACTCCTTGACATTGCTCACGCTTCGAAACTTCGACAGAAGACCCGCAAGGCTCGTCGGTACGGCATCCAAAGGAAACATGACATGCAGCACCGAGAAAAGCGATGTCTGCACTTGGCGGAGCACCCGCGAAACTTGATGAACACGATCCTGCACCGTCGCCAGAGCCATGGCGCGATCACGATCCATCTAGAAGAAGCCGCCAGCCTCCATGTCCTGTTGAGTCAAGCAATTGACCCGAACAACGACACGCTCCTTTTCTTCCCTCGGAGCAAGGTTCGCACCTGCGATAATCGCACAAAATAAGAGTAAGGCCAGCAGGTCCATCCGAAGAACTGAGCTACAGCTCGAACCAAATAACAACTTACATTGCAGCTGCTCGGACAGCTGAACCAGTTCCGCCATCAAGTACTCCTCTCTGGCTGTACCACGATCCGCCTTGGACTTCCAAACGTCGGCATGACCGCGTAACCCGAGCAACTCCCTCTCTAGACTACGCACACGATCCCGAAGAAAAGTGAGTTGCGAGGAATCATCCAAAGATGGTCGCAGCGCCATTGCGGACGGGTGTCAATGTGTTCAAGACCAAGGAACCTATAGCAGCAGAAAAAGAAAGGAACACAGACATTCAGACAATGATAGAGCACAACTCAGAAGAATTCATTAAACATATAAGGCCACTACATGGCACAAGGATGGTGTTCTTCAAGATATTTACAACAAAAGCAGACTACAAACTACCCTACGTCTACAACGTCTAAGATGCGGCACCCTGAGTCGCCTCGGAGCCGGACTGCCATGCTTTGGCCCCGCCCTGCTGCCGCAGCGCATACTCAGACAGCAAATCAATGAGCTTGGACCCATATCGCTTGCAGCGAGCGGAGTAGGCAGCAAAGGCTACCTCGGATCCATCCGCAGTCGTCGGCATCCGGGAGGTGATCTGGGGCAGATCCAGCTCCACTCCAGCCGCCAAGGCCATCGCCAGCCCGACGGACGCGCTGATGCCCTTCTGCTTGCACTTGTACGCCGCAGGCGCTTCGGCTGACAGAGCCTCCGCCAGAGCATCCACATCATCGAGGGCCACGCCCTTAGGAACAAGCTCCTTGTAGAAGCGGCCAAGGACCTCCTTCGCCTTGGCAAGGGAGCTGACGACGGTGCTGCAGCGGTCTTCGACCGCCACAGTAGCATCATCTAGAGCACTCCCGTGCTCTAGAGCACCGCGGTCGAACTCGATGCCTGCGGAATCTGAGACAAAAAATAAGAAGGAAGACATGAAGAAAAGCAGCATAGAAGAAGACACGAGGCATGGAGAAACAAGCACAAATCTAGCACTCACCCGAATTAGCCTTGACACCAGCCATGAGCTTCGCTGCTGCCTCTCTTTCACGAGCAGCAGCAACAGTGGACAGCTGCTCCTCACGATCCGCGGCCTCCTGCTGCAGACGCTCCTTCGCTTACCGCTTTAGCTTTAGCTCGAGTATGCTTCCTTCGCGCCAACGGCGGCTTCGACCTTCTGCTCCGATTGACCAAAGCTCTTCTTGAGAGCGTCGACCTCACGGAGAGAAATATTATGCTCCTCTGCATTCAAAACAAGAAACGTCAGAAAGCAGGACCGGAATAAACGAAAAAAGCACCCCAAAGGCGAATAGGTACCTTGAAGCTGCCGAAGGTTAGCCTCCAGCACCAGACGCTCCTGCACCAGCCGCTTGGCCTCCTGCACAAAAGGCTGCAGAAAAAGGAAATAGCAGTAAGAAAAGGACTTGGGGGCTACGCCCAACACAAAGGAGTAAAAACAAAATCAGCACACGAAGACACTCGGGGGCTCCCCCGTGACATGAAGCAGAAAAACTTACATGCTCTGATGGCGACTCCGAAGGCCTGCCTGCGAAATTCTAAGGCGCACCACCGCACCTCCTGAACGGAGGATCCGGAGCGCCATCCAAGTCGCCACCGTCGAGGAGGAGGAGACGCAATTTTGACTCCCCATCATCTCCGCGCACCATCACCGGAGGAATCGTGGGAGGAATGCCCATACGAACCAATCAAAGACAAGTGCAAAAATCATGAAGGAAAAATGACAATAGTACAACAAGAAACTTACGAGCCCAGTGAGCTCAGGTCGAAGACAGGAGGAGTCCTTCAGGCTCTCTTCTCCTCCTTCTTCTCTTCCTTCTTCTCCTCCTTCTTTTCTTCCTTCTTCCGCTTCGCTGGCGGGTGCGGCGCTACAGCCCGCACATGAATGGCAGGAATGGGAGAGGAAGAACCTCCATGACCGTCACTGTGACGCTCAAGGACCAGAGGGTTTCTGGGAGTCGGAGGAGTCGAGGCATCCGAAGACTCGCTGGAGCTCCGTGATCGTTTGCGCGTATGGTCCTCACTCGACACGTCAGCATCCTCCGCCGGAGATCGCGCCGACGGCAGCTCGGACACAGACTCAACCACTTCATTATCCGGGGCATTCGGATACTTTTCGGGCAATGGCGGTACCATGCCCAGCACTTTGAAGCTCTGCAAAATCAGAAGAAACTTTGTTAGCAAACAAAGGAAATAAATACACAACCGACAAAAAGCACTACGTGCACAAATCTACACCTACGGTACGGCCAATGTCAAAGAAAATGAAGGAGTTAGCGACTTCTCCGGGATTTCTTCTTCGGCCTTGAACTTCAGCAACGCGCGAAGGGCCGTGTCAAGATCCCTCTCGGAGATTTTCTCAGCCGAAACCCTCGTCGAATCACGGCGCCCAGAATAAAGAAACATCGGGTGCGCCCTCGCTTGGAGAGGCTGCACCCGACGCTCAAGAAACGTCCGGATGATGTCCACGCCGTTCACCTCCTTCTCCGGAATAGGGGTGGGCGTTCGGTCATGACCGACAATTCGGTCTTTGTATTTCGCTCTATTTTAAATTCGGTCCTTGAAAAAATAAAGACCGAATTATACTTGATAGTTTTACTACCCGAAAAATTCGGGTACCTACTAATTCGGGTCCGGGTTCGGTCATGACCGAATAACATGGTCAATATTGTCAACACAAAAGATAGACATTACTTATTAAAAATATGACAATATTTCAACAATATTTTAAATATTTTAATACATATGTTATCATTTAGTGGAAGAAATAAACGTGCAACAATCCTAATAAAATGTAGCAACTCTACAATAGCACTTTGATGACCATTCAACAATGCCATAATTCATGCACATCACACAAATTTGGAGTTTTAGATAGTCTCATGTAAAATTCGGTTAGTTCGGTCTATTCGGTTACTTAGGAACTAAAGACCGAATAGACCAAACTAAATTCGGTCTATAAAATTCACTACCCAATTTTCTTGTCGGTCTTTTCGGTTTCGGTCTATTCGGGTTCGGTCTCGGTCTTTTCGGTTTCGGTCTTCGGTTATCGGTTTTTATGCCCACCCCTGCTCCGGAATCAGCTGGAGATCCTCCACCCGGCGGTAAAGGGCCTCTATCTCCGCCACCTCACCGTCCAAGATTTGGTTTTTTCAAGACCTTTTCAGCTCAATCATTTGGGAGGGGTCAAAGGGAACAAGACCAAAATCTTGCCCGGGTACTACGGAGTCGCGGATATAAAACCATCGCCTCTGCCAGTACTGGACAGATTCGGACATGGAAAATGAAAAGAAGAGAAGATTGGTACTAAGGGAGATGATGCAACCCCCAATGGGATACGCACCATCCGAACCAGATTGCCTCTTCACGGAATAGAGCTTCCGGAAGAGGCCAAAGTGCGGCTCAATGCCAAGCCAGCACTCGCAAAAAGTGATAAAACACGCAATATGGAGAAGAGAATTGGGAGACAAATGATGAAGCTGAATCCCATAGAAGAAGAGCAGTCCACGGAGGAAGTTGTGGACTGGAAAATAAAACCCACGCATAACGAAGGCGAGAAACATAACCCGATACCCAGATGGGGGATGGGGGATTACCTCATTGCCGGGGAGTTTGACGGCCTCCCTATCTTGCGGGATCGGGCCCCGCTCGCGAAGATTGCGGAGATCGCTCTCCCGTGTCTCTGATCGCCACCAACCACCATCGGTGACACGGGTAGCGGTGGTGCCCTTCTTTCCTCCGGCGGCGCTGGTCCCAACCGCAGATGACGATTTCTTTGGTTTCCCCATTGCGCTACGACGACGCCGGCGGTGAAAACGCAGAAACAACGACGGAAATGTGGAAGGAAATCCCAGCGCGCAGCAAGAATCGCTAGAGCACAAGGAGACAGTGAAAACAAGAACTGATGCGGTGAAAACAAAACGCGGCTTTCCCCAATGATTATAACAGCGAAGACGACGCACGGCAGCCGTCCATCCAGAAGACCTAACGCCAACGGCAGATCTGACCATACACGTGTCAACATCACAACGAACCGTCGTAATCATGCCGTCAACTACGCACGGAAATCGAGGAGACGCCGTAATTATCTCCACGGCGCGCGTGACCGGTCAATTCAAAGTCAGCAAGTGGGACCCACGTTCGTCCAGTCAAGTCATCTCTGGCGTAGCAGACGCTTGAGGTCATTGGTCGTCAGCACTGATGTCATCAAAAGCTATACCAGCAACAACTACAATTCTTCGGCTCCACAGATAAGAGTACTTACTCGAATCTTCGATTTGAATAAATACTCGGGGGCTACTCCTATCAGGAGCGCTGGCCGCGCACCCGAAAGACGAATAAAAACAAAGTATTTCTTCGAGTCCTACGTCGAGTCTACGACTCCACTACGGACTCGGGGGCTACACCCATAGGGAGGATGGATTTAAGCATCCGAAATTTTTTGTGTCCTACGGACTTAACAAATGAACAATGCTTGAACTAAAGTCTCCGCTCGAGTCTACGACTCGAACAGACACTTGGGGGCTACTCCCATAGAGAGCGCTGGTCGCGCACCCTATGAAATCTTCGACTACGATCCTTCGGATCAGCAAGCAAAAAACTTTTTCGGCAACTCTGCCCAACAAAACGCTGAGTGAGCAACGATCTCCTTAGCCACCCGAAACACCTCTGTGGTAACAAATGTTCGGATGTTGCGTCTGCGATGCAAAGATAAGACCTACAAATATCATCTGATGGCCTGGCAACGCACCCGACTGCGCTCTGCTAGTATGAATCCGTGCCAGCAGGTGCGATGAAAAAACCCCGACGGACGCGTTGGGTACATCAACTAAAATCACTGGAATTTCACTCCTGTAAGTCCTCCGCGGCCTGAGTCGAATTACGCCAGCATATGTTCCAGGTCCGAGTTGAGGGACTCGAACCTGAAGAAGACCGTGTTGTTTCATCCTAAAACAGTTAACTGACCCTGATCTGTCGGGTGAGTCAGGCACACGCATCAACAATCCCTACACACATATACTATTAATACATAATTGCACCCGAAGGATGGAAGAGTCCTCAGCCGATCTGACCGATCACCGGGGCCATCGACATGGTTATACCACGCACGTGACTTCAAAGATACCGGTCCAGCCAAGGAAGGCCCATAGCGCATATACCGCCCATGAAGATTTTCGGCCAAGGCCCATGACGCCTTCAGATCCTTGAAGAGCAAGACTAGTATAGATAGGAAATTCAAAGGTAAAACCCTAGAACTCAGAATCGACTAGGACTATGCCCGGACCCGCCTAAGTCTATATAAAGGCCGGAGGGCACGCCCTAGATCTCTCGACTCATACTTTCGCCACGCACCTCCACGCCAGATCGAATCACAAGACCAGAACTTCGATTCCGCCGTAATCAAGAGCGCATAAGCAGAGTAGGGTTTTTCCTCCGGGCCCGAACACAGGTAAATCTCGTGTCCCCTGGTTGCTTGTCTGTTAACCGTTCTACGATCTCCAGCATCCCATCTTCTCCAAAACCCAAGTCCATAACAATGGGCATTGACGAGTCGAAACCTCGTCACTTGGTATATTTGCAAAGTCTCTAGCTCACTTCCTAAAACAATCCAGATTCAGTGGTCTCCTTCATTTTTCTGTCTCATTGACATGTGGATCCGGTGTGTATGTGTCTTGTCCCCACGTGTCATTGTAAGTGCTGAAAAATATAGCAATCCAGTTTTAAAAATGCTGCTAAAGCAGAGTGGGTTGTGAATTGATATACATTTTCTCTCTACTTGGTATACCCGGTTTTTAGCAATCCATTATAGAAAGCTTTTGAAGATGCTCTAAACTAGAACATGCAGTTCGCTTGTAGCCCGTCGTCGGTCGTACAGCCAGCTCTCCCATCCCTTCTAGTCTTGCATGCAAGACCAGGCACACCCATGCGTTGATTGCTTTAACCACTTTAAATATTCTATAGAGCCAACTTTAGAGCAAGCTTATTGTACAAATGTTTATTTATAAAGGCTTTAGGTGACTTGGTATATACTTATAGCCAGCAGCCGGCTATACTATTGTTCTTGCTCTAACGGCCTTACAGATGCACACAATCCAAAGAAGAAGACAAATAAAAAAAATCCCGCTATAGTGATCAATTCGTTGTAGCAGCAATACTAAAACCAACAAAACAACACCAGAAGTTCAACTTTTTTAAAAGCGACGTCTCCAAAAAGAAAACAATGCATAATCGCCATCATCGCTCGATCATATATATTATGTTTTCACCATGGACGAAGTCCTTGCTTACAAAACAATATTTCTAACAAAGTCATTATCAGACAGAACAAATTAATGCCAGATCTTAGATTTTCATCCTAAAAAGGTAAGATTTTAAGGGATATTTTTCTCAGGGATAACTTATCCATGACAAGTGAGATGTGTGTGAACCAAGAAACACATAGAGGAAAGAAAAAGGAGAGACAAAGAGTCTAATCCAACATTCCGACGGTGATGGATTGATGGCCTCTTTGTAGCAGTAGTAGTACTCCCTCTGTTTGGAAATATAAGATGTTTTAGATTTATGAATAAGATGTATCTATACATATTTTAGTGTTTAGATTTATTTGAACCTATACACTAAAACATGTCTAGATACATCTTTTTCACAAACCTAAAATATCTTATATTTCTAAACGGAGGAAGTACCACTCATCAGCAAATCATGCGTGTGCGTGCCTGCATGCATGCAAGCGTGCGTATGCGAGTGAGTGCCCTTTCGGCCAAAAAGCAAACACACATCAAAAGAGCCCCCAACTGCATGCGTGGAACAGCAACGCCACAGCATAGCATGGTACGGTCGACGTCGCGGCCGGGAGGGGCGGCAGAAAAAGGCTGCTGCTGCGACGATATGGGCGTTGCACCGTACTGGCAGGCAGGGACGAGGATCGGAGCCAGGATTGAACATGTGGTGGATGGAATTAGTGGAGCAGTACACTGCACTGCATGGGCGCGGCCGTGCTCGCTGCCCGGCGGCAACAGTGGTACGTACTACCCGCGACTGCGACAGACAGAAGGCCCTTTCGCTTTCGGACTGCAAAACGGAGTGATCCCAAGAGCATCTTCACCGGCGCGGCCCTCAACCCAGCGATTTTTTTTAAAATAATACACACTTTTTAATATTTTTCAAATCTATTACGCGTTTTTTTAGATTTTACAACTGAAGGAAACCGATTAGTACAGTCGCCCTGAAGAAAGCCGACTGAACGTCGATCGGCCAAGCGGCCTGGGGCAGGCCGACTGCCCCAATCTGCATAGGCCAAGCCGACTGGAACAGGCCAATTTGAAAAACAAATGCTAATTGGTGTTTGTTTAGTACTAGTACACGTCTACAAACTGTAGACCGTATTAAATCACCACGCGACATTGTCCAAGCCTGAGGGGGAATTTGCACATGCAACCAAGAAAATAGAATAGTTCTTGTATCATTTTAGGCAGCGGCGACCCATAGCACTTCAGTCGGCTTGGCCCAGGCCGATTGGGGCAGTCGGCCTGCCCCAAGCCGATTAGGGCAATCGGCCTACCCTAGGCCGATTGGGGCAACGCGGGCCCCAACTGCCCCACGCCCCAACGCTCAGTCGGCTACCTATTGGACGAGTGCAAAGCAGTCGGCCAGGCCCTAGCCGATTGGGCCAGTCGGCTTCCTCCATGCCGACAAAGTGCTAGATCTGTAAATTGCAAAAAACGTATAATAGATCTCAGATAAATTAAAAAAGTGTATTATTTAAAAAAAATCGCCTCAACCCAGCCCCCAAGTGAGTTGGGATGAGAGTCCAAAAAAATTGTCCACGCCGGAGAGATAATTTGGACAAAAATAACCTATAAAAATACTCCCTCCGTTTTCAATATATAAGATGTTTTAGGTTTATGAACAAAATGAATCTACAATTATTTAGTATATAGGTTCACTCAACTTTGGAAAGAATCTACATACTAAAAGAAGTCTAGATTCATTTTCTTTCCAAACCTAAAACATCTTATATTTTGAAACAGAGGGAGTAATAAATTCATGAAATGAACATCGGTGAAAACAAATTTCCTGGACAAATTCATGAAATGAACACCGATGAAATGAACACCGGTGAAACACTGGTGAACACCGACGCCGCACATTAGGTCTTGTACCAGCGCGTAGCTAGGCCCTCCCCCAACCCAGGCTTATTCCTCTCACCATAGGAAGCTCATGGTGGCTAGGGTTCGTCGGTCCCGGTGATTCCCCTCTCTAAAACCGCAAGATCTGGTCGATTTGTCCAAGGATCTTGCTCCTAATCCCTCTTCCAGGTATCTCCTCTCAAATCCCTTGCTATTTGTCCAAAAAATTCTTGCTAATTTTCCCTTTTCTTCAAGTTTCGGTGAAACCCTAGTTTCAATTGGATTTAGAGGTTGATATGAAGCATTGACATGGGTATTTGATCTTTAGATTTAGAAATATTTGTAAGATGGATAGTGAACTCCTAGGTTGCAATTTATCTTTATATTATGAAGAATTGCCAATATATATTACCAATTATATGGTTACATCTACGTGTGTTGATTTTTGTTCATGTAGGATGAAATTTTTGTTAATGTTAGAACTATAGTTAGAACTATTGCCAGTATATATTACCAACTCTAGATGCTAGAACTATAGGTAGAGTAGGATGAAATTTTTGTTCATGTTACAATTGTAGGTAGAGTAGGGTAGGATTTTTGTCATGTTACAATTATAGCTAGAGTAAGATGGGGTATATGTTAGAACTATAGTTGGAATAAGATGGACATTTTGTAATTGTTCTTATTCTCTCTATTATTTTGAATATGTAGGATGTCTCTAAACCCCTCTCTAAACAATGCTCACTATGATGTTCAACACCGTGCCTACAAGTTGTCGGAGAAGAGACAGGTACTAAAAACTTCCATGCAAGTCGAACAAGATGCCATGTTTGTTGAGATGGAAATCTAACCTTTGCCATTATATGTTTGCAAGAGCTTCTACCCTTTCGACTTAGGTACCACGAGGTCTCGTCCGGCAAGATGCGTTATGACGAGTGGTACACTCCGTACATCCAGCAGCTAGGACTCCTCCCCTTTATCCACATGGTCACTCGATCGGCACCGGTCTTCAACCCCGCTGCGATCACCGCGCTTGTCGACCGGTGGAGGCCGGAGACGCACTTTTCACCTTAGGACCGGGGAGACTACGGTCACTTTGCAGGACATGAGCATGATCCTGGCACTCCCAATAGAGGGAAACCCTGTGTGCATAAGCACATATTCAGACGGGTGGCGTGAGAAGATGGTCGGACTTATAGGGAAGGATCCACACGAGGCTATAAACAAGAAGGGGGAAAGACCGAGGGTCGCTGTTGGGGATACTTTTAGTTGGATCATCCAGAATTTCAAGACCTGCCCCGAGGATGCCGATGAGGACGAACCCACACGATCGAACATGTGGTGGATGGAATTGGTGGAGGAGCAAGACATCAACAGATGGGCGCGTTTCGCCGCGGCGTGGCGATGATGGTGGTACCTAGTACCGCGATCGCGATGCATGTAAGGCCCTTTCGCTTTCGGACTGCAAAACAGAGTGATCCCAAGAGCATCTTCACCGGCGCGGCCCTCAACCCGGCACCCAAATGAGTTGGGACGAGAGACGAACAAAATTGGTCCACACCGGACGCCGGACGACCTCAACCGGTTCCGGCCAATCTGCCGAAAAGCAAAGGGCCTGTTTGGTTCTGGCCAATCTGCCGAAAAGCAAAGGGCGTGTTTGGTTCTGGTGCGAGCTTTTTCAGCGCGTATAACTTGCACACGCAAAGACTGCACGCCGGGTTCTGACACTAGGCTAAATTTTTCTCATTATTTGGTTTCCCGTATTGACATTATTTAGCACTTGAGCAGAATTGATGTCTTGTTTGTTTGGAGGGCTGTATTAGGCCCGGAAGAAAGAAATAAGCATGTTTGGTTTTAACTATAGCATGTTCTCTGGTAACCTCTTCCCCAGATGGTGAGCTTACCACACCTCACAAATGTGTCTTCGCCACAGCTAACACACAACAAAGTACATAAGTTCACAACAACATCACGACATAAGTTCACAGCAATCGAACAGACAACAAAGTAGGCGGCAATGATCACATGTCGATCATGGCAAGTGCTGGATCATGCTGCGGGCACTTCTTCATGACTTCTGTCATGGTGTAGTCGAAGATGGTGACCTTGAACAGGTCACCCTTCAGCATATATTAAAGGTCAAGAAGAACCCGCTCTTCACCTGGTGAGCAATGGCGAAGCCAGGCCACCCCTGGTCAAGGCAGATCCTGCCGCTGACATCCCGGAGCTTCACCATCCAGATGCATCCGGTGTTCGTCTTTAGCACGATCGTCTTCAACACAATCGTCCTCGGCACATTGCCGAGGAAGGCCTGGAGCCATCTGGGATTGATAGCAGGTCTAACACAGGTGCCAAGATCACCTTGGCAAAATGGGTTGGACCTACCTGGTCGTGGAAGTGCCTCATTTTTGAGAGGCCCGCCCCTCGCCCTCTTGCTGCTTCCCTCACCTCCATCGTTCACCCTCTTGGAGCCACTACCCTCAACAGCATCCATGGAACACTACAACAAGAATCAACACATGTGATCAAACATGAACAATGAACATAACACATGTGATCAGACATGAACAATCGTCATAACACATGGTCTCATATGCAATGGCACAACAAGTAAAGGGATTCTCCACATGAGCAACAGAAATAAACAATGAATTTGGTTAGCATACCAATTTGTTCATGAAGAGGATCCCCTTGCATGGCATTGTGCTACTTAGTAATCATCGGATAAAGGAAGCAAAAAACGATGCCCAGCTTCAGAATAACTAACACAAACAAGGTAGAGCTGGTGCTATAGGGAACCAGATGACGTGCACCGCCAATATTTTGTGCATACCATCCGGTTCCTATAGCACCAGCTCTATGAACATATTGTACTAGGTGTCATCACAAGTTGCGTTCACGGAACAAACAGTAATTGCCTCATAGCACAGAGCATTGGAACCATGAATCGATGATACTACCAAACCAAGTTCCATCGCCTAGATTAGATGACACAACCAGGTTCGAAAGCATCAGCGCTTCCAGTAGCTTGCAGTGCGTATCTAATCATCGACAATCACATAAATTGTGCCTCATATTAGGCATTGTGTGTCCAAGATCAATCATAACATGCATGCTACGAATGAAATCTATTGGGATCTTGGCCACAGAATGCAAATTAATCATCGTCCGAAGAAGGAGACCATGAAGAGTGGTGTGCAAAGTAATGAAGGCCTTATATATGAGGTGTACATAAACACTGGGGAGAGGACACTATACTACCAAGTACAATGCACAACATAGTTTGTCATGAACGATTGAAGGTAGTACAGAATCACCCCCAGTGTCATTTGGTGCTCGTTCTAATCATCGGCCAAGGCAAAAGAATATGAAGAATGCAAAATCCCCAATTTCCCAATCGCAGGAACCCTAATCACCACATCTGCCGGAATCTAGGCACTAGCAAGCACATAAGAAACCAATGCATCGCTAGATCTAGTGCTTACGAAGGCCCATCAAGCAAAGAAAATACCCTAACACATCAAATCGACCAAAACTAGCATAAATCTTCATAAATCTACTGTGCATGTCACTCATACTAGGAGATTGAGTCGGTAACAGTTAGATCTGAGCGTCTAAAACCTTAGAGGTGATGAGTTGAGGCCTTACCGCCATTGTTGCAGATGTGGAGCTTCATGTATGCCGACGAAGAAGAAGCGGTCGCAGTCGTTGACCCCCCGTGCAGCCACGAAGAAGAAGCGGTGCTCGCCTAGATCTACCGCTGTTCGCTTCCCTAGCGGTGGTCTTCGATCTGCCGGCGGGAGAGGAACCACCGATGGTGATACGGGAGCAAGGGACGGTATTAATGTTTCCTTGTTAATACTATTATAGCATGAATGTAAACATTTATCATAAACACAAAGATATAATAATAACTACATTTATTATTGCCTCTAGGGCATATCTCCAACAGTCTCCCACTTGCACTAGAGTCAACTAATCTAGATTACATGGTAATATACCGAACACCCATGACAGTTTGGTGTTGTTCATGTTTTTCCCTCGGGAGAGGTTTAGTCAACGGATCCGCCACATTCAGATATGTGTGTACTTTGCAAATCTTTATGTCACCATCTTGGACATGTTCTCGAATAGCGTGAAAACGTAGCTTGATGTGCTTCAGCTTCTTGTGTGACCTTGGTTCTTGCGCATTGGCTATGGCACCCATGTTATCACAGTAGATAGACATTGGGTCCAACAAGACTTGGAACCACACCGAGCTCAGAATGAACTCCTTCATCCATATCGCTTCTGTGAAGCCTCCGGCAACCCATGTATTCCGATTCGCTTGAAGATCTCGCCACAACGCTTTGCTTTGCACTCCTCCAGCTAATCGCCGCACCATTCAAAGTAAATACGATCCGCATTGTGATTTAGAATCATCCGGATCGGTGTTCCAACTAGCATCGTTGTAACCATTAACAACGAGCTGTTCATCACCTCCATAAGAAAGAACCATATCCTTAGTTCTTCTCAAGTACTTAAGGATGTTTTTGATCATGTCCAATGATCCACTCTCGATCACTTTGATACCGCTAGTCAAACTAACAAAGATATGCAATGTCGGGTCTAGTACATAGCATGGCATACATTAGAGATCCTATGGTCGAGGCATAGGAGTTTTACTCATCCTTTCTCTATCTTCTCGTTGTTGGACTTTGAGTTTTACTCAAGGTCGATTGAGCAACATGGGCAAGAACCCTTTCTTGCTATCTTCCATTTCAAACCTCTTTAGAACTTTGTCCAAATATGTACTTTAGACAATGATATTAGGCGTCTCGATCTATCTCTATAAATCTTTATGCCTAATATGTAAGCTGCTTCGCCAAGATCTTTCATTGAAAAACTATTATTCAAATATTCGTTGACACTATTAAGAAGGTCTACATCATTCCCAATCAACAATATGTCATCTACATATAGTATTAAGAATGCTACAGAGCTCCCACTCACTTTCTTGTAAATACAAGCTTCTCCATAAGTTTGTATAAAACCAAAACTTTTGATCACCTTATCAAAACGTTGATTCCAACTTCGGGATGCTTGCTTCAATCCATAAATGGACCGTTGAAGTTTGCATACCATGTTAGCATCCTTAGGATCGACAAAACCTTTGGGTTGCATCATATACAACTCTTCATCAATGTCTCCATTGAGGAACGCCGTTTTGACATCCATCTGCCATATCTCATAATCATAATATGCAGCGATTGATAACATAATCCTCACAGACTTTAGCTTCGCTACAGGTGAGAAAGTCTCATCGTAGTCAACTCCTTGAATTTTTCGAAACCCTTTTGCGACAAGTCGATCTTTATAGACAGTAACATTACCATCAGCATCTGTTTTGTTCTTGAAAATCCATTTATTCTCGACAGCCTTCCGGCCATCCGGTAAGTCCACCAAAGTCCATACTTGGTTTTCGTACATGGATCCAATCTCGGATTTCATGGCTTCTTGCCATTTGTTGGAATCTGGGCTCATCATTGCTTCATCATACGTCGCAGGGTCATCGGTGTTGTCCACCAACATGACACTCATAACAGGATCATACCAATCAGGAGTGGTACGAGTTCTCGTTGACCTGCGAGGTTCTGTAGCAACTACAACCGAAGTTTCATGATCATCATCATTAGCTTCCTCTTATTGGTGCAGGCACCACAGGAACTTCTTCCGGTGCTGCGCTACTCGCAAGTTCGAGAGAAGGTTCGACAACCTCGTCGAGTTCTACTTTCCTTCCAGTCACTTCTTTCGAGAGAAATTCCTTCTCTAGAAAGGATCCATTCTTGGCAACAAAGATTTTGCCTTCGGATCTATGATAGAAGGTATACCCAATAGTTTCCTTTGGGTATCCTATGAAGACGCATTTTTCCGCTTTGGGTTCAAGCTTGTCTGGCTGTAACTTCTTTACATAGGCTTCACAACCCCAAACTTTAAGGAACGACAATTTAGGTTTCTTCCCAAACCATAATTCATACGGTGTCGTTTCAACGGATTTAGATGGTGCACTATTTAAAGTGAATGCGGCTGTTTCTAATGCATAACCCCAAAATGATAGCGGTAAATCTGTAAGTGACATCATAGAACGAACCATATCTAAGAGAGTTCGATTACGACGTTCGGACACACCATTACGCTGTGGTGTTCCCGGCGGTGTCAATTGTGAAAGTATTCCGCATTTCTTCAAATGCTCGCCAAACTCGTAACTTAGATATTCACCTCCACGATCAGAACGTAGAAATTTAATCTTCTTGTTACGTTGATTCTCAACCTCACTTTGAAATTCCTTAAACTTCGAAAGTTTTGGATTTATGTTTCATGAAATAGATATACCCATATCTACTCAAGTCATCCGTGAAGGTAAGAACATAACGATAACCACCGCGCGATGCTACACTCATTGGACCACAAACATCGGTATGTATGATTTCCAAAAAATCCGTAGCTCGCTCCATCATACCAGAAAATGGAGTCTTAGTCATTTTACCCATCAGACATGCTTCGCATCTTTCAAGTGATTCAAAATCAAGTGATTCAAGAAGTCCATCGGAATGGAGTTTCTTCATACGCTTCACTCCAATGTGACCAAGACGACAGTACCACATATAGGTCGAGTTATCGCTCAATTTCAAACGTTTAGCTTCAATGTTATTAATATGTGTATTTCCACTATCGAGATTCAATAAGAATAGACCATCTATCAAAGGTGCATGTGCATAAAACATATTACTCATATAAATCGAACAACCATTATTCTCGGACTTAAACAAGTAACCGTCTCGCAATAAACAAGATCCCGATATAATGTTCATGCTTAACGCAGGCACCAAATAAAAATTATTTAAGTATAAAACTAATCCCGATGGTAGATGAAGAGGTAGCGTGCCGACCGCGATCACATCAACCTTTGATCCATTTCCTACGCGCATCGTCACCTCGTTCTTCGCTAGCTTCCGTTTATTCTGTAGCACCTGTTTCGAGTTACAAATATGAGCAACCGAACCAGTATCAAATACCCAGGCACTATTACGAGTACTAGTGAGATACACATTAATAACATGTATATCAGATATACCTTTCTTCTTGATGTTGTCGTTCTTCAAATCCGTCAAGTACTTTGGGCAATTTCGCTTCCAGTGAACTTCTCCCTTGCAGTAAAAGCACTCAGTATCAGGCTTAGGTCCAGCCTTGGTCTTCTTCGTTGGTGCGGTAACTTTCTTACCACCCTTCTTGAAGTGTCCCTTTTGCTTAGACTTGCCTTTCTTGAATTTGGTGGTCTTATTGACTATCAACACTTGGTGCTCTTTCTTGATCTCCACTTCTGCAGATTTTAACATGGAGAAGAGTTATGGGAACTGCTTGTTCATGCTTTGCATATTGTAGTTCATCACAAAGTTCTTGTAACTTGGTGGTAGTGATTGGAGGACACGGTAAATCCCCAAAGCATTAGGAATCACTATACCCAAACTTTGAAGTTTGTTTGCGTGCCCAGACATCTTAAGCACATGCTCACTGACGGAGCCGCCCTCTTCCATCTTGCAGTTAAATATTTTTCAGAAGCCTCATAGCTCTCAACTGCCGCGTGAGTCTCAAATATCAGTTTGAGTTCACGGACAATATCATGTGGGTCTGAATTCTCAAACCTTTTCTGAAGCTCCGATTCTAAACCATACAAGATAGCACACTGAACCATGGAGTACTGAGTCTTCCGAGCGAGGTAAACATTCTTTACTTCATCGGTAGCAGATGCTGAGGGTGGTCACCCAATGTGCATCCAAAGACATAGGTCAAATTACCAGCATTGAGGACAATCCTCAAATTGCGGAACCAATCCGCGAAGGTGCTTCCATTGTTTTTCAACTTTTCTTTCTCTAGGAACGCATTAAAATTGATGGTAGGGGTCGCCATTGATCTACAACATATTTGCAATAGTTTAGACTAAGTTTATGACAAATTGAGTTCTAATTAATAGTTAAATTAATCTAGGTGAACTCCCACTCAAAACAATATCCCTCACATTGTTTTAGTGATCACACGAACCAAATCCACCATATCAAAACCGATCATCACGAGAGTTGATGTAGCTTCAATGGCGAACAATCGACATGTTCATCATATCTACTATATGATTCATGCTTTACCTTTCAGTGATCCGTGTTCCGAGACCATGTCCGTACATTCTAGGCTCGTCAAGATCAAACCTTAGCTTCCGCATGAGCAAATCTGGCTTGCTCACATTGTATACACTTGCAGAATCTAACAAACCCGATCATCACGTGGTGCTTCGAAACAACGAGCTTTAGGAACGGTGCTTACTAAGGATGAACACTTTAGAACTTGAAATTTATGTGCATGAGGGATCATCTTATAATGCTACCGTCGTTAACTAAGCAACACAAGATGCATAAATGATTAACATCACATGCAATTCATAATATGTGATATGATATGGCCTTTCTTCTTTGTGCTTCCGATCTCCATCTTCAAGCACAGACATGATCTCCATCATCACCGGCATTGCATCAAGGTCAATAACGCTGCTCCATGGTTGTCGTCCACCAACTTCAACTATTACAACTACTTTGAATAGACACGCGGATCTTAACAGAAATTAAAGACAACCATATGGCTCCTGCCGGTTGCCAACTTACAATAAGGAACATTGCATACATCAAATATAATCACAATCATGGCCATATCACATCACAGCACACCCCTGCAAAACAAAGTTAGACGCCTCTAATTTCTTTGCATGTTTTACGTGGTTTGGGGCTTTCAATAAGTGTCGATCTAATTTACGAACAAGAACCACAACGTTGATGTTTGAACTATCAAGTGCCCGTTGTAAATTGGATCTTTACTATAATGGGAGAGACAGACACCCGCAAAGCCACTTATGCAATACAAGTTGCATGTTGAGCGTGGAGCAAGTCTCATGAACGATGTCATGTAAGGTTAGCCTGGGCCGCTTCATCCCATCATACTGCAAGGTGCAAAGTACACAAGAAGCAATTGATAATAAAAGCACCACCGCCCACAATGACCATTGTGTTCTAATCGTGCAACAGATCTACATATAGACACGACTCTGATACCATTGTAGGGGTTCGTAGTATGTAAAACAAAAAAATTCTATCGCATACAAACAAACAAGCCAATATCTATCTACTAGATTGTAGCAACGAGTCGATAGAATAACTCACCCTCGAAGATTCCAAAGTGTTTAACGAGAGCGGATTCTCGTGGGTGATGTAGTCGTACTCTTGCCGATCTCAAGGTCGCGTAGACGATCCTTCCGGCGCTGCGTTTCGGCAGCGCTCCCGCAGTCGGTCACACGTTCGGTACTCGATGAAGACCTTCCTCTCCCTTGTTCCAGTAGGAAGCAGAGGTTGTAGAACTCTCCTGGTGATTCCGGCAGCACGACGACGTGGTACCGGAAGTAGAGGGGAGATCTCGCAGGGCTTCGCCTTAAGCCGGAGCGAGTATGGTGGACTATGAGAGAGGCCTCGGTGATCTAGGGTTTAGACGCACCAAGGAGAGAGGGCTAGGCCGGCGGCTAGGGCTTGGGGAAGCCCAAGTCGGCAGCTAGGGTTTGCCCTAGGCGGTGGTGGCAGGAGGTGGTGGCGTCGGCGGCTTAGGGCTAGGGTTTGGAGAGGGCAAGGTGTGTGTCTTGGAGGGGCAGCCCTGCCCCTCCTTATATAGGTGGGAGGGCGCGGCCAAGGGGAGGGGAGTCCCTCCCCAACTCGGCCTCCTTGGCCGGCGGTGGAGGGAGAGGGACTTCCTTCCCAAGTAGGTTTCCTACTCTCCCTCCACCAAGCAAAATAGTCGTTTGACTTTTCAAACTAGGATTTGATTTATCCCTTTATTTTGCTCAGCGATGACACATAGTACATGATGCAACCATTCCAACTTTTTCTGACACATTCATGTACCCTTCCCTTCCTGAGTCTTGGGACATTCCGAACCTTCTAGAACATTCGATGAAAACACGGAACCATTCTCCAACCCCGAAACAGGACTTTCCTTATATGAATCTTATTCTCCGGACCATTCCGGATCTCCTCGTGATATCCCGGATCCCAATCCGAGACTCCGAACAACATTCGGTCTCTTACTCATCATTCCATAACTACTCAACAACATCGAATCCTTAAGTGTGTCTCCCTACGGTTCGTGAATTATGCGGACATGATCGAGACACTTCTCCGAACAATAACCAATAGAGGAATCTGGAAATTCATATGGCTCCCACATATTTCTACGATTACTTTGCGATCGAATGAACCACTTACATACGATACCAATTTCCCTTTGTCTCACGATAGTTTACTCATCCGAGGTTTTGATCGTCGGTATCTCTGCATACCTAGTTCAACCTCGTTACTGATAAGTACTCTTTTCTCGTTCCTGTGATATGTGATCCCTTGTGATCTAGTCACATGCTTGCAAGCTAATTGGATGACATTCCACCGAGAGGGCCCAGAGTATATCTATCTGTCATATGGATGGACAAATCCCACTCCTGATCCATGTGTCTCAACCCATACTTTCCGAACACTCAATGCCACCTTTATAGCCACCCAGTTACGGTGTGGTGTTTGATGTCATCAAAGCATCCTTCCGGTGATGGTGATAAGCATGATCTCATGGTCGAAGGAATTAGGTTACTATGTATCAGAAAGCATATAGCAATTGAACTATTAAAATGACTTGATCTTTATGCTACGCTTATCTATAGGAGTATGTCCATCATATCATTCTCCTAACGATATGATCTTGTTGTTAATAACATCTCAATGTTCATGATAGGGAAACCATAATCATTTATTAACCAACAAGCTAGTATTATGAATAGGCTTTACTAGGGACTTCAATTTAAGTTTACAAATCACACAAGTATTAATGTTTCCTTGTTAATACTATTATAGCATGAATGTAAACATTTATCATAAACACAAAGATATAATAATAAATACATTTATTATTGCCTCTAGGGCATATCTCCAACAGTTGCAACTAGCCCTCCGGCGGGGCCCCAGTTACAAGCAAGTTGCAACTGGCCCGCCGATGGAAATCAAGTCCCCCCAAGTTACAAGGGTTTAGGGGTTAGTCACAACATACTTGCGACTAGCTCGGTACATTCCCGATTACAAAGCAAATTACAAAATGATTCAAATCCAAGTATATGTAGTCGCGACACAGTTGCAACTAGGGTTTCAGTCACACCATTCTTGCAACTGGCTCAATACATTCCCAAGTTACAAAACAAGTTGCAAATGACTCAAATCCAAAAGTATATCCAGTCGCGACATGGATGCAACTAGGGTTTCAGTCACACCATGCTTCCGACTAGCTCAAAACATTCTTAGTTACAAAGCAAGTTGCAAAAACGACTCCCGGCGATGAGGTCTCGCCGATGAGGTCCCCCTCCCTCCCGGTTGCAATCAAGTTACAACTGTCCCCCCTTGGCGGGGCCCTAGTTATAAGCAAGTTGCAACTGGGACCCGTCAGAGCTCAGTTACAAGTAAGTTGCAACTGCACCCCCTCCACACCGATGGATGCTCAGTTACAAGGAAGTTGCAACTGGGACCCAGCAGAGCTCAGTTACAAGCAAGTTGCAACTGGCCCTCCGCGGGCCCCTAGTTACAAGCAAGTTGCAACTGGCCCGTCGATGGAAATCAAGTCCCCCCAAGTTACAAGGGTTTAGGGATTAGTCACAACATACTTGCGACTAGCTCGGTACATTCCCGATTACAAAGAAAATTACAAAATGATTCAAATCCAAGTATATTTAGTCGCGACACAGTTGCAACTAGGGTTTCAGTCACACCATGCTTGCGACTGGCTCAATACATTCCCGGTTACAAAACAAGTTACAAATGACTCAAAATCTAAAAAAATAGTATCAACATGATTGCAACTAGGGATATGGTTCAGTTGCAAACATACATGCGACCGGCTCGGCGCGTCCTCGCTTACAAGCAAGATGCAAATGAGTCAAATCCAAAAATCCTAGTCACAACATACTTGTGACTGGCTCGGGGCGTTCTGGTTACAAGCAAATTTGCAAAATGACTCAAACCCAAAAATCCTAGTCACTACATAATTGCAACTGGCTCGGGGCGTTCTCGTTAAAGCAAAACATAAAATTTCAAAAACATAAAAATGAATTTTTGGAAAAAACAACAGACCAATAAAAAACAAAAAAAAGCAGAGAAAAACCGAACATGAGAAAAAAATAGCAGAAAACTATTTACAAAAAAGTTCATTCATGACCAAAATAGAAGAGAATTTTTTTAAGGGGGTTTGAAATAGTTCATTCACGACATAAAACAAAAACATACCAAAAAAACATGAACAAAAACCCTTAAAAAAGGAAAATTGAATTTTTGAAAAATCATAAACATAAAAAAAAAACATCCAGAAAAAAAATGCACTCCTAGTTACAACAGAAACAAAATAACAGAAATAAAACAGCAAAGTAAAAAAACAGACGGGCCGCCGGTCCATAGATAGACAACCCCATCCAACACGAGAGACACATAGTGGATTCTTGGGATTTTCGTGCACAACTAGCGACAGCGCATAGTAAATTCGTATAGGCCCACTTCAGTTTCCCGTTAAAAAGGTAAAAGATATAGTCCACACACCAGAGTACCATAAAAAACAGACCGAATCGCGAAGCAAATCATACGGCGGAACGCGCGACTGAGAAATAGGCGTATGAGAAATAGCAATTCCGATAAAAAATCACCGATTTATGGTCAAATTTACCGAAATCCTTACAGGCACAAATAGATTTATGCTATATACTCTACATGCTGTAAGATTATGTTGGCAGAAGTAGATGCCCCTGGCATATGTGGGCACACTATACCAGGAAAGAGTCAATCAAAATAGACCTTGCTCCAGAAGAGGCCTGTCCATCAAAACCACTATCTAATCTCTTACTACTAGTATCAATTTTGTTAGGCACAAGAACGAGATCTCTACCTAGAATCTTATTTTTTGGCTGGCAATTCTTTCTTCTGGCCGGAGGTTGTGGAAACAATTATTCCAACTACTGTATGTGGCAAGTAGTACAACCCCATGTTCCTTCAGTTCAGGTGTGGGCACCTGATTGAGGATCTTTCGCCTTTGATCATCACCACTAACTCAGAAAACAATGGATGGAGTATACAAATATATACGCAGATACACTTTGCTTCCAGCACAACAAAGTGCGGATTCCAGCTCCGCTGTAAGCAGTACATCATTACAGTCAGCCTATGATTGCGAGCTCCCACTGAACCGAAGCCTAATGATTGCAAATTCGGCACCAAGGACACACTGATTCAGATACAGTACACCACAACAGAGATCCTTCAGAAGCTAAATCTCCAAAATAGATGCAGTACTGTACTACTAATTTACATCTTAACTGACACTTCACACAATCACATGCATCCCAACTCCAAACCATGAGATGCAGGGGGTACCAATCTTAATCTAGTATTGATATGTCGAACTCGAACCTATAGCACCAAACCACCTGATGAAGGAACATGAACTCTAAAATACAGATCACCCATCGGCTACTGATGATCGATGATTCGCATCAGATGCTGACTTCGGCGATGCTGTGCAGGGAAGGGCGCCACTGGCGATGCCTGGGGTTTTTCGCCGGGTTGCTCCGGTGGCGGCTGTCCCTCTCCTGCTGCTCCAGCTGCAATTTAACAGGAATCGGCGGCAGCAGAGTAATCAGAACATGGCGCTTTGATGTCATGTCTGTGCAAAGTTTAAATATCAAAAGAAGGCGACGATTCCTCCCAAGTTTTCAGAGAATAAACGGTGGTGATTCCTTGTCCACTACTGCAGCTGTTAGGAACCTGACATTTCGGCTGGAGAACGTCAACCTTGAAGGTTTTTTATTTATTTAGGAAGAGGCGGCAGAAAAGTTAGGTATCCATCCCTACCCTTTCCATGTGGTCACTGTGGTGTGAGCAAAGCAAGATGGGACCTGAGGCATAGTTTAGCTTGGCATGGGAATAATTTGCCCACTATATGTATAAGCAGCTATCATATCGTGTTTTAGAGTACTCCCTCCGTTTAGAAATATAAGACGTTTTAGGTTTGTGAAGGAGATGTATCTAGACACCTTTTAGTGTATAGGTTCAAATGAATCCAGACACTAAAAGGTGTCTAGATACATCTCATTCACAAACCTAAAACATCTTATATTTCCAAACGGAGGGAGTACATTATTATTTAAGTTATCATTGTATCTTGATCATCAGCTAATAGTATATGATGTCGATATTTAGTAATCGGAAACGGTTGGGCGGTTAGGTACTAGTGCGTCATATAACTCTATAGAATTCAGGAGGGTGGCCAACTGAACAAAAAAAATAAGTGGTCAAATGATCTATATGGTCAAAACTACTCCAAGTTAACGGCAAACTACATGATGGCAGGTTTACCAAATAGGTGTGGTTACCTACTCCTGTGAACTGACATAAAATTTATAGAATTACATTGATAAACATTATTTTGTGATGAACATGGAGTCAGAGCAATAGCATCTTCCTCTGTTGTTGGAAGATGCTGTAGACAATTGCCATTTTCATGTATGGTAATGAAATTCCATACATGAACTAGTTCGAATTAAAATGGTTTAGTAGTGAAGAAGAGCAGAAATGAACCAGCAAATATGGAAGTAACACCAAGTATATTTGTCCAAGAAGGAGAAAAGGCACCAAATATTGGAAAACGTTCTACATGCAAAATACTGTTGACCATCATGCAGAACAGAAGGACATGCCGAACAGCTGACATCGATGGACAGCAAAACAGGAGGAATTTCAATTTAAGCAGCAACCAAGGAATGATCAGTAGTATTCAGTAAGGTACCTGATCAAGACCCTCATCCATGAGCGCCTGGTCATCATCGCTTGTAGAAGCAGCCCTCCCGCCGGCCTGCTTCGATCCTCCAGGCAGCAGCTGCTGCTGCCGCTGCGCCCTCCTGGTCTTCTCCTCCTTCCTGGCCTGCACGGCCCTGGAGACCTCGGCGATGGCGATGAGGCGGTACGCGTGGCCGATCTGCAGCGTGTCCCGGGGCTTGAGCAGCTTCACCCGCGTCAGCCGCACCGTGCCGCCGCGCCGCCCCTGCATGGAATCCGGGTGGTGGCGGTTGTTGTCCTCGGCGACGCGGAGGGTGACGAGCGCGACGTAGTGGCCCGGGTTGGCGCGCATGACCTCGGCTGCGCTGGTGGCCCAGTAGAGCCGCTCCACGCGCCCGCCCGGTTTCTGCACCACCACCGTCGCCTCCTCCGCCGCCTGGCAGTTCCCCATCCGCTAGCTAGCTCTCCGTTTTCTGTTGTGGTGGTGGGCACGTACGTTTGGGAGACCAAGGGCGGCGGCGGTGGAGGCGGAGGCGGGTAGTGATGATGCTGTGATTTATGGGGGCGGCGCCGGTGGGTGGTGGTCACTAGCGACCGAGGGGATGCTGCATGGTAGCCCCCGCCCACTACTCTGGAGTCTGGACGCTGGTTGGGTTTCGCGCGCGGACGTCTGCCGCTCGCTCTTGGCGTTGGTGCTAGCGCTTGGCTGGGCGGGGGACCGTGCGGTGTCGTCTCGTCCGCGCGCGGTGTTTATATCTGCGGCACACGACACGAGTGCCTCGTTGGAGCACCGCGGCACAATTACGCCGCTGCGGTAATTAACGCTGGTACTGTACCTAGTACCAGCGTGGCCAAGCAGCTGTCTTAACTGAGATCCCATGTGTGTGACAGTGGTACAGCCTCGTTTGCACGGTCAAATCTCCAATTCGTCCCACTGATCGATCGTACTATGTGTTCTTCAACGAGCACAGCCTCCTAATAACACATTGCATTTTACCGCACACGCAATTTCTTTAGAGTCGATGCGTAAATTGCGTAAGGCTGGTCATGGTGAAGAGTAACTTAGAGTAGTAACATGCACATGTTACTAGTCTAAGTTACTATCTTCATAGTGGAAAATAACTTGGGTATGATAAATGCAATGACATATTAGTTAGGTTATAAACACACTTTGCTTTGGTATGTGTGATGTTACAGTAACATAGCTAGTTACTCAATCCATCTCTCTCTTCATTAAATCATTGCCACATAAGCAAAATTACTAACTTGGATTCTTAGTTACTAATAAAGTTATCTCCACTATGACCAGTCTAAATAGTTTTGAGTTTAAGGTACCAACTTTGTAGGGCAGTTAAGATGGTCAATAGCTTGGAAAACGATTAAGAAGAACAAGCTAATCTCGGGGCTAAATCTTGGTTCTCTTTTTCGTTTTTTTCCTGTCACTGTGCGCTTCCTCCTCCTCCACCTTCGTCTCCTTTCTCCTATAATAACATTGCTGCTCATGTCTCTCATGCAGCGCTCCTCCTCCGGGAGGTGAGCACCTTCCCGTAGCACCTCTCCCATCCCCCAATGCCATTCCTCCTCCACGGAACCTGCAGCTCCATGGACCCCTCAAGGTGGAGCGAGTCCAGTCTACGCCATGGAACTCCGATAGATGTTGGAACGACGAGGAATGGGTCAAGACACCCCCTATGTGTCTTCGCACAACTCCGGCGAGATGGATTCGTGGTCAACAAGCTTGAGTCGACGAGTTTATACCTCATCTGTTCAATGGAAATCAAGATCTGTAGATGTTGCATATGGTGTTTCAGCACGCTGTAAACACGTATTACATATGTGTTTGTTGCATTTGGACTCCTCTTGTTGCAATAATGTCGGGTTACTTTTTTAAGGGCTTATTTTTCAAGTTGCAAACATATTCTCTCTTTTTTGTTAGCGTTATTCACATATATTTCAAACATTGGTTTTTGATGTTACAAATGTGGGGACTGATTTTCCTAGGGTTTTTTTTGGCAAAAAATGGGAATTTCTTGCATACATTATTATTTTTGTCTAGCTACATGAACGCACTGGAGATTTTGTAATTTTTGTTTAAAAACTTTTATATGCCAAAAAATGTTACAAACGATGTTACATACACACATAACACACATAAGAAAACGTCATGGACAGGAGATCATCTAATATTTCAGATTTGACACTTTAGAGCAAGTACAATAAAACTATGTCAGTTGGCTATAATAAATAAAATATAATATTTATGCTGAGTTGAAAGAGAGATGAGATGAGAGAGAAGATAAGTCAAATGTAAGAACGTACGTGCTCCTAGGTGTTTGTGAGAGTGAAAGATGATCACACTTTGAGAGAGTAGTACATTCTTTTATCTAATTATTATACATGTTAACTATATGACTGACTATAAATAATGTGGCAATACCTTATAGCCAACAACCGGCTATACTATTAAACTTGCTTTTACTGGATTAAAAAAATGATAGGAAGCCGTCTGATTTCCACAGGCCGGCAGGCTGACTCCTAGGATGGCTCTTTTTTAACGAGCTTTGTCTTATCTATTAATTAAAAAAGATGTTTAAATAATTTGCCAAAAATCGGGTTAAAATAATTCAACTGCCAAAGCGAGTCGAACACCAACAATATATGGCACGCCCACTGTCACCGCAGGGCCAAGTTCGCTCAACACAACAACTCCCGTCACACCCATGGCCGGCCCCGTCAACTAATCTGTGCAGCTGGTACGTGCTAATGGCCGTCGTTTAATTGACCATTATTAGAGCATTTTTTTCAGAAAAATCCGGATTTAAATTTGGCCAGACGAAAAAAGTTTTCAGCCTAAAAACACCGAATTTTCCACTCGCGTTCTCAAGTCGTATTCCCAGGCGAAGCAAAAACGACGAAACATTTAAATTTTAACGTTCCGACCGGCGAACTCTCGGCAAAATGTGATCGAAAGAAATACGTCCAAATTGTTCGACGATAAAATTATTATAAAACTGGATAGAATGACTCAGCGATCAGTTGGGGATGGGCTCCTCCGGCATAGCCGATGCGACGGGGTTGGGCATACCGACGGCGTCGCCGACCGACTGGTTGGAGGAGGTGGAAGCAGACCTGGGCGAAGCAGTGGCGACGGAGACGTTCGGCGCAGCCGTTGGCATGATCTCGGCGTTGTCCTCCTGCAGGATGGCGTTGCGATGCACCATGTACCAGGCCTTGACCGGCGTGCTCATCGCCAACGTATGTTCGCCGCCCATGAGGAACTGAAGATCCATCTTCGTCTTCTTGGTGGAGTAGTTGTCCCTGAGGAGGTCGATCTTGCGGTCCTGGTTTTGAAGCAGCTGCGCTCACCTCTCGTCGGTCTTCTCCATCCTATTCTCGGCATGTGCCTTCGTGTCGGCGATGCACTTATCGATAGAAGCCTGTAGGCGCTCGACGGGAGGTCCAGTGGCTTTGAGCATCTTCGCCTTTTCTGGCCGAGCTCCGACCTTCCTTCGTCGGCAGCAGGGGAAGGAGCCTGCGGATTGTACACGTCGTCTTTGGCCTTGGCGAGGGTCTTGCGAGTGTCCAACCATTTCTCGTAGTGCTCGATCACGGTAAACACATAGTGAAACTTAAACTTTGTCTTTGTGTCATCCCGGTACAGGCCGAGTGCACGAAGGAGCTACAAATGCAAGAGAAAGCCTATTCTCCTCCTGCAAACTACTCCCGTCACAGATTCCGGCCGCCGCTCTCCTCCTGCTTCCATGCCCAACGCAGCTGCTCCCCCTATAGCCTCCCGCTGAGGAGTGGTCACCGCAGAGGAGGAAGAGAAGGGTCGCGCATGCCCACTTCCTACCCACCTACTAGAGGCTCGGGGTGGGGAAAGGATCGATTTGCCAGGAAGTTGGTGGCGGAGATCCAGGGAGGAGCTCCAGGGAGGAGCTCGTGTGGTGGGAGCGGGGAAGCCTGGCCGGCGGCGCACACACTAGAGGGGAGGCCTCCGGTGGGTGCATGCACTGGACGGAGCGCTAGTGGTGAGGGCAAGGGCGGCAAGGCGCGGGGCACAGAAGTCGGGGCTAGGGCGCGCGCTGGAGGAAGCACCGGCGGTGAGGGAGAAGGCAGAGCACAGAAGTCATGAGGGCGGCAGGGGGCGGGACAGGGCGTTTGTGGTGGAGGGTGTGCGACTCGCAAGGGTGCGCTCGGGTGTACCATCGAGCGCCCTCTAGACGCGTCCTAGATATTTTCTCCTCTTTTTTTTGGGCAGTGCTAGGCGTCCATGTAGGGTTCGCAGCATAGAAAATAAAAAATTTCCTACGATGGGAACAACTATGTATCAAGATCTATCTACTAGATACAAACAATGGACGGATATACATCCGTAGAGAACATACCCTTGAAGACCGACAAAGATTAATGAGTCCAAACTCGTGGTTGATATAGACGATCTCTTGCTGATCTCAAGATCGAGAGAAAGTCCTTAGCACCGCAAGTTAGCGGCGCATCCGTGCTCCCACACACGTCCGAGGCACCGAGCAACCTCCGCCTCCTCGCTCCAGCGATACAGTGGAAGCACAACTCTTTCTTGCCGAATAGTCACCGGAAACATGTATCTCGCTAGTCCGAGACCAAGCGGGGCCTGGAGATCCGTACTGACTCCCACACATTCAACGATGATTTTCTTGTGATCGTGAAAACCTTTTACACTAGTATCTTAATACCTTTGTTTCACGATATATTACATGTCTGAGATTCGATCATCGTTATATCCATACCTAGTTTGATTTCGTTACTGACATGCACTCTTTTCTTGTTCCCGTGATATAACATTCTAGTGATCAAATCACTTGCTTGCAAGCTAATCAATATGATATCATCGAGAGTGCCCAGAGCATATATATCTGTCATCGGGATGAACAAATTCTACTCTCGACCCATGGGCCTCAACATAACACTTTAGTAATACTGAACCCATATTTATAATCACCCTGTTACGGTGTGACGTTTGATGTTATCAAGATACTCTTTCAGTGTTAGTGATTGACATGATCTCATGGTCTAAGGATTACAATCACTTTATATGATGTTATAGCAATATAAACTTAATGACTTTTATCGTAATGCTATACTTCGGATGAATGTTCATCACACCATTATACTAATGTTGTGACCTTGTTATTAACAATATCCAATGTCCATGATCAGAAAACCTTGATCATCGTGTTAATCAACGAGCTAGTTTTATGAGAGAGGCATAACTAGGAATTTCATGTTTGTTTATTAAACACACATGTATTAACGTTTTCGTATTAATACAATTATAGCATGCAAAATAAATATTTATCATAAACAAGGAATACGATAATAACCACTTTATTATTGCCTCCCGGGCATATTCCATTTAGTATCCCACTTGCACTAGAGACAATAATCTAATTTAAAAACTTTGCGTATTGAACAACTATGGTCTTCTGGTGTTCCATATACGCAACTGCAAGTGGTTAACATAATCTACAGATCTGATACTTTCAGTTCCGTGTGTATTTGCATGTCTTTGCGTCTTCACGCATCACTCATTCTCCAATGTGATGGTCATTGTATAAATTTGGCCTTTTGGTGAGACCTTTAGTTCCTTGGGGAATAAATCATATCGATACTATTGTCATACAATATATCTTTAGTGTTAACCCGTTGCGAACCATACCTTAGTTTGATAACAAACTACTTGACACAAATGCCCTCCTTTGCTGTTACTATAGTAGTCATATACTTAGCCTTTTGTTATAGTATTCGTCACAATGTCTTAACTTTGGAATTTATCCAAATCCATCATGGAACCTCCTTTCCATTACATTGTGCCACTTATAGTTTAAATTGAGATAAACTTAATTTGTATCTTGTGACAAAACTAGTATTAATATAACGCTTTACAATGAACTATTTGTAATTGTTTGTCACCTCTACACAAATATATTCTTAGTTCTTCCAAGAGATCATAAGAATTTCCTTACTATTGTCCAATGATCATTTTATGATTCATTCTAGTATATGCTCATAACACTTAGAGCATAGGACATATCTGGATGTGTACATATCATGGTATGATTGATCAAAGACATTCTTGTGATTACACTCATCAAGTGTCAAAACACTTGAATCTTGTTTCACTTATCAAGTGTCTCTACACTTGAATAAAGATTTAATTCTTTTCCATGCGACAAGAACTTTTTCTTCTCGTTTCTATATTGAACACCTTCAATACCTCATATATGTACGTTTGGCATAATCATATTAGCGTCACAGTCTATCCATGTAGACATTTATGCTAAATATTTGGGTTTTGCCTAAGTCTTTCATCGAAATGAAATTCTTAACCTTTGTCAATAAAAGATACATTATTTCCAATCAACAAGATGTCCTCCACATAATGTATTAGAATTATGTCTCAGCGCTCCCACTTAATTTCTTGCAAATGCAAGCATCTTCATCGTCTCCAGATGAAAACTCCTTTTTCATCACGGTGAAGATTCCAACTCCCTGATGCTTACTTCAACCATTGAAGTTTGCATGCCCCTTTTAGCATCCTTTGAATTAACAAAACCCTTTGGATCGTGTCATATACACGTCCTAGGTAACCATCCTATTAGAAGAACTTTTTTTGTTTATTCATCTACCATATACCAAATTATATGTAGTGGTTTCTACTTTAATCTGTTTAGATTAAATATCGCTATGAAAGATCAAATCTTGTCATAGTCAACTCCTTGATCATTTTCGTAAAATACTTTACGACATGTCGACTATTTCATAGATGTAAAACATCCATGTCTGTTTATTTATAGATCAAAATATGACCGATAGGTTTTTACATCTTTCCGGAGGGTCTTCCAAGTTCAAAACTTGATTTCCCGTGTATGAAACTATCACGGATTTTATGGCTTAAGCTATTTGACGGAGTCAGGGCCCATCATCGCTTTTTTGCATGTAGTTGGTTCATCATTGTCAAACAATAATGATATACTCTTAAATATGAACATTTGATTATTTATCCGGCCTACTTGGTTTAATAAGAACTTATATCTCCGTGACCACAACCTTTGAGGCACATAAGCTATGAGCATTATGGCTGCCTCCGGAACGATTTTTGGCGCTGCGCAACTCAGCACATTTAGCTAAGGTTCGTTAACCTTATCAAAGTTCTATTGTCCTCCCACTTAACTTTTATGAAAAATTCCTTTTTAAGAAACTTCACGTTTCAAGCGATAAACCCTTTTGTCCTTGGTGTTATGGAGGAATAACCAATTGTTATTCGCAATAACCTACAAAGACATGCTCATCAGACTTTGGTTGTAAACATCTTACTTATGCTTAGCATACCAAAATTTAAGAAATGACAACTTGGGTTTTACCCCAAACCACAACTTCCATGGTGTCATTTCAACGGATCAAGATGGAGCTCTTTTTAGTGTAAAAGCAGTAGTTTCTAAAGCTTTAATCTTTTAAATATAATGACAATTTTATAAATAACACCTTTGATCCAACCTTGGCAAATAAGGTTTCATTACAAATCTCAAACACTCCATATTCCTATGGTGTTTCGGGAGATGCAAATCTAGGTGTTTTTGCTAAACTTGTAACTCAAATAAATCCCTTTATGCTAAAATCATAAATTATTTATTTTCTTGTTACACTTGCAACTCAAATAAATCCCTTATGATAAAATCATAAATCATTTATTTTCTTGTTACAATGATTTTCCACTTCATCTTGAAAGTCTTTGAACGTTTTCAAATATTTTATACTTCTTTCTCATTAAGTGAACATTCACTCAAATTTCCCAAGAAAGCATATGAAGTTGAAATCCATCGCTTACGACTATACATAATGGACTATATACATCGATATGTATAAATTCCAATATTTTAGTCGTTCGTTCTTCTTTGGCCTTTGAACGAAGTTTTAATTATTCGAGGAAAGTCTCACAAGAGTCACTTGATCAAATCAAAGACTCAAAAAATCCATGAAAATGGAGTTTCTTCATGTTTTATTTCCAATATAATTTAAACGGCGACGTCACTTCGTAAGTGATCTTCCAATCATTTGTCTTGCGATATTTTAGCATTAGTTTTTATGGATGTGATTTCTCCAACTAGATTTGTAAATCATCCATCTTATGTGGAGTACGGTAATTATTTGAACAAACTTTGTTCCCATAATACCTGATTTAAATAACTATTATTAAAACAAATCTTGAAGGCAAGCTTTGATGTCAACGAGAAATACAAACAACGGTTTGTTTGGTTTCGATGAACATCATCACATATTCTCTTGCTAGTTACTTAGGCCATTGTGGTTCATGAATTCCGTCGTTCTGTATGAAATTTCATACCAACCAATTCGGTATCCAATACCCAAGAATCAAATTGTTTAACAAGCAAAGAATACAACCATAACATGCATATCATCCATATACCTAAATTGGATATTTCCAATCTTTTCTTTTCTGCCAAATATATTTTATAGATTCTCTTTCAGCATTTTTCTTTTCCTTTTTAAAAGAATCTATCAACATTAATAGTGGCGCCATATACATGACACATAGTCTAAAGTGTGTATATTCAAATACAAATATCATTGCACTTGCACTTTGAAGTAGATCACCATCATCAAATGATCGGTGTTCTTTCAAAATCTATTCTTTTGTAATCTTTTAGTGTAGTAAACACTTTACATACATCTTCTATTCATCCTTATTATGACAAATTTCATGATCAAGCTAAATGTAGCTTATAATGGCGAATCGTGAGTATAACGTCACTTTCCAAAACCCTTTTGGATGATTAGGATGTCTAGCATCTCCAACATCCGCAAATTCTCATCCAAAATGAGAACATACATTATACTCTATCATATTGCAACCAAAATATTGTTTTAGATATCGTTATATCTGCCACACATGATGGTTTCTGAAAAATTCTTTCAGCTCCTAGATAACCTTGATATTTAAAAACAATCAAGAATCATGGAGGCAAACATGATACTTAAGATACTAACACTGGAATTGTTACTCTCGATTTAATACTAACTATTAAATTTTATGGATTAAATAGAGTTTGCTGAAAGTTTGCAATAGGACTTTAAAATTTAGATTGACACTCAACACAATACGATACCAGTTCGTAAAGTATATATCCAGAATTCTATAGTTCTATTATCTCAATTACAACTATGCATAAGGTGGTGAACGAATGCCAATGACTACAACAAATTATACAAATTCACTTTGATTTAATTTATAATAAATTGAGTTATACTAATCCAAATTAGAAATAAACTCCCACTCAAAAACGACATCCCTCGTGTCTTTTTGGTGATTACATGAACCAAATCCACTACACCAAGTCCAATCATCACGTGAGTCGGTGTAGCTTCAAAGGCGAGCATCAAATGGGCATCATATCTTTCATATGCTCATGCTTAACCTTTCGGTCCATGTTTCGAGGCCATGTCTGTACATGCTAGGCTCACCAAGTAAGAACCTTAGTATTCGCGTGTGTAACTGTCTTACACCCAAAATATGATCATGGATCAAAGAACACCCGATCATCACGTGATGTCTTGGAGAGACGAAACATAATCGATGCATACTTAAGGAAGAACACATTTTTATCTTGATATCTAAATGAGGGGTCATCTTATTATGCTAGTAAAATGCCAAACAAGAAATATAAGATGCAATCAAACATCACATGTTTAATAAGTGGAATGATATGGTTCTTGCACTTGATCTCCATCATGTGCATCATGGTATGATCGCCATCATACCTCTATGTGTAAGGACAAGGTCTTATGGAACTTACACGTTATGTGTGTTGTAAGAGTATCGAATTATACTTATACTTACAACATCACCATATCATGACACTAGCCAAGCAACAATCTAAACTAGACGCCTCTAATTTATCCATTGCAAGTTTTACGTGGCTTAGGGCTTTCGAAGATAGAACCGTTCTTACCTACGAACATGAACCACAACGAGGATAACCAAATTGTTGACAACTCGTTGCAAATTAGATATTAAATATAGTAGGAGAGACAAACACCCGCTAGCCACTTATGCAAAACTAGTTGCATGTCAAGCGTGGAACAGGTCTCATGTGCGAGGACATGTAAAGTTTGTCCAGGCCGCTTCATCCCACTATGCCACCAATATCCAAAGTACAAATAAGAAGCAATAAAATGATCATCATCGCCCAAATACTCATATGTGTACTACCTGTGCAAAGCATCTACGCGTAGATCCGACTCTGATACCACTGTAGGGTTCGTAGCATAGAAAACAAAAAATTTCCTACGATGGGAACAGCTATGTACCAAGATCTATCTACTAGATACAAGCAACGGGCGGATATACATCCATAGAGAACATACCCTTGAAGACTGACAAAGATTAATGAGTCCAAACTCGTGGTTGATGTAGACGATCTCTTGCTGATCTCAAGATCGAGAGGAAGTCCTTAGCACCGCAACTTAGCGGCGCATCCTTGCTCGCACACACGTCCGAGGCACCGAGCAACCTCCGCCTCCTCGCTCCAGCGATGCAGCGGAAGCACAACTCTTTCTTGCCGAATAGCCACCGGAAACATGTATCTCGCTTAGTCCGAGACCATGGAGGATAAATACTAGAGGGTGTGGCGCCCCGCAAAACCACTACTAGAAAATCGCGTTGTTTTTGTGCATTGCATCATCATGACTGCATGCTCATGTCATCATGCCACATTGCATTTGAGCATCGTCATCATCCTGCATGGTTGTCTAAACTATTTTCGAAACGCCTAGTTTTGTTTTCTAAATATTCCCGTCTTTATTCAAATTAAAACCCGGGTCTCCGGATTATTTTGTTTTGTCTACCAACGGTTTTCAAAAGCCCCATTCTAAATATTAAAACTTTTATTTTATTTTCACGGGCAGCCGTACCGGGCCGATCCGACCCAGTCGGCCACCCCAGTACAAAACCAGCCTGTCTAATTCCTAATTCTACCCAACCTATTCTACCCACCCTTCAGCCACCTCACTCCCTCCAATCCCATGCCGCCACCTCACTCCCCCACCCTTTTTTCCCTCCACCTCACCCATCCTAGCCCGCCACCTGTCCCTACCCCAAACCACCCCACCCCGGTCAGCACACACCACGCACGCACCCAAACCTCACTGCCCCACCACACACACACGCACACAGCTACCCTGGACCACGTCCACCCCGCTCAGCCCGACCCCACCTGCAGCGTCCCCTATGCCCCACCCCACCTTCCTCTGCCTCGCTCCGCACCCCGCAACCCCCGGGCCACCCCCATCCCTGCGTCTCTCTCCCTCTCGTTCTGATCCCCGCCATTGCCCTGTCGAACCCGACCTCGCCGCCGATGCTCCTCTCCGGCCTTACCTACCTCCTCACTCGCCTTGCCCGCCGCCAGCTCCTCATCTCCCGGCCGCGCCTTCCGCCTCAGTGATCCCGGCGCGCCCGCGTGGCTTCGCCATGACCTCCCTCATGACTCCGCCGCCTCCGCCACCGACGAGATCCACCGCCTCCTTGCCTTGGTTCCCCTCCTCCTGTCGACTACCTCCTCCATCGGCTTCCTATCCCTCTCCTGCGAGCTCCACCGCGCCGGCCTTCATAGCCCGGCCCGGGCGCGCCGCCGTCGCGACGTCCCCCTCTGCTGCTCTGCTCCTCCCCGACCCCGAGCGCCTCCGCCTGCTGCAAGTCGGCCTCATGGGACCTCCTTCCGCCTGGCTTGGTTCTCGGCGCCTTCAGACCGCCCGGAGCTCTGCTCCGGAGCACCTCTCGCCGCCGGGCACCCACCCCCTCGTCTCCCTGTCAACCTCCTTCCGCGTCTTGCCAGGCCGCCGGCGGCTGCCGTCCTCCATCTTCCCCAGGCCTCCTCAACGCTAAGGCATGCAGTTTCCGTTCATTGCACGCTCCGCTTAGCCTTGCCTCGGCGCTTCGAAAGTGACCCCCTGGCAGTGTAATTTGTGATGTGTGTATTGGTGTATATGCGGCCAATCCTGCGTCTATGTTCGGCTACCGTCATATTGTGGTCAACTACGGCATGGGCGCTCTGGGCTACAATATTCCTCGAAGATCTTCGACAAGGATACCGAGTTCTCCTTCACGGAATCAAAGTCCCTGTTTCGGAACCCCGAAGGCCGAGCCCTCGACACGCCAAGGTCTTCTCCCCAGAACGCCGAGTTCTCCATCTTGAACGTCAAGCACGTCGACATGAAACCGAAGGACGCCGAACGCCAAGCTCGTCGAGGTCCCGGACGCCAAGTTCTTCATCCCGAACGCCAAGACCGACCCGATACGCGGCCCCGACAAGATCTTCTCGACGACAAGATCGACCGCTTGGAACCAAGATCTCCGGCACGTCACGACAAGTTCTCCATCTTGTATCCGATCTCGTCGAGCCGTTCTCCCGTCGAACCCTGAGACCAACCCCGAACCCCCGGATCCCAAGATCTGCCGAACCCTAATGTGTGACCCCTTTCTCGAGCCCTATTTTTATAAATGAAATACAAACTTGTTGCATATTAAATTGTCATACTCGCATGCATATTTGTGTGGGTTGGGGGCATTATGCCAATTCATCTCATAATCAAATATGGAGTCTATATGCGGGATATCTTTGTCTTATTCCGGACTCCATTTAAATTGGTGTAGCGAACCGGTGCCATCTTTTGCCATGTTAAGACAACATTTAAAATGCAGGGTAGCTAAACAACATGAACCACCTAAATATTTGTCGGGACCCCGGTTCCGCTTAATTTTGTCTAATAGCACCGCACCTTTGCCATGTCATACATCATACATGCATCATGCCCGATCTTCTGCCGTAGTATTAAATAGTGCATCCGGTGTATATCCTAGTGTTTTGCTTCTTCGCGGATAAGGCCGTTGAGTTGATGCGAGTGTCGACCCGATCTTCGGAAGAACCTTCGGCAATGTTTTCAGGCGAGCATCTCCCCATTTCTACCTATCTTACTTTTGTAGTATTTATTCCCTCCTGTTGATCTATTGCTATCTGTGTTGCGATGCTCTAGTTTTCGTATCCGGAACATCCCTTACAGCCTTATATTGCCTTGGACACATCCTATTACCTATTGTTTGGTAGATAGTTGGACTTGCACGCCGTAGTCGCTTGCTCAAGTGTTGTTGCGTGTCATCAAGTACCACAGTTGTTGGAGTAATGCCGCATGTTTAATGTTGGAGATGATCATGGCTTTAATTATCGTTTAATAACTAAAATTGAAGTAGGTAAATGCAGAGGCACAGGTGGACAATAGATGTTATTTGGTTGTTAACCGTCCACTTGTGTCCCGTAGGACCCCGAGTTCTTGACACTGCTAGAGATCGAGCGCGCTAACCACATGTGGGATGTATGGGCACCCCATCGATTTAGTACCTGATTCCAAGTACTGTACTGGGGGCCACAAGTAGTTTGGGGATTTATTACTATTATGTACTTATGCCATGCTTTACTGCTTTATTTAAATTGTGCGTCTTTGTCTTTATTTAGGATCGGGACACGTTTTCAGTGTCGACAAGCCAGTCATCTTTTCGGGTTCCCGATCGTTTACTGGTCCACCCAAACCCGAGTCCGTCTCGAGACCGGCCGACTTCGTTGCGGGTAGCTTAGTGGGTGGCCCCATGTACTTGCTTTGGTGCAGGAAGCGTCATGACTTAGGCCCGCCGACATACCGATGGGTGTATGTTAACCGATCGGCAAAAGGGTCGAAGTGCGTGTGGATACTTTGGTGCACCCCTGCAGGGTTAAATCTTTTCGAAAAGCCGTGTCCGCGGTTATGGACGACTTGGAGCACAGTTCTCGATCATAGACAACTATAACTAAAGTTTACTGCTATAATTTGACTTGTATCCGATCTGACTAGTAATCAGCTTCATTACAACGGAATGGCTAAATAAAAGTACCAACAACTGCTGGGTTTGGGATATCTCATGCTAATTGTATCTGACTAGTAAGTGTCGCAACTACAACGGAATGGTTAACTAAAACTGCCCACTGCTTATTAAATCAGGATGACTCATGCTATCTATACCTGACTAGTAATTGCTGCAACGATAACTGAATAAATAAAACTGCCAACTGTGTGAGTTCCTCGGTTGACTTTCTCGGTTGGTATCGAGGGGGAACACCAGGATGGGTATGTTTGGTGGTAGTATTAGGTTGGTTCCGAATAGGTCTTTCTTGCCCCTCTCTGATAGCCGCCAGTTGTATCGAGTCTCTATAGGTTGTTTAGTGCATCTTGCGCTTGATCCATACCTATGTAGGCGAGGACGCCGAATTCTAGCCTCGCCGTCTTGGCCTCAAGATCTTGGCTCTCTCTTTTCCTTTGCCCCTTGTCGGCACCCTTTTGTTTAAGCGGTTTGAGATCGACGTCGTTAGCGGTTACCCTTCCGGCTTGGCCTGGGCAGGGTTATGGACGCCATTGGTTATTCTTCAGGGCTCTTAGCCCCATTTGCATCTTGTCCGTAGTTGGACGCTCTATCGTTTTCAAGGTGATTTGGATCTTTGTTCAGTATATCTGTATTCTTGACTCTTGGAGTCGTGTTGTATATATATCTGTTCTGTGGGTCCCATCGAGGACTCTTGTGTAATGTTATTACTTCGTTTTCCACCCGCACGAAAGTGCCTGGTGGGAAACTTTGAATCGTTTCTATGCGGGTTTGGCGGGAAGCGCTGAAACTTGCATAGGGACGATTCCGAGGGTGTTACAGAGTGGTATCAGAGCTCAGCAGTTGCGATACCCCACAAGTCCATCCTGTAGGATAACCTAGCTAACGGCCGCAGTAGAGTGTCAAAACTATTTTGCAAAAAAAAATCGGTTGGATAGATCTGATTAGGTCTGCTTTTACTCCTTACCCTCTGCTATTCTCCTCTTACCTCTACGCGTTTTGAATCCGCTCTCTTCTCTTTCTTCGAGTCCAGGAATTCTCGTGGTTGGGTTTTCGTCGTACCTTCAGGGTTTTCGCTTCCTCCTTTGTTAACGGTGTTGCTACATCTGGTCTTCATGCTATCCGAGGAATCCTTCGTCTGATGGACTTCTCTTTGTTCCTTCTCGTGCCTTCCGGTGTTTTCCGACGCGACGACATCATCTACGCCAGATCCGATAAAGACTCTACATCACTTCTTTGCTTTCAAACCTCGTTTGTCGAGATCTTCAGTCTAAGTCCTGAGGGTTGGTTGCATAATCTGTCTATTCGTGTACATAGTAATGCTTTGAGTGCGAGATGGAGTCGCGACCATACCACTACTCTTATCATTTGCTTTTGTATATTGAATGGTGGATCGATGCAATTCTTACTCCTTCCATGAAAGTTAGAGATGGCCTTACCTTTAACTTTGTCCGTTGGATATCCGGAGTGTTCTCTCGACGAACGTGAGAAACAATCCTTTGTTGGTGGTGTCACTGATTTCAAGATGGAGTAAGAACCATTGTTAGTGGTGTCGCGAGGATCTACACGAGGCAAGAAGATTCACGTCGCCGCCCTTCTTCCCGGTACCATGAGGCGGATCTCGAGGGCGAGATCCATTGTTAGTGCTGTCGAATTGTGGCGCCCCGCAAAACCACTACAAGAAAATCGTGTTGTTTTTGTGCATTGCATCATCATGACTGCATGCTCATGTCATCATGCCACATTGCATTTGAGCATCGTCATCATCCTGCATGGTTGTCTAAACTATTTTCGAAACGCCTAGTTTTGTTTTCTAAATATTCCTGTCTTTATTCAAATTAAAATCCGGGTCTCCGGATTATTTTGTTTTGTCTACCAACCGTTTTCAAAAGCCCCATTCTAAATATTAAAACTTTTATTTTATTTTTAGGGGCAGCCATACCGGGCCGATCCGACCCAGTCGGCCACCCCAGTACAAAACCAGCCTGTCTAATTCCTAATTTTACCCAACCTATTCTACCCACCCTTCAGCCACCTCACTCCCTCCAATCCCATGCCGCCACCTCACTCCCCCCACCCTTTTTTGCCTCCACCTCACCCATCCTAGTGTGGCATCCCGCTAAACCACTACTAGAAAATCGCGTTGTTTTCGTGCATTGCATCATCATGACCTCATGCTCATGTCATCATGCCATATTGCATCTGAGCATCGTCATCATCATGCATTTGTTTTTCTAAAACTATTCCTAAAAAGCCTAATTTTGTTTTCTAGATATTCCCTCTCTAGTTCAAACGAAACTCTGGTCTCTTCCAGATTATTTTGTTGTCTAAAAATTATTTGCAAAAGTCTATTAAAGCCAAAACAGATAAATAAATGTTTTCGGGGAAGGCCGCGTCCGGCCAGGCCCAAAGGGCCCAGCTGGCAGCAGCCTACTACCCCAAATAAATATCTAAACCTAATCCTAGCCCGAGCCATACCCCTCTCCCCTCCTACCCTAGCTCTAACCCGAGGCTACTCCTCCCTCTCTCTTTTTCTCTCTATGCCATAGGGGCCCCCCTAGACCGAGCCTGCCCCTGCCTCCTTGGCCTCGCCCTGACCCCACCTGGCAGCCTCCACCACCCTCCCCCTACTCCTGCCCGACCCAAGCACGTGAGGGAGAAGGACAAAGGTGGCCGAGACCACCTTTATCTCCCCCACCTCCCCCAGGGCATCCTCCTCTCTCCCTCCTTTCCCCTCCCACACGGCACCTCACGGCCTCTCCAGACCTGGCCGAGGCGCCCTGCCGCTCCCCTCTCTTCTCCATCGCCGCCAGCTAACCATCGCCGGCCACCGTCGGTTTCGGCGTCCACCTGCAGTACGAGGAGGAGGGCGTGGTGTTGTGGACATCGAGGAAGGACAGGAGATCCCCGGCGTCGCCTCGGTACACAGCAGCGAGGAGGAGGAGCCCCAGGCCGCTGAACACCGACGCGCCCCGCCGCGAAACCCTAGCTCGCTCGGCCCCTGCCTCGTCGACGATCGGCGTCCCCCTAGCCCGAACCACCTCCACCGACGCCCCCACGGTGAGCTACCTGACCCCCCTGACATGGTCCGCCTCGCTGTCGCCGCCTAGTGCCGCCGTTCGTTTAAATCGAAGCGGTGCATGCGCCGGCGGCTGTCGTCACCGCCCGCTGCGCCTCGCAGACGCCTCATCTAGCCAACCGCCGCCTCTCTGTCACCAGCCGTTAGCCTACCGCACTGGTTCTACCCCTCTGCGCACGCGCCCATGTCGCGGGTTCGACACCCGCCTCATTGCGCGCGCCGCGCCATATAGAGAGAAGATCCACGGCGTGGCCGTTTTCGAAAAGCCCCCCTTTTGCTTCTTCAACCGCTCTAGGCCCATATACATCCCCATGGCGTTTTGCAAAAGGCTCCCAGATTTGAACCTCAACCCAGATCCCCGATGCGCCACAGGCGAACCTAAGACGTCCGTGGCGTATGGGACAGCGTGGCGTAGCCCTTTGTCATCCATCATGCTAAGCGTGCCGCGGTGTGACGGTTTCTGTATTGTATGGCGTCAAAGACTTGGACCCACTGGTCATAATCTGTGGCTAGAACACGCCTGTAACAAAAGTAGTATTTTCGCTTTTAATTCAAATCTTTTCAAACTTAATTCAAATTCAAATTTATTTCTGTTTTTAAATATCTTTCAAAATATAAATCCAAATAATGCAATATGTTTTTGAATCAGAAAAATGTGAGGATTTCAAATATGCCATCCAAAATATATTTTGGGCACTTAAAATTTCAAGTTGAATTAAATTACAATAAAATGCCCTTCACCTTAATTAATTAATAACTTTTAATTTATAACTCCAAATTTAACAAATGATATGTCTAAAATGATCAGCTCGACGAGACCTTTCTGTTTATGCATTCCATGTTCTGAATTGCAGCATGCATCATATAAATATAATGTAAACAGCAACTAATATGAGGATAAAATGTGGCCAAAACTCAATAAAATGTTTATTTCTTGTATTCTACACCCCACCCATGCCATGCTACATTATTGCCATGCAACTTGTGCATCATTCATCATGGCATGATTGTTTGCTTGTCGCATTTTATTCATATGCTTGTGCCTTTGTATTTATGTTGGCCCTTGTTTGTTTGGTTCTTCTTGAATAGAACCGGCGGGGATATATCAAGAGAACCAGGAGCACTACCCAGATCCTTCTCTCGCTTCAACTGAGTTGCCAGGCAAGCACTACCACATGCTTGCATACATATAGTACCTATTGCCTCTATCTTATTCTTGCAACATTGAGTCGCGATTGCATTAAACTGAATCCCAAGTATTGCATAGCCTTTACTTTTAAACCCCACCAAGCTTGTTCCTCCATCCCATGAGCCATTACTACAGGAGTTGTTTGAGCCATGCGAGTCGTAGAACAGCATGTGTAGGGTATGTGAGAGTCCGATGGATAACGAGGTACCTAAACAACTTAACCTGAGTAGTAATGGGATAACTAATGAAAGTGGCACCGGTGAGCAATATCTGTTATTTGGTTTTTCCTGCTCACTTGTGTCCCGTAGGACCCCGAGTACTTGATTCTTGTTCCTTGATTATTCGCTATCCACATCCGGAGGCTTATGGGACCCCACAGGCGAGCTTGATTCATTCTTATTTCTTGGGGCCACAAACTAGTTTGAGGTTTTATTTACTATCCGTACTTATGCCATGCCTTCGCTTTATTCACGATTGTGCGAGGAGCACTGTCTTGTTAGGATCGGGACACGATTTGTGGTATCGACAAGCCCAGTTTTGGGTTCCCGATCGTTCTGACCGTCACCCAAACCTTGGGTCCGTCTCGAGTCGGCTAACCGTTCTATGGTGTACTCAATGGGGTGGCCCCTGAAATATTTCTGAATCCTGTGATTGCTTTGTCGTGAAGGCCTCGTTGGGTTTTGATTTGGTTTTTCCGAGGTTGATCGAGTGTGTGTTGCTATTTGTGCACCCCTGCAGGGTAAAACTTTCTGAAAGCCGTGTCCGCGGTTATGGACGACTTGGAGCACAGTTTCTCGATCATAGACAAGCATAAATAAAGTACCGCTTTAATTTAACTAAGTAACTGACTAGTAATTAGTGCAACACTCATGGAATGGTTAATAAAATTGCCAACGGATGGGGGGTTGTTCGTCCGCTTCCTCGTTGGTACGCGAGGAGGAGGATGGATCTGTGGATATTACTGTTATAACTGTTGTCATTAATTCACGGACATCCGTCTATCTATGGTTAGGCGGATGGTTAGCGAGTATCTATAGAACTGTTAGGGTTTATCTTTTGCTGCAATTGCGTCACCCTAGGTTGTGTCCCATTTAGAGGCATAAAGACTTGCTGAGTACCCCTAGGGTCTCACACGATAAATTATTTGGTTCAGATGAACAGGTACACTCACAAGATGGATACTGGGTGGAGGAGGTGGATGATGTGGGCAACGATCGTTCGGTGTAGAGATTCTGGGAACGGGGATCCGTGAGATCTGTGGGCGGGATGTTCTTATTTATAGGGCATCTTATGCCAATTTGCTTCTTATCCGTACTCGGATCTTGTTTGCCGCTTCCGCCTGATACTCTGATGTGTGATGTATGAGGAGATATCCTAATGTATTATATCTATCTAGGACATTTGAATCTTGCCGTATGGCGTTGCTATATTTCCTTTCTTTTTAGATGGAATGGCTCTGATGTACTGTTGTATGGTGGCTTGCATACATACTCATTTGTGTATGTAGTTCATCCCTTCGCCTTCCGATTACGCCGCCCGTTCTTGTCCCGATGAATTGGAAATGGTTGGGACGGCCGAAAGGTCTACCTGTGAGTGGTATTTGGGCCCCACCGTACTATTTCAACCATTTCCGCTCATCCAGGCTTGTAACTAGGAGCATAATTCACCGAGGTAGTTACACCTAGCCCGCCACCTGTCCCTACCCCAAACCGCCCCACCCCGGTCAGCACACACCACACACGCACCCAACCCCGCTGGCCCCACCACACACACACGCAAGCACGCACACAACTACCCTGGACCAGCGACCACGTCCACCCCGCTCAGCCCGACCCCACCTGCAGCGTCCCCTATGCCCCACCCCACCTTCCTCTGCCTCGCTCCGCACCCCGCAACCCCCGGGCCACCCCCATCCCTGCGTCTCTCTCCCTCTCGTTCTGATCCCCGCCACCGCCCTGTCGAACCCGACCTCGCCGCCGATGCTCCTCTCCGGCCCTGGCGCCGCCCTACCCCGGGCCTCCTCCGCCAGGCTCGCCCGCACCCCGCCTTGCCCCGCCGCCAGGCGCCCTCATCTCCCCGACCGCGCCTTCCGCCGCCTCTGGTCAGCGCCCGGCGCCCGCGTGGCTCGCCCACGACCCTCCCCGCGGACTCCGCTCGCCCTCCGCCACCGACGGGATCCACCGCCTCCTTGCCGTGGTTCCCCTCCTCCTGTCGACTACCTCCTCCATCGGCTTCCTATCCCTCTCCTGCGAGCTCCACCGCGCCGGCCTTCACAGCACGGACCGGGAGCGCCGCCGTCGCGACGTCCCCCTCTGCTGCTCTGCTCCTCCCCGACCCCGAGCGCCTCCGCCTGCTGCAAGTCGGCCTCGCGGGGACCTCCTCTGTCCGCCGCGCTGGTTCTCGAGCGCCTTCTCGCACCGCCCGGAGCTCTGCTCCGGAGCACCTCTCGCCGCCGGGCACCCACCCCCTCGTCTCCCTGTCAACCTCGGCTGCCGTCCTCCATCTTCCCCAGGCCTCCTCAACGCTAAGGCATGCAGTTTCCGTTCAGCTGCACCGCTCCCGGCTAGCGCGCTGCCTCGAGCGCTTCAGCCGTGAACCCCTGGCAGTGTAATTGCGATGTGTGTATGGGCGTAGAAGCGGCCAATCTCGTGTCTATGTTCGGCTAACGTCAGATTATGGTCAACTACGGCATGGGCGCTCTCGGCTACAATATTCCTCGAAGATCTTCAACAAGGATACCGAGTTCTCCTTCACAGAATTAAAGTCCCTGTTTCGGAACCCCGAAGGCCGAGCCCTCGACACGCCAAGGTCTTCTCCCCGGAACGCCGAGTTCTCCATCTTGGACGTCAAGCACGTCGACATGAAACCGAAGGACGCCGAACGCCAAGCTCGTCGAGGTCCCGGACACCAAGTTCTTCATCCCGAACGCCAAGACCGACCCGATACGCGGCCCCGACAAGATCTTCTCGACGACAAGATCGACCGCTTGGAACCAAGATCTCCGGCACGTCACGACAAGTTCTCCATCTTGTATCCGATCTCGTCAAGCCGTTCTACCGTCGAACCCTGAGACCAACCCCGAACCCCTGGATCCCAAGATCTGCCGAACCCTAATGTGTGACCCCTTTCTCGAGCCCTATTTTTATAAATGAAATACAAACTTGTTGCATATTAAATTGTCATACTCGCATGCATATTTGTGTGGGTTGGGGGCATTATGCCAATTCATCTCATAATCAAATATGGAGTCTATATGCGGGATATCTTTGTCTTATTCCGGACTCCATTTAAATTGGTGTAGCGAACCGGTGCCATCTTTTGCCATGTTAAGACAACATTTAAAATGCAGGGTAGCTAAACAACATGAACCACATAAATATTTGTCGGGACCCCGGTTCCGCTTAATCTTGTCTAATAGCACCGCACCTTTGCCATGTCATACATCATACATGCATCATGCCCGATCTTCTGCCGTAGTATTAAATAGTGCATCCGGTGTATATCCTAGTGTTTTGCTTCTTCGCGGATAAGGATGAACCTTCGGCAATGTTTTCAGGCGAGCATCTCCCCCTTTCTACCTATCTTACTTTTGTAGTATTTATTCCCTCCTGTTGATCTATTGCTATCTGTGTTGCGATGCTCTAGTTTTCGTATCCGGAACATCCCTTGCAGCCTTATATTGCCTTGGACACATCCTATTACCTATTGTTTGGTAGATAGTTGGACTTGCACGCCGTAGTCGCTTGCTCAAGTGTTGTTGCGTGTCGTCAAGTACCACAGTTGTTGGAGTAATGCCGCATGTTTAATGTTGGAGATGATCATGGCTTTAATTATCGTTTAATAACTAAAATTGAAGTAGGTAAATGCAGAGGCACAGGTGGACAATAGATGTTATTTGGTTGTTAACCGTCCACTTGTGTCCCGTAGGACCCCGAGTTCTTGACACTGTTAGAGATCGAGCGCTAACCACATGTGGGATGTATGGGCACCCCATCGATTTAGTACCGATTCCAAGTATCATCTGGGGCCACAAGTAGTTTGGGGATTTATTACTATTATGTACTTATGCCATGCTTCTTGCTTTATTTAAATTGTGCGATGTCTGCACTGTCATTTAGGATCGGGACACGTTTTATGTGACGACAAGCCCGATCATCTTTCGGGTTCTCGTTCTGACCGTCCACCACCCAAACCCCGAGTCCGTCTCGGAGACCGGCCGACTTGCTTGGGTAGCTTAGTGGGGTGGCCCCATGTACTTGCTTTGGGTCCAGGAAACGTCATGACTTAGGCCCGCCGACATACCGATGGGTGTATGTTAACCGATCGGCAAAAGGGTCGAAGTGCGTGGATACTTTGGTGCACCCTGCAGGTTAAATCTTTTCGAAAAGCCGTGTCGCGGTTATGGACGACTTGGAGCATTCTCGATCATAGACAACTATAACTAAAGTTTATCGCTATAATTTGACTTGTATCCGATCGACTAGTAATCAGCTTCATTACAGGAATGGCTAAATAAAAGTACCAACAACTGCTGGGTTTGGGATATCTCATGCTAATTGTATCTGACTAGTAAGTGTTGCAACTACAACGGAATGGTTAACTAAAACTGCCTACTGCTTATTAAATCAGGATGACTCATGCTATCTATACCTGACTAGTAATTGCTGCAACGATAATCGAATAAATAAAACTGCCAACTGTGTGAGTTCCTCGGTTGACTTTCTCGGTTGGTATCGAGGGGGAACACCAGGATGGATATATTTGGTGGTAGTATCAGGTTGGTTCCGAATAGGTCTTTCTTGCCCCTCTCTGATAGCCGCCAGTTGTATCGAGTCTCTATAGGTTGTTTAGTGCATGCTTTGCTACGCCGATCCACCATACCTATGTAGGCGAGGACCGAATTCTAGCCTCGCCGTGTCTTGGCCTCGATCGACCGCTCTCTCTTTTTCCTTTGCCCCTTGTCGGCACCCCTTTTGTTTAAGCAGGTTTGAGATCGACGTCGTTAGCAGGGTTACCCTTCCGGCTTGGCCTGGGCAGGGTTATGGACGCCATTGGTTATTCTTCAGGGCTCTTAGCCCCATTTTCATCTTGTCCGTAGTTGGACGCTCTATTGTTTTCAAGGTGATTTGGATCTTTGTTCAGTATATCTGTATTCTTGACTCTTGGAGTCGTGTTGTATATATATATATCTGTTCTGTGGGTCCCATCGAGGACTGTTGTGTGATGTTATTACTTCGTTTTCCACCCGCACGAAAGTGCTTGGTGGGCACCTTTGAATCGTTTCTATGCGGGTTTGGCGGGAAGCGCTGAAACTTGCATAGGGCCGATTCCGAGGGTGTTACAGAGGGGAGAGAGATCCTTTACGAGGAGGTGTGAGTGGGAGAGAGGGAGGGGCTACTTTTATAGGGAGAGGGGGAGACATACAAGGGGATATGCGCCCAGCCATGGGGCTTCCCCCTCCCCTCCTTTCATTCATGTGGGTGGACACTCCACTCACACAAATGCCTTTTAATTCCCTCCACTCAAAAACCCACTCAAATTCCCATTAAATTTTCACCAAATTTAATGCAAACTCTCATTAAATAAAACTCCTTTTATTTATTCAGAATTTTGTCAATTACATTAATGACAAACATTCTCATATAACCCCTTGCTAGTATTTCATTTCACATGCAAAAACACTTTCTGCAATTTCACCTGAAAACCCGTTTCGGTATCTAGTGAAATAAATTCCTGCGCTTGTTATTCTTTCCGGCATGAAACTTTTGCTCCAAATAGATGTCGGTGTCTCTTAAGTGTGTCACCCTACGGTTCGTGAATAATATGGACATGATCGAGACCCCTCTCCGATCAATAATCAGAAGCGGGACCTGGAGATCCGTACTGACTCCCACACATTCAACGATGACTTTCTTGTGATCGTGAGAACCTTTTACGCTAGTATCTTAATCCTTTTGTTTTGCGATATATTACATGTCCGAGATTCGATCATCGATATCTCCATATCTAGTTTGATCTCGTTATTGACATGCACTCTTTTCTTGTTTCCGTGATATAACATTCTAGTGATCAAATCACTTGCTTGCAAGCTAATCAATGTGATATCACCGAGAGGGCCCAGAGCATATCTATTTGTCATCGGGATGAACAAATTCCACTCTCGATCCATGGGCCTCAACATAACACTTTAGTAGTACTGAACCCATCTTTATAATCACTCTGTTACGGTGTGACATTTCATGTTATCAAGATACTCTTTCAGTGTTAGTGATTGACATGATCTCATGGTCTAAGGATTAGAATCACTTCGTATGATGACATAGCAATATAAACTCAATATCTTTGATCGTAATGCTATACTTAGGATGAATGTTCATCACACCATTCCACTAATGTTGTGACCTCGTTATTAACAACATTGAATGTCCATGATCAGGAAACCTTGATCATCTTGTTAATCAACGGACTAGTTTTATGAGAGAGGCATAACTAGGATATTTCTGTTTGCTATTAAACACATATGTACTAGCGCTTCCGTATTAATACAATTATAGCATGCAAAATTAACATTTATTATAAACAAGGAATACGATAATAACCACTTTATTATTGCCTCTCGGGCATATTCCCTTCAGTCCCCGGGATGGAAACTTTCCATCCCTGGGTCCCCAGCCGTCCGATCTGCCCAGATTCACGGTCAAATCTTCTTTCCGCCCGTGCATCCCACTTTGCTACAAATAGACCCGTTTTTGCTACAAATAGTCCCACTTTTGCTACATGTAGCAGAAAATGGTTTGATCTAGAAAAATAGAACAAAATAGACCGTCTCGTCGGTGACCTCGCCGGTGACCCTGTAGCAAAAAAATGTGCTAATGTAATAGATCCGACCTCACCAGAGAATCACTGTAGACTTTCGCGGCAGACCTCGTCGGAGACCGTGTAGCAAAACCACAAAAGGTACGTAGCAAAAAAATTTAGCAACTGTGGCAAAAAAAAACGACTTCGCCGGAGGTATCGCCGGAGACATCGCTAGAGACTAGCAATTTTTTTTTGCTAATGTAGCAGATCGGATCTCATCAGAGACGTCACCGGGACTCTCGCCGGAATTCATAGCCAAAATTTATACTCCCTCTATTTTAGGGCTTAAGGCGTCCTCGTTTTGCTTGTTTTTTCTTTGACCAAGAATTACTCTAAATACGTAAAGAGTTTTGGTATAAAACTAGTATCACTAGAAAGTATTTTTCAATACGAATCCAACGGTACTAATTATGTACAATATAATCAAGATTTTGTTGCTCAATTCTTTTGGTCAAACTTTGCTTTGGAAAGCGTGTGCGCCTTAAGCCTTGAAACGGAGGTAGTATAAAACATATCGTTAGCAACGTCGTTGATCCAAAGTAGCAAAACCGTCCGCTGTAGATAGCAACGGTGTACACTCATGGTAGCAAAAAAAAGCCAGCAACACCATACAACAATGGTAGCAAAGTCGCCCACCGGGTTAGTGGGTTCCATGGCCATGCCGGACGGCTGTCATAGCTACTCGCGACTGCTAGATAGCATCGCCGTTGCCGGGGGGAGGGGGGGCATGGCTGCAAAAATTATCGTTGTGGTCATAACAGGTTCGGGAGAAGCAACGAGGACCATAGCTCGCCGCAACGGGGAGCACCACCATCGGCGGCGGCGACATGACTAGGACGGGGGCGCGTACAACACTCCATGGCTCCATGGGGACAGGAGGTTGGCAGACGAAGAGAGGCCGGTGTTGATGGAGGTACTCGGCGCGAGCGGAGGAGGGATCGGGGCGATGGAGCTCCGGTCGGCGGGTGTCCGATGGTTTGCGGCGACGCTTGACTTGGCCGGAACAACTCCACGAGAGAAGAAAAGAGGAATCGAGCGATGATATGAGTGGGTCCACCCACGACCTGGTGCCATCGCACTTCCGCGCATTCTGAGCGCTCTACGCGGACACCCGGGGGAATGGAATCACCGAATCCCCGGGGATGTGTATCGTTTTCCTTTTTATTTAGGGTAACTACTAACTAGTATTCTCTCCTTCTACACGGCCTGTGCCAGCTGCCAAACCACCTAGGTCTTGGGCCACGACAGTCTGTTTCCTGTTAGGGAGTTGGCAAATATGGCCCATCAATATGAGTCCGGGCCGGCGTGTGAGCGCCGACTGCGTCTCGGCCTCTGGGGACGAACCGACACGAGTTCCGTGTCGGGTACGAACCGCTGAGGTATCATATACGGGGGGATTCGCAGCCGCAATCTGCTCATCACGTCCCCACGATCAGAGAAGTTGAGAATCGAAGACGAGAGAGATGGCGGCGGCTATGGAGATCGAGGTCTCGGCGGACGACGTCGCGTACGAGGAGGACGTCCTGCGAGACCCCTTCAGGCTGTCCGGCTGGCTGCGCTACCTGTCGGCGCGCCGCACGGCGCCACCGGCGAAACGAGCGACCATCTTCGAGCGCGCGCTGCGTGCCCTCCCGGGCTCGTACAAGCTATGGCACGCCTACCTCACGGAGCTCGCCGACGCCGCGCGCGCGCAGCCCGTGACCCACCGCGCCCACGCCGAAGTGAACGCCGCCTTCGAGCGCGCGCTCGCCGCGGGCATGTCCCGGATGCCGCGCGTCTGGCACATGTACGCCTCGTCGCTCCTCGACCAGCGCCTCCTCACCCGCGCCCGCCGCGCCCTCGACCGCGCGCTGCGCTCGCTGCCCGTCACGCAGCACCACCGCGTGTGGCCGCTCCTCCTCCGCCTCGCGTCCCTCCCGGGCTGCCCCGCGCCCACCGCCCTCGCCGTCCACCGCCGCCACCTCCAGTTCGACCCCGACCACGTCGAGGAGTTCGTCGCTTTCCTCGTCTCCGCCGGCAGATGGCGTGACGCCGCCGCCCAGCTCGCCGCGGCCATCAACGACGAAGGCTTCGTCTCGGCCCAGGGCACCACGAAGCGCCAGCTCCTGATCGACCTTTGCGGCCTGCTCGCGCGGCAACCGGAGGAGGTCGCCGGGATGCCGGTGGACGCCATCCTCCGCGGCAGCATCCGCAAGTTCCCCGACGAGGCCGGCGTGCTGTGGACGTGTCTCGCCGGCCACTACGCGCGGCTGGGCCTCCACGGCAAGGCGAGGGACGTGTTCGAGGAGGGCGCGACCACGGCGACCACCGTCAAGGACTTCCGGATGGTGTTCGACGCCTACCTGCACTTCGAGCACGCCGTGGCTGCCGCGGAGCTCGGCGACCTCGGCCAAGCAGAGAGCACCTACGTGCAGGGCTGCTGGTTGGCCGACCGCGACAGCGCGGACGTCACGATGGCTAGGCTGGAGCGGCTGCTGGAACGCCGCCCGGAGCTGCTCAACGGCGTGCTGCTGAGGCAGAACCTGCACGACGTCCAGGCGTGGCACGAGAGGGCCAATATCTTCGACAAGGATCCCGCGAGGCACGCCGCGACCTACGTGGAGGCCATCAGGACCGTCGATCCGGCGAAGGCGACGGGCAAGCCGCCGCACACGCTCTGGCTGGCGCTGGCCAAGATGTGCGAGGGTCGTAGCAGCGTCGAGTGCGCCCGGGACGTCTTCCGGAGGGCCACGCAGGTGAACTTCACGGAGCCGGACCACCTCGCGGCGGTTTATTGCGAATGGGCAAACATGGAGCTGAGGCAGCAAGGTCCCGAGCGCGCCATGGACGTCATCCGACAGGCGACGTCCGAGCCATCGATGGAGGTCAAGAGGCGCACCGTCGCCGACGAGCCCGTTCAGACGAAACTGCACCGGTCGCTAAAGCTGTGGCTCATGTACCTGGACCTGACGAAGACGCACGGGTCGCTGGAGTCCACCTGCGCGGTATTCGACAGGATGCACGAGCTCGGCCTCGCCACGCCCCTGCTGGTGCTGGACCACGCCGCCCTCCTCGAGGAGCACAAGCGGTTCGAGGACGCGTTCCGGGTCTACGAGCGCGGCGTCGCGTGCTTCAAGCACCCGCACGACGAGGCCATATGGGAGGCGTACCTGACCAAGTTCGTCCAGAGGCATGGGAGGAGCAGGCCGGAGAGGGCGAGGGACCTGTTCGAGAACGCCGTCCTGCAGGCGCCGCCGCAGCCGAAGAAGGCCGTGTACCTCGCGTACGCGAGGTTCGAGGAGGAGTTCGGCCTCGCGAGCCGCGCGATGAAGGTGTACGAGGACGCGGCGAGGGCCGTCCCTGCCGGCGACAGGCTCGGCGTCTACGAGGTGTACGCCGCGCGGGCTGCCGAGCTCTACGGTGTTCTGAAGGCGAGGGACGTGTACTACGGGGCGATCCGCGACGGCGGCCTCCCGGAGGAGGACGCGAGGGCGATGTGCGTCAGGTTCGCCGACCTTGAGACCGGGCTCGGGGAGGTCGCGCGCGCCCGGGCGCTGTACGTCTACGCGGCGAGCTTCACGGATCCCGTGGTTTACCCTGAATTTTGGAAACGGTGGAACAACTTCGAGGCTCGCCACGGCGACGAGAGTACGTTCAGGGAGATGCTCCGTGCCAAGAGAACTGCCGCTGCTAGCGCTGCAGCCAGGGCGCCGTGCGTGATTGGTACCGGCGGCGCTGTGGCGGAGATGGACGGATTCCGGGACGCGCCGAAGAGACTGGTGCGCGCTTGCGCCGACCAACAACTCGACGGTGCTAGCATCGCTCACCAATGCAAGAGGACACGTCTGGTGTAGAACTAATGTAGTCAGTCATCAGTATGGTAACTATTGGTCAGATTCTAGAGCAACAGTTGTAAAATGTGAATTTGTGATATAAATGTATGTTGCGCCACTATGTTTTCCTTATGTTGTGTTTGGATGTACGTAATTAGCTATTTGGAATTGTTGGGCCGATTTCACTTGTTTGGAGAGGTTGTGGAATTAGAACCTCGAAACATGGCATGATTCCGAACGTGATCTTGCGCATGGCCGCCCCACCTCCCAAGTTTTCGAGCTCACATGCTCGGAAAGGCTCGGAATCAATCAGTCCCACCCCGCGTGTACCTCTTCGACTTGGAGTCCCATGAGTGAGGCAACCAAAAAAGAGGCCACTACTCCCTCAATGCCTCTCGACCCACGAGACCAGGAGGCAGCCGTCGGCGGCTCCGGTGAGCTCCCTCCACCTTCTCCCTTCCCCGCCATCCTCCCCTCTCTTAGTCCAAGTCCCCGTCGTACTCAACCTTCCCCGCCCTCCTCCTCTGTCCCCTCCACGACCCCGCGCCCCCAAACCCTAGAGAACTCGGGCGGGACGAAAAGAGGCGGAAGGTGATGCGCTCTGATCAATGTAGAGCTTCGTTGAGAGACCCCAAGAGGAAGGTATGATAAGCACAACACCAAGTCTTCCCTCAGAAAGTAACCAAGGTTATCGAACCAGTAGGAGGAAGGAAACGACCCAAAGGTGTTGTTAGCAACTTGGAAACCTGCACAAGACAAACTCAAGACTTTGCCCCAATGAACAGTGAGGTTGTCAATCTCACCGATTTGCTGAAAACAAAGGATTAATTATATGGTGTAGAAGGTAATGGTGGTTTGCAGAAAGTAAACAGGAACAGTGGAAGATGTATCAATGGTAAAGATTGGACCGGGGTCCATAGTTCACTAGAGGTGTTCTCCTTAAGATAAACAAACATGACATGTTGGGTAAACAAATTACAGCGGGGCAATTGACAGGACAGAGCAAAGCATAATAATGCAATACTAGACATTCATGATCCTATGAGATTTGATTGAGAAATACAACAAGATACATAGACCTCCATCCAACTGCATCTATGACTAGTAATCCACCTTCAGGTTATCATCCGAACCCCCTCCAGTATTAAGTTGCAAGCAACGGATAACTGCTTTAAGCAAAGTGTGTAAGGTAAACAATCCACTTGTTCCATGAACAAGAGATCGTTGTTTTCTCTCTAGTAGCAACAACATATCTACAATCTTAGAGATTTCTGTCACTTCCTCATATTAAATAGAGGCATGAACCCACTATCGAGGACAACTACTCCCTCTTGGAGTCACTAGCATGTACTTGGCCAAGATAGCTACTAGAAACGGAGAGCATGCAAGATCACAAACAACACAGACATGATAGAATCAATAAGATAGAACCATTAATCAATCTGACATAATAATCTCAATACCCATCGGATCCCCGTAAACACAACATGCATCATTATAAATAGATAATCTTGATCATGAACGGAGATCACAAGATCTAAACATGGTAGCACAAAGGAGGAGAAACAACCATCTAGCTACTACATGGACCCGTAGTCCAAGGTGGAACTACTCACGCTTCATACCGAAGGCTGGCATGATGATGAAGAAGCCCTCCGGGATGATTTCCCCTCCGGCAGGGTGCAAGGAAGAACTTCATATCCCCCGATCTAGGGACGATGGTGGCGGTGGCTTCGTGGAAGATTGATCGGGTACTTAGGGGTTTGGTATCGGGGGCTTCTTATAGGCGAAGAGGCGAGGCAGGGGGCACCCATGGTGGCCGCACCCCCCATGCTTGGGCCAGGCCAGGCCGCGCGGCCAGGGGGTGTGGCCCTCTGGTGGCTCTTCTCCGTCTCGTCTTCTGGCTTCGTGTTTCCTACGGTAAAATATTGACTTTGGCTTTTGTCCCGTCTAATTCCGAGAATATTGATTTTCTGCCTTTTTTGGAACCAAAAACAAAATAAAACAGGCAACTGGCACTGTGGCATTTTGTTAATAGGTTAGTACCAGAAAACATATAAAAATACCTCCAAGTGTAGACAAAGCAAAGCAAAGTAGATACTAAACAAGCATGGAACATAAAAAATTATAGATACGTTTACGACGTATCAAGCATCCCCAAGCTTAACTCATGCTCGTCCTCGAGTAGGCAAGTGATAAAAAGAATAATTTTTTAGGTGACATGCACCATCAAAATAAAGATCAAACCATTTGCAAGCATTGAAATCTGGGATCAAAGAACTCTAAACATGAGCATGAAAGATGGAGTTCTAACAATAAGACAAAGTAACTATGCATGCAACATGAAAGGTTACAAACAAAGATCATGAATAACAATGCATTGAAAGACGTTTGTTGGTTTCACATATAGAAAACATAGCATAGTGGCATTCAGCTTGTCCTTCATGGAGTAGAAAATAAATGCATATGACACCTTCAAAGTTTATAAGAGTGACTAGATACAAATAGTTCAAGAGCATGCAATATCAGTAATATAAATCAATCAATAAGTTTTGGAACACTGCACATAGAACTAAGAATGGCAACTATGCTCTCTTAATTGGTGCCTAAGGATAGAAGGTGGAGACTCAATATAATAGTGGAAGAATGACCCTTCATAAAGGGAAGCAGGGATTTCAAGTTTCATAAAGAGATTCCAAAAATTATGGTACTTGTTAGCTTTCAGCTCTCATTGCCCCTATCATAAGCATCTTGAAGTGATTAAGGTTTAAGTGAACGAAGTATGGAGTATGTGCTTGGCAAAGTATAAGTTGGCAATCTCATGTCCCTTGAATATGAGGGCCGCTCCTCATGCTACTCAACTTTAGTTACTTGTGAGTTCTTGTCATAGTAAGTACATGTGTATCATAGAGAACCGCCAATGGGGTGCCCCTTACACATGATACAGGAGCTATCCCATAATCAAGATGACAAGGCAAGCAGACAATGAGCATCTGAAGAATCTTCTTATTTACCATGGGAAGATGGTGCTTTTTTATTTCTTTCCTATTTTCAATATGTCTTTGTTTTTATAAGAAGAAAGCTTCATAGATTTCTCACTATGGTGATGCTGCAAGTTTCCACCATGATTAGGCATGGCTTAGGCCAGCGGCCCAGGCTATTCTCTAACACACATACATAACTCCATGGACTTACAAGCTCCCCTTTTATTTCACACTGTTGGAGATATGCCCTAGAGGCAATAATAAATATAGTTATTATTATATCTTTGTGTTTATGATAAATGTTTACATTCATGCTATAATAGTATTAACAAGGAAACATTAATACTTGTGTGATTTGTAAACTTAATTTGAAGTCCCTAGTATAGCCTCTATACTTCACTAGCTTGTTGGTTGATTAATGATTGTGGTTTCCCTATCATGAACATTGAGATGTTATCGACAACAAGATCATATCGTTAGGAGAATGATATGGTGGACATACTCCTATAGATAAGCATAGCATAAAGATCAAGTCATTTCAATAGTTCAATTGCTATATGCTTTCTGATACATAGTAACCTAATTCCTTCGACCATGAGATCATGCATATCACCTTTACGGATGGATGCTTTGATGACATCAAACACCACACCGAATCGGGTGGCTATAAAGGTGGCATTGAGTGTTGGAAAGTATTGGTTGAAACACATGGATCAAGAGGATTTGTCCATCCATATGACGGATAGATATACGCTGGGCCCTCTCGGTGGAATGTCATCCAATTAGCTTGCAAGCATGTGACTGGGTCACAAGGGATCACATATCACGGGAACGAGAAAAGAGTACTTATCGGTAACGAGGTTGAACTAGGTATGCAGAGATACTGACGATCATAACCTCGGATAAGTAAACTATCGTGAGACAAAGGGAAATTGGTATCGTATGTAAGTGGTTCATTCGATCGCAAAGTAATCGTAGAAATATGTGGGAGCCATATGAATTTCCAGATTCCTCTATTGGTTATTGTTCGGAGAAGTGTCTCGATCATGTCCGCATAATTCACGAACCGTAGGGAGACACACTTAAGGATTCGACGTTGTTTGAGTAGTTATGGTATTATGAGAAAAGACCGAATGTTGTTCGGAGTCTCGGATGGGATCCGGGATATCACGAGGTGATCCGGAATGGTCCGAGAATAAGATTCATATAAGGAAAGTCCGCTTTGAGTTCGGGAATGATTCCTGTTTTCATCGGAATGTTCTAGAAGGTTCCGGATTGTCCAAGACTGGGGGAGGGTACATGAATGTGTCATTGAATGATTGCATCATGTACTAAGTGTTCTTGCTGTTCCAAAACTGAAAAGTCAAATTGCGTTTGAAAGTCAAACGGCTAAAACAGGAAACTGTGGAAAACAGGAAACTGTGGGAAACAAGCAAGAGGAGGTTGAAACCAACTTGGAGGAGGAGTCACTCTCCTCCAAGCCGGCGGACAGCCCTAGGCCGAGTTGGGGAGGGACTCTCCTCCCTCCTGGCCAAGCCCCTCCACCTATAAAAGGAGGCGGGGCCTCCTCCTTGAGACACACAAGTTCCTACCTCTAATCTCCGGTTTAGAGCCGCTCGTTTAGAGCTTCTAATTGCTTTAGCCTGGTTTAGAGCCTTCTAATTGGTGTGTCTAATCTCTAGACCACTAATAGCCCTCTCTTATACTCCACCATACTCGCCCGGCTAAGGCGAAGCCTGCGGATTTCCCTCTACTTCCTGCACCATGCCGTTGTCTTTAGGAATCGTGAGGAGAGTGCTACAACCTCCGCTGCCTGCTGGAACAAGGGAGAGGAAGGTCTTCATCGAGTACCGAACGTGTGACCGACTGCGGAAGCGCTGCCGGAACGCAGCGCCGGAAGGATCGTCTACATGATCTTGAGATCGGAAAGAGTACGACTACATCACCCACGAGAATCCGCTCTCGTTAAACACTTTGGAATCTTCGAGGGTAAGTTATTCCATCGACTCGTTGCTACAATCTAGTAGATAGATCTTGGCTTGTTTGTTTGTATGCGATAGAATTTTTTTGTTTTCCATGCTACGAACCCCTACACACACTGACGACATCCATAAACAAAAGATCATGATATCAACTGTGTACAATGTATAAGTGCAATGTTGAAAGCCTTCCCCATGATAGCATGGTTCTGCTAATTCCAATGTATAAGTGCAAGCATATACAACATAGACGACACAATGGTTCAAGTTTATTAGGGGCAAGAAAAATAAAGAGTGCCATCAAGTTTGTGAGAGCTTTAATCACTAAGTTTTCACATAACAAAGTGACTTTTTAATTGAAAGATAGATGAAACAAGAATATACTTGGAATGGTGTAACACACCATGCATAGGAATTTATAGTGGACACTTTTGGAATAACTTCGTTTCTTGGGAGTTGGATGCATGAGTAGAGCTTACTCATACAAGTGGAGGCTAACAAAAGACTGGGAGCGACCAACTAAGAGAGCAATAATAGCCATAATCATGCAGAGCGACAAAACATTACTAATCAAAGGATAAAGTGGTACTACAAGTCAAAAACTAAATGATCATAGAGTCTATGGTGACTGGTTCATAGTCATAACATGGTGTGAGCATGTGCCAAGTCAACCCAAATAAAACATCAAAGGAGAATACCACAATACTATGCTTTTGTATGCTAAAACAACGCATGATTCATTCAAGGCACATTAAGCAATCCCAATTGTTTGGAACAAGTCATGCTACAACAATAATCACTAAGCATAAGGTCAAAACAACGTCTAGCATGACATGATAAAGTCTAAGTCACAGTCAAAGCAAGCTCCTCTTGTACTATTCAAGCAAGAACTTTCTACTCCTCTCCAACACCAGTCAACTTATTTGAAACAACACAGCGAGAACGGGGGTCCAAACTACTTTATTCAAGCAAACTAAGAAAAAAAATGAAAACTAAGATGCTCCAAGAACAACATAACTTATGCATGAAATAATAATAAAACGAAGTGTCTAAAAAGACCTGAGATTTTTTTTTGATGAAGAAGGGGATGACTTTGGCATCCCCAAGTTTTGACGCTTGTACCTCTTAAATATTTCTTGGGGTGACACGGGGTGGTATATCCAAGCTTGAGCTTTTGTCCATTCTTCATCTCATTACATCATTCTTTCTTTACACCTGAAAATTTTCCTTCATACAAAAATTCACACAATCTTCATTAGCAACATTAGTGCGTTCAAAAGATAATATACCTTTGGGTTTAGTTTTAGAACAGCAAAAATTTCACTAAAAACACAAGCTACTGTATCAATTCCCTCAAAAAGCTCAATTTTCCAAAAAGAACCCAAAAAGGAATCAATAAGAAGCAAATGCAAATAATGGCAAAAATCTATCAAAACAGACCAGCAGGTAGAAACCGATTTTTTCAAAGCCTTCTATTTCTCAAATAAAAAAGTGTTGAACTAAAAAAAGTTATCTAACAATCTGGGGGATTTATTAAGAAAATTACAGCTCAATCTGACTTATATAGATTTTACACGAATTTTTACAGTGGAGCACAAAAATCTGTTTCGGGGCAGCAACTCTCCAAATCTTACTTCCCTCTCATTAGAGGTTATTCTTGGCACAAAAAGCAAATGAAAAGGATAAGGAGAGGTCATTACATAAGTAATAACTTCCAAGACTCAAGAAAACTATTGGGTTATCTCCCAAGAAGTACTTTTCTTTAACGCCTTTAAGTTAGGCACAAGAAGCAAGAATCAAGTATTTTTAAATGAAGAAGCATTAAGATCAATACTCGAAATCGCTTCAACTAGGGAAGGTATCTCATCCAAATGAGTTTTAAAGGATCCTTTCTCATCTCTCGTAGGTTCACTACTTTCATCAAATGGGTTTTCAGGAACAATCCAATCAAATTTCTTTTGTAAGGCCCCATGCATTCCTACAAGTTTAAAAGGTATGGGTATCTTAATTTCCTCTCTGGGTTTGGTTTTATCTAAAGTACCCATAACATCTACGCATCAGCCTAGCATATTAAAACGTTGAAAGACCTTTTTTGGCTTCCTTAGCAACATCATTGAACTCTTTTAGTAAAGTTTCTAGGATAAAATCTCTATTTTCAGCATCCTCTTCTTCTTTTAGTTTAAGAAACAAAATTTGCATCATGATGTTAAGGTTAAAAAACCTAGCCTCCAACATGTGAACTAAAGAAGTTGCAACAATTTCATAATTAAGAGCAAGTTCTGCTAAGGATCTATCCTCAATATCCTCATGTTTGCTAACATGATTAAAGAATTCTTCAATATTTTATTTCCCAATAATATACGCACTACCTATTGAAAGGTCTTTCAGGGTGAACTTGGGAATCAACATGGTGAGCTAGAGTAAGGTGACAACTAGAGTAGAAACTATTTTTTTGTGTGTTTTTTATAAGAGAAAGTAAACCAAACTAAACTAATTTTTTTTGGAGTTTTTGATAAAAAGAGGCAAACAAAACCAAGCAAAGAAACTAAGAAAAAAAACAAAATAAAGAGAAAGGTTGTGAAGGACTCCCCTTGTGAAGCCGTTCTTAGCCTCCCTGGAAACGGCGCCAGAAAACAGCTTGATGCGCTCAGATCAATGTAGAGCTTCGTTGGGAGACCCCAAGAGGAAGGTATGATGAGCACAACAGCAAGTCATCCCTCAGAAAGAACCAAGGTTATCGAACCAGTAGGAGGAAGGAAACGACCCAATGGTGTTGTTAGCAACTTGGAAACCTGCACAACACAAACTGAAGCCTTTGCCCCAATGAACAGTGAGGTTGTCAATCTCACCGGTTAGCTGAAAACAAAGGATTAACTGTATGGTGTGGAAGGTAATGGTGGTTTGCATAAAGTAAACATGAACAGTGGAAGATGTATCAATGGTAAAGATTGGACCGGGGTCCATAGTTCACTAGAGGTGTTCTCCTTAAGATAAACAAACATGACATGCTGGGTAAACAAATTAAAGCGGTGCAATTGACAGGACAGAGCAAGGCATAATAATGCAATACTAGACATTCATGATCCTATGAGATTTGATTGGGCGATACAACAAGATACATAGACTGCTATCCAACTGCATCTATGACTAGTAATCCATCTTCAGGTTATCATCCGAACCCCCTCTGGTATTAAGTTGCAAGCAACGGATAACCGCTTTAAGCAAAGTGTGTAAGGTAAACAATCCACTTGTTCCATGAACAAGAGACCGTTGTTTTCTCCCTAGTAGCAACATCACATCTACAACCTTAGAGATTTCTTTCACTTCCCCAGATTAAATAGAGGCATGAACCCACTATCGAGCATAAATACTCCTTCTTGGAGTCACTAACATCTATTTGGCCAAGATAGCTACTAGAAACAAAGAGCATGCAAGATCACAAACAAAATAGACATGATAGAATAAATAAGATAGAACCATTAATCAATCTGACATAGTAATCTCAATATCCATTGGATCCCCTCAAACACAACATGCATGATTACAAATAGATGATCTTGATCATGAAGGGAGCTCACAAGATCTAAACATGGTAGCACAAAGGAGGAGAAACAACCATCTAGCTACTACATGGACCTGTAGTCCAAGGTGAAACTACTCATGCTTCATACCAGAGGCTGGCATGATGATGAAGAAGGCCTTCGGGATGATCTCCCCTCTGGCAGGGTGCCGGGAAGAACTTCAGATCCCCCCGATCTAGGAACGATGGTGGCGGCGACTACGAACTGTTTCGTGGAAGATTGATCGGGTACTTAGATTTTTGTATCGGGGGATTATTATAGGCGAAGAGGCGAGGTAGGGGGCACCCAGGGTGGCCACACCCCCCAGGCGCAGGCCAGGACAGACCGCGCGGCCAGGGGTGTGGCCCCCTGGTGGCTCTTCTCCGTCTCATTCTGGCTCCATGTTTCCCACGGTAAAATATTGTCTTTGGCTTTTGTCCTGTCCAATTCCTAGAATATTGATTTTCTGTCTTTTTTGGAACCAAAAACATAATAAAACAGGCAACTCGCACCGTGGCATATTATTAATAGGTTAGTCTAAAAAATATATAAAAATACCTCAAAGTGTAGATAAAGCAAAGCAAAGTAGATACTAAACAAGCATGGAACATAAAAAATTATAGATACGTTTACGACTTATCATAAGGGGAAATGACCGCGAGATGGGGCACGATGGCGGCTCCCCGGCTCTCCCCAAGCAGTACTATTCATGTCCCTTCTCTTACCCTTTTATACATCTTATTCCAGCATATTGCTCCATTTTTTTTCTTGCATAATGTTTGATCTGTGTGAACTACAAATTTCATGAAAATTACTAGGACTCTAGTCGATTTGAAGGTATATATTTCGTATTTTCTACTCCTATTATGTTGTGTGCATATGAATTTGGGATATATAAATTTGTGATATATTATTGACCAAGAAGTATTTCGAGATGTCATCAAATATACACAACTATTTAAATATAAGTACACAAGTTTATATTGTCAAAGCTCAACCAGACATTCAATTCTTGATGTTTATATTCTCTCACATTGTTTGAGAGGTCTTAATATGATAATTGTGTTTACATTAAATGTTTTGATGGATCGCCTATATACTTGATGTTATATGTTGATGATATGTTAATTGCTGTCAAGAGAATAAAATAAATCACTACTTTGAAAAACATCTAAGTAGTGAGTTTGAGACGTAGAATCTTGGTGCCGCTAAGAAGATTTTAGGTTCCTTAATGTATGCCACAGTTTATTTTATTCCTGATTTATCATATGTTGTGAGTTTGATCAGTAGATACATGGCTGATCTTGGCAAGCTATGTTGCAGACTCTTATTGCCCAATCTACCACTGAAGCTGAATACATGGCTATTGTTGAAGCTTGCAAAAAATGTATGGTTGAAAGGTTTGTTTACTGAGTTTTGTGAAGATGATTCTTGCATTACTTTGTTTTGTTACTGTCAAAGTGCCATATACCATAAAAGATCATATGTTCCATGAGAAAACAAAACACATTGATGTCAAGTAACATTTTGTTAGAGACATTGTTGATCAAGGTAAACTAAGGGTATGCAAGATCAGCACTCATTATAATCCAATTGCTATGATAACTAAATATGTTCTTGTTGCTAAGTTGGAGCTATGCTCGAATTTAATTGGTTTAACTGAGTAGCCCAAATGGCTATTGGTGCTGAAAGTAGTTTCTTTGTTGTTCAAGGAAATGGTCGATGTTGATGCTACAAGAAGAAATTTGTCTCAAGGTGGAGTTTGTTGAAGTATGATCGAAATTCATTAAGGAGGCTAACTTCTAATGAGCGGGGCGAGATCCGTCGTAGGTTAGGCTTGGACAAAATCTATAGTCTCCCACGGTATAGATAGTTAAAGACATAGGTTTCCATCGTTATATATAGGGTTTTTATCATTTCTACCACTATGACGGACCCAATACCCAGTTTTGCCATTTGATCGATCGAAACTCCAATTTTTCCACTATTCTGTTACAACAATTCTCAATTTTTCCATTCCCTTATATTTCCATCGTTGGTTTATAATCATTTTTGCTATTCTAGTTTCTCCACTCCTTTTCTATTTATTTTGTATCTCACCGATTGATTTTTTTCATTCCATCATCTCTCTTAGCATTGTTGGTCCATGTGGAGAACCTGAGCAGGTACTTACCAAATCTAGCTCGAGTGACGTCTCCGACCATACCATCCGACTCGATGCGATACACATCGCTCGTATGGTGCAGCCCATCCAGCTGCGCATGCCGTGCCCATACGCTTGATGTAGGGCATGCCTGGATGCAGTAGACTACCAAGACATGCAGGTGTATTGAATGACCAGATCTAATCTTGTGCACATAGACGCTGGACAGGCTAGTTGTGAGTGTGTAGTTGATGATGTATACCCGATTACTCTGTTAATGTTCGACATGGATATGCGGATGACAAACATCCTAATGTTACCCATGCAAGCGGCCTTGGACGGCAGCTTCCCAGCGTCATCGACGACCTTGTGTTGGACATTGTCAAAGACCACGATGGCGAAACCATGCATGATACTGGCTCGAACAAGTCCTAGACGATGCTTATTCTATCGCTGACTGAACTTATTGGCCTTGGCATACAGCAGTGATGAAATCACAAATATAATTCCTGAATGGCATTGATATGCACATGTTGAGGTCACACCTCATAGAATAGGTAAAAAACACGTCACAAGTTTTACTAGATGGGTAAATGAAAGTACTTTCTACGATGTAGGATAAATATTATGAGAAATGTAAAATTAGGGGGTTAAAATGGAATTAACGGTAAGGAGAAAGTGGTGGAAAACCCCGAAAAGGCAAAAATAATTAGAGACTAACTGTGTAAAGACGATGAATATCAAAATTAAGGAGTGCTGTAATAGAGTAGTGGCAAAATTGGAGTTTTGATTGGTCAAATGATAAAACTAAGTATTGGGTCCATTATAGTGATAGAAATAATAAAAGATTTTATATATACCTTTTGTAAGCTGTCGGCTAAGACAAGTTGTATCCGTGAAATCACCGTCGTCATGTAAACACTATTCATTGTAATAGAGTATCACTTGATGACCCGTAATTTTTCTCTCTCTTTGCGTTGTGATTTCGTTTCCTACTATACTAGTACTACACTTAGCTTGTCGCATTTATAACATATATGCTCCTATACTTAACTCAGCATTGAAGTAAACATCCGGGATCGCGCTCAATCAAGCAGGCCGGCCGCATAGTGAATCGCTGAAATTAAAGAAGGCAGGAAGCACTACATGTGGCACACCCAGGGATACCCCCCATGTCCCCGGTTGTCGTCGGTGGGCGGCAGAAGTTCAGCACCGCGGGGATGGTGTCTTTGGGGCTTCTTGGGCTCGGCCTAGCCCGCAAGGCGTGATATACATTTTAACACAGAGGGACAGTGCCCAATAGAAAAACATTATGTCCCCAGGCACTCCCCTCGTCTTCCGGAAAAAAAAAAAAAGGAGAAAAACAAAACATTCCCCTCGCCCCCCTCTCCATGTCCCGGATCCCCTTCTTGACTCCTGCCTCCGGTCCTCCCTGAATCCTGATGCCATTGCCATGGTTTCCCCTTCCTGACCACACCGCAGCTCGCGCGCAGCCATGGTCACCACTTTCCCGCAGACCCACCACTTCTCGCGTCCCAGGAAGCAATTCCTCACCTACGCCCTCTACGCCCTCCTCCCGCTCGCGCTCCTCCATTACCTGCTCTTCACCCCCTTGCCCGCGCCTAAGCCGCCGCTCCTGGTGCCGCCGCAGGCGCGAGAGGGCGCGGAGACCGTCGTCCCGTCCCAGCATGGAGATGCGGCGGTGAATGCGCGCCAGGAGCTGCCTCCGCCCCCACCTCCCGACCAAGGATTAGGGGGTGGAGTGTTCGGGGAAACGCAAGGTACGATGTTAGGTTTTCGTATCGATTTTGCGTTGTTGCGGTGCTGCAATGCGGTGCAGGGATTTGTCTCGCGGCGATTTTGCCAGCCAATTTAGTTCTCCATTTTGGCTAATTGGGTAACTTTTTTTTGTCTATTTGCTGCCATTTTTTGAAAGTATTTGCTGCCAAGCAAAGCATAAAGCGTTCTTCAGCTCAATAATTTTTCATAGATATAGTGACCATGATGAACTACTACTATCTCATGTTTGGCATGTGATTATGATGTTTGAAATTTCGCCCACTTGTTAGCATCTATTTAATGGAGGAGACTGTTTAGGCAAGATAGTATGAAACTAAATCTTGCATTTGTTATGTTGCCCCGAGCAGCCGGAGAAGTGTCGGCGTCGCCGCCGTGCGACTACTCCGATGGCGAGTGGGTGCCGGACGCGCGCCCCCCGCTGTACAACGGGACGAGCTGCGGCACCATCAAGGACGGCCAGAACTGCATGGCGCACGGCCGGCCGGACACCGGGTACCTCCACTGGCGGTGGCGGCCCCGGCGGTGCGACCTCCCGGCCTTCTCCCCGGAGGCCTTCCTCCGCTGGCTCCGCAACAAGCACCTGGCCTTCGTCGGCGACTCCCTGGCGCGCAACCAGGGCGAGTCGCTGCTCTGCCTCCTCTCCTCCCGCTCCCGCGCGGACCTCCTGTACCGGGACGGCGAGGACAACAAGTTCCGGCGGTGGGTCTTCCGCGACTACAACGCCACCGTCTCCATCTTCTGGTCGCCGCTCCTCGTGAAGGTCGCCGAGAAGGCGGAGCAGGCCGGCGTGCGGCACAACAACGTGTTCCTCGACTCGTTCGACGAGCGGTGGATGTCCCAGCTGGGCGCGCTCGACGTCGCCGTGCTGTCCGTCGGGCACTGGTTCCTGATCCCCGGCATCTACCACGACGGCGGCGAGGTCGTGGGCTGCCACGACTGCGCGGACCTGAACCACACCGAGACCGCCTTCTTCGGCGTGTTCAAGGAGGCCGTGCACCGGACGCTCGCCGAGGTCGCCCGGCGGCACGGCGCGGACAGGAAGGTGGTCGCCTTCACCACGTTCTCGCCGGCGCACTTCGAGGGGGACTGGGACAAGGCCGGCGCCTGCCCCAAGAAACAGCCCTACAGGGACGGCGAGAAGGAGCTGGGCTACACGGAGACGGAGATGAGGAAGACCGTCGTGGAGGCGGTGGCCGCGGCCGCGGCCAATGCCGGCGACGGCCCCTTGCGGTTCGCGGTGCTGGACGTGACGAAGATGGCCAATCTGCGGCCGGACGGCCACCCCGGGCCGTACATGCGCAACGACCCGTTCGCAGGCGGCGAGGACGCCCGGGTGCAGAACGACTGTGTGCACTGGTGCATGCCCGGCCCGATCGACACCTTCAACGAGATCCTTCTACAGACCATCTCAGGGTGACCGCCATGATCGAGACATCACGGGTTCAGGGAGTGAGTTGTGTTTCTGATCTGGAACCGAGAATTTTGGCGATGAGACTGCGTTTGCATTGGCCATTTTCGCAGATGGTTAGATACGATATAGGTTGCGCCAAATCAGAGTAGTAGTTATAGTAGGTGATAGAAGATCGGTTCTGTTTTGTGGGGATGAAATGGGAGGAGGTCTCCTTTGGGATGTCAGAAAGTCTGAATTGCTTTGAGGTTCTACTTGTAACAATGCGAATGAGATCAGTTACTGTATTAGGATTGTCATTAAAATCTTATGCGTATATAATCTTTGAATCAACTCCAAATTTTGTCTTGATGTGTTTTGGGTATCGGCCTTGGCCACTTGGGTGGCTAGGCCTTCGGCTCGTGTCGTGCGCGGCCTCAGGCTGGTATGGGGTGTTTTGTTGTATCGGTTTTCGGCTGGTTTCCCTCATAAACTGGCCATCTCTCTTCTACTATATCAATGAATGGCAAGCCTCTTGTCTAGTTTCAAAAAAAAAAAAAACTCCAAATTTTGTCCTCACTTCACTTAATCTAGAGTACCGAACCAATTTTTTCTTTTGGAAAGAAGCATATATTATTATCACAAGATACCAATTACACATTCAGCCTCTACAACAACGAATTGTTCTAGGAGCCATACAATACAGATGCACACAGATAAAGAAAAAGAAGAATTACAAAAAAAGAAAAGTCTTACTACAGTGACCAATTCGTTAAAACAGCGACACTACCACCACCAAAACAGCACCAATCCAGCTTTTCCAAAAACGACGCCTCCAAGAAGGGAACATTGCACAAACACCGTCATCGCCCGATCATAGATCTTAGATTTTCACCCTGAAGAAATTCCATGCCCTCAAAACAATATCTTCAATAAGGCCATTTGCATACACAACCAAGTAAGGCCAGACCCTAGGTTTTCACCATGAAAGGTAGGATTGTGAACCTCTCCTATGCAGTCGTCCCCACTTGCATGACACTGCTCCAAGTCACGAGTCACCAAGCCAATTCCTCATCACCACCCAGACTCGAACCACCATTGTCAGTCCTCAGATCTCGGTCTCCATGAAATTCTCCATCAGCACCATGGAACGAAAACAAGCCCCATGATATTAACAGCCAACAGAGCTTCAAAGCATCCCCTATGAACCCAAACGATCAGAGTAAAACATGGGTACGCACGAACGAATCCCTCCAATCCGGCAATCTCCAGGCATTATTCGTCCATGGGAGTTCGTCGGCGTAGCCTTCCGGATCTTGCCACTCCGACCAGATCAGAGAGGGCAAGCAACAAATAGATCCTCGTCTTGGCGTGAGAGGATTCCTAGGACCACCGCCTTTATTCAGTAGACGAGCAGGCCCCCATGCCGCCCGTACAGCACCAACAGAGGAGGAGAGGGTAACAACCGCAGGAGATCGGCGTGGCTAGGCCGCTGCATCACTCCCGACGGCGGCAAGCCTCCATCCGCTCGTCGGCCACCAGAGAACCTCAGGCCCCGGCCTAGATGGCCGCACTACACCTAGCCCACAACCAGCGCCGCACCTCCCCCATGTGAACGGCACCACAGACTCCTCTCTTGCCCCCATCTTTGATGGACGGGGCATTGCCACTGCCGCCAGAGCCAGCAGCAGCGGCGGCCGACACGGAGATGGTTGGGGGGGGGGGGGGTTCTTAGGGGAGGATGGAGAGGAGGCCCCTGGAGACGCCTGGGGACAGATCAAGAGGGTTAGGGTTAGGAGAGTACTAAACAAATAGAATTTGTGGATGTTGCCAGCTATTTTGCCGCTGCAAAATGGATACTATAGAGCGGCGGCGTGCCACGTTTGGGGCACGCTTGTTGCTGGTCGCGTGACCCAAAGGATTTTTTTAATGAAATTCAACTAAAACAAATGGAGTTTAATGAAACACTAATCTGACAGCGGCGGCTGTCGCTAGGGTACAGATTGCCTCCATACTGGTCTAAGGCGCCAAAGTCCAACAACTTTCCCTTGGTGATGCCGCTTGACTTTGCGTCATTGGTAGGCTCATCCTTGACGACTCCGTTGGGACCAGCTCTAACATTGTCGTCGCCCGTCAGGTCGAAGAGATCCCGTCTGGCTTCGCGAATGTCCTGCTCGATTGGCTGCTCGATCGTCCCCGCTCAGCCGTCACGAGAGTTCACCGAGTCCAACCATGTCGAGTTGTAGTCGAGCATGTCCTCGGTATCATGGGTGCTCGACAGGAGCCACTGCTGGCGAAGGAGGGCATCCAGAGCGGACTCACTGCCTGCGGTCTCCTCCCACTTGGGGGTGTGCAGGCATTGGCCACTCCTGTCCGGGTTCGGCCGGCGCGGCTCGCGGAATACGATCCCCCGCGACGGGTTGTGCCTCGCCGGCGATGTGAACTCCTCCACGAGTACGAGGTAGGGGAGGCACGCAGGATGGACCGGCCAGAGGAACGCGCGAGCCCGCCGAAGGATGACGAGGAGCAGGACGTTGTCGTCGAGACCCTTAGAAGCCACTGGGCTTCTTGCGGCGGTGCTCACGTTGGAGCTCGTGGTGGCGATGGCGGGGCGTTGACGACATCTCCAGGCAATCGTCGCCGCTTCAGACTTGATTGACAATAGACTCGATGGTGTGGCCTGACACACCCTAGAATTGGTTGCGCCCCTGCTAGCTGGGGTGCTCGGTCAGACCATCGAAGTCTGCCATGCCCTCCGTCCACCGTTCTTGAAAGATCTGGAACCACCACTCATCATTGTCGTGGCGGCTGACAAGAGGGAGGCGCTCTCTGCCAGCGATAGGACCCTCCGATGATCTCTCAGATCTGTTGGTACTAGGCCTTGCTGCCAACCTTAGAGCAACTCCAACAGAAGCGGGAAAACCCCGCGCGCGAAAAATAACCACCAATATAGCGCGCACGGCTATTTTTTTTGCCTTAAGCAGGCGCGCAATTTTTTTTGGCGCGTGGCAGATTGGCCCCGCGCGCCCCCCAAAATTGTTGCCCGTGTTGGAGATATGCCCTAGAGGCAATAATAAAAGTGGTTATTATTATATCTTTGTATTTATGATAAGTGTTTACATTCATGCTATAATAGTATTAAACCGGAAACATTAATACTTGTGTGATTTGTAAACTAAATTAGAGTCCCTGGTAAAGCCTCTTTGTAATAATAGCTTGTTGGTTAATAGATGATTGTGGTTTCCTGATCATGAACATTGAGATGTTATTAACAACGAGATCATATCATTAGGAGAATGGTATAATGGACATACTCCTATAGATAAGCGTAGCATTAAGATCAAGTCATTTCAATAGTTCATTTGCTATAAGCTTTCTGATACATAGTAACCTAATTCCTTCGACCATGAGATCATGCTAATCACCATCACCGGAAGGATGCTTTGATGACATCAAACACCACACCGTAACTGGGTGGCTATAAAGGTGGCATTGAGTGTTCGGAAAGTATGGGTTGAGGCACATGGATAAAGAGTGGGATTTGTCCATCCATATGACGGATAGATATACTCTGGGCCCTCTCGGTGGAATGTCATCCAATTAGCTTGCTAGCATGTGACTGGCTCACAAGGGATCACATATCACGGGAACGATAAAAGAGTACTTATCGGTAACGAGGTTGAACAAGGTATGCAGAGATACCGACGATCAAAACCGCAGAGAAGTAAACTATCGTGAGACAAAGGGAAATTGGTATCGTATGTAAGTGGTTCATTTGATCGCAAAGTAATCATAGAAATATGTGGGAGCCATATGAATTTCCAGATTCCTCTATTGGTTATTGATCGGAGAAGTGTCTCGGTCATGTCCGCATAATTCACGAACCGTAGGGAGACACACTTAAGGATTCGATGTTGTTTAGTAGATATGGAATGTTAATAGGGATACCGAATGTTTTTCGGAGTCTCGTATGGGATCCGGGATATCACGAGGAGATCCGGAATGATCCGGAGAATTAGATTCATATAAGTAAAGTCCAATTCCAGAGTTCAGGAAAGTTTCCGATGGTTTCATCGGAGAGGTTCTGGAAGGGTCTAGAAGGTTCACCCGACCGGAAGGGGAATGGTCCATGAATGTGTCATGGATATGTGGAATGATTGGATCATATCCTAGGTCACTTGGTGTTTGCATTTGTAAGAGAGAATTAAAGCTCTAAATTGAAAGTCAAACGGGAAGTTTGAAAAGTCAAACTGGAACAATGGTTTCCTAGTGGAAGAAGAAACAAGTCCTTCTCTCAATCCAACTTGGGTTTGGGTTTGGATTCAAACACACCCCTCCCAAGGCTGCCCCTCCCTCTCATAAATAGAGGGGGAGGGCTGCCCTCCCCACACCCCCGCCGCCGTGCCGCCAGCCGCCGCCGCCACGCCGTCACCGCCGCCGGTCTGTCGCCACCGCCCTAGCCGCCGCCGACACCTCCTCCTCCTCCCGGTCATCTAAACCCTAGATCTCCGGGAAACCCTAATCCACCATAACTCGCACCGGCTTAGGCGAAGCCCTGCGGGATCTTCCCTCTACTTCCGGCACCATGCCGTCGTGCTGACGGAGTCGCAAGGGGAGAACTACAACCTCCGCTGCCTGCTGGAACAAGGGAGAGGAAGGTCTACATCGAGTACCGAAAGTGTGACCGACTGCGGAAGCGCTGCCGGAATGCAGCGCCGGAAGGATTGTCTACGCGATCTTGAGATCGGCAAGTGTACGACTACATCACCCACGAGAATCTGCTCTCGTTAACCGCTTTGGAATCTTCGAGGGTGAGTTCTTCTATCGACTCGTTGCTATAATCTAGTAGATATATCTTGGCTTGTTTGTGTGCATGCGGTAGAAATTTTTTATTTTCCATGCTACGAACCCCTACAGTGGTATCAGAGCCGTGTATATATGTAGATCTGTTGCACGAGTAGAACACAATGGTCATTGTGGGCGGTGGTGCTTTTATTATCAATTGCTTTTTGTGTACTTTGCATCTTGCGGTATGATGGAATGAAGCGGTGTAACACCCTCAGAATCGGACCTATGCAAGTTTGAGCGAAATTCACCAAACCCGCATAGAAACGATTCAAAGGTGCCCACCAGGCACTTTCGTGCGGGTGGAAAACGAAGTAATAACATTACACAACAGTCCTCGATGGGACCCACAGAACAGATATATATTACAGCGACTCAAAGAGTCAAGAATACAGATATAATATACAAGATCCAAATCACCTTGAAAACGGTAGAGCGTCCGACTACGGACAAGATGCAAATGGGGCTAAGAGCCACAAGAATAACCAATGGCGTCCATAACCCTGCCTGGCCAAGCCGGAAGGGTAACCCCGCTAACGACGTCGATCTCAAAACCTGCTTAAACAAAGGGGTGCCGACAAAGGGCAAAGGAAAAAGAGGCGTCGATCGAGGCCAAGACACGGCGAGGCTAGAATTCGGTCCTCGCCTACATAGGTATGGTGGATCAAGCGGCGTGACAAAGATGCACTAAACAAATTATAGAGACTCGATACAACTGGCGGTTATCAGAGAGGGGTAAGAATGACCTATCCGGATCCAACCTGAAACTAACACCAAACAAACCCATCCTGGTGTTTCCCCCTCGAGACCAAACGAGGAAGTCAACCGAGGAACTCACACAGTTGGCAGTTTTACTTATTCAGTTATCGTTGCAGCATTTACTAGTCAGGTATAGATAATCGTCCTGATAAAGTAAACAGTGGGCACTTTTAGTTAACCATTCCGTTATAGTGGCAGTACTTACTAATCGAATCTGAGATAGCATGAGATAAACCCAAAACCCAGCAGTTGTTGGTACTTTTATTCAGCCAATTCGTTGTAGTTGCAATACTTACTAGTCAGATACATTTGTCGCAAGCGACAACCAAACAAGCAATGGTGGGCAGTATTAATTAGCCATTCCGTTATAGTGAAGCTGATTACTAGTCATTATAAGTCAAATTTATAACAGTAAACTTTAGTTATGCTTGTCTATGATCGAATCGTGCTCCAAGTCGTCCATATCCGCGACACGGCTTTGAGAAAGTTTTACCGGCCGGTGCACCAATAGCAACACACGCTCGATCAACCTCGAAAACCAAATCAAAACCCAACGAGGCTTTCACGTTGAACAATCACAGGATTCAGAAATATTTCAGGGGCCACCCTTAAGTAGAATCATAGAACGGCTAATGACTCAGACGGCCTCAAGGTTTGTGGGGCCATGTAAACGATGGGAACCCGAAAGTGTGGCTGGGCTTGTCGCTACCACGTAAACGGGTCACAATTCCTAACAAGACAAGGTGCCCCTCGCACAATCGTAAATAAAGCGATAAAGCATGGCATAAGTACAGGATCGTAAATAAAACCTCAAACTAGTTTGTGGCCCCTAGAAATAAGATGAATCAAGCTCGCTCGGGGTCCCATATACCTCCGGATGTGGATAGCATAAAAACAAGGAACAGGTATCAAGTACTCGGGGTCTTACGGGACACAAGTGGGCGTTCGGAAACCAAATATTATCTATCACCCACCGATGCCTCTGCTTATTCAATTTTAGTTGTTAAACAGAAAGTAAAGTGACGATAAGTAAAACTAGATTCATCTCCAACATCAACATGCGGCAATACATCAGCAACTGTGGCATTTGACAACACGCAACATTACTTGAGCAAGCGACTACGACGCGCAAGTCCAACTATCTACCAGACAACAGGTAATAGGATGTGTCCAAGGCAATATAGGGCTGCAGGGAATATCACAGGTACGGAAACTAAAGCATCGCAACACAGATAGCAATAGATCAACAGGAGGGAATAAAAACACTATAAAGTTAAGATAGGTAGAAAGGGGGAGATGCTCGCCTGAAAACATTGTCGAAGGGTTCAACCGAAGATCGGGGCGAAGCTCACATCAACTCAACGGCCTTATCCGCGAAGAAGCAAACACTAGAATGAACACCGGATGCGATATTTAATACAACGGCAGAAGATCGGCATGATGCATGTATGATGGATGACATGGCAAAGGTGCGATGCAATTAGGTCATATTAAGCGGAACCGGGGTCCCGACATTATTTTAAACGGTTCAAGTTGTTTAGAACCCCCGCAATTTAAATGTTGTTTAACAAGGCAAAAGATATCACCGATTCGCTACACAAGTTTAAATGAGGCCGATATGAGACTAGATTTGCCCGCATATGGGCCCCATATTTAGTTATTAGGTGAATCGGCGGAAGGCCCCAAACCACAGATATGCATGCGAGTATGACATTTCAATATGCAATCAAGTTGTTATTATGTTATGAATTAGGGTTTCGGAAAGAGTTCACACATTAGAGGGGGTTCGACGATCTTGGGGATCCGGGGGTTCGGGGTTCGACAGGGTCCAGGGTTCGACGGTTCCGTTCTCGGACTTCAGGGTTCGACGAACTTGACGGGATCGTTCTCGATGAAGACCTTGGCGAGTTGAACTTGGGGTTCCGTTTAACGACCTTGGCGTCCTTGTCGGAGTTCCCGGTGGCGATGTCGGTCTTGGGTTCGGCGCCGGCGGATCTTGGCGACCTTCACGCTCGGTTCCTGGCGTGGCCCTTGGATCACCGGGACCGGCCTTCGGTTTCCATGAAGGGGAGCGTAGCACTCCGGATTATGGTCGATGGAGATCTCGGATGGCGCCGGGTTCACGGATCTGCATGCTCGATGTCGATCTTGGCGTCCTTGTTTCCATGATCTTTGTTCTTTTCGACGGGTCGGGTTACACGTGGAGAACTTGTGACTCGACTCCATGTCGCAGATCGCCATCCGCGACCGTCCATCAACTTACCACCGACCAAAGCGGAGGCCATCGAGCCGATGCAGAGGAGCAGCAGTACCACGCGGTGGCGTGAGCGAGGACGGCCAAGGCTCGCCGGGTCGACGGCTGCTGGGAAAGCCGGCGAAGGAGCGAGGACACGGCGAGGCCAGGCGGAGTGACCAAGCCGCGAGGTGGAGTGGGCGGCCGACGAGGACGGATGGGGCGCGCCAGTGAAGCTTCGAAGGAGAGCGCCTGCGGTGGCTGGGTCAGAGGAGGAAGAGCCGAGGAGGGAGCTTGGGGGGCGTGGAGGGGCGGCTCGGGGTGGTCGACAGGCGGGGCGGGCGAGGTCGGGCGACAGGCGTCTTGCCAGGCGAGAGGAGAGGCGGAGGGCGGCGATGGCCAGAGGTGGGTGTGAGGCGAGGAGGCGGATGGTGGCGAGGAGGCCGTGGCGGCCCGGCGGGCGCTGGCGGGAGCTGTGGGGCGGCGGCTGGGCCGCGTCTGCGGAGGCGGTGCGGGTGGGGTCGCAGGGCGGGCGAGGGCAGCGGTGGCCAGGCCGTGGCCGGACGGAGGGCGAGGTTGCGCGGAGGCTGGGCGGATGGTGGCGAGCCGAGCTTGGCGGCGGGCTGAGGGCGCGGGCAGGTTGGAGAGGAGGCGAGGGAGGCCAAGCGAGGGCTGCTGAGGCGAGGATGAGCGCCAGGAGGAGGAGGAGGCAGTGAGGGAACGCGAGGAGAGAGCGCAGGGGGAGGGGCCAGGGGTTGGTGGGGCGCGTGGCCAGCGGGTGGGGCCCAGGTGGGTGAGGAGGGCGAGGGTAGCTGGGGCTGGGTGCGTGTAGCGCGGTTGGGTCTGGTGGGTGGTTGGGGCAGGTGGGGCGCGGGGCCGGTTGGGTGAGAGAGGGACTGCGGGGTGGGGCCGGCTGTTAGAGAGAGTGGGGAGGGAGGGTAGATAGGGTTGGGGTGAGAAAAGGAGAGAGGTGGGATGGTGGATGGCTGATGTGGCAGGTGGGTAGAAGTTGGGTGAGAGGGTGAGGTGGCGGGCTGCGGTTGGTGGGTAGGAATAGATTGGGTGGGACTAGGATTTAGAGGGAGCTGTTTTCTTATTTGTGTTTGTTTGGTCCCGTTCGAATCAAACAAACCACTTTGCAAAAATAGTTTTTAGACAAATAGGACCTCCGATGCGATCGGGGTTTTGGTGTTTGAAAATAAGAGGGGCTTTGATACAATTCAAAACTAGGCTTTTCAAATAATGCAATCAAACAATGCATGATGATGACGATGCAATGCACAAATTCAACGCGATTTTCTAGTAGTGGTTTTGCGGGATGCCACAATTCGACACCACTAACAAGGGATCTCGCCCTCGAGATCCGCCTCATGGTACCGGAAGGAAGGTCGGCGATCTGCATCTTCTCGCTTCGTGTAAATCCTCGCGACACCACTAACGAGGGTCGTTGCTCCTGATCGTCGAGAGAACACTCCGGATAGTCAACGGACGAAGTTAGTGGTAAGGCCACCTCTAACTTCCATGGAAGGAGTAAAATTGCATCGATCCACCATTCAATGTACATAAGCGAATGATAAGAGTAGTGGTATGGTCGCGACTCCATCCCGCACTCAAAGCATTACCACATACACGCAGCAGATTATGCAACCAACCCTCGGATTCAGATGAAGATCTCGACAAGCGAGGTTCGAACAAGGAGTGATGCGACTCAGACGCCGATGCTGGCGTGGATGGTGTCGTCGGAAAACACCGGAAGGAACAAACAAGGAACAAAGAATGGTTCCACGGAAGACGGATTCCTCGGATAGCATGAACATCGGATGGTAGAACACCGTTATCAAAGGAGGAAGCGAAACCCTGAAGGTACGACGGAACCCAACCACGAGAATCGGACTCAAGAGGAAGGAGAGAGCGATTCAAAACACGTCGAGATGAGAGGGAATAAGAGGGTAAGGAGTAAAATCAGACCTAATCGTAACTATCCAACCGATTTTCAAAAATAGTTTTGACACGCTACTTCGTTAGCTAGGTTATCCTACAGATTTGGACTTGGGGTATCGCAACCGCCGAGCTCGATACCACTCAGAACACCCTCGGAATCGGACCTATGCAAGTTTGAGCGAAATTCACCAAACCCGCATAGAAACGATTCAAAGGTGCCCACCAGCACTTTCGCGGGTGGAAAAAGTAATAACATTACACAACAGTCCTCGATGGGACCCACGAGCAGATATATATATTCAAGCGACTCAAAGAGTCAAGAATACGAATATAATATACAAGATCCAAATCACCTTGAAAGCGGTAGAGCGTCCGACTACGGACAAGATGCAAATGGGGCTAAGAGCCACGAAGAATAACCAATGGCGTCCATAACCCGCTTGTGCCAAGCGGAAGGGTAACCACGCTAACGACGCCGATCTCAAAACCTGCTTAAACAAAGGGGTGCCGACAAAGGGCAAAGGAAAAAGAGGAGCGTCGATCGAGGCGATACAGCGAGGCTAGAATTGGCGCCCTCGCCTACATAGGTATGGTGGACTGAAGCGGCAGCGACAGCATGCACTAAACAAGTTATAGAGACTCGATACAACTGGCGGTTATCAGAGAGGGGTAAGAATGACCTATCCGGATCCAACCTGAAACTAACACCAAACAAACCCATCCTGGTGTTTCCCCCTCGAGACCAAACGAGGAAGTCAACCGAGGAACTCACGCTTGGCGCTTTACTTATTCGATTATCGTTGCAGGCATTTACTAGTCGTATAGATAATCGTCACGATAAAGTAAAGTGGGCACTTTTAGTTAACCATTCCGTTATAGTGGCGATTTACTAATCGAATCTGAGATAGCATGAGATAAACCCAAAACCCAGGTTGTTGGTACTTTTATTCAGCCAATTCGTTGAAGTTGCAATACTTACTAGTCGAGATACATTTGTCGCAAGCGACAACCCAACAAGCAATGGTGGGCAGTATTAATTAGCCATTCCGTTATAGTGAAGCTGATTACTAGTCATTATAAGTCAAATTTATAACAAGAACTTTAGTTATGCTTGTCTATGATCGAGAATCTTGTGCTCCAAGTCGTCCATATCCATGACACGGCTTTGAAAGTTTTACCCGGCCGGTGCACCAATAGCAACACACGCCGATCAACCTCGGAAAAACCAAATCAAAACCCAACGAGGCTTTCACGGTGAACAATCACAGATTGAGAAATATTTCGGGGCCACCCTTAAGTAGAATCCGAACGAAGCTAGCCGACTCGAGACGGCCTCAAGGTTTGTGGGGCGTGAGCAGAACTGATCGGGAACCCGAAGTGTGGCTGGGCTTGTCGCTACCACGTAAACGGGTCACAATTCCTAAACGATGCAGTGCCCTCGCACAATCGTAAATAAAGAAAAGCATGGCATAAGTACAGGATCGTAAATAAAACCTCAAACTAGTTTGTGGCCCCTAGAAATAAGATGAATCAAGCTCGGCTCGGGGGTCCCATATACCTCGGATGTGGATGTGGATAGCGCGCAAAAACAAGGAACAGGTATCAAGTACTCGGGGTCTTACGGGACACAAGTGGGCGTTCGGAAACCAAATGTTATCTATCACCCACCGATGCCTCTGCTTATTCAATTTTAGTTGTTAAACAGAAAGTAAAGTGACGATAAGTAAAACTAGATTCATCTCCAACATCAACATGCGGCAATACATCAGCAACTGTGGCATTTGACAACACGCAACATTACTTGAGCAAGCGACTACGACGCGCAAGTCCAACTATCTACCAGACAACAGGTAATAGGATGTGTCCAAGGCAATATAGGGCTGCAGGGAATATCACAGGTACGGAAACTAAAGCATCGCAACACAGATAGCAATAGATCAACAGGAGGGAATAAAAACACTATAAAGTTAAGATAGGTAGAAAGGGGGAGATGCTCGCCTGAAAACATTGTCGAAGGGTTCAACCGAAGATCGGGGCGAAGCTCACATCAACTCAACGGCCTTATCCGCGAAGAAGCAAACACTAGAATGAACACCGGATGCGATATTTAATACAACGGCAGAAGATCGGCATGATGCATGTATGATGGATGACATGGCAAAGGTGCGATGCAATTAGGTCATATTAAGCGGAACCGGGGTCCCGACATTATTTTAAACGGTTCAAGTTGTTTAGAACCCCCGCAATTTAAATGTTGTTTAACAAGGCAAAAGATATCACCGATTCGCTACACAAGTTTAAATGAGGCCGATATGAGACTAGATTTGCCCGCATATGGGCCCCATATTTAGTTATTAGGTGAATCGGCGGAAGGCCCCAAACCACAGATATGCATGCGAGTATGACATTTCAATATGCAATCAAGTTGTTATTATGTTATGAATTAGGGTTTCGGAAAGAGTTCACACATTAGAGGGGGTTCGACGATCTTGGGGATCCGGGGGTTCGGGGTTCGACAGGGTCCAGGGTTCGACGGTTCCGTTCTCGGACTTCAGGGTTCGACGAACTTGACGGGATCGTTCTCGATGAAGACCTTGGCGAGTTGAACTTGGGGTTCCGTTTAACGACCTTGGCGTCCTTGTCGGAGTTCCCGGTGGCGATGTCGGTCTTGGGTTCGGCGCCGGCGGATCTTGGCGACCTTCACGCTCGGTTCCTGGCGTGGCCCTTGGATCACCGGGACCGGCCTTCGGTTTCCATGAAGGGGAGCGTAGCACTCCGGATTATGGTCGATGGAGATCTCGGATGGCGCCGGGGGTTCACCGGATCTGTCTGTTCGATGTCGATCTTGGCGTCCTTGTTTCCATGATGCTGTTCTTTTCGACGGGGTCGGGTTACACGTGGAGAACTTGTGACTCCGACTCCATGTCGCAGATCGGCCATCTGGCGCACCGTCCATCAACTTACCACCGACCAAAACCGAGCGCCATCGAGCCGATGCAGAGCGGAGCGGGCACCACGCTGCAGTGGCGAGGCACGAGGGCGGCCAGCTCGCGCCGGTCGGCAGCTCGGGGAAACTTCAGGCGGGACCGCCGGGCGGGAGCGAGACACGGGGCTGGGCGGAGTGACCAAGCCGCGAGGTGGAGTGGGGCGGCCGACGGAGGATGGGGCGCGCGGTGAAGCTCGAGGAGAGCGCCTGCGGCAGTGGCTGGGTCTGGAAGGAGGAAGAGCCGGCGAGGAGGAGCTTAGGGGCGCCGGCGGAGCGGCTCGGGTGGTCGACACGGGCCGGGCCGGGCGAGGGCGACGCGGCAAGGCGTCTGCGTTCGGAGAGGGAGAGGCGGAGGGCGGTGGCCAGCGGGTGGTGTGGCGGGCGACGGGCGTGGAGGCGGATGGTGGCGAGGATGGCGGCGCGGCGAGCGGAAGGGCTGGGAGCCAGTGGGCCGGGCGGCGGCGGCGGAGTGGCGGCGGGGCGCGGGTTGTGAGGCGGAGGAGGCGGCAGGCTGTGGCAGCGGGCAGACGCGAGGGCGGTTCTTGAGGCGGGCGGATGGTGGCGAGCCGAGCTTGGCGGGGGGGGGCGCGGCTGAGGCGTTAGTAGCCGGAGAGGAGGCGGGAGGACGGGGCCAAGTGGCTGTGAGGCGAGATGAGCGCCTTGAGGAGGAGGAGGAGGAGCGGGGAACGCAGCAGTGAGAGAGCGTGAGTGAGGAGACGGGCACGGGGGTGGGTCCAGGGTTGGTGGGGCCGGCAGCGTGGGCAGGTGTGGGGCCCAGGTGGGTCAGCAGGCTGGTACCGGGCCAGGGGGGTGAGGGTAGCTGGGCTGGGTGCGTGTAGGTGGTCACAGTGGGTGGTTGGGGCGGTGGGGCAGGTTGGGTGAGAGGGATGCTGGGTGGGGCAGCTGTTAGAGAGTGGGGAGGGAGGGTAGATAGGGTTGGGGTGAGAAAAGGAGAGGTGGGATGGTGGATGGTGATGTGGCGGTGGGTGGAAGTTGGGTGAGAGGGTGAGGTGGCGGGCTGCGGTTGGTGGGTAGGAATAGATTGGGTGGGACTAGGATTTAGAGGGAGCTGTTTTCTTATTTGTGTTTGTTTGGTCCCGTTCGAATCAAACAAACCACTTTGCAAAAATAGTTTTTAGACAAATAGGACCTCCGATGCGATCGGGGTTTTGGTGTTTGAAAATAAGAGGGGCTTTGATACAATTCAAAACTAGGCTTTTCAAATAATGCAATCAAACAATGCATGATGATGACGATGCAATGCACAAATTCAACGCGATTTTCTAGTAGTGGTTTTGCGGGATGCCACAAGCGGCCCGGGCTAACCTTACATGACATCGTTCATGAGACTTGCTCCACGCTCGACATGCAACTTGTATTGCATAAGTGGCTTTGCGGGTGTCTGTCTCTCCCATCATAGTATATATTCAATTTACAACGGACACTTGATAGTTCAAACATCAACGTTGTGGTTCTTGTTCGTAATTTAGAACAACACTTATTGAAAGCCCCAAACCACGTAAAATATGCAAAGAAAATTAGAGGTGTCTAACTTTGTTTTGCAGGGGTGTGCTGTGATGTGATATGGCCATGATTGTGATTATATATGATGTATGCAATGTTCCTTATTGTAAGTTGGCAACCGGAAGGAGCCATATGGTTGTCTTTTAAATTACGTTAAGACCTACGTGTCTATTCAAAATAGTTGTAATAGTTGATGCTGGTGGACGACAACCATGAAGCGGCGCCATTGACCTTGACGCCATATCGATGATGATGGAGATCATGTTCGTGCTTGAAGATGGAGATCGGAAGCACAAGAAGAAAGGCCATATCATATCACATATTATGAATTGCATATGATGTTAATCCTTTATGCATCTTGTATTGCTTAGTTTGCGACGGTAGAATTATAAGATGATCCATCATGCACACAATTTCAAGTTTTAAAGTGTTCATACTTAGTAAGCACCATTTCTAAAGCTCGTTGTTTCGAAGCACCACGTGATGATCGGGTGTGTTAGATTCCGCGAGTGTATACAACGTGAGCAAGCCAGATTTGCTCATGCGGAAGCTAAGGTTTGATCTTGACGAGCCTAGAATGTACAGACATGGTCTCGGAACACGGATCACCGAAAGGTAAAGCATGAGTCATATAGTAGATATGATGAATATGTTGATTGTTCGCCATTGAAGCTACATCAACTCTCGTGATGATCGGTCTTGATGTGGTGGATTTGGTTCGTGCGATCAGTAAAACAATTTGAGGGATATTGTTTTGAGTGGAAGTTCACCTAGATTAATTTAACTATTAATAAGAACTCAATTTGTCATAAACTTAGTCTAAACTATTGCAAATATGTTATAGATCAATGGCAGCCCCTACCATCAATTTTAATGCGTTCCTAGAGAAAGAAAAGTTGAAAAACAATGGAAGCAACTTCGCGGATTGGTTCCGCAATTTGAGTATTGTCCTCAATGCTGGTAATTTGACCTATTTGCTAGATGCACCGCTGGGTGACCCGCCGGTAGCTAATGCTACCGATGAGGTAAAGAATTTTTTCCTCGCTCGGAAGAATCAGTACTCCACAGTTCAGTGTGCTATCTTGTATGGTTTGGAATCGGAGCATCAGAAAAGGTTTGAGAACCATGACCCACATGATATTGTCCGTGAAGTCAAAATGATATTTTAGGCTCACACGACAGTTGAGAGTTATGAGGCTTCTAAAAAGTTCTTTAACTGCAAGATGGAAGAGGGCAGCTCCGTCAGTGAGGACGTGCTTAAGATGTCTGGGCACGCAAGCAAGCTTCAAAGCTTGGGAATAGTGATTCCTAATGCTTTGGGGATTCACCGTGTCCTCCAATCACTACCACCAAGTTACAAGAACTTTGTGACGAACTACAATATGCAAAACATGGACAAGTCGTTGCCAGAACTCTTCTCCATGTTAAAATCTGCAGAAGTGGAGATCAAGAAAGAGCACCAAGTGTTGTTGGTCAATAAGACCACCAAATTCAAGAAGCAAGGCAAGTATAAGAAAAAGGGAAACTTCAAGAAGGGCGGTAAGAAAGTTACTGGCCGTGAAGACCAAGGCTAGCCTAAAGGCGTCTTGAGTGCTTTTACTACAAGGGAGAAGGCCACTGGAAGCGGAATTGCCCTAAGTACTTGGAGGATTTGAAGAACGGCAACATCAAGAAGAAAGGTATATCCGATATACATGTTATTGATGTGTATCTCACTAGTACTCATAGTAGTGCGTGGGTATTTGATACTGGTTCGGTTGCTCATATTTGTAACTCGAAACAGGTGCTGCAGAATAGACGGAAACTAGCGAAGAACGAGGTGATGATGCGCGTTGGAAATGGATCAAAGGTTGATGTGATCGCGGTCGGCACGCTACCTCTTCATATACCATCGGGATTAGTTTTATACTTAAATAATTGTTATTTCGTGCCTGCGTTAAGCATGAACATTATATCTGGATCCTGTTTATTGCGAGACGGTTACTTGTTTAAATCCGAGAATAATGGTTGTTCGATTTATATGAGTAATATGTTTTATGCACATGCACCTTTGATAGATGGTCTATTCTTATTGAATCTCGATTGTGGTAATACACACATTAATAACATCGAAGATAAACATTTGAAATTGAGCGATAACTCGACCTATATGTGGCACTGTCGTCTTGGTTATATTGGAGTGAAGCGCATGAAGAAACTCCATTCCGATGGACTTCTTGAATCACTTGAAAGATGCGAAGCATGTCTGATGGGTAAAATGACTAAGACTCCATTTTCTGGTATGATGGAGCGAGCTATGGACTTATTGGAAATCATACATACCGATGTATGTGGCCCAATGAGTGTAGCATCGCGCGGTGGTTATCGTTATGTTCTTACCTTCACGGATGACTTGAGTAGATATGGGTATATCTATTTCATGAAACATAAGTCCGAAACTTTTGAGAAGTTTAAGGAATTTCAAAGTGAGGTAGAGAATCAACGTAACAAGAAGATTAAATTTCTATGATTTGATCATGGAGGTGAATATCTAAGTTACGAGTTTGGCGAGCATTTAAAGAAATGCGGAATACTTTCACAATTGACACCACCGAGAACACCACAGCGTAATTGTGTGTCCGAACGTCGTAATCGAACTCTCTTAGATATGATTCGTTCTATGATGTCACTTACTGATTTACCGCTATCGTTTTGGGGTTATGCATTAGAAACAGCCGCATTCACTTTAAATAGGGCACCATCTAAATCCGTTGAAACGACACCGTATGAATTATGGTTTGGGAAGAAACCTAAATTGTCGTTCCTTAATGTTTGGGGTTGCGAAGCTTATGTAAAGAAGTTACAGCCGGACAAGCTTGAACCCAAAGCGGAAAAATGCGTCTTCATAGGATACCCGAAGGAAACTATTGGGTATACCTTCTATCATAGATCTGAGGGCAAGATTTTCATTGCCAAGAATGGATCCTTTCTAGAGAAGGAGTTTCTCTTGAAAGAAGTGACTCGAAGGAAAGTAGAACTCGACGAGGTTGTTGAACCTTCTCTTGAACTTGCGAGTAGCGCAGCACCGGAAGTAGTTCCTGTGATGCCTGCACCAATAAGAGAGGAAGCTAATGATGTTGATCATAAAACTTCGGTTGAAGTCACTACGGAACCTCGCAGGTCAACGAGAACTCGTATGTGACACCCCGGTTCTGAAAAGACCGTGGCCTCTATGTGACATGCCAATCCCTGGATCGGTTCATTGGCCCACAATAGAGTAAGATAGATAACATAGCAAAATAACCGTGTATCATGATCTACAAAGATCCAGAGTACCATTATTACAATATAAGCTTAGCATAAAGCTAGCTCAAATTATTCAGGTAGCAACATAACAAGTAAATCCTCCATTCTTCAAATTGCCCACAAGTGAACAAGTGCCGAGTGGAGTACCGTGGCCTATAACGATCAATCAGAATCGGAATAACCTGCAACATGAAACGTAGCAGCCCCGAAGGGTCAATACATGGAATGTATGGCAAGTAGAGCTAGTAATGGAGACAATAGTACTAACATCTACATGCATATTTGGCAAGTGGAGCCGTGTCTGGCTTGCATTTGCAAATACATTTGTCCTACTTTCATAAACAGTTTTTGATTTTCTTTGAAAATATCCCAATTAAGTTAACCCAACAAGATTAAAACAATTATGAAATTAGAATGAGCGAGAAACATGTCATGGAATCAATATCTAGCAACTCAGATGTCCATAACCGGGGACACGGCTAATCGATTAGATTATACACTCTGCAGAGGTTAGTACACTTTACCCATGTGGCTTGGCCAACCCAGCTCGTACCACCACTCTCATTTAGGGTGATGATAGGGAGAATACCAAGAAGAGACTGTTCGGGAAGTAGCTCCTCAATCCCGACGCGCACCGGTCCAACCTACCAAAATTTCTACATCTCTGGATACGCGGGTTCGAGTTACCACAACCTACTAAGTCCAACCAACCGCCCATTTCATTATTGGCACATGGTTGTACACGTAAGCTACACAATAAAGAAGCCAATCATTCTCTCTTGATGCCTGGGTGCCTTTCCGCAATGAAACCACCAAAATTTATCAATACCATCACACCCAGGGGATTCATTGATTAAGTTGTTTTTAGTTTTCACAAACCAATACTTTGAGAAAACAAGTATCAATGATGTAACCCAGCCCTCGTTCAACAAGCATGGCTAAGCACATCTACCAACGGTGGTTCATCTACGAAGAGGGTCCTACCACATAATAGGACATAGCATAGCGATAGTATCATCCTACACATGCATATACAAAATACACGACAATGCATTAAAAATAGTAGGACGATATCATGAACAAAGTAGCATCTACTTGCCTTGGTTGTAGCGGTCTGGAGCACAATCCTCACACGAGCAAGCGTTGCACTCAACACAATCTACACGATACAATTGCAATCATAAACAAACAATGCACAAGCATATGCAACAAATATGATGCATGAATGCAAGAACGACAAGTGAATTGGTGCTACAGCTGCACCACAACATCCTATACCATAACACTACCGATTGCATGCATGGAAAATAGTTTTAGCGCTAGGGAAACTATTAAGCAAAAGTAATGCCCACAACTAGAGCTAGAACTTAAATAATTCACTACCGGTAGTATACTGTTTGTAAAATCTTGGGAAAAATCTACCGCATAGGCATCGCTGATTAGAAACAGTACCATTTGGAATTACTCGAAAAGGAATTATAAAACTCCCCGAGTAACTAAAACACTGCAGAAAGCCATTAGACAAATACTGCAGAAGATTTTACTATAATCCTACCTTTTTAATTCACGATGAGATTCCCCTCGTTCATATGAGTTCAAGGACATAACACACGCGATTTTTGGAGCTACGGATATTTTTCTACGAATTTATTACTCCGAAAAGGCCACTAATTAGTTCGATTTAAACTATACTAAACCTGACAGTAAAAGTCTGAACCAAAGCTACAGAGAGATTCTACACGACTCACTGAACTCGTACATATTTTATTTGCAATTTTTGGCCAAGCGGTTGAATTTCTACGCAATTTACAAGATTCTACCGAAATCTGCCAACAAAAGGGATTAACGAAATTGACCCAGTCAACTATGTCTGTTTGACTGGTCAACTCGTCTGCTGACTGGGCGTCTGACTAGTCAACGCCTGGGATGATGACCAGTCAACGAACGATCTAAGACGCTAATCTGAGATCTGACGGTGGCTGCTGTCTTACCGGAAAGGGACGGCGAAACGAACTCCGGCGAGCTCCGGACGGCGGCGACGATCTCTTCCGGTGATGAGGTTTTTCCTGCGCGTACACACATGGTCAACTAACGGTCCGAAAAAAATAACATCGCGCGCAGTGCGGCGTCACGTGCTCTAATAACGCATGCGATGATGCATGCGGCGCTGGCAGCGTGCACGAAGCGGCGTCTTGGCGCGGCTGCGGCGGCGGCGACAACGGCTGCGGCGTAGCGGCGGCGCTTCGGCTGCAGCGGCGGCGGCAGCGGACTTCATGGCGCTTGCGTCTTGATGCGCAGCGGCGGGATGCGGGTGGCGGCGTGAGGCAGGCGGAAGCGGCGGCGGCGGCGTGTGTGCAGCCAGGTAAGCGGTGGCGCGGCGGGGCGGCGGCGTGGCGCGCATCTGCGGGCGTCGAAGATGGCCTTGTGCGGCGGAATAGGAGAAGGAGGAAGAGGGTGGCGGCGCGGACTGGGCGGCAGCGACGAGGTTGGCGGCGATTCCTCGGGAACCGCGCGCGGGGCGAGGAGATCGATGGCGGCGTGATCGATCGCGTGGGGCAGGGGTCGGCGGGCACGGGTTACGAGGCGGCGGTGGGTCCCTCTTTAAATAGTCTCTCGCGCGGAATCCTACTCAGAAACGGTCCAGAAGTTGACTCCAATTCGGAAATCGGTCCGGATTTTCGGACCGTTTTCCGGCGGTTTACTAAAACGTCCGAGTCTTCTGCATACGAACTTCGATTGGGGCGATTCTCGTGCCTACGGGTTCGTATCGTCGAGGGGAACAACCTTCAGTCGAAGTTTGAGCGAAAACTCGAACCTACAGGGGTGGTTGTTGCAAGTCCCTCTAAAGCTCCCTGCAGGAACCTTGTAGCGAAGCGAAGTAGGGTTTTGAAGATAGCGTTTCGCCGAACCTTTCTACTCGACGGTTTTGCATGGAAAGATATGATGTAATGCTATGAATGATATGCAAGACCAAATCTAAAATTTGGGATGTGACAAGACTAATCCCCTTAAGATGAATCTCGTCCTCGAGATTCGGCGCGGCTAGCAAATTGGTGTGAGTAGTCCTCTCGGATGTCATCCTCATGCTCCCAAGTGGCTTCCTCTTCGGTGTGGTGGCTCCACTGTACTTTACAAAACTTGATTGTCTTGGTACGGGTAGTCCTCTCCGCTGTTTCCAGAATCTTGACCGGTTTCTCCTCATAGGTCAAATCATTCTCCAGCTGAACCTCCTCTAGCGGTACAGTGTCTCTCAATGGTGTGTCCACCATCTCCGGATGGCACTTCTTCAGCTGGGATACGTGGAACACGTTATGAACAGCAGACAGAGCCTCGCAACTCAAGCGATAAGCAACTTCTCCTTTGCGTGCTAAGACCCGATACGGTCCAATAAATCGAGGTGCCAGCTTACCCTTAATTCCAAATCTCTTGATTCCACGAAGTGGCGACACTCTGAGGTATGCTCTATCACCTATCTCATACACCACTTCCTTGCATTTGGCGTCAGCGTAGCTCTTCTGCCTTGATTGTGCTACCTTCAGCCTGTCTCTAATCAAGGCGACCTTCTCCTCGGCATCCTTGATCAAATCAGGTCCAAACAACTGGCGTTCTCCTACTCCATCCCATAGTAAAGGTGTTTGGCACCGTTTCCCATATAGCACATCAAACGGTGATGTCTTGATGCTGGTTTGATAGCTGTTGTTGTAGGAAAACTCCGCATACGGTAAATTCTCATCCCAAATAGAGCCATGAGCCAAGGCGCAAGCTCTCAGCATGTCCTCCAAAATCTGATTCACCCTCTCGGTCATCCATCGATGCATGGGTGGAGCAATGCTAAACTCCAATCTAGTACCAAGCGATTCGTGCAGCTGGCGCCAGAAGTGTGAGGTAAATTGGGTGCCTCTATCAGATACGATACTCTTGGGAACTCCATGTAGGCACACGATCCTGTCCATGTAAATATTGGCCAACTTTGCACTCGTATAAGTCGTCTTCACTGGTATAAAGTGGGCTACCTTGGTCAAATGGTCGACCACTACCCAAATAGAGTCATATCCTGACCTGGTCTGGCGATCCTGTGATAAAGTCCATTCCCACTCTATCCCACTTCCAATGCAGCTGCAGGCGTAGCATGTGATCCTGGCGCTTCGGTGTTACGCCTTTACTCGGCTACATACATCACATAGGGCAATATGCTCGCGATGTCTCCCTTCATGTTGTTCCACGAATCATCCTTTAGGTCCATATACATCTTCGTATTGCCTGGATGTATGGAATATGGCGAGTCATGAGCCTCCTGCAGAATCAACTTCCTTATCTCGGGATCGTTGGGGACGCACAATCGATCTCCGTACCACAGGGTTCCTTGCTCATCCTCGCGGAGTTCCCTTGCTCGACCTTCCTTCATCTTTTCCTTAACTTCATCTATCTCTTTGTCTCCTATCTGAGCCTTTATGATCCTGTCCTGTAGCGTCGGTTGGACTTCCATTGTAGCCAGGTATCCTTCAGATACTACCTCCAGCCTAAGGTCCTTGAATTGCTTGCACAAATCCTCAGGCAATTCACCAATTGTCAATCCATTGGCATAAACCTTCCGGCTCAGAGCATCAGCTACTACATTGGCCTTTCCTGGGTGGTACTGCAGATTCATATCATAGTCCTTGATAAGTTCCAACCATCTCCTTTGTCTCATGTTCAATTCCTTCTGTGTAAATATGTATTTCAGGCTCTTGTGGTCGGTGTACACATCATAGTGCTTTCCCATTAAGTAATGCCTCCATACCTTGAGCGCATGAACCACTGACGCTAACTCCAAGTCGTGTGTGGGGTAATTCCGCTCATGGTGCTTGAGTTGTCGCGAGGCATAGGATACCACTCTCCCATCTTGCATCAGCACACTCCCAAGTCCCTGTCGAGAAGCATCACAGTACACTTGGAAATCCTTCTGTAGATCTGGTAAACACAGAATAGGCGCGGTCACCAGTCGACGCTTTAGTTCCTGAAAGCTGGCCTCACATACGTCAGACCATTCAAACTTCCTCTCCTTCTTCAGAAGTTCAGTCATCGGCTTTGCAATCTTGGAAAAGTTTTCAATGAACCTCCTGTAATATCCAGCAAGTCCCAAAAAGCTTCGAATCTCTCCCGCATTCTTGGGCGCTTCCCACTCAGTTACTGCAGTCACTTTGTTTGGATCAACAGCAATTCCTTCTCCTGACACTACGTGTCCAAGAAATCCAATGGTGTTAAGCCAGAATTCACACTTGCTGAATTTGGCATACAGGTTGTGTTCCCTCAGCTTCTCCATAATCAGTCTTAGATGTTTCTCATGCTCAGCATCATCCTTGGAATATATCAGTATGTCATCAATAAATACCACCACGAACTTGTCCAAATACTCCATAAATACCTTGTTCATCATGGTCATGAAGTATGCAGGGGCATTCGTTAGTCCAAAAGACATAACTGTATACTCATATAAACCATACCTAGTGGTGAAGGCGGTTTTTGGTACGTCCTCCTTCTGGATCTTCAATTGAAAGTAGCCAGATCGCAGATCGATTTTGCTGAACACCTTTGCCCCTTCTAGTTGATCAAACAAATCATTTATGTTTGGCAGAGGGTACTTGTTCTTGATAGTCACTTCATTCAGCGAGCGATAGTCCACCACTAATCTCTTGGTGCTGTCTTTCTTCTCCACAAATAGGACAGGTGCACCCCATGACGACGCACTAGGCTGAATGAATCCCTTTTCTAGCTGCTCTTTCAACTGTTTCTTCAATTCCTTTAGCTCATCCACATCCATCTTATATGGTTTCTTTGCTATAGGTCCTGTTCCCGGCATCAGGTCGATAAGAAACTCTACATCCCTGTCAGGTGGCATTCCTGGCAGTTCTTTCGGAAACACGTCGGGGTAATCCTTAATCACTGGCACAGTATCCATGCTAACCCCCTTCAGAGAATTCAACTTACACCTTCCTGGTCGTGCATCTGACTTGAATCTAATCCTCTTACCATCCGGGGGTTTGAGTGAAACAGCTCGCTGTGCACAATCTATGTGTCCCCCATGCATAGACATCCAATCCATACCCAGAATGACATCTAATCCCTGTGAATCCAGCACTACCAAATGTGCAATGAAGTTGTGTGTTCCAATCCTCACAGTTCAATCGCGGCATCCCGCGCTAGCTATCATATCTCCTCCAGGTGAACTCACTCTAATAGACCTTTTCATAGACTCAGTAGGTAACTTATACTTATCCACAAATGCCCTTGATATGAATGAATGCGATGCACCAGTATCGAAAAGTATAAGTGCAGGGTAAGTGTTGATTGGGAACTTACCAATCACAAGGTCTGGCTCATCTGGAATCTCCTCCACATTCATGTGGTTCACTGTGGCCTTCTCGTTGTTGTTTGGCTTTAGTCCTTTCCTCTTCGGACAGTTGTCGGCATAGTGTCCCTTCTGCTTACATTTGAAGCATGTCACCTCACTCAGATCCTTCTTCACAAAGCTGCGATCACGGTTGCGGTCATGTCCACCATGTCCTCCAGAGTGGTGAGAGTGTCCTCCCTTGTGGTTGTGGTGGCTGCTCCTATGGTTGTCATGACGATGTCCATCGCCTCCATTGTAGCGGCGGTCATGGCTCCCATGGTCACTCCCTCCATGCTTGGAGTATCCATCATATGAAGTGCGAGACTTGTGGTGTGATCCAGAGTGGTGATTGTTGTTCTTTCTCTTGCGGTTCTCCACCTGCTTGTGCTTCCCTTCCAAGATTCTGGCCTTGTCCATAAGCTCCTGGAAAGTGGGGCAATAAACCACAAGTAGATGTACTGAAAGCTCATCACTGAGGACATCCAAGAATCTCTCCCTCCTTTTTGCATCAGTGTCAACATCCTCAGGTGCATAACGAGACAGGTTGTTGAACTCCTCAATGTACTCGGCCACGGTGCGATTGGTTTGGCGCAAGTTGCGGAAATCCTTCATCTTGTGCTCGAACTCCACGAAGACACGTGGTTGGTCCTGAAACCTTCCTCAAACATTGCCAAAGATTCGGTATCCGGGTGGGTGATCTGAAAAGTGTCCCACCGAGGCGTTTGGTCCCTCCGACGTGAGCGGCAAACCTCACCTTCTCAGCATCAGTGTATCCGACAGTTACTAGATCCTTGTTGACTGAACGCAACCAGTCGAGAGCAACCATTGGTTCCTTTGCAGTAGAGAACTTAGCCGGCCTTAACCTCGGAAATCTAGTGAGAGCATCTCCCTGAGGCTGATTGTTTCCATTGTTGTTGTTCTGATTCGCCATGAACTGGGTCATCACTTGGGCAGCTGTACCTGAGATGCCATGAGTTGCTCCATCTCAGTGGGTTGGCGGCGGGGAGGCATCTGCGGTTCAACATAGGTAAGTTTAGAAAGAATCAACTACGACAATAGGATTTCTACCCATGCATATGATCAAACAACAACAAACAATAGCAGACAATCACAAGCAAGCAACACATCACCAAACAAGTGATCCAGCAACATCCCAGGTGTTATCCTAGCAGTATATACCTACTGAAATAGTTTTGCAAGAGTTGGCAATGGTTAACTAAACAATAGATCAACTAAACAACCAAAACAGCAATTCTGCCAGAACTGTCCAGCAGCGTTCACGAATTTTTACGCCTGACTTAAACTCGTCAGAAAATTTAGCTGATTTTTGTGCATATAGAAAAGAGAGTTTCGCATCAGCCCAATTTTTTTAAGATTTTTCCGAGTTACCAGAAAAATATTAAAAATCGCGTAGTACTGCTGTATCAGCAGAAAAACTGCAGCGAAAAACACACAGATGATAACCAAATTGCCATAACTCTTTCATAAAATTTGCACAAATAAATCCTGGGATATTGGGGTACACAAATAAGCAACTAAACACTTTTAAACTAACACGAACTAAGCTTTACAACGATCGAGACTAATCCTAACGAATTTGCCTAACGTGGACTAATTGGTGGACTTCTATCTACTTTTGAAGAGATTGAGGTAGGTCCTTGCGGTCATGCGTTGGCGTTTCGGCTCGCGGTACAACCATGGCGGCGGAGTATACACCTCTCCGGAACCATCACTTGAGACCTCAAATTCCACCTCCTCTGGATCCTCCTCTTCTTCTTCATCCTCAGCTGCAACTGCAACAGCTTCATCTCCTCCACCATCATCGTCTCCATCATCATCATCCTCGTCCTCATCATCATCGTCGTCTCCACTGTCATCATCATCCCCATTGTTGTCATCATCTCCATTGTCATCATCAGAGGGTGGATTTAGCTGTGCTTGGAGAGCGGCAATCTGGGCTGTCATAGCTTCAATGGTTTGGTCCCTTTCCTGGACGGTCCCTTGCAACTGTTGTATGTTCTGGGTATTCTCTTGCACAGTGCCATGAAGATGAGCTATGGTTTCATCTCTGGCTATCAGGGCAGTCTCCAGAACTCCCACAGCTTCATGCAAAGTGTCAATCTCCTGTCCTTGGACCACCATACCATTGCTAGTAAAGTCTGCAATCTCCTTTATCATCCTCACCTTCTCTGCTAGAGCTCCATTCTCCCTCTCCATGTCCTCTATGTGCCTCCGACGTGGCGGCATGTTGTTCCTGTCGCCCGGGGTAACTAGAATGTTCCCATCTTTATCACGCCTTCCATAGTCACGGTAGGGTGAATCTTCAGGCAGTAGGTGTCGGACATAGTGGCACTGGCGGGACAGGGCTTCATGTATGGCCAGGTTGATTCCAAGTCCCCAGTTGCAGTATGTCTTGGTGTAGACCAAGTGCGCGGGTTTTGGCAAGGAGGCATCTCTGAATATGAAGGTAGTGATCTCCCATGCATCCTCTCCATATCCATAGGTGTACAACCTTCTTCCCTTGAACATAGGCAGTGGCAATCCCAATGACTGAGAGAGCTGAGCTAACTGCCTTGCAAAGGGTCTTGGTGACTCCATGGTGACATACTCAGTCCTGACGTCTCCCATCTATCAAGTAAAAGAGGAAAGTGTGAGAATAGCATATGGTAAGAATTTACGAGGGTGAAAGGAATAAGAGGAAAGACAGAGTTAATTTAGGCTTTAATAATTCTATGGCTCCCTAATCCAATCCTAGGTCATGATCCTACAGTCGACACACGGGCTCTGATACCATCCTGTGGCACCCCGGTTCTAAAAAGACCGTGGCCTCTATGTGACATGCCAATCCCTGGATCGGTTCATTGGCCCACAATAGAGTAAGATAGATAACATAGCAAAATAACCGTGTATCATGATCTACAAAGATCCAGAGTACCATTATTACAATATAATCTTAGCATAAAGCTAGCTCAAATTATTCAGGTAGCAACATAACAAGTAAATCCTCCATTCTTCAAATTGCCCACAAGTGAACAAGTGCCGAGTGGAGTACCGTGGCCTATAACGATCAATCAAAATCGGAATAACCTGCAACATGAAACATAGCAGCCCTGAAGGGTCAATACATGGAATGTATGGCAAGTAGAGCTAGTGATGGAGACAATAGTACTAACATCTACATGCATATTTGGCAAGTGGAGCTGTGTCTGGCTTGCATTTGCAAATACATTTGTCCTACTTTCATAAACAATTTTTGATTTTCTTTGAAAAGATCCCAATTAAGTTAACCCAACAAGATTAAAACAATTATGAAATTAGAATGAGCGAGAAACATGTCATGGAATCAATATCTAGCAACTCAGATGTCCATAACCGGGGACACGGCTAATCGATTGGATTATACACTCTGCAGAGGTTAGTACACTTTACCCATGTGGCTTGGCCAGCCCAGCTCGTACCACCACTCTCATTTAGGGTGATGATAGGGAGAAGACCAAGAAGAGACTGTTCGGGAAGTAGCTCCTCAATCCCGACGCGCACCGGTCCAACCTACCAAAATTTCTACATCTCTGGATACGCGGGTTCAAGTTACCACAACCTACTAAGTCCAACCAACCGCCCATTTCATTATTGGCACATGGTTGTACACGTAAGCTACACAATAAAGAAGCCAATCATTCTCTCTTGATGCCTGGGTGCCTTTCCGCAATGAAACCACCAAAATTTATCAATACCATCACACCCAGGGGATTCATTGATTAAGTTGTTTTTAGTTTTCACAAACCAATACTTTGAGAAAACAAGTATCAATGATGTAACCCAGCCCTCGTTCAACAAGCATGGCTAAGCACATCTACCAACGGTGGTTCATCTACGAAGAGGGTCCTACCACATAATAGGACATAGCATAGCGATAGTATCATCCTACACATGCATCTACAAAATACACGACAATGCATTGAAAATATTAGGACGATATCATGAACAAAGTAGCATCTACTTGCCTTGGTTGTAGCGATCTGGAGCACAATCCTCACACGAGCAAGCGTTGCACTCAACACAATCTACACGATACAATTGCAATCATAAACAAACAATGCACAAGCATATGCAACAAATATGATGCATGAATGCAAGAACGACAAGTGAATTGGTGCTACGGCTGCACCACAACATCCTATACCATAACACTACCGATTGCATGCATGGAAAATAGTTTTAGCGCTAGGGAAACTATTAAGCAAAAGTAATGCCCACAACTAGAGCTAGAACTTAAATAATTCACTACCGATAGTATACTGTTTGTAAAATCTTGGGAAAAATCTACATTATAGGCATCGCTGATTAGAAACAGTACCAATTGGAATTACTCGAAAAGGAATTATAAAACTCCCCGAGTAACTAAAACACTGCAGAAAGCCATTAGACAAATACTGCAGAAGTTTTTACTATAAGCCTACCTTTTTAATTCACGATGAGATTCCCCTCGTTCATATGAGTTCAAGGACATATCACACGTGATTTTTGGAGCTACGGATATTTTTCTACGAATTTATTACTCCGAAAAGGCCACTAACTAGTTCGATTAAACTATACTAAACCTGACAGTAAAAGTCTGAACCAAAGCTACAGAGAGATTCTACACGACTCACTGAACTCGTACAAATTTTATTTGCAATTTTTGGCCAAGTGGTTGAATTTCTACGCAATTTACAAGATTCTATCGAAATCTGCCAACAAAAGGGATTAACGAAATTGACCCAATCAACTGTGTCTGTTTGACTGGTCAACTCGTCACGATCAAGGCGTCGACTAGTCAACGCTGGGATCTGACCAGTCAGCAAACGATCTAAGCCGCTGATCGAGATCGGCGGTGGCTGTCTTCTAGGAAGCAGACGGCGAAACGAACTCCGGCGAGCTCCGGACGGCGGCGACGATCTCTTCCGGCGACGAGGTTTTTCCTGCGCGTACACACATGGTCAACTAACGGTCCGAAAAAAATAACATCGCGCGCAACAACGGTGCGCATACGTGCATGCATGCACGCGCGTGTATGCATGCAATAACGCATGCGATGATGCGCTAGCGGCAACGCAGCGCGCGTGCAGGGCAGCAGCGTGCGGCGCATCTTGCAGCGGCGGCGGCGGCAAAGCAGCGCTGGCGAGGCAACAAAGCGGCGCTTCGGCGCAGCGTGGCGAGGCGGACTTCGCGGCGCTGCGGCGTCGATAAGCGGCGATCTGGTGGCGGCGGGGCAGGCGGAAGAAGCGGCGTGCGCTGGTGAAGCGGTGTGGCGCGCAGGCGGCGGCGTAGCGGCGGCGGCGTCGAAGATGGCGCGCGGCGCGGCGGCGGGAATAGGGAGAAGGGAGGAAGAGGGTGGCGGCGGCGGCGGCCGAAGAGCGGAGGGCGGCGGCGATTCCTCGGGAACCGCGCGCGGGGCGAGGAGATCGATGGCGGCGCGATCGATCGCGTGGGGCAGGGGTCGGCGGGCACGGGTTACGAGGCGGCGGTGAGTCCCTCTTTAAATAGTCTCTCGCGCGGAATCCTACTCAGAAACGGTCCAGAAGTTGACTCCCATTCGGAAATCGGTCCGGATTTTCAGACCGTTTTCTGGCGGTTTACTAAAACGTCCGAGTCTTCTGCATATGAACTTCGATTGGAGCGATTCTCGCGCCTACGGGTTCGTATCGTCGAGGGGAACAACCTTCAGTCGAAGTTTGAGCAAAAACTCGAACCTACAGGGGTGGTTGTTGCAAGTCCCTCTAAAGCTCCCTGCAGGAACCTTGTAGCGAAGCGAAGTAGGGTTTTGAAGATAGCGTTTCGCCGAACCTTTCTACTCGACGGTTTTGCATGGAAAGATATGATGCAATGCTATGAATGATATGCAAGACCAAATCTAAAATTTGGGATGTGACATCGTACCACTCCTGATTGGTATGATCCCGTTATGAGTGTCATGTTGGTGGACAACACCGATGACCCTGCGACATATGAGGAAGCGATGATGAGCCCAGATTCCAATAAATAGCAAGAAGCCATGAAATCCGAGATTGGATCCATGTACGAAAACCAAGTATGGACTTTGGTGGACTTACCGGATGGCCGGAAGGCTGTCGAGAACAAATGGATTTTCAAGAAGAAAACAGATGCTGATGGTAATGTTACTGCCTATAAAGCTCGACTTGTCGCAAAAGGGTTTCGACAAATTCAAGGAGTTGACTACGATGAGACTTTCTCACCAGTAGCGAAGCTAAAGTCTATGAGGATTATGTTAGCAATCGCTGCATATTATGATTATGAGATATGACAGATGGATGTCAAAACGACATTCCTCAATGGAGACATTGATGAAGAGTTGTATATGATGCAACCCAAAGTTTTTGTAGATCCTAAATATTCTAACAAGGTATGCAAACTTCAATGGTCCATTTATGGATTGAAGCAAGCATCCGAAGTTGGAATCAACGTTTTGATAAGGTAATCAAAAGCTTTGGTTTTATACAAACTTATGGAGAAGTTTGTATTTACAAGAAAGTGAGTGGGAGCTCTGTAGCATTCTTAATACTGTATGTAGATGACATATTGTTGATTGGGAATGATGTAGACCTTCTTAATAGTGTCAAGGATTATTTGAATAATAGTTTTTTAATGAAAGATCTTGGCGAAGCAGCTTACATATTAGGCATAAAGATTTATAGAGATAGATCGAGACGCCTAATATCATTGTCACAAAGTACATATTTGGACAAAGTTCTAAAGAGGTTTGGAATGGAAGATAGCAAGAAAGGGTTCTTGCCCATGTTGCCCAATACGACCTTGAGTAAAACTCAAAGTCCCGCAACGGCAGAAGATAGATAAAGGATGAGTAAGACTCCCTATGCCTCAGCCATAGGATATCTTATGTATGCCATTCTATGTACTAGACCCGACATTGCATATGCTGTTAGTTTGACTAGCAGATATCAAAGTGATCCAGGAGTGGATCATTGGACAGCGGTCAAAAACGTCCTTAAGTACTTGAGAAGAACTAAGGATATGGTTCTTTCTTATGGAGGTGATGAACAACTCGTTGTTAACGGTTACACCAATGCTAGTTGGAACACTGATCCGGATGATTCTAAATCTCAATCTGGATACATATTTACTTTGAATGGTGTGCAGTTAGCTAGAGGAGTGCAAAGCAAAGCGTTGTGGCGAGATCTTCAACTGAATCAGAATACATAGCTGCTTAGGAGGCTTCACAAGAGGCGATATGGATGAAAGAGTTCATTACAGAGCTCGGTGTGGTTCCAAGTGCGCTGGACCCAATGGCTATAAAGGTGGCATTGAGTGTTCGGAAAGTATGGGTTGAGGCACATGGATCAAGAGTGGGATTTGTCCATCCATATGACAGATAGATATACTCTGGGCCCTCTCGGTGGAATTTCATCCAATTAGCTTGCAAGCATGTGACTGGCTCATAAGGTATCACATATCACGGGAACGAGAAAAGAGTACTTATCGGTAATGAGGTTGAACTAGGTATGCAGAGATACCGACGATCAGAACCTCGGATAAGTAAACTATCATGAGACAAAGGGAAATTGGTATCGTATGTAAGTGGTTCATTCGATCGCAAAGTAATCGTAGAAATATGTGGGAGCCATATGAATTTCCAGATTCCTCTATTGGTTATTGATCGGAGAAGTGTCTCGGTCATGTCCGGATAATTCACGAACCGTAGGGAGACACACTTAAGGATTCAATGTTGTTTAGTAGATATGGAATGTTAATAGGGATACCGAATGTTGTTCGGAGTCTCGTATGGGATCCGGGATATCACGAGGAGATCCGGAATGATCCAGAGAATAAGATTCATATAAGGAAAGTCCGATTCTGGAGTTCGGGAAAGTTTCCGATGGTTTCATCGGAGAGGTTCTGGAAGGGTCTAGAAGGTTCACCGGACCGGAAGGGGAATGGTCCATGAATGTGTCATGGATATGTGGAATGATTGGATCATATCCTAGGTCACTTGGTGTTGGTATTTGTAAGAGAGAATTAAAGCTCTAAATTGAAAGTCAAACGGGAGGTTTGAAAAGTCAAGCTGGAACAATGGTTTCCTAGTGGAAGAAGAAACAAGTCCTTCTCTCAATCCAACTTGGGTTTGGGTTTAGATTCAAACCCACCCCTCCCAAGGCTGCCCTCCCTCTCATAAATAGAGGGCTGCCCTTCACTAAGAGCCAAGTCCTCCCCACACGCCCTTGGCATGCCCGCCATGTGGCCGTCGCTGCCGCCCTAGCCGCCGCCGACACCTCCTCCTCCTCCCGGTCATCTAAACCCTAGATCTCCGGGAAACCCTAATCCACCATAACTCGCACCGACTTAGGCGAAGTCCTGCGGGATCTTCCCTCTACTTTCGACACCACGCCGTCGTGCTGCCGGAGTCGCGAGGGGAGAACTACAACCTCTGCTGCCTGCTGGAACAAGGAAGAGGAAGGTCTTCATCGAGTACCGAACGTGTGACCGACTACAGAAGCGCTGCCGGAACGCAGCGCCGGAAGGATCGTCTACGCGATCTTGAGATCGGCAAGTGTATGACTACATCACCCACGAGAATCTGCTCTCGTTAACCACTTTGGAATCTTCTAGGGTGAGTGCTTCTATCGACTCGTTGCTACAATCTAGTAGATAGATCTTGGCTTGTTTGTGTGCGTGCGGTAGAATTTTTTTGTTTTCCATGCTACGAACCCCTACAGCCCGGCCACCAGCGCGCATTATCTCTCTCTCGCACACGAACGCCCAACCGCTGTGAAACTTCCCCTGCGCTTGCGCCGCCATTCCTACCTCGCCTCCGCACGCACGCCGCCGCCGACACGAGCTCTGCCACCACCGCAAACCCTAACCGTACCGCTGCCTCCGCCGCGATCTCCAGTGCGCGCCATCTCCTCTTCATACCACCGCGCCCGAACTCGACTAGCATCACCTTGCCTCCGCAGGCCGTGGCCACGACAGCAAGAAAAGGGAACATCGGCAAGCGCTCGTCCGCGTCCATGACGACCGACGCCCAAAAGCCGGGCAAGAAGGTGGCCACGCGTCAGCGCAAACAACCTCCTGTAGCTGCGCATGCACATGCGCCAACGCAAGCTTCCCGGCCACCACCACATCCAAGCGCACGATAATTGCTCGATGATTTGACAACAAGGTAAAAAACTCATCTTTCACATGAATATGGATGTTGGCATACATTGTAGTGTTGATTCTAGTGTTGGCATACATTGTAGTGTTGATGATGAGACATTCATGGCACACATGAATGTGGATGTTGGCTCATATTTCGCCACCGAGAAATAAAATGAAGGAAATGGCGAAGAAAAAGGAGAGTACATGGTGGATGAGCATGGTAAAGGTTTGATTGAGCCACCGGCTGGTAGGACGACCAACTACACCGCCGAGGAGAATAGGTTGCTTTGCCTAGCATGGTTGACGGTTGTCATGGACCCAGTGGTTGGCACCGATCAATCAAGAGGCACCTATTGGTAAAGGATGAAGGAGTACTTCGATGCACGCAACACAAGTGGCAATGAGCGCACCAATTGTTCTCTTTAGTCATGTTGGTCGGTCATAAACATTGATTGTCAAAAATGCGCCAGTGCTTTGATGGGGGTCAAGAAAATCAATCCAAGTGGCACGACGGCTGATGATAGTGTAAGTTGTTCATTGGGTGCTTCTATCTCATGTTTATGCGCATATTTTTGTTGATATCCGTTACTCATTCTTCTCTTATGTTCACCATGTAGAACAACATTGCCCAAAATTTGTTCAAGGATCAAGGGAGGAAAGAAAAGAAGGGGAGGAAAGTTCTTGGCAAGTCATTCGTGCTCCACCATTGCTTTGAAGAGCTAGGAAATGAAGAGAAGTGGAGAAACTGTGATGGGTTGGATGTGCACAACTTAGGGATGAATGCCACCGAAGCCGCCACAATCATAGATGATGATGGATTAAGTGATGAAAACAACAAGAGAAGCTCCACTCCTCACTCGGTTGCATTCACAAAGAGGCCCATGCTTGGAAGGAAGGCCGCCAATGAGTTGATGAAGGGGAAGAAGGCCGGTGATGATGACACAGAAAAAGCTATGGATAGGATGGCCAATGCAAGGTTGGAGTACAACAAAGATAAAAAGTTGGCAAGGACTATAGAGGCCGAGGCGCGGAGGGTGGCTTTGAAGGAGAGGATTGCGACCGCCGAGGAAAGGAAGTTGGATTGGAGGAGAAGAAAGTGGCCGCCACCGAGCAAGCGCGCCTATTGGAGGAAGAGAGGAGCCTCTTTACCATTGACACATCCAACATGGATGAAAATCAAAGAGAGTACATAAACCTTGCCCGTGATGAAGTGTTGGTCAAAAGATGGATGATGGCAAGCTACTTGAAGTCCCAGAGCGAAGGAATGAATGAATTTGGAGGCATGGGTGCATTTGGAGGCTATGGAGGCATGGGAGAGACACCGGGTACATTTGGAGGCATGGGAGCAACACCGGGGACTTTGGGAGGCTATGGAGGCATGGGTGACATAGGGCTCAAAAGCATGTGAGGCATGAGAGCACCACCGGGGGGATTCATGGCCTCCTTGGTGAACAATCCATCACCTTCTATCAATGTTGATGGCTATGGCATGGCCTCCATGGTGAACAATGCACCCGGTATGAATGTTGATGGCTATGGAGATTCATCACGCGCCAACACCACCCACATCACCGTCCAAGACTCCTAAGGATAAGAAGGGCAAAATGGAAGTGGCAATGCCAATGACTATGATGATGTTGACAAATAATGTGTCAACATGTGTGTTCAAGTCAAATTTGTGTTGAATTTGGTTGTGTGAAATTATCATTTGCATTTGAACTATGTCCTAATTTTATGTTGAACATGGTTGTGTAAAATTGGTGATTGTTGAGCCATTTCTTGTTGATGAGGGTTCTACTCGTCAATGCCCATTGTTATGGACTTGGGTTTTGGATAATATGTGGATGGTGGAAGTCGCGGAACGGTTAACAGGCAAGCAACACGGGGACATGAAGTTTACCCAGGTTCAGGCCCCCAGACGGAAAACCCTACTCCTGCTTGTATGTTCTTGATTACGACGGAACCAAAGATTACAGGGTTGCGCAGATGCATTCTGGCGTGGAGGTGTGTGTATGAGGTCTTCGATCTATTGTGGCGTAGCCTATATCGTAATATGTCCTCCTCGTTGGACCCTCCTAGCCTTTATATATGGGAGGCTAGGTCTCGGGTTTCAATTCGATTTGGTTATAAGTTGTATTCAAACTCTAGTCTTGAGCTTTCCTTGTCTTGTGCGCTTGGGAGTCCGTGTCCATATGGCCTTCATAGCAGCCGAAACATCATAGGCGTCATGGAACCTGGCAGGTCATCAAGTGGGCCTTCCGTCGGGATGGACCAGGTAGGCTAACATCGGGTACCCGTCGGGCATATCCATGTCAGTAGCCCCCGAGTGTCCATATGAAACGTAGATTCGGGTGGAGACTTAGTTGTCTTGAACCTTGCTTTTGGATGTCGGAGTCGAAAGTTGTGTCGAGTGTGAAGCACTTTACCCGAAAGTTCATCGGGCCATCTGAATATGTTCGGTTGTTGTAAAGGAGTCAGCATTATGGACTATAGGGTGCGCGACCAGCGCTCCCTATCGGAGTAGCCCCCGAGTGTGTGTTCGAGTCGTAGACTCGAGCAGAAACTTATAGTCGTCGGTTGCGCAATACGGTGATCCAGAAGTTCTTCGGATGACCTTGCATATGCCCTCAATGCCTTCATTTTTTAGAATGCGTGACCAGCGCTCCCTATGGGAGTAGCCCCCGAGTCCTCAGTCGAATCGTTGATTCGAGTGAGGAATCAAAGCGTGCCACTCAAAGATCTTCTGTGTGCGCGACCAGCGCTCTAATTTGGAGTAGCCCCCCGAGTGTCTGGCAGAGTCGTAGACTCGGGCAAAGACTCGAATCTTCTATAGTGCAGTTGTAGTCGACAATCTCGTGGGCGTACCACTGACCCAGAAGTACATCGGGTGCCCGACCAGCGCTCCTGATAGGATTAGCCCCCAAGTGTCTAGTCGAGTCGCAGACTCGAGTGGAGACTTATGCGAGGAGAAACCACTGACCTGGAAGTGCATCGAGTCAGCGTCTCACGCATAAGGAGCCAAGAGTCGACATAGCGGCATCGACGTTGAGGGTGAAGTTGACGCTTTTGCTTCTGTCAGGTGCGCGACTAGCGTCGCGTCTTTGTAGCATCAAGAGATGCAACCATCCGAGGAGTTACTCTACTCGAGTCTTGGGTGTATGGCGTAGCCAGCTGTTTTGTCGACTCCTGTTGGAGGACCCGATAGAATAGCTTGAGGCAGTCGACGACCTTGTAGGCTGTAGAAAATATAAATAATTGTGAAGTACTTGTATCTTGTAAAAAATATTTGCCTGTCGGCTTGTATAGTAAGATTCTCGTGCCGATCGAGTCGACACTTATGCACTGTATGCTAGGCCTTTTTGTTAGCCTGATTACTCTTAGTCTCAGTACCTTGTCGAGGCACTCGGAGTTGAAGGATTCGACGATCAGGCAGAATCAGCTACTCGGGCTATCGCGTATGAGGTGCTCGAGTGCGTGGAGCCGATGTCACATTAGGTTACTCGAAGAGGGCGCAGCCCCCGAGTGTTTCGAGTGCGAGCTAAAAAAGAAATAAGCTATAACTAGAGGGAAACTTAGCTTTATTGGTAGTTGCCGTGGACCAAGTTGGTGCGACCGCGAACGCAGTCGACACGGTAGCGAGTCACGCAGCGAACGTAGTTGACAGCAGACCGCAATTGTAGCAGCGATGGGTTCCTAGGATCGATGGCAACAACGGGTTCTGTATCTGAAGATTGTCGCAAACGAAGACCACACTGGGTCATCGCATCCGAAGAATGCAGTGGATCATCACATTCGAAGAATGCAACGGGTCACCACAGCCGAAGGCCACACAGTTTGTCGGAGCCGAAGACTGCAGCGGGTTGCTGGAGCCGAAGGTCGCGGCTGGTCGCCTAAGCGGAGGGAGCCCTCGAGCCCCCGAGTCGTTGGAGCCGAAGATCGTAGAGGATCGCCGGAGTCGAAAACTGCAGGAGGTCCTAATATCGATGCCAGACCAGTAGTCAATGTGGCGGTCGAGATTTGTGCAGCGGACATGTAGTTGACATGGCAACGGATCACGTGTCGGACGTAGTCGACGCGGCGGACTAGAGTCGCGTGGCGATGAAGGGTTGCCGCATCCGAAGATTGTAACGGGCCACAACAGTCGAAGACTGTATCGGGTGGTCGCATCCAAAGACCGCATTGGGTCGTCGCAGTCGAAGACCGCAGAAGGTTGCCAAAGTTGGAGCTGATGCAGTAGACGTAGTTAACGTGGCGGACTGGAGTCATGCGGCTCCTTGTTTAGACGGATGGATCCGATGCGGTGGACGGAGTCGACGTGGTTATCAGGTCACCGTCGGAAGAAGTTGACGTTGTGGATCAGGAGTTGCGCGACGCTCGGGGTAATTTAACGATAAATCCACACTTTACTTACCTTTTGCACTGATTTTTTGCAATGACTTGGATTGATGACCTTATACGTGTATAAGTGCAAGGGCCATGCTAGCTATCTTTGATTGACCTTTTTTCTTCCTTCTCCTTTTGGCCTTTGACCGAGTTTCACGTGTAGTACCATGAAACATGCCGTGTGATGATAGTTCTCCAAATTTTTCCTTTTTCCTGGCTTATCTGAACTGACGTAAGACACATCTGTTGCAGCTGAATTAGCGGGTTGGACCATCCTGAAAACATCCGATGTCTAGATGCGTATGTATCGTGTTGACTGAGAACGCATTGACAGCATTGAATTTAAACTGATCTACGTCACATTGGCAGCATTGAATTTAAACCGATCTACGTGTTACTCAGGAAAGCGTTATACTCAACAAGGCCGATCCGATCTGGACTTGATCCTCCACATTGTCTGCTGGTTGATACATCCACTTCTCGTCGATCGCGCACAAAATCTTGTAAGAACGTCTTTGTTTTGTCGAAGTTGAAACGTGAAGAACTATGAACAGTCTGCTGCGCACGATATGCGCTGCCACGACCTGCCGATTTGTGGATCGGCTCTTCGAAAACTGATGAGTTGTAGATTGTTGATGATGAAGACGTCCGATCTCGAAATCTTTGCGGGTGGCCGGCGAGTGGGTGATGAAGTCGCAAGCTTCAAAGAGGAGATGATTCTTCATCGTTGATGTATCGTAGATCGCTTCGGATGGGACCGTCATGACCGCACGATCAGTGTCCCCAGTTCTCACGGACGGCGCCAATTGACGAGGGTTTAACTCGTCAATGCCCATTGTTATGGACTTGGGTTTTGGAGAAGATGGGGATGCTGAAAGTCGCGGAACGGTTAACAGGCAAGGAACACGGGGACACGAAGTTTACCTAGGTTCAGTCCCCCGGAGGAAAAACCATACTCCTGCTTGTCTGTTCTTGATTACGACGGAACCGAAGATTACAGGAGTGCACAAATGCAATCTGGGGTGGAGGTGTGTGTATGAGGTGTTTCGATCTATTGTGACGTAGCCTATATTGTAATATGTCCTCCTCGTTGGACCCTCCTAGCCTTTATACATGGGGAGGCTAGGTATCGGGTGCCAATACGATTTGGTTATAAGTTGTATTTAAACTCTAGTCTTGAGCTTTCCTTGTCTTGTGTGCTTGGGAGTCCGTGTCCATATAGGCTTCATAGCAGCTGAAACGTCATAGGAATCATGGACCCTGACAGGTTATCAAATGGGCCTTTTATCGGGCTGGACCAGGTAAGCTAACATCGGGTACCCATCGGGCATATCCATGTCACTTGTTACATTTATTTTGTTTTGTTTGATCTTGTTGACGCATATATACGCGGTGAAAGTTGTTTGCGACGGTGTCGTGCGCTGTATTTTGCCACGTCCGCTGGGGAGCGATTTTGGCTCTATTTTTGCACGCCGCTTTTAGCGCTTCCGTCAGAGGAGAAGCACAACGACAAAAGGATTAAAAAAAGAAAAGAGGGAATTCCTAATCCAATCAAAAAAACCAATTTGGCGCCTTCGGCCTTACTTAAAACAGAGTACTTTCTTTAGAAGTAGATTATTGATTATGAGGGGAAAAGGTTTCCCCCACGGTGCTCGGGCAGTGGCATACAACTTTGGACCTAAGGGCCGGTCCCGTTACCTTTCATAATGGGGGATCCCCGTTGGCAACAACCACGGTAGTAGTTGCGGAACTACTGGGCCAACGTCATAATCCATATTGGATTCCCTAATATATTAAAGAAAAAAGGAGTAATCGAAGAATTAGAGAAAGATCTACAAGAAAGAAGTCAAGATCGAAACCGATAGCATTGACATTTCTTTGTTCCATATTCATGCCTATTTATGGTGGTGAGTGCTTCCACCTCTACCCCCCTTCCTGTTGAGCCTAAGAGTGCTATTATGTCCGGCGGCGGACTCCATCAATCTAAGGTTCTTTCTCTCACATAATTTCACCCGCCCGTTCTACTTCCGTGCCGAAGTAAATGGGATTCGAACCCATCAATCACTAACCGCATTCTTGCAATTTATGTGCGGTTGGCATCTATTTTCGATTTTGCAAGAGTTGACTCGTCGGGCATGCTTGGCCTTCTTGTCGCCTTCCTCTTCCTTCTGCGCAGATACTTTTGATCCACTCCTTTCCTATACCCGGCGGTCTGGAGAAAGCAGCAATCAATAGGACTTTTCTAATCCTCCATTGGAATAGGCGCTGATGGGGCAGCGATATGAAGCAAAGAAGCCATGTGTCTAGGAACCATTTGCGCCGGGAAGAAGGAGGATTTAGGGAAATTCGCGCACTAAAAATGAACCGCGCGCGCTGTATAGCAATTTTAGCGCGCGGTTTTTCTAGTGAGTGCTGGAATTGCTCTTAGGAATTAGCGGAATGCGGATGCCGTTTAGCTCCATTCTCCAGCCGCTGCTTGGGAGGCGGTAGTCCGAAGGGTACATTTAGCATTTGCATTTGGGCGAGAATATCTGAAGCAACGGTAGACGCTGAAATCTAGTGGCACCTGTAGTATCAGTGAGATCGGATACGTAATTTTTCTCATTAAAACAGGAGTTTTGTCCAGTGCTACTTCTCTTTCGCGCAAGCATCTACCCACTCTCATGGATTTATACTTAATTTTTTTCGAGATTATGTCAAAGGCATATACCTTATCTTTATAGAAGAGAGCAAAACATGTACATGACATCAAGATCAGTTGAAAACAACTGAAATAAAAAAAAACTCCACACACTCACACCCCACAGCTCTAAAGCCTACTCTCTCACGGCATCCAGACTACCTTCGGGTGTAGCTAACTCCCACAGCTTGTATTCTTCTCCGATCCTCCTGATCAGCTGCTTCGAGTCACACTGCTGCTACACATTGCCGAAAACCCTAGCGTTCCTCTGTTTCTAGAGCATCCAAGCCACCAGCACTATCAGCGTCTCAAACCTACACCTATCCACCCTTCTAATCCTCTTTCTCGTCTCTGTCCACCAGCGTGTTAGGTGGCTCCTCCAGCTGCAGCACCGCCTGTCGCAGACAACCAAGCCAGACTATTCTCGCGTAAGGGCATTGAATCAAGGAAAAATATAACGCGAGGCGTCGCGCGTGTGGCGTTTTGTGCGACAGGTGACGTCAGGGCAGTTCTCTCCCCAGCGTTAATTTTTCTATACAGCGCCCGGTCGTGGCCTACTTGGCACAGAACATGGGACCAAACTGTCTGTCACACTGTGTTTGAATTTGGGTGGGTGTGTGTGTGGGTGGGTGGGGTGGGGGGTGGGGGGGGGGGGCGTGCCATCCGGAAAATCAATTCAGGTATTTTTTTTGTCCGCACATTCGCTCGAGAGTGGTTTGCACCGAGGCGACTCCGCCGGCGACGCCTTCGCCGCTCGCTCGCTGCTCGCCGTCGCCGACCGACAAATCCGCGCAGCCCTTGCAGTGGTGAGTTCATCCCGCATCTCTTTTACCCTCGCTGTCCTGAATCGGCCTTTTGCTCCGCTGCCGCCGATGCGCTCTGCTCCCACCACCGCCGATGCACATTTTGTGAGTTGTATGCAGTGTCGATTTTGTGACCTGCGACGAAGGGGGGTAGCTCGTCGTTGTGTTTCCGCCGCTCCACCTCACCAATCCCCTCCCCCTCTCCCCTCCCCTCCCCTTTTTCCCGGTGTAGGGGCGACGGTTTTGCTAGTTTGCGATGTGTATACGATATATGGTTATCCGAGATTTTTTGGTTTGAGTTCGCGTCTGTATGATCTGGCATATTGCTTTTGTAGATGGTCGATTTGCTTTGTAGTTGGTTGATTTTGCGTTGCCTCACTCAACTCCCGTCGGTGCATGATAGTTTTTTGTTGTCCGATTGGTCATTTGGGTGGGTGGTTCTTCGTTTTTGGTTCTGATTAGATGTTTGAGTCCTAGTTTTTTTTGTTCTGATTGTGGTAGTTTTTGATTTTGGTTCTGTTGGGTGGGTGCAAGTAGTATGTAAAGTGTAAAGTGCAAGTGTAAATGGGTAAGCCAAGTGACAGAGGGGATTCAGTTCATATGCAAGATCCATAAGGAGTTTTTTTGGGGTTGAAATGAGTGTGTAGGTAGCAAGTGGTTGAGGATTTTGTGTGGTTGTTTTTCATCAAGTAAGAATTAATCTGTTTTTCATCAAGTATGAATAATTTGGTAGTCATTTTAAAAATAAATTGGTAGTTTTGTTGTATATAATCTGATAGTTTTTTATAAGGAAAGATATGTTGAATAAGCTGCTAGTTGTTTATATATAATCTGGTAGTCATTCAACAATAAACTGGTAGTTGTATGTACATATTTTGTTAGTTGTTTTATAAGTAAACCTTTTTTAAGGAATACGATGCTAGTTGTTTTATATATAATCTGGTAGTCACTTAAAAATAATCCGATAGTTGTGTGTATTTAATCTGATAGTTCTTTTTGTATATAATCTGGTAATTATGTTTTCTGTAAGTAACCTGATTTTGGAGGTCATTCTTTTTAGTTAGTAGAGATTTGTATTTAATATGGTAGTTCAACTATGAAGAATCTGTTAGGCTCTCCTGCATAATCTGGTAGTCATTTTTATTATGAGCAACCTGCTAGTTGTTTTAATATAATTTGGAAGTTTATGTATACAATCTGGAAGTTTTTGTATATAATCTGGTAGCTTGTATTTTCTAGATAACCTGGATGCTATGGCTCGGAGAAAGGAAAAACAAATGGATGCTATGATTGCTCGGCATGGAAAAGTTGCAAGAAAGAGGCGTATTGTAAGTTGGATGTGTTGTAATATGAATATTTTTTGTTAAGCTACTTTTTGTTATGTTTGTATCAGCATTTAGTTTACGAAAAATCTACTAAGAAGCACTACATGTAATACTATATCATTTTTATCTTGAAAACCTGGTAGCTATGTCAAATTAACATGATAGTTGTATTTAAAATTCTAGCAATTGATTTTAAAAACCTAATATGTGTGTTAAATTAGCCCGGTAGTTGCATTTAAAAATCTGGTAGTTGATCTTAAAATTTTGGTAGCTATGTCAAACTAATCTGATAGCTGCATTGAAAAATTCTGGTAGTTATGTCAAACTAATCTGATAGGTGCATTTAAAGAACCTTTTTCCTGTTTTCATCTTTTTCTTGTTCTCATGTTTTGTTGATAGGTTTTCGCGGGGAACGGAACAGGTCCTCGCTGGCACCTATCTTAAAGTTGTACAAGAGTTTAACTGACGATCAACGCAATGCCATAGTATCCATGGGGCATGGGAGTTTCCTTGATATTAAGTGTGAGCAGTTGCACAATCCTGTCATTTATTGGTTTGCACAGTGTTACGATCCGGCTAGGCGATCTTTTGTAATCCCTTGCCGTGGAGTGATCCCTTTGACAGAGGAGTCTGTTCATGATATGATTGAGCTGCCATGTGGACAGCTGGCTGTCAAATACTATGTAGATTATGATTTGGAAGCTGAGATTGCAGGAAGGTTTTTTCTTGGTAAAAGTAGTAGGCCAAAAGTTTCTGAAATTGGCAAGAAGATAGTTGAGTACAAGGAGGCGGATGAAACATTTAGAGAGCTTTAGATGTTGTTCATTACATCGACAGTTGTTGCTCCTACTACTGATACTAGAATGAGTAACAATGTTATCCAATGCTAGTAAGTCACTATTTGTTACATTTTATAGCTCCTTTTAAATTCCTTTTGAGTTTTATACATCTCTATATACATGTTCCTATTTTTTTAATCTTGTGATCTAATGTTTTTATTTAGGAAGATGTAGGGGAAGCTCAAGAAATGAATATGTGCAAGTTTATTGCTGATGAACTACACAAGCATCTATCCAACAAAAAAATACACAAAAGGGTGTTTGTTGTATTGCATGGTAAGAGCTCCTATTTTTTTTGTTGAAAAAGTAAATAGTTGGTAACAACTGGCCATGTATTCATATACAACAACCTTTTTTACTTTTTACCTGGCATCCTATAGTAATTTTTATGGCAGTCATGTGTTTTTTTTCCTGGCAGCCAAGGCAATTTTATCTGGTAGCCACATAGATTATTACTTATTTACCTGGCATCCTAGTGTAATTTTTTGTGGCAGGCACGTGTTTTTTCTGGTAGTCAAGACAATTTTATCCGATAGCCAGATAGCCATATCATTTTTTTACTTGGCATCATAGTGTACTTCTTTTGTGGCAGCCATGTTTTTATTTGTGAAAGGCAAGACAATTTTTATCTCGTAGCCACATAACGTTATGATTTTTTTGTCAAATTTGCAGTTGCGATACTTTTCTGCTCTCGATACCGATGATATGAATCTTGGGTTTGAGCATGCACGGTTTGCTATTAATTGCTGGACTAAAGATGCAATCGATGTCCTTGGTAAAATGGATGCGCAGGAGTTTGATTCAACCGTTTTTGGATGCATGAAGGTTAGGAGTTCTTGTGTTTTGCCTTTTCTTCGTTCCTTTTTTGTGCTTCTTTTACATGTTCCTGTTTTTTTATGTGTTTATGTATCATCACCATCTACACATTTTTTTGCAGCTAAGGGAGGAATTCAAAGATGATTTTGCTAGGGAAATGGGTCTTTTGGGGGGCAGATGGTTTTGATGCTTGGATGAATCTTAATATTCATGCTACATGCAAGGAGAAGGTGCTGATATTTTTATATTATGTACTAGCTAATTAAATTCATGGTATGAAACTATTTTTGTTGTCTAACCTAGTACCTTTTTTGCAGCAAAAGATCAAAGCATTCAATCTCATGCAGACTTTTGCATCTGGGCTTAATAGTCTTTTGAGCAACCTTATTTAAGGTTTGACTGAGTCAGATGAAACAGAAGAAAATAAGGGAGCTGCACATGGTGATGCTCAAGATCCAAATGCAGATGAAGAAAATGGTTCTTCTTCGTCAGATTCAGATGAGGAAAATGAGAGAAATGAAGATGAGGAAATAAATGAGAGAAATGAAGATGATGCAGAACCTAGTCACCGTGCAAATGAGAGAAATGAAGAGGATGCAGAACCTAGTCATCATGCAAGCACTAGAATCATTTCTCAAGCATATGGAACACCAACCAAATCCAAATCAGCGACTAGTACAAGTGCATCTCCTCCTGCTATGCACTCTCAAATCAAGGTTCCCTCATTTAGTGACACTGATGCTTCCGACGGGAGTGAAGGACATGCTTATTTTGCTGCTGATTCCCTGATGGATTGTATCCAACAAGCTGAACAAGAAATAAAGGGAGATGCAACATGTCTTGTAGCAAGGCTAAGTTCCATGAAAGAGCAGCCACTTAAATCAAGAGCCAGTGAATTGTATATGCATGACAAGATCAAGTGTTTAGTTGTAGAAGAGCTCGGGATCCCTATCAACAAGTGTTCTGAAGCAGGAGACCCCATTGGCACAAACAGTTCAACAACTGAAATTGAAGAGAATGTTTTGAAGAATCCACAAAGGAGGTAAGATAGTCCAATTGTTTATCCTGACAACCTAGTGTAAATTGCATGGCAGTTATATCTAAGTAATCTGGCAATTGTGTCTTCTTTTTTTTGCCAACTCCATGTTTGTTGAAACCTGGTAGTCAAATATTACTTACATGATAAATGTTCACAATGAATATGGCAGTTAAACCTTCTATTACTTTTTGGCATCAACCTGATAATCCAATATATTTTTTCTGGCAGTAACAACTATTTAATATGGAAATTAAATTAATCTGGAATTTTCAACCTTGTTTTTTCAATTTTTGTTAAAATTATTTTTACCTCTGCCATAAACTGATAAGCTAATGTATTTTTTATGGCAGTAGAAACTATTTAATATGGCAATTAAATACTTTTTTCTTTTTTCTACAACTCCATGTTTGTAAAAAACTGCTAGTCTAGTTTTTTTACATGATAATTGTTCATAATTAATCTGGCAATTAAACCTTGTTTTACTCTTTTTATACTACAGCGCTGATTCAAAGAAGGTTCACGAGCAGTCCGGGGGTAGCAATAAAGCACTAAATTCTCCTGTATCTGAGATGTGAATACCTATCAAAGGTGTGCTTTTTTGACTCTTATGGGAGTTTTTGCAATCAACTTTTTTTCCTTATAGTATGTAAGATATATAGTTTTTTTTGTCTAACATTCTTTTTTGCTTTTTTTGCCTGTAGGAAACGGCGTAGTTTGTCAAGCAACACACCTTCAAGGAAATCTCCTAGGCTTGCTCAGATTCAAAATACGAAGAACCCCAGTACTGATCATGTTAGTGATGCCAAGTGCAAGTCTACTAGCTTACCTCCAACCATCGAGGATGGGAAGAGTTCAAATTCAGCTTTTGTGGTGTCCCCTATAGTTATCAACAATCAAAAAGATACCACTGCTGCGAGGATCCGTGATGGGAAGTCAATGATCACTGCTATCCCAATTTCCCCTGCCGCCACAAATATGCCACCAGTTAGCAATGCTGCAACACTTTCTGTTGGCAGCCAAAAAACAAATTTAGGCTATGGAAAAACAAGGCCAATGCAATCCAAATATCACCAAGTGTTGAAAACTTGAAATCAAAAACATTTGTAGCAAGTGAGAACATGTGCAGACCATGGTGGTTTCACCGGTAGCACAAGGTACATTCCCTAGGGGTAGTAACAGCTATTACAGGCCATGGAAGTTGTCCCCTTTAGTTGGTGCTTAATTGGGAATTCCTGGTTTTCTTAGTGGGCAACCAGTTGCAGTACCAACAAAAATTCAAGAACTTGTTAGAGGTTTGTCTGAATCAGTAACAAAGCAAGGAGTGTTGCCTAGGGTTGATGAAACACAGGCAAGCACAGCAGAAGGTACTTCTAGGAAAAGGAAATATATGGATGTAGGAGGTCCATCTACTATTTCAAACAGAGATAACCGTTTGGGAATGTTTACACCTCCATCTTTCAACTTGGGTTTTAGTTCACAAGAAGATTCTGGTAATGATTCTCCAATGGATTGCACAATCTCTATCAAGGAACATTCGATGCCCGTATTTGCGCAAGATGTTGCTCCAATAGCTTGGGAAAACCCACAAGGTAACCCCTTTTGTTTGTATTGAGCAGTTTCTGTTAAGCTATGGAATTTTCTTAGTATGATAATAAACATGCATGGTATTGTATAAAGCAAATATTATGCTAATATCGAGTAATATAAACCTTTGTAATTTTGTTTTTTCTCTCAATTTTTTGCATCTGATAACTATGTGTTCAAAACATGGTAGTGATCACCTTTCGGTAAAACTAGGAATAAAGTTTAATCATTTGGTAACCTAGTTTAAATAATCTGGAAGCCAATATTATTTAATTAGGTAGCCGCATTTTTTGCCATAATTTGTGTGCTATGATCAAGTTTTTTTACATGCGAGCCAAGTGTATATAGGATAACTGTTTTTGATAATTTTTTTGTTGATGTACATAGAAGTAGCAAGCAAAACTATTGAAAAAACATGCACTGACTCTGATTTTGAAGAATTCAAGCTGTCAAAGGAGCTAGAAGATTACATACTCAATAAAACTGATTTCCTTAGTGAGGAAGCTACGGCAGAGCTTAATAAGTATGAGGATTATTGTAAAGCATTCTCGAAAAGGAGGAGAGAGTTGATAAAAGCTGCAGCCCCCTCAAGCACCATGGATGGTACCGCAGTTCAAAGCACAACACCGAAGGTGCAAGCTCACAAAGTGAGGGTAAAAAATGTGTCCCATTTCCTGGTGTCTCCTTTTGATAACTTGATCAAAGTCAATTCAGACCAGGAGAATGTATACCAGAAGATAATGTTGAGCAGCAAACATGCAAGGCCAAGCCAATCCAACTTGAAAAGGTAAACATAATATATGTTTTCTAGTAGTTGTCTTTTATATATTCTGGTAGTTGTTCTTATATAATCTGGTAGTTCAAATATATATGGCAGTTATTTTTGTCACAGTTGTTCAAATATATATGGTAATTGTTCAAATATAATTTTTTAGTTGTTCACATTTATCTGGTAGCTATTCCACTAAAGAGAAAATCTAATGGTAGCTACCACACGCCGTACGGAACCCGAGCCATCCTTTCGCACGTATGTGGTGCCCCGGGTTAGCACGTCCATCCACTAAACACATTTAAGCTGGTAGCTGTTCAAACTTAATCTAGTAGTTGTTCCTCTTTTATTATGGTAACTGTTCATTTTTAATCTGGTAGGTGTTGTTTTTATCCTTTTTAACATGGTGGTTGTTCATGCTTAATTGTTTTTATTCCTTCTTTTTTAAACTAGGTACCAGATTATAAAATATACGGACAACTAGGTTGTAACAGGTGACTTGGTTGATTTTATACACATTAGGGGTGAATTATCAAATCACTGCATGGAAGTTGGTATTGAGTACATGCGCCGTACAAACAAAGTGGAGGGGAAGATGATAATGCCATATCAGCTCTCCACTTTTTTAATTATTGGATAGTTTGAGAAGAAGGTTGTTGTTTCTTATTTTAAAAGAAGATCAGATTACTCCCTCAATGTAATGAAACAGGTTAGCAACTAATCCGAAATTAGTAGCAATCTTTTAATTACCATATTAGCAGTGCTAAGTTGCCTGTTTTTTTCCTTTTTGTGTGTTTTCATCAGGTTAATTACCATATTACCAATGCTAAGTTGCATGTTTAATTTAGAGAAGTTGCCTGTTTAATTCAGATTAGTTACTTGTTTTTTCCTTTTATGTGTGTTTTCATCAGGTTAATTATCATATTACCAATGCTAAGTTGCCTGTTTAATTCAGAGAAGTTGCCTATTTAACTCAGATTAGTTACCTATTTTTCTTTTGTCTTTTTTGTCCAGATTTCTTTCCCGGTCCTTGAAGAGGTTAGCAGAGGAACTAAGGAAGGCAATCACTGGTATTGCTTGTCTATGAACTTTTAAGCTGAAAGGTTTGAAGCACTTGACTCCATGTGTGGAGAAGGGAGTGAAAGTCTCACTAAACATGCAAACGCTCTAATCAGTAAGAACAAGGCTTTATGGCAAATTCATTATGCCACCTCAAAGGTCCAGATACAAGATTGGGAACTTACAATTGTCAATGTGCTAGTGCAGGAAAATATGTATGTCAACTTTTCCTCTGTCTTTTTATTTCCAGATTAGGATTTCTGAATTTTTTATACCGCAGTTTCAGTTTCCAGATAATATTGATGTGTTTTTTGTTTTTCCCCTTGTAGTTTCAATTGTGGTTTTCATGTGCTGTACAACATCGAGTATTGAGATGGGCAGAACATCCCACAAATTGGCAAAGGTGATGCTTATAAACCGAGGAGGATCATACCATACAAGTGGATCACTGCTGATTTCAATGAGGAAAAGGATAACTGGAGGAATAATTTAAACAACAGTGTGATACGATAAAACTACAATTCTCCATACATATATGAATATAGATGGAAGTAAATGGGTCATACATTCGCATTGTCTTTTACAACATGAAACAACAACAAAATGTAGACCATTAGTAATTGTTTATGTGGTAATCCAGAGGGCTTTTTTTTAATTCTGGTTTGGTAGCTGCGATCTTTCTGGGCATGTTCTTAAATCATGTTCTGTCGAGCCACATTGTTTGCATACACGGAGTTCCTTCCTGCCAATGTTCAGTGCATTCTCAAATGCATACTTTCTCTTTCTTCCTTTTGTGTTTGATTTGCGGGGATCACGTATGTGAGCATGGGATGTTTCCAAAGATGCTGCAGTGGTTGGAGGTATTATTGGGTCTGAACTTGTGAAGTTAGGACTGTTAGTTGCCCTAGGACCAGATGTGGGTGTTGTTGACTTTGGAGCAGCCTTCTTGCATGTGGGTGGATGTGTTTCTGTCCCAGATCTTTGATGTTGTTCTTCCATACTTGTTGTAGTTGCATCTTGCTGATTTATCTGGGTTGTAGTATGTTGTGAAGAATTTGTTGGGAGAGCAGAATTAGCATTAGCTTTTTTTGCTATTTTATCCGTCTCTCTCTTTAGTGTAGCCGAATCCTTCTTCATATTTTTTAGGTGCATCCTTATTATCTTCTTGCCATCATCTGTTTGATTTCCGTATAGTTCCATGCTTTTGAACTCATTGCACATTGTTGCCAGTGACATCTTCTTCCTAGACTCCTCCGGCAGCTCCGCTGGTTTGCCTGGTGTTTCTTCCACTAAATTATCCTCTACACTCCAAGTCCACCTTTTAAGAATATATGTCGGTGACATCACTATCAATCCTATATAGAACATGGTCTTCATTTGGAAAAGCAAAAATAGTAGGGTAGCATAGTTAGTATGTTTCTCAAAAACATAATATGTGAAAACTAAATAAATTTTTAACTATGTTCATTTTTAATCCGGAAGTTTTTTCATATGATTTGCAAGCTACTATATTTTTTAAAACCTGGCAATCATTTATTTTCCTAACAGGTAACTAGCAATAGTTATTCTGGGAACTCACAACAAGTTTTTAAATTACCTTTAGAATGTGACAGCACACTATGCCATCCCTCTCAAATTTGCAGCATTGACATTTGTACTCACTATTTTCATGGTCTGCATAAACTTGGTAGTTTCTGTTGTGGTATGTGGGCACAAACTTTCTGATGCATTCAAGCGTGTAAATACGATCAGCAGTCTATACTATGTTGTAGGACATTGTGTATATCATTTCTTTCTGAAAACGGTTGTATATGCCACGCGTGTACACTGTTTACAAGTGATGTTGAATTGGGTGCCAACACCATGTCTTAGTTGTAGTTAGGGATGAGTCTGCTTCTTCTTTGTTTTGTGCTTTCATTATCTTTCCTTGGATAGCAGCATATTGCCGAACAAACTCGAGGACTGAGTTTGAAGGACTAATGTATCGTTTCAGCACTGCATTAAATCCTTCACTCCGTTGGGTTGTCTGCATGAATGGGTAGAAGGAGTGCATAAAGTATGTCGGGACCACTTAACTTATTTTCTCATACAGTGCCAGAAACTTAGTATGTCCTTGCAAGCCAAACTTTTGTATTATGCCATTCCACCTCTCTTCAAATTCCTCTGGTGACAGGCTGCAATTTAGGCAATCATTGATCACTTCTCGTAGGCCAGGAATCCTTGCAACTAATGGCCCAATCTCTTATGTTGCCTTGTCAACTATATGCGAACGGCAGTTCCTATGCCTAGTGTTTAGAAACTTGTCATCTATTTCTGACATCATTCCAAAATCCTGATCTGTAATTATATTTATTGGAGCTAGACCATCCATGGCAATTAGAAAAGTTTCAAATAGCCAGTCGAAACTAGAACTGAGCTCATTCCTTAAGAACCCACATCCAAGCTGGATAGACTGCCCATGATTGTTTATGCCTATAAATGGAGCAAAAGGCATCTTATACTGGTTTGTACAGTATGTTGTATCAAAAGATATGCAATCATTGAAATGGTTGTATGCTCTTCTAGCAGCTCCATCTACCCAAAATAAGTTCTCAACCCTGTTTTCATCATCAAGCATGAATCTGTAATAAAAATCATTATCTCGCTGCTTCATTCCATCAAAGTAAGTAAATGTATCTTGCATATCTGTGTACTTGTTCTCAGCTCGAATTGAAGCTCTGAAGTTTGCCATGTCTTTTGGTGTATACGGAACTCCTTCAAGCGACTCATAGAGTCCAGCCATAACTTGCATCATCCTACTTGTTTCCATATTTACCGAATGAAAAACTTTGATCAGTAGATACAAGGTTGAAGTTGATCATTCACATGGAATCATATGCAATTTTCTATGTGCAAGGATCAAGTTACCAGATTCAAAATGTTGGTTACAACACAAGCATGGGAATATTTCTTTCATGATATCCCTAGGATCTGTTTGGATACATGTTATCCTTATTTCTTTGTAGTTTGTTAAACTACTATTAGTACCCTCTTTCTTGGACAAGTATCTTGTTTGTTTGCTGATATATTACCTGTTCTATGTGCTTATATCAAAACTTTTCTGAGAGAATACATCTTCATATTTTTCTACATGTTCTTGTTCTATGTGTGTTTTTGCAATAGAGGTGAAATTTATGGAATTAAGGAATAGAGTGGATGGGGGAGAAGGGATGGGGGGAGAGGGGATGAAACCTATTCTTTTACTGCACTAGTATTTTCTGGAGACAGAGGAATTTTTTTGCTCCTCCATGGCTTAAGATATGGTTCTGTTTTCTTGAGGGAGAAGAAGCTGGGAGGTGGCCGATGGGAGTGGTTGCAAAGGACAAGAGATGGGGGAGAGGGGATGGGGGTTCGGGATTGGCAGTACAACTGTCCTAGGCCTAGGCGTCAGCTGTCCTGGGAAGGCCCAGCTCCTGTGCATGTCGCTGTCAGGAGGCGTCAGCTAAGGAGGGGGTTTCGCGCGCCTCATTTTCTCGTCATCCGACAGCCGCCGCTCGGGATGGGAGATGTGCGGCGCCGCACGTTAGCACTGTCCTTGAATCAAAATGTGATCAATAGTAAGCAAGTAAAACAAGCCTCAGAGTGTACCTGAAGCCCATGCATGAACCTCCTGTCCGATGCGACCATATTCATGTGTTTGAAGCTATCGTGGCAGGTGTCGCATATGGCTTGTCTGCTTCAGGGGAATTGCGCCTGACCTCCTCGGCAAGCTTTGAGTTCCGTGGATTTATTCAGTGACAACAATACTGACTGCTCTAACTTTTGGGTTGTGCAGGTGGGGTGCGTACTTTGAAATTCGTACTTTGGTTGTAGGCTTCTAGATGATGCAACTCTTTCTTCCTGTGTTCAGCCTGCAGTTTGCAAGTTCATATTTTGATATAGAAGAGCGTTTTGTCAAGTTGATACAAGCAAGAAGATTTCACTTCTGATTGCTACAACATATTACTGTATATCATAATTTAAAGCTTGCTCTAGAGTACAACCCTTCCTCAAACTAAACCAAATCCAAATCCAACCGGCGCCGTCCACGTCTATGTCCAAACCCATATCCAAAATCTGGAATGACCATGTATAAGCTTACGTAGTCTTCAACCTCTACCCCCAGACTAGCGGTATAACGTCGATCCATCTCATGTATGTGCCGTCACCGATCACCGTCGTAGCCTGCCAACCACGCGATCACGACCGTCTTTGGCCAACCTCGCCACCTCCGCCACCGCAAGGCAGTCTGACAAGGGCACCACATAACAGTTCGGGCGTCACAAGAACGCGACCACCACAAGACCGTTTGGCCGACACAAGACAGTCCGACGTGGGCACCTGCAACACAGTCCAGCCGCTGATAATCCGGTATGGCCACCGCGAGACAGTCCGTTGCGGACGCGCAAGATAGTCCCAACACACCAGACTGTTTGGCCGAATTGCCGCCGGATTGTCCGGTGCTCATCGCGCTGCTCGCATGCACGTCGTTGCCAACCCTGTCGGCATACCTATGAGGCAGAGTCGAGGCTCGTGTCGGCCAGCGCCGCCTCGCAGTGCCTCGTGGCCGGCCACCGCCTTGCAGCACCTCCCGTCCGCCGAACACCACCACCGCACGAAAAAATTGCCATCGATGAGCCGGTGTACATACATACTCGTATCCATATGTATGCTACATATTCAGATATGGGTTAACATCGAAGGGTGGCCCGATCTTTACGGATCTCGTGGTCAAATCATGGGGAAAAGCGTGGAGAAAGGAGAGGTAGCAGAAGCGAACACACACCATGCGAAGAACACGATAAACTCACTCAACACAACATGATACGAGGCCAGGGCCACCGATATGATAGAATCCTCGCAAAAAAGATCGGTCAACGTGCTCCCATCAATCCCAATCGGAGAGGGAAGAACACCTTTGAGAGGATCTTGATAAATTCCAAAGAGCCAACTCAATTGAAATATTTTGTACAACTATGGATGCTTAAAGGAAAAATCCAAAGTGGGGATAATATTCTTCCATAGGAAGGTGAGACCAAAACTAGATCCTCTCTTAGGGTTTTCTAGTTCTACTATCAAGTCTTCGGTTACAATAAGGGGTGGGGGCTCTACATGTAGGCCACACACTTAAAAAAGGTAGTTTGGGGACAGAGGGTAAGTTCTGGATGGATTGGGGTGTACATGAGGCGAGGGCCTAACTTTTGGAACACAGACCCATCACTTAGGACGGAGACTCCACTGTAGATGGGGCGAGACTCTAGTCAAAACCAGGGACTTCAGTGTCGGTGCAAAGGAGACTTGGGTCAAAATTATAGCTTCAGAGTTTCTGGTCAGATTTCGGGTGGTGTACGATCTAGGCACATGCACGGTGTCACCACTGGCTTTGCGGGTCCGGGATGTTTGGCGCCAAATACTTCGTTGTGAAAATTCCAAAGATTTCGGCGCGAGCGGAGACTCCGGGCTTGATGGTCCTGAGAGTACGGTATTGAAGCTTCTGCTTCTTCTCCTCCTCTTGTATGCTTCCGCGACGTCATACTTGAGTCCTCGGGCTCACGTGCTTGATATGGCATTGACCGTAGGTTGGGCTGTATCATATTTTATAATTTAGCTGGCCCATACGAGTTTGTAAGGGGCTAAGTATACCCATTTGGTACTAATGACGAAAGTATATCGAGCGATCTCAGTCTTCTTTGTGTTTGAGTTTGTGTGATATTGCTCTGAGTTTGAAGGAGGGACTTATACTAACTCTACCGATAAGCCCTCCCACCAATGGATCATATCTGACGCTGCCACCGGCCCTCGCCGCTGCGGTGGCGGGCCTAGCTGCCGAAGGTGGCTAGGATGGTGGTGCGACGGAGGCGATAGCCAGAGCTGCTGGGCGGCGGTAAAGGACGATGCGCTGTGACCTGGGTGGCATCCCTGCGTCGGGGTGGAGGAGGCGGTTCCCCATGGCGGCGATCTGGTGGAGGAGGCGCTGGAATGGGGATTCCTTTGGAAGACCTAGATCTTCCCTCTAACCCTGATTGATGGCGGGATCCAGGCGAGGCCATGGTCCTTCTAGCCATGGTGGGCACGAGCCGGAGCCACAAAGTGAGGTCGTGGGGTGCGATGAGAGATGGTTCGATCTGGTCCTCTATGTCCGATCTGCTACTTGTCTCCGGCGCTGCCTTGCCTTCTCCCTCGTTGTTCTGATCGTCGGCATGGGGGCCTGCTGGTGTGCTTGAATAATGAAGGCGGTTCTGGGGTTTCTCCCGTGCAAAGAAAAAGATCTGCTTGATGTTTGCCCTCGTGGATGTGGCTGGAGTGTCTAGTTCCGGAAGGCTCCGCCAGCGAACTCCAATGGGCGCATCATGCCTGGAGATTGCTGGATCGGAAGGTATTCGGTGGTGCGTACCTTGTTTTTTTGGCCGTTTGATTTCAGCGGGAGCATGGCGAGGCTCTGCTGTTTGTTCCCACCAAGTGCCATTCATCGAGCCATGATGAAGTAAGGTGTAGAGAATATCATGAAAGCGGAAACATGAGAGCAGCGACGATGATTTGAGTCTTTGTGGCAACGACAAACTAGCTACGTGATATGTGACTCGCAGCAACGAATGTTTGTGGGGGAATACAACACGGGAGGAGTTCCCAGTCTTACCTTGCAGGGTGAAAATCTAAGGTCTGGCTTTAACTGGTTGTGCTTGACAATGACCTTGTTGAAGGCATTGTTTTACGAGCGAGGACTTTCTCTAGGGTGAAAACCTATAATCTTTGATCGGGCAACGACGGTGTTTGTGCATTGTTTCATTCTTAAAGGCGTTGTTATTGGAGTGGAGGACTACGGTGTTGTTTTGGTGGTGTTAGTGTCCTTGCTGTGAGAAATAGTTCTCTATAGCGAAATTTTTTTATTTTAATTTTTTTCTGTGTGCATCTGTAAGACCGCTAGGGTATGTGCTGTTGCAGAAGCTGGATGTAATTAATATCTTATAATATTAATATATCTATATATATTATATATTATATATATATTATATATATTATATATATATCTATGCCTAATAATAAATGAAGGAGTGTTTCTTGTAGTACCTACACTTTTTTGGACAACTTTATCCTTTGACCAAAAAATAAATTACCCACCAATGCCACCGGTAAGTGAAAAAGAAAAGGTATACACACCATGCCATCCAAAAATCAAATAACGGTTCGTTCTTCAAATAACGGTTCATTCTTTTAATATGTTGCGATATTACTGTTGTTGATCGGAGCACGGCGTAAGGCATTGGCTGCTGCTTGGGTGGGGTGCATGCGTAGACATTTAAGCTTCTACTAGCTGGCAGGGGATTCAAATTGAGCAATCGGAGGTTGGTGGAGATGGGATCCAGTGGCCTTGTGTATTGGTAGAAGGAGGCGTGAGATGCCTAACTAGCTAGCTCACGTGAAGAATCAAGGCGGACAATGAAAAGAAGTGAACAGGCTGCGTTCCAGGACGCAAGAAACACCAAGTGGCACATGAGATTTTGTAGAGGAGTTGCCCGTTGATGACAGGGGACCTAATAAGTCTCACATGCGCATGCTCTAATCTCTCTTCTGAATTTGTAGAGAAGTAAGTAAGTTTACTGCTGCGCAGGTGGAGTTTGTTCTGCCGAGGATTCCAATATTTAAAGCGTTTGTAATTTTGTCTTTTTTAAGTATCTTGCTCTATCACGTCACATTAATTATATTGTAGTAATTATCATCTTGCAACATGTAAATTTTCTCATGATTTTTGTACCTCCTCCGATCCATATTAATTGACTCAAATTTGTCTAGATTTGGATGATTCTAGACACTATTTAGTATATAGGTTCATCTAAATTTTGACAAATCCAAGTCAATTAATATGGATCAGAGGGAGTAGTATATCTAGCATGCGCAAGATCATGCACAAATTAGTCTAAATAGACATATTGTTCAACTTTTTGCTCTCAGTATATCATATACTATCCGATCACACTTTGATGTATGCAATCGGGCATTAAATAATAAAGGAAGGAGTGTTTCTTATAATACTTACACTACTTTAGACAGGTATACTCTTTCACCAAACCATGTATTACCACCAATGCCACCTGTAAGTCAATAAAAAAATAGTCAAAAAAGCACCTTCCTGGCCGCGCCCAGCGCGCACCTTGCCACCCTCTCGCGACCAAGAACTTGCCCTCTCGCCCTCTCGCGACGGCGAAACCACCCGCTACAGCCCGCGGCCAGCGCGCCCCTTGCCACCCGCTCGCGACCAAGCAACTGCCTGCTCGCCCTCTCGCCGTCGCGGCCGGCCGACCTTCGCTGAATTGCATCGGCAGCGCCAGCGCCCTCTCGCGGTCTCCGCTCAAGTCAACCGCGGCCGTCGACATCGTTCGCGGGCAGAGATGTAGAGGCGGGTCGCCCGCTGAGGCGGCGGTCCGTGTGTCGGCAAGCTCAAGCGCGCCATGGCTCGCGGCCAGCCGACCTTCGCTGAATTGCATCGGCATCGCCGACTGGGCGGCGCTTAATTGCATCGGCCTTGCTTGCGGACGGGCTCGGCTTGCGGCCGGCGACCGACCATGGATGGCCGCAGCTCTTCTTCTGACTCCGTCGATTCGCGGACGGGCTCGGTTTGCGGTTGGTGACCATGGATGGCCGCCCGTCTTCTTTTGACTCCGTCGATTCGCGCGGGCGCGGACGTAGATGTAGGACCAGGGCAAGGACCTAAGTAGCAAGATCGAGGAGGGGCTCAGCTCGCCCGCTTCGTCCCGCGCCTGCACCCTGCCGTCGGAGACGACGGCGCAGCGCTTCTTGCCATCCAGGCCACCGTGCTGCAGCCGCACGACGACCTCACGCTCGACATCACAGTGCACCACGCAACCTGCGACGGCGCCGGCTCCACCGGCTTCCTACGCACCTGGGCGGCCGCCTGCGACGGCGCCGTGGAGTCGCTCCTGTTGCCTCCCGTCTTCGACCGGACGCTCGTCGTTGAGCCCGTAGAAGGCCTGTACGAACACTACACCAGAAACCTGCTACGCACTAAGGAAATCGAGTTCGTCAAGATGTCGCCGGACGAGCTCCTGGCCACGTTCACGCTGTCCGGCGAACAACTGCAGCGCGTCAAGGACGCCGTCGCCGGCGAGGCCGCGAGGCGCGGCTCCCAGACGCCGCCGAGGTGCTCCACGATCGTCGCCGCCCTGGGTTTCGTCTGGTCCTGCTACCTACGAGCCAAAACATAGACCAGTGATAGCGCCGGCGGTAAGTCGGAAAAACTACCAGCCTCGTCTGACTTTATTTTTCCGCTTGCGCGTCACAGATAGATCGATCGATCGTCCGACCCTCGCTGCTTGTGGAAAAAAGTTTCAACAAGTAACCGCTCGTACATTGGTTAGAAGCCTCATCTCACACGATTGATAAAAACCACACCAAATTAACCACCAGCGTGATGGGCTAGGCCACATGTACATTCAGGACTGGGACGGCAAACATGGCATGATTGCTTTCACCTTCAATCAAATAGTACCACCCTGCTACGCGACGATGAGCCTCACCTCCCTGCTGCACGACGATGAGCCTCAACTGCTCGTGCTACCACCTGACACTCTCGCCTCCGTCGGTCGTTTCCTCGCCAACGCACATCGTGACACCAATGAGACTCGGCCCCGGCCTCCTCCACCAATCAAATTGGTGTCATGATGTGCGTTGGCGGGTAATTGGTGGCGCTGACGGGTAATTGGTGGAGGAGACCGGGGCCGAGTCTCATTGGTGTCACAATGTGCGTTGGCGAGGAAACGGCCGCCAGAGGCCAGAGCGTCAGGTGGTAGCACGAACATCGTTAGTCATCAGTTGAGAGAAAGGAGATCAAGAGATAGACGTGCATGTTTTTTCGAGTCTTGCGTGCATGTTTTTCTAAGATCTTGCATGCGTGTTTTAGGGTTATGTGCGATTTTCCTCTTCCGGTGCATCGCACGGACACTGTTTGCTAGTCTATACCTAATAATAAAGGAAGGAGTGTTTCTTGTAGTACCTACACTTTTTTAGACGGCTTTGCCCTCCCACAGACCCACGTATTACCATCACACCACCGGTAAATAACCCTCCGACCAAAGTCTGTATCACCGAAACGTTTTTTTTCCTCCTCTCACCTGAATATCCCTCCTCCCGAGCGCACTGAAGGTAGTCGCGCTGGTCGACGCCTTCGTGCCTGGAATAGCGGCCGCTGGCGCCAATACAAGTATAGGTGAGATTGGCGTCCTCAAATCCTGCCATCGACTAGGTCCCCATGACCCCCTGCGAACCCTGGACGCCCCCGCGACCTGGTCAGCTGAGCCGCCGTGCGCTGCCAGGCTACAGCCTCCGCTAGCTACCTATTCCCACGTGGTAACAGGACGCCGCTTGCGCGTTGCCAGTCTGCTGCTACTTTGCCACGCGCATTCTGTTGAAGTGCTCTCGTTCTCTCTGTAACTCCATATCTGTAGTCTGTACTACATCTAATTTACTTGCAAGATCAAAGTTCAGATTGTAGGGAACATTTTTTGGCACTTTCTTTTCTGATACAGCTACTCCATTTATATAAAATAAAAATGCCTCTAATCTCTATCCTTTTCTTCTATGCGATTTAGTTTATACTCTCATGGATGTTATATCCAACTGAAAACGTGATACATATTTCGCTTTCTTTGATTGACTGATTGTACTGTGTGATCAATAGTTGCGTGGCTCTCTGAGATTAAATATAGATATCAGTAAAAGAAAACTTCAATGAGGCGGTCATCTACTCTTGTAGGCCTCCTGCTCTTCCCATCGCCTACATCCTTCTTACCTATGTCCTCCCCCTCTCTGGATTTTTTTCCATGCCTAGGAACATCCGGAGGGAGCCGCATGACTATGCATGAGTTCGTTGGAGCTGCTGCTCGTTTGGACGACCACCGCTGCCGTCATGAGCCGCACTAGGAGTTGTTTTCTGCATCGAGACAGAGTTGTAGTCGTCAGCTCGAACTCCCGGCCTCCTCTGTTTCTTTTTCCTATAATTTTCTGTCCCTTTTGACCTGCTTCCTAAACGCATGAGAACACATGAGGAGTCTGTCACTATCTCGCCATTGTTACTTGGGTGTACTGAGGAGTCATATGAGGCTTCCACGAGCCCTGAAGATCGAGCATCCATGTACGACCTGTAACACACGTAGAGTGTCTGTACGTCGTCACGGGTATTTCGCCGGACTCCATAACTTCCAGCCAAGGACAGCAGAAGTACGGCCCTACACTGACTGCGCGGAGGGCACATTTGAGCCAGTGCCAAGATTCCGGCACGCATGAGTTCGATGGGTCCTATCACTTTCTTTGATTTTATCTGGAGCATGATTACAAGGCCCGGCCCAGCTTGCTTTGATCGTGTAATTAAACTTGGTATCCTCGTGTTTAGTCTCACATTGCTGTATTACAAGAATCAAACACCAGTTTATACTACAATCGCTTCCGCCTGTTATCAGCAAGATTAAAAGAAAAAATTCAAAATAAGCAGCAACTAAGTGGAAGGATTGTTAGCTGATTTAAAGGAAGCTATGGGCTGCCTAATTGAATGAGACTGATTTTGTTGCGAACTGTGTGGGCTGATAATAAATTAAATGCATGAGCTAATTAAAACAGGATGGTACCAGCCAGAGCCGGCAGCGGCCCACACTTTACGATGAGATGAAAGGGAAGCATGCCAAGGAAGAGAAAGAGGCGTTTGAAAAAAATAAATACTCTATTTGCGAAATGGAACAATCGATTGATCGAGGAGGGGATGCCACCGAGCAACTTTAAAAAACTGTATATGCTGCGACGTGCCATTGATTTGAAAAAACTCATCATCGACATAACAAAGATTAATTTCTTCCGCAGCAACGCGCGGACATTTTGCTAGTATATATATATATATATCTATTCTTGTAGTACCTACACTTTTTTAGACGGCTTTACCCTTCCACCAAATCAAATATTACCACGAAGCCACCGGTAAGTAATACTTGATCGGCACAAGGAAGCCCATCTCGGATGCTCAGCTTCGCGCCGCCCCGCGGCCTCGACGACGAGACGCAACCCGTCCTCTCCTGTCCCGCCCACCGGCCACCGCACCCAAGGCCCGTTTGCCGATCCCGCATCGTGCGCGGACTCGACAACGAACGACGCAACCCACATCCTCTCTCGTCCCACCGACAATGCCTGGGTCCCCGCCACAAACGAGTTCAATAGAAATAAACAAAGGTGAACATAGGGCCTTCCCATCCCTGGCCACTCATCGATCTCTGCCGAGCGTCGCTAATCCGGCTAGGGGAACGAAACCTTCTGTCTCCGATCTCCAGCCATCTCTGAGATCATGTGCACTTGCTGAGCCACCTTGACCAGCTCACGCAGCTCGATATGGACCGGAACCCGAGGGGGCGAGTAGGGATCTCAGAGGATGGCGGCTGCAGGTGGAGGGCGAGAGGGAGGGAGGAACGCTGGGTGCCTCAGGCGATACAGGAGGAGGCCGACGAGGAGAGAAAGAGGAGCAGCACGATGGGATGGGCGTGCAGGGGAACGAGGAGGCCATGGAGCACCTCGCATGCAGGGGACGACATAGATGATCGTTTGCTCTGAATGTTTTTGTTCAGTGTTGGCGTGTTGCATCGCTATCTGCAGAGTACTATAGTTCTTCTATCCACTGTTGTTTTGGTGAGACAGTGTGACAGAAATATAGACAGAGGGTTTGGTTCTTGCAGTCAGGAGATGAACAATACTGATGTACTCAACGCATAACTTTGTTATCGGGTGCAAAAAATGGTAAAGTTCAGTTGTGGTACCGAACATTTTGTTGGTGGAAGTCACGAAACTTCGTCTCATTGTGTTGTTACATTTGCTATTTGGTATTAAGATTGTTATTTCATGAAAAAGATTCTTTCACATAGTAAACCTATAATTTTCTTAACAAATTTTCAGTTACGAAGAGAGGTGGATTGCATGATTAAGCATGGCAAAATTAATGCAACATTCCAAAAGTACACCAATTCGCTGTACGAAGTTACACCTGTTAGTGAATACCGAGAAAGTTAAAGTTGTCACACGAGAAATTAAAGAAAGTAATATTGAGAGTACAAATATACGTTTCGAAAAGTATAGAAACTGTATTTAGAAATCTGCGATGAAAATCAATGAGTACTTTGTAAGCTTTTGGAATATATATATATTTTTTCTCCCGATGCAACGCACGGATATTTTTTGCTAGTATCTTTAAAAAAGACGTGTGTTGGGTAGATAGATTACACCATCGTCCATGCTGAGCAAAAGCCAATTTGGCCGTCCAATCCATTTGGGTATTACCGAACAAAACCCTTAAGGTTGGGGCCAATTTGTTTGAGGCCAAACTGGACGGTCCAATCCAGTTAAAACTAGAGCCCAAACCAAAATAAACGACAATAAGAATTAAGCCCATACGGACCAATACAAAGGAAACTAACGGGATAACCAAACAAAAACTATGGTTTCAGCCCAAACTTTTGGCTGCTGCGGGTGCCATGTACTCGTGCACTTGCTACCCTTAAAAAAACAAAAAAAAAACTCGTGAACACTTGCCTCAGTGACGCTTGGTTAGAATCTGAAGCAGAATCTGATTGAAGGTGTCCACCGGTCCGGGCAGGCAGAAGTGAAGGCAGTCGCTCTGCAGCCGCTCCGGCACACCGCGCGCGAACGGGTCGAGCTTCATGTAGACGCCGGGGTGCCCGTCCGGCCGCATGGTGGCCAGCTTGGTCACGTCCAGCACCTCAACCCTCGTCGTCGCCCCACCGCCGTCCCTCGCCGCCGCAGCCGCCGCCTCCTCTCTCACGATGCTCCGAAGCTCCGCGTGCATGGCGTCGACGTCCCTCTCCCCCTCCCGGTACGGCGAGCTCCTCGTGCACGTGGCCGGGTCGTCCCACGCCTTCTCGAAGTGCGGCGGCGAGAAGGTGGCCGCCACCACCGTGCGCGCGCGGCCGCCAGAGCTGGTGACGAGGCGGCGTAGCGTCATCCGGATGGCCTCCCGGTACGGCGAGAAGAATCCGATCTCGGTGTGGTTGAGGAGGGCGGAGAGCTGGTGCGTGCCGAGCACCTCGCTGCCGTTGTAGTAGACGGTGGGGTTCCAGAACCAGTGTCCCGCGCTGACCACCGCCACGTCCATGGTGTCGGCGTCGGCGGCCCAGCGCTCGGCGAGCTCGTCGAGGAATACCGAGTTGTAGGGAACGCTGTAGTTCTCGGACTTCCCCGCCGCCCGCGCCAGGAACGGCGCCCAGTAGACGGAGACGGTGACGTCGTGTGACGGGAACGCCCAGCGCCAGAACTTGCGCGTCCCGGGCTCCGGGTCCTGGTACACCATGCGGTACGGGAAGGAGGCGCTGCTGAGGAGGCAGACGAGGGACTCGGCCTGGTTCCGCGCCATGGAGTCGCCCAGGAAGGCGACGTGCCTGCCGCGGACGGCGGCGAGGAACGCGGCGGCGTCGAAGTCCGGGAGCGGGCACCGGGGAGCCGACGGCTGCCACCGCCAGTCGAGGTAGCCGGTGTCGGGGCGCCCGTTGCGGATGCAGTTCTCGCTGCCCTTGACGTTGCACTCCGTGCCGTTGTACCTCCGGCCGTGCCCCGGCGCCCAAACCCACCGCCCCTCCGAGTAGTCGCAGCCGGATGTCGTCGACGCTCCTGCATGCGATCACCACCAGGCACAGAACACACGCACGGTTTAAGCAATCAAAACGCACGTAGTAGCTTGGTTGTACTAGTAATTAACTTGTACGCGCACGGTTCTAGTACCTACCTTGATTGTAAGCGGCGGTGATGTTGTGGTGGGGTATAGGCGAGACCGCGTCGCCGCGCTGTGAGCAGCAGAGGAGGTGGAGGAGAGCCAAGCAGAGCACGGCGGCGAGGAGCCAGGCGAGGACGGTTCTGGGGCCAAGCAGGCTGATGCCGCTGCTGCTGCTGCTGCTGTAAGTCGACGACGGCTTGGGGCTGTGCTGCGGGTACGCTGCCGCCATGATCCCGTTGCTAGCTTGTGGGTATGCACCACGGCCGTGTCGGTGGGAGGGACGTTTTCTATGCTGCAGATGTGACCCAATCGTGACTCGGATCGAGCTGTACTACGTTTTCTCGGAAGAAGCTCGCGCGTGGTTGCGGATCTCCAGGCACAGGCGAGCAGCGTTGTAAACTGTGGCGAGGCGCTGAATGAGAGAGCAAGTCGTGCGTGCGTGCTTGGGGCGTTGATTTCGGCGTCGGGGAGCTGGAGCTCTGACTCCATACGTAGTACGTATCTCTGTCCACGAATCACTGACACTTCCCGTGCGCTCCGTACACCTTCCGTATCTCGCTCACAAAGCACGCTTCTCTGTCTCATAAGCGTCGGTGGGCTGATAAGCGTCTCAGCAGCACTCAGTTCTTTCGGGAGGCTGCGTCGGCGAGCTTGACTAGGCTGATGAAAGGTTGCGGGTCGTACGTACGTATCCATTTTTTTTATGACTGTGGCAAGTCGTGCCTAGGGCGTTGATTTCGGCGTCGGGGAGCTCTGACTCCATACGTACTATACTACTATCTCGTTTATTAGGAGTACAAATAATGTTGCAGTGGCTTTGTCGACGAATCCGGGGCGCTCCGTACACCTTCCGTCAGTAGGAGTATCTCGGACCGTGCTAGGCGTCGGCGTGGGCCGATACGCGCGCCAGGATCGGTTGTCTCAGCGCACGTACGTTGATCAGTGATCGTACGGTGGTAAGAAATTATTTCCTTTCTCGCTATCAGCTGCTATCGCTGCCTCACGTTGTTGGTCATATGCGAGTCGATCGAGCTGCCCGCCATGTGCTGCTGCGACCGCTCTCTCCTAGTATGTTCAAACAAAACTGGCTTTCGAATGTACTACACGGAAATGTTGATACATGAACATGGTGCTCACATGAGTGGTTCTCTGCCAGACCCCGCAAAAGGCTGCCCTTTAAATCGCAATCTAAAGGCAACCTAAAATGAGTTTTCGGCTTATTAATTGCTAGGCTAGAACATAAACCGAATTAGAAGCTATGGAATTTATAAAAAAAAAGACTCCGCGGCGGAATTCTAAGCATTGAAACAACGACAGGTTCATGCATTGACGATTTACCACCAAAATTTTTCTAGTTCGTCATCGTCTAACTCTAATCTATCGAAATACGGCTCCGGGATACTCACTGGAGCCTACGACGGGACGGCTCTAGACTGCGGTTGGTCCGGCGTCGTCTGACCGGACAAGCCGCACGCGCTCCTCGGAGAAGAGTCCTATGCGCCCACCGGAGTTCTACGACTGCGTGTCGACGTGGACGAGCCTCCAGGGCCGCGCACCAACACGATTGAGCAGGGCCACCGAGCCATGGCGACGCAGGGTGCTGGTTCTGCGGGTTTTGATGGTGGATTCGAGCCCCGGCGGCGGAATTGTGGTGCACGATTACGGCAAAGACGCGGAGGAGGATGTGGGGAAGTGACGGGTCCGAGTCCTCAAATTCGCTCTCTAATCGGTACATTTACCGGCCGTGACAATGGTTTTGATGTGGCCCATATATTGTTTATAGGCCTGCGACATTTTACCACTTTTGTTTGGGACAAAATATCAGCCCAAAACGTATATCTGTGAGAGTTTTGAAGGCCAGGACAATTTGCGGGCTGCTAGAGATAGTCTAACAGGTTAGTATATACTCCCTTTGTCCGCAAATAATTGTATTTCTAGCCTTGTTTAAGTCAAAATTAGTAAAATTTGATTAACTTTATATAAAATGTAGCAATAATTATGACACTAAATTGGTACCACTAGATATGTTTTCAAATCTAGTTTCATAATATATAAATTAGATGTAATATATATTGCTATATTTATTTATAAAGTTGATCAAATTTTAGAAAATTTAACTTAGACAAAAGCTAGAAGTACACTTATTTGCGAACGGAGGGAGTATCTAGCCCTTAAAATGTACTATATACTAAATGGCGTAGCTTTCCTTTTTTTCTACTATAGAGTCAATGTTATTCTTTAAGACTTACTCTCAAGACTTCCTTTTATAAAAGAAGAAAGAACTATACTTCTATAAGAAGATTTTGATAATCGTAGATGATGAATATTAGGTAACTACTTTCTCTCGAAACTGAACCATCGTGAATAGAACTAGCGCTTAAGGAAGAGTAGGTTCTGTTAGCAAGTCATATTCAATCACCCGGTCTTCTCCTTCCTAGCTTTTGGATAGCCCTGATTCTATCTTGGATTTTCATACACTTTAAATGTACATATCTTGGCTAAACTCGAACCTATAGTTGATCCATCCATACTCGGTAAAGAATCAAAAAGATACTTGAAGACGACTTTGAATGGGAGGAGGTTAATAAGACTTACTCTCAAGGCTAGTGTAACTGCTTTGGTTTTGATTATGACAATTACTCTTAGTTTGAAAAACAACCGCATTTGATTAAATTTCAACATTTCAAGAACAACAGAAAGTGTCTTCTTAACAACTTTGGTGCCATGTTTTTGTCTTAAGGACTTATCTTAGCAGTACTCACCCCCACATCTTAACGGTTTTGACTTGAGTACACTTTTTGAAAAAAAAGTTTAAGGTAATGGACATTTTGAGGGAGATGCCAAACTTTTTTGTTGAGTTGAAAAGAAATATTTTACGTTAGAGTACTAAGACTTCATGAAACTAACAACTCCTATGGCCTACGAACAATCTTGAGTTCATCTCAGATTTCAGATACAAGTTAGTTAGACATTCATAGCAATGTTGTGGTGTGCAAAATTTTAGTTCCTTGGGCTGAAGTATTAGAGCAAAAGTGAACTACTGATGACTACAAGTGCATAGATCGTTTGTAACTAGTTTCGAAATAAAGATATCGATCTCACAGGGAGCGGGAGTCTGAAGTTTAATAACTCTTAAATTAAATACTAAAATATAAATGCTAAAATAAAGTTTTAAGTAACAAGATAAAATGTGAGTATTGTGTAAAAAGTTGTTTTTGGGTTTTTGGTATAAGAGAATAATAAGTAAAGTAAAGTAAAATGAATATAGAAAATAAGTATCGTGTGTAAAAGAGATTTGAAACTACAATGGGAAAATGCGTTCTCAGGGAGTAGCGGATACACCTCTAGCATTTATAAAGGACTAAGGTAAAGATTATTATCATGAATATTCTCAACTATGTATGTGTGGGAGGAACTTCGTATTTGGAAAAATAGGAAACAACCATTGCTCACATCATCATCATAACCACAGTAGACATCAATCAACATCAATTGAATTACTGCGCTATTAAGGGACTTGATCCCGCGGGACGTATCCGGTATCCCATGGCATGAATAGTGTTTTGCGCGTTTCTCCGGTTCCCAAGTTGATATGTAAGGAGTGCCAATAGCTTTATACTCACTGTAAGTGCTAACACACCTCCGTATACCAACAAGTAGTTCCCTCAAACAAGTCCCCACAAGAGGCAAATATTGAGAGGTCGACTTCTCCTAACATCAAGATGAAGACAATCTAACACATGGTCACAACGATGAATATCATAATAAATTTTATCTTATTTCAGTATCATGTTGGGGTTTCTCCATCTCCCCAAGAACTAATGATCTACTCATACATGGAGGCAATCAACATCATGGCAAAGACAATGGAATCTACCATAAATGAATAATACTTGTATAAATCCATAACGAGTATGGAAATTACAACAAGATCTAGACAAGATGTAGATGGGATGGATGGAGATGGTGGTGATGCAACGGTTGATGATGAAGATCGATGCCTTAGCCTATTGGATCTGCATAGGGCGAAGATGGATCCCCGGTGGATGAGTTCCCCTTCCAGATGTCTTCTGGAGGTGAGGTTTTGGCGATTTCTGGGTCTTTTGTATGTCATCTCTCTAATCCAGTTGCACGGCGTGAAACTATTTGAGGAGGCGATTTTGGCGCTAAATATACGGCGGGAACTATATAGCCAAAAAAATATTTCCGCCATATAGTTGGTCGTTAGACCTTCTGTGTCCTCCAATCGCTTCGGGTTTTCTTCTGGTGTTATTGATATTTTCCAAATAAGCGATTTACATTGTTTTTTACTCCTTTTCTCTCCAATAAAACTGGTCCAAGAATTGCGTCCATCATCTGTCCTGATCCTGGTGAAAATAGACATAAAAGATGTGCGCGAACGCCATAAAATACCAAGATCCTACATCTACAATGCAAAATAATAATATAAAACATGATGCAAATATGCACTCATCAACTTCCCCAAGCTTAGACTCTTGCTCGTCCCGAGCAAGTTTAGCTTAATGGATGTGATCCTCATATTTATAAAGCTGAGTCGATAAAATAAATAAGGCAGTTGCAGCATGTGTTTATCATATATGATACATAGGAATAAGTTTTATGAATAGTACCTTACTCGAACCATCCGAATAATATTAGCAGGCTTCCACACCTTAACATTTAACAATTCACAAAATATCACTCTCAACGTGATGTAAAAGTATTCGGTTCGACCGAATGAGTTAGTGAGGTAGTCCCAAGTGTTTTTAGGATTAACATATTCACTTGGGATTTAAAATCTTAAATGTTCCTTTGTCTCACTACACTATAGTGGTGTATACCTATTTTCTCTTTGCACATTCCCTATTTTTCTTCTTTCTTTTTCTCTTTCTTTTTATATATATGCTCACACTTTTTGTTTAGGTGTTGTGCAAAAGAGCTAGCCATACATTCCACATCATGTAGTAATTGAAAGTTTAACGATCTCAATTACCAAATTCCAATTGTATATGAATCATCTTTATGGCTTGAAGACTCTACCTCGTCTTGTTCTCACTCTAATTTGATAGCACTTTTAATTTTCCTTTGTTCAAGGTTTCTTTTTCAATTCTAATTCATTAGATAATTTTTCCTTTATAAATCAAACCATGAACTTACAACATATTGACCGAATTATCTTTGTATGTTCCATTAATACCAATGGTGTGGAAGACTCCTAGCAAGTAAAATTATACTCAAGACATTCATATATCTAATAAGACAAGCACAAACTCCATAATGCTCCATATATTATAATAAACTCGAAATTTCATAAAAGGGATCAACTATTCCTGAAGGGAATTTTAATGATGCAAGCTTTATTTCTAAACTCGAACTAATGCAAAACTAAAATAGTAATATAAAAATTATAAGATAGACTACAAGGTCTTAAATATGTCCCCAAGCTTGGAATTAATCCAGGCGGGATCAAATAATCCCTCGCGATTATTTGATACCGTGATTATTGTAGATCACTATGGTGCCATGGCATGTAGCAACACGGTGCGCAGCTTCTTGTTGGTATCCTCCAAGGCGGTGATGCAGCTGTAGCACCTGTGCAAATCAGATTGCAAAGTGTGTAGGGTTCGCAGCATAGAAAACAAAAAAAATCCTACGATGGGAACTATGTACCAATATCTATCTACTAGAACGGGCGGATGTATATCCATAGAGAACATACCCTTGAAGACCGACAAATCTTAACGAGTTTGACTCGTGGTTGATGTAGACGATCTCTTGCCAATCTCAAGAACGAGAGGAATTCCTAGCGCCACAAATCAGCAGCGCATCCGTGCTCGCACACATGTTCGAGGCACCGAGCAACCTCCGCCTCCTCGCTCCAGCGATGCAGAGGAATCACAACTCTTTATTGCCAAATAGGCACTGGGAACATGTATCTCGCTAGTCCGAGACCATGGGGGATAAATTCTAGAGGGGGAGAGAGATCCTTCACGAGGAGGTGTGAGTGAGAGAGAGGAGAGGGGGTGCCTTTTATAGGAGGAGGGGGGAACCCAAGGGGGTGGCCACCGGCCATGGGGCTGCCCCCTCCCCTCCTTCATTCATGTGGGTGGACACTCCACTCACAAAAATCCATTCAAATCCCTCCACTCAAAATCCCACTCAAACATGCCATTAAATTTCCACCAAATTTAATGCAAACTCTCATTAAATAAAACTCTTTTATTTTATTCAGAATTTTGTCAATTACTTTAATGACAAACATTAACAAATATCCCCTTGCTAGAATTCTATTTCACATGCATAACCACTTTATGCAATTTCACCAAAACTGCTTTCAAAGATCTAGCGAAATAAATTCCTGCGCTTGTTCATTCTTTCGGCATGAAACTTTTGCTCCAATTGGATGTCGGTGTCTCTTAAGTGTGTCACCCTACGGTTCATGAATAATGCAGACATGATCGTGACCCCTCTCGGATCAATAATCAGAAGCGGGATCTGGAGACCCATACTGACTCCCACACATTCAACGATGACTTTCTTGTGATCGTCGGAACCTTTTACATTAGTATCTTAATCCCTTTGTTTCACGATATATTACAGGTCCGAGATTTGATCATCGGTATCTCCATACCTAGTTTGATCTCGTTACTGACATGCACTCTTTTCTCGTTCCCGTGATATAACATTCTAGTGATCAAATCACTTGCTTGCAAGCTAACCAATGTGATATCACCGAGAGGGCCCAGAGTATATCTATCCGTCATTGGGATGAACAAATTCCACTCTCGATCCATGGGCCTCAACATAACACTTTATTAGTTCTGAATCTATCTTTATAATCACCCTGTTACGGTGTGACGTTTGATGTTATCAAGAAACTCTTCCGGTGTTAGTGATTGACATGATCTCATGGTCTAAGGATTAGGATCACTTCGTAAGTTGTTATAGCAATATAAACTCAATGACTTTGATCGTAATGCTATACTTCGGATGAATGTTCATCACACCATTACACTAATGTTATGATCCCGTTATTAACAACATCCAATGTCCATGATCAGGAAACCTTGATCATCGTGTTAATCAACGAGCTAGTTTATGAGAGAGGCATAACTAGGAACTTTCTGTTTGGTTATTAAACACACATGTATTAACGTTTCCGTATTAATACAATTATAGCATTCAAAATAAACATCTATCATATACTTGGAATACACATAATAAACACTTTATTATTGCCTCTCAGGGCATATTCCCTCCAGTCTCCCACTTGCACTAGAGACAATAATCTAGTTACATAGTGATAAATCTAACACCCATTGAGTTCTGGTGTTGATCATGTTTTGCTCTAGGGAGAGTTTTAGTCAACGGATCTGCTACATTGAGATCTATGTGTACTTTACAAATCTTTATATCTCCATCCTTGACATGCTCGCAAATGGAGTGAAACCAGCGCTTAATATGCTTGGAATGCTTGTGAGACCTTGGCTCTTTGGCATTGGCAATGGCACCATTGTTGTCACAATAGATCACCATTGGGTCCAACGCGTTTGCAACTACTCCTAGTTCAGATATGAACTCCTTCATCCAAACTGCTTACTGAGCCGCTTCCGAAGCAACAACATATTCGGCCTCCGTTGTTGATCCTGCCACCACAGGTTGTTTGGAGCTCCTCCAACTAACCGCTCTGCCATTCATGATAAATACGTATCCGGATTGAGACTTAGAGTCATCCGGATCGGTGTCAAAGCTAGCGTCAACATAACACTTAGCAACGAGATCTTCTTCACCTCTGTATACAAGAAACATATCCTTAGTTCTTTGTAAGTACTTAAGGATATTCTTGACCGCTATCCAGTATTCCGAACCTGGATCCGATTGGTACCTACTAGTCAAACTAATAGCATGTGCCACATCCGGTCTTGTACATAGCATGGCGTACATTATAGAGCCTATGGCTGAAGCATAGTGGACTTTGTCCATTATCTCTCTTTCTTCCGCCGAAGCCGGACTTTGAGTCTTACTCAATGTCTTGCCTTTCAACATAGGTAAGAACCCCTTCTTACTTTCGTCCATTTTAAACTTCTTTAAAATCTTATCAAGGTATGTACTTTGCGATAGCCCTATTAGGTGCCCAGATCTATCTCTATAGATCTTTATGCCTAATATGTATGACGCTTCACCTAGGTCCTTCATTGAAAATTTGTTGTTTAGATAACTTTTAACACTGTTTAAAATATCTATATCATTTCCGATCAATAATATGTCATCCACATATAATATCAGAAATGTCACATTGCTCCCACTCACTTTCTTGCAAATACAAGCTTCTCCATAAGTTTGGACAAATCCAAACTCTTTGATCACCTCATCAAAGCGGAGATTCCAACTTCGTGATGCTTGCTTCAATCCATAGATGGATTGCTGAAGCTTGCACACCTTGTTAGCATCCTTAGGATCGAGAAAACCCTTTGGTTGTATCATATACAACTCTTCTTCAATATTACCATTGAGAAATGCGGTTTTGACATCCATCTGCCATATCTCATAATCGAAATATGCAGCAATTGCTAACATAATCCTAACTGACTTTAGCATCGCTATGGGAGAGAATGTCTCATCGTACTCAACTCCTTGAATTTGTCGAAACCCCTTTGCGACAAGTCGAGCTTTATAGACGGTCACATTACCATCAACATCAGTTTTCCTTTTGAAAATCCATTTGTTCTCCATGGCCTTTCGGTCGTGAGGTAATTCCACCAAGTTCCAAACTTGATTTTCATACATGGATTCCATCTCGGATTTCATGGATTCTAACCATTTGTTGGAATCTGGGCTCATCGTCGCTTCTTCATACGTCGCAGGGTCATCATTTTCATCAACCATGAAATTCATGACAGGATTTCCGTACAGCTCGGGAGTTGCACGCGTCCTGCTAGACCTACGAGGTTCGGTAGTATTCTCTTTTGGAGTTTCATGATCATTATCATTAGTTCCCTCTTCAACTGGTGGAGCCAACTCCGGAACAACTTCTGGCGCTGCGTTACTCGCCATACTTTGAAGAGAAGGTTCAATAACCTCTTCGAGTTCTACCTTTCGACTACTCACACCTTTCACGAGAAACTCTTTCTCTAGAAAGGATCCATTCTTTGCAACAAAAACTTTGCCCTCGGATCTGTGATAGAAGGAATACCCAATAGTTTCCTTAGGGTATCCTATGAAGACGCATTTTTCCGCTTTGGGTTCGAGTTTATCCGGTTGAAGTTTCTTCACATAAACATCGCATCCCCAAACTTTAAGAAATGACAGCTTAGGTTTGTTTCCAAACCACAATTCATACGGTGTCTTTTCAAAGGATTTAGATGGTGCCCGATTTAAAGTGAATGCGGCAATTTCTAGTGCATAACCCCAAAATGACAACGGCAAGTCCGTCAGAGACATCATATATCGAACCATATCTAATAAAGTACGACACGCTCGACACACCATTTCATTGTGGTGATCCGCAGTGTGAGTTGTGAAACAATTCCACACTCTTTCATGTGAGTGCTAAACTCGTAACTTAGATACTCACCTCCACGGTCGGACCGTAGAAATTTGATCTTTCTATTATGATGATTTTCCACTTCATTCTGGAATTCCTTGAACTTTTCAAAGGTTTCACACTTGTGTTTCATCAAGTAGATATAACCGTATCTACTCAAATCATCCGTGAAAGTAATAAAATAACGATATCCACCTCGCACCGACACACTCATTGGACCACATACATCAGAATGTATGATTTCCAATAAATCTGTCGCCCGTTCCATTGAACCGGAAAACTTCGTTCTAGTCATCTTGCCCATAAGGCATGGCTCACATGTATCAAATGATTCAAAATCAAGTGATTCAAAAAGTCCATCCGAACGGAGCTTCTTCATGCGTTTAACGCCAATATGACCTAGACGGCAGTGCCACATATATGCGGATGTATCATCATTAAGTTCAATCCTTTTAGCATCAACATTATGAATATGTGTAACATTATCATCGAGATCTAATAGAAATAAACCATTCATCATCGGTGCATGACCATAAAATATTTCATTCATATAAATAGAACAACCATTATTTTCAGATTTAAATGAATAACCACTTCGCATCAAACACGATCCGGATACAATGTTCATGCTCAGTGCAGGAACCAGATAACAATTATTCAAGTTTATAACTAATCCCGACGGCAAATGGAGAGGTAGCGTTCCGACGGCGATCACATCAACGCTTGATCCATTGCCGACACGCATCTTGACCTCGCCCCTTGCTAGCGGTCGCTTGTTCCGCAGCCCCTGATTCGAGTTACAAATATTAGCAACTGAACCGGTATCAAATACCCAGGTGCTACTGCGAGCACTAGTCAAGTACACATCAATAACATGTATATCATATATACCTTTGTTTGCCTTTTTGTCTGCCAAATACTTGGGTCAGTTGCGCTTCTAGTGGCCAGTCCCCTTGCAATAGTAGCACTCGGTATCAGACTTAGGTCCAACTCGGGGTTTCTTTTCAGGCACGACAACCGGCTTGCCGCCCTTACTTCCCTTCCGTTTTCCCTTCTTGTCTTTCTTGAAACCAGTATTCCTATTGATCATCAACACTTGATGTTCCTTTTTGATCTCCACTTCTACAGTTTTAAGCATTGACAGAAGCTCGAGGAGAGATTTCTTCATGCCTTGCATATTATATTTCATCACAAAGCTCTTATAGCTAGGTGGCAAAGACTGCAGAACACGATGTATGCCTAAGTTAATGGGAATCGTTATTCCCAAGGACACAAGCTTATCGGCGTAACCCGACATCTTGAGTACATGCTCACTAACGGAGTTGTGCTCTTCCATCATGCAGCTAAAGAACTTTTCTGAAGCATTGTAACTCTCTACAGTAGCATGTGTGTCAAAAATCATTTTCAACTCACCCATTGTATCAAATGCATTGCCGTTTTCGAAACGCTTTCGAAGTTCCGGCTCTAGCCCATACAATATGCCGCAATGAACTAAGTTGTGGTTCTCCTGACGAGTCTGATAGACATTCTTCTCCTCGTCAGGGGCATCCTCAAAATGTGGGGGGCCTAGTGGCGCTTCTAGCACGTATTGCTTTTGTGCAACAGAGAGTAGAATCCTCAAATTCATGGCCCATTTGGTAAAGTTGCTACCGTTCGTTGAAAGTTTATCTTTCTCCATGAACACATTGAAATTAAAAGCAGGTGGTGCCATCTACAACAGAATTTGTAAAGTTTAGACTAAGTGTATGATAGATTGAGTTCAACTAATCCATATTACGAATTAACTCCCACTCAAAAACGACATCCCTCGTGCCTTTTTGGTGATTACATGAACCAAATCCACTATACCAAGTCCGATCATCACGTGAGTCGGTATAGCTTCAAAGGCGAGCATTAAATGGGCATCATATCTACTATATGACTCATGCTTAACCTTTCGGTCCGTGTTCCGAGGCCATGTCTGTACATGCTAGGCTCACCAAGTTAGAACCTTAGTATTCGGCGGTAATCGCTTTTACACCCGAAATATGGTCGTGGATCCAAGAACACCTGATCATCACGTGATGTCTTGGAACGACGAAAACATAATCGGTGCATACTAAAGGAAGAACACATTCTTATCTTGATATTTAAATGAGGGATCATCTTATTATGCTAACAAAGCGCTAAACAATCAATATAAGATGCTATCAAACATCACATGTTTATTAGTGAAATGATATGGTTCCCGCATATGATCTCTATCATGTGCATCGTGGTATGATCACTATCATACCTATATGTGTAAGTCCAAGGTCTATGGAGATTACACGTTATGTATGTTGTAAGAGTATCATCTCATAGTTCTACTTACAACATCATCATATCATAACACTAGCCCAGCAACAATCTAAACTAGACACCTCTAATTTATCCATTGCAAGTTTTACGTGGCTTAGGGCTTTCGAGATAGAATCGTTCTTATCTACGAACATGAACCACAACGAGGATAACTAAATTGTTGACAACTCGTTGCAAAATAGATATTGACTATAGGAGAGACAGACACCCGCTAGCCACTTATGCAAACTAGTTGCATGTCAAGCGTGGAACAGGTCTCATGTGCGAGGACATGTAAAGTTTGTCCGGGCCGCTTCATACCACTATGCCACCAATATCCAAAATTACAACTAAGGAGCAACAACATGATCATCATCGCCCACATACACATATGTGTACTACCCGTGTAAAGCATCTACGCATAGATCCAGCTCTGATACCACTGTAGGATTCACAGCATAGAAAACAAAAAATTTCCTACGATGGGAACTATGTACCAAGATCTATCTACTAGATACAAACAACGGGCGGATGTATATCCGCAGAGAACATACCCTTGAAGACCAACAAAGCTTAACGAGTTCGACTCGTGGTTGATGTAGACGATCTCTTGCCGATCTCAAGATCGAGAGGAAGTCCTAGCGCCGCAAATCAGCAGCGCATCCGTGCTCGCACACACGTTTGAGGCACCGAGCAACCTCCTCCTCCTCGCTCCAGCGATGCAGCGGAAGCAAAACTCTTTCTTGCCGAATAGCCACCGGGAACATGTATCTCGCTAGTCCGAGACCATGGGGGATAAATTCTAGAGGGGGAGAGAGATCCTTCACGAGGAGGTGTGAGTGAGAGAGAGGAGAGGGGTGCCTTTTATAGGAGGAGGGGGGCACCCAAGGGGTGGCCGCCATGGGGCTGCCCCCTCCTTCATTCATGTGGGTGGACACTTCACTCACAAAAATCCATTCAAATCCCTCCACTCAAAATCCCACTCAAACATGCCATTAAATTTCCACCAAATTTAATGCAAACTCTCATTAAATAAAACTCTTTTATTTTATTCAGAATTTTGTCAATTACTTTAATGACAAACATTCACAAATATCCCCTTGCTAGAATTCTATTTCACATGCATAACCACTTTATGCAATTTCACCCGAAAACCTGTTTCGGTATGTAGTGAAATAAATTCCCGCGCTTGTTCATTCTTTCGGCATGAAACTTTTTCTCAAATTGGATGTCGGTGTCTCTTAAGTGTGTCACCCTACGGTTTGTGAATAATGCGGACATGATCGAGACCCCTCTTAGATCAATAATAAGAAGCGGAATCTGGAGACCCATACTGACTCCCACACATTCAACGATGACTTTCTTGTGATCGTCGGAACCTTTTATGTTAGTATCTTAATCCCTTTGTTTCACGATATATTACATGTCCGAGATTCGGTCATCGGTATCTCCATACCTAGTTTGATCTCGTTACTGACATGCACTCTTTTCTTGTTCCCGTGATATAATATTCTAGTGATCAAATAACTTGCTTGCAAGCTAACCAATGTGATATCACCGAGAGGGCCCAGAGTATATCTATTCGTCATCGGGATGAACAAATTCCACTCTCGATCCATGGGCCTCAACATAACAATTTATTAGTTCTGAATCCATTTTTATAATCACCCTGTTACGGTGTGATGTTTGATGTTATCAAGAAACTCTTCCGGTGTTAGTGATTGACATGATCTCATGGTCTAAGGATTAGGATCACTTCGTAAGTTGTTATAGCAATATAAACTCAATGACTTTGATCGTAATGCTATACTTCGGATGAATGTTCATCACACCATTACACTAATGTTGTGATCCCATTATTAACAACATCCAATGTCCATGATCAGGAAACCTTGATCATCTTGTTAATCAACGAGCTAGTTTATGAGAGAGGCATAACTAGGAATTTTCTGTTTGTTTATTAAACACACATGTATTAACGTTTCCTTATTAATACAATTATAGCATGCAAAATAAACATCTATCATATACTTGGAATACACATAATAAACACTTTATTATTGCCTCTCAGGGCATATTCCCTTCAAAGTGTCCACCTTATCTGCGAGTTTAGTCACCAACGGGAGAAGAACATCCTTCTTTTCTATCTCCTTGAGACGGTGACGGATTTCAACACGATGGAGTAGCTCCTGCTTCTGATATATCTCCAGTTCTCACATGCGTTCCTTGATCCTGGGGACAACTTACTCCTCATCCATAATTGATGGATCGGGGAAGTAGAAACTCTTCCTCCACTCCTCTTGAGGCTTCACCCTCATATGAGCGCCAATGGTAGGCCTCGAGAGGGGCACTGTTTCTTCCTTGCTAGCACCTATACCGTGGTGATGAACTTGATCGTCTCCACACGTACTTTTCCATGCGGCTTGTGAACTTCTCTCTTGTTGAGCTCTCTTCATCGCCGCCCAGTTGATCTCGGGCTAAACCTCTCCACGTCCTCGTTGCCGTCCTCCATGGACGGGCTGCGAGAGCGGTCCCTGGAAGGAGCAATGAGACCCAGGGGTTTTCCACGGCCTCGTACGGGATAGATCATGGCTAGATTGGTTCCTGGTGATTATGATTAGAGAAAAAACAATGACATTATATAAGAGGGGTCAGAGGTCGATAAAACTCGCGAGAAACACCAAACTCACGAACAAGAAAAGAATCTTAACGAAATAGGAAAATAAATCACGGATTTGGAGAAGTCATGCCGCGTAACGACCAACTATACGGGCGCGACTCGTATAGCTACGGTCATATAGTTGGTTCCGGGCAGATATTTCCAAATATCTCGAGTCTAGGTCGATTTAATTACCGACTTGGAACCGACAAAACAATTTTTTTAGATGAATAAAAAACAAAAATAGGGTCGAACCATCCAGAAGGTTTAACGACCAACTATATGGCGGGAGGTTTTTTCTCCGGCCGTATAGTTTCCAGAGGCCGAAAAATTATTTCGCGAAGAGGATACAGTACCTTTAACGACCAACTATATGGCGGGAGATTTTTCTCCGACCGTATAGTTGCGCTCGTATAGTTACTAAAACCCCTAAAAAATTCAGAAAAACAAGAGGAATTCAAAGACAAAAATTTCAGAAGTAAAAACCGTGAATACAAATCACTTATTAGATGAAGAAAACTTACCTTCCACTTACCGTTTATTTAGTCGGGAGTGACAAGCTCCTCCCAACACAAGGACTTTTTCTGTTTTGGAGGAATTGACCTTAGTTCATCTAATAATTCTCGAAAATGAAAATCACCAGGACTAAAGTTCCTCTCAATAAGATTGGTGTCTTGCTGGGCAAATATGAACACTGCATCCAACATATTTATTTCTTGCCTTTGCATAATCTGCAACTCAAATTCTTGAAGTAAAAGGATCCAAAGGATCAGTCTTGGCTTATGATTTTACTCTCAAGTAGTTCCTTTAAGCCATCACGATATGTGTGGACTCTTACTTTTGCATCAACTATATAAGAACAAAATTTATCGCAAGAGAAAAATACAACAAAGGGTTATGTTTCTTCTTTAGGATAATTCTTTTGAGCACTATTGAGAGTTCTACTAGCATGATGTATAATATTAAATCTGTGACCTATGTGTTGTCCCAGAGCTACTCCTAAAGCATCATCACTAGCTTCACATATTAAGTCAATAGTCATACCCCAAATAGGTGGTTTAATAATAGGAGCATGAGATAAGGCATATTTAAGTTTATCAAAGGCTACAAGGCATTTATCATCAAAATTAAATCTCACTCCCTTTTGCAATAGGTTAGTCGAAGGTTTAGAGATTCCATAGAAATTCCTAATGAACCTTCTATAAAAGCCCACATGACCAAGAAAACTTCTTATGCCTTTTATATCCTTTGGTTGTGGCATTCTCTCTATTGCTTCAACCTTAGCTATGTCTACTTCAATACCCTTACCTGATACCTTATGTCCAAGGACTATACCTTCTTTGACCATAAAATGGCATTCTCCCAATTTAGAACAAGATTGGTTTCTTCGCAACGCTGCAAAACTCTTTTGAGATTATTCAAGCAACTAGTAAATAAAGTTCCATAGACAGAAAAGTCATCCATAAATACTTCCATTATTAATTCTATAAAATCTACGAAAATAGAAGTCATGCATCTTTGAAAAGTAGCTGGAGCATTAAATAAACCAAAAGTCATGCGTGGGTAAGCATGTAGACCATAAGGACTAATGAAAGTTGTTTAAGTTGGTCATCAGGATGAACAACTATTTGGGAAAAACCAGGGTATCCGTCCAAGTAGTAAAAATGAGTTTGGTTTGCTAACCTCTCTAAAGTTTGATCTATGAACGGTAAAGGATAGTGATATTTCCTAAAAAAAATTATTCAATTTTCTGAAATCTATACACATCATATGCCCAACAATAGTTCTAATAGGTATCAATGCATTATTTTCATTAGGAACAACAGTAAAACCACCCTTCTTAGGAACACAATGAACAAGACTTACCCATTCACTTTATTTTATAGGATAGATTATACCTGCATCCAGTAGGCGTACTATTTCTTTCCTTACCACTTCCTTCACCTCGGGATTCAGCCATCTATTGAATTCTGCAACTGGTTTAGCACCTTCCTCCATGAATATTCGATGGACGTTTATCATGGGACTAATGCCCTTCAAATCATTCATTGAGTACCCAAAGGCCTTGCGATCCTCCTTAAGTACTTTCATGAGATCTTCTTCTTCATCCCTTGAAAGTTTAGCATTAATAATAACAGGAAATTTATTAGTATTGTCCAAAAATCTATATTTAAGATTATCTGGTAAATTCTTCAATTCTGGGGGTGGTAATTCCTCGTCCCCTCTCTTTTATGGCTCTTCAAATACCTCATCAGTTGGAGGCCCTAAAATGGGAAGCGAATCGAATTCACTTTCTAGTTCTTCTAGGGACCTGTCCTCCATAATTATTTCTTCACAATTTGAGTCTTCATTTGTTTCCTCTTCTTGATTACTAAAGAAAAGAGCTGCCATCTCCTCAATAGTTTTTTATTTCTCTTCTTTTGTATTTGTAGAGATCTGTCTTTAAATTTGGAAAAGTGGAATTCTTTTTCCGCTTTCCCAATCTTAAGAGATACAATCTATTTTTTCGAAATCAACTGTGGCACCTACATTGCTCAAAAAGTTTCTTCCAAATATAATTGGGCAAAGAGTGTCAGCTGGCATATCAATAACTACAAAATCGATAGGAAACATTTTATTGCCTATTGTGACAGTTGCATCTTCAACTACTCCCATTGGAATTATAAGATTTTTATTGGCTAACATGATTGTCATATCAGTATTTTCTATTGTAGCCGGTACTATCTCTTCTTTTATTTCTAAATAAAAATCATAAGATATAACATTAACTGCGGTGCCAAGACCACATAAACCATAATGCGAGGTTTCTTTAAATATGCAGGGAAGAATAGGCTTACCCCACATCTTTTACCTTAGTTTTACCTTCAACCAACACGGAAGTATCTTCATCAAGTTCAACTATGTTACAATGTGTATACATAACCATAATTGCTTCCGTGGTTACCTCTTCATCTTTGGTATCCAGATGTTCTTCAACTTCTGGCACACTTTCCTCTTCCTTCTTCTCATGTACTGCTTTGACCTGTTCATATTCTAAAATATGATTCGCGCAGTGTTAGGAAAAGGTATCTCATACATTGGTTCAAGGGAGGCCAGTGTTGCTTTAACTTCTTTTTTCAACTCAGGTTTGGGTGGTGGATCATACTTTACTGAACCCTCTTTTGGGGCTTTAATATGTTCTGTAAAAACTTTAACAACTTGCAACATAAGATTTGAATCTAAATAAAGTTCTTTAGATAATTTATTAACATGGCCCTTTTTATTATAGTCATGAATACAATCATAATATATTTCTATACCTCCTTCGCTTCCTAGACCAAAATTCCATGAAACTCTATGATTCGCGAATTCTATTAAGTAAAGCCCAAGCTTTAGTTATGGGAAGATTCATAAAATCTCCTCTCGCGCAAGAGTCTAGTTCAGTTTTATTAGGTTCAATTAAACCACCACAAAAGATATGCAATAAATACCATTCAGTCAAATCATGATGAGGACATTGAATAGGTAAATCTTTAAACCTTATATAAGCTCTTACTAGTCCTTCATTAGGACGGTTTCTCCAAGTCATTATAAGACGCCTGATTCCAAAAGATTTTGATAATGGATAATATTTTGCTAGAAACTTATAAGCTAAATTATCCCAAGTAGTAGTGGCTTTGGGGGGTAAAGGTCTATACCATGAGAGAGCTGTGCTAGTCAAAGTCTGACTAAAAATTTTAACCCTTACCTCATTAGCAGTATATCTCGATAATTGTAAAGTGCCACATATATCTTTGAAGCATGCAATATGCTCATATGGATCAGGATCTTCTTCATCTCAAATAAATTGCTTCTTGTGTAGAATACTAAGTAGTACATGATTTATTTCAAACCCCCTCGTTTTCTTGTCGGAGTTGTCTCTTTTATTAATATCATAGGGCTTCCCAAAGTGGCTGAGTGGGTTAGCACTAGTCAAATGCTCAAACTCCATCATGTTGGTGGAAACCTGTAACTCAAAACAAAACTTAGCAAGACTAAAATAAATAAGCAAAAACTAAAAGACCTACAACGCTTAGTTCCCCGGCAACGGCGCCAGAAAATAGCTTGATAACTGCAAGTGCACAGATCGTTTGTAGCTAGTTTCAAAATAAAGATATCGATCCCACAGGGAGAAGGAGTCTGAGTCTAATAACTCTTAAATTAAATACTAAAATATAAATGCTAAAATAAAGTTCTAAGTAACAAGATAAAATGCGAGTATTGTGTAAAAAGGTGTTTTTGGGTTTTTGGTATAAGAGAACAATAAGTAAAGTAAAGTAAACTGAATACATAAAATAAGTATGGCGTGTGTAAAAGAGATTTGAAACTGCAATGGGAAAAGACGTTCTTAGAGAGTAGAGGATACACCTCTATCATTTATAAAGGTCTAAGGTAAAGATTATTATCATGAACATTCTCAACTATGTATGTGTGGGAGGAACTCCGTATTTGAACAAATAGGCAGGAATCACTGCTCATATCATCCTCATAATCACAGCAGACAACAATCAACATCAATTGAATTACTACGCTATTAAGGGACTTGATCTCACAGGACATATCACATGGCGTGGATAGTGTTCCCTGAGTTTCCTCGGTTCCCAAGTTGATACGTAAGGGGTGCCAATAATTTTATAGTCACTGTAAGTTCTAACACACCTACGTATACCAACAAATAGTTCCCACCATCAAGTTCCTACAAGAGGCAAATATTGAGAGGTCAACTTCTCCCAACATCAAGATGAAGACAATCTAACACATGGTCACAGCGATGAATATCATAATAAACTTTATCTTATTTCAATCTTATGCTAGGGTTTCACCATCTCCCCAAGAACTAATGATCTACTCGAACATGGAGGCAATCAACATCATGGCAAAGACAATGCAGTCTATCATAGATGAATAGTACTTGTATAAATCCACAACGAGCACATAAATTACAATAAGATCTAGACAAGATGTAGATGGGATGGATGGAGATGGTGGTGATGCAGCGGTTGATGATGAAGATTGATGCCTTAGCCTCCTGGATCTACGTAGGGCGAAGATGGATCCCCGATGGATGAGTTCCCCCTCCAGATGCCTTCCGAAGGTGAGATTTTGGCGATTTCTTGGTGTTCTGTATGTCGTCTCTCCGATCTAGTTGCACGGGGTGAAACTATTTGAGGAGGCGGTGTCGACGCCAACTATACGACCGGAAAAATATTCCCGCTGTATAGTTGGTTTTTAAACCTTCTGTGTCCTCCAATATCTTCGGGTTTTCTTCTGGTGTTATTGATATTTCCGAAATAAGCGATTTATGTTGTTTTTTACTCCTTTTTGCTCCAATACAACTGTTCCAAGAATTGTGTCCATCATTTGCCCTCATCTTGGTGAAAATAGACATAAAAGATGTGCGCGAACGCCGTAAAATACCAAGATCCTACATCTACAGTGCAAAATAATAATATAAAACATGATGCAAATATGCACTCATCAACTACCATAAAAAATATGTGCTAAAATTATTTGATCTTAATGAAAGTCTTGGCATCACCTCACCACTTAAAGGATTAAAGTTCTTGAAAGACGGGGAAGGCCACGAATTTTGAAGTGGGTGTTAATGAAAAGCTCTAAATTTATCCTTATTTTGACACCTATTAGTGTATCCTTAATTTGACTAAAGCATTCTTTCTGAAAAATAATTTTACTCTCATAAGAAGAGAGTCGCTCAAAGAATTGACTCGCAAGTGATACGTCGTAAACGTATCTATAATTTTTGATGTTCCATGCTTGTTTTATATCATTTTTCTTATGTTTTGTCTACACTTTGAGGTATTTTTATACGTTTTCCGTAACTAACCTATTAACAAGATGCCACAGTGCCAGTTGCTTATTTTCTGTTGTTTTTGGTTTTAGAAAAGATAGTAAGGAAATATTCTCGGAATTGAACGGGACAAAAGCCAAAGTCAATATTTTACCGGAGCAAACACGGAGCCCGAAGGAGAGACGGAGGGGCGGCCCAGGGTGGCCACACCCCCTTGGCATGGGCCCACCTCTAGTCGCGTCAGGAAAGGGTGTGGGATCCCTAGCGCCCCCCCCCCGATGTTGCTCCTTCGCCTATATAAAGCCCCCGATACAGAAACACTAAGTACCCGATCAATCTTCCACGAAACAGTCCATAGTTGTTGCCACCATTATCCCTAGATTGGGGGGGGGGTCTGAAGCTCTTCCCGGCACCCTGCCGGAGGGGAGAGATCATCCCGGAGGCCTTCTTTATCACCATGCCTGCCTCCGGAGTGATGCGTGAGTAGTTCACCTTTGGACTATGGGTCCATAGCAGTAGCTAAATGGTTGTTTATCCTCCTTGTGCTATCATTGTTTTAGATCTTGTGAGCTTCGTTCATGGTCAAGATCATCTTTATATAAGCCGTGGCCGCGCCTAGGGGGTTTGGCCCCTCTGGCTTGCCTCCCCGGCTCTCCTGTGGACTTCTTGTTCGCCATGGAAAGTTATTGACTTTGTCCTTTGTCCCGTCCAATTCCGAGAATATTTCTTTACTAACTTTTCTGAAACCAAAAACAGCAGAAAACAGGCATCTGGCACTGTTGCAACTTGTTAATAGGTTAGTACCAGAAACATGTAAAAAGCACCTCAAAGTGTGGACAAGTAAAGCAAAATAGATACTAAACGAGCATGGAGCATCAAAAATTATAGATACATTTCCAACGTATCAATGGATATTGAGTACTATGTTCAAGATTGATTTTTGATTCTATCGTGTCTATGTTATTTGTGATCTTGCATGCTTTCCGTTGTTAGTAGCTATCTTGGCCAAGTAGATGCTTGCAACTCCAAGAGAGAATATTTATGCTCGGTAGTAGGTTCATGCCTCTATGGAAGTGACAGAAATCTCTAAGGTTGTAGATGTGCTGTTGCTACTAGGGAGGAAACAACAATCTTTTGTTCATTGAATAATTATATTGTTTACTTTACACACTTTGTTTGAGGCAATAATCTATTGCTTGCAACTTAATACTGGAGGGGGTTCGGACGATAACCTAAAGGTGGATTATTAGTCATAGATGCAGTTGGATTACGGTCTATGTATTATGTTGTAATGCCCAAACGAATCTCATAGGATCTTTTATGACTTCTACATGCATATGCATATGCATTTTCAATCTATCTTTACCCAACTGTAATTTGTGCACCCAACATGTCATCTATCTTATGGAGAAATACCTCTAGTGAACTATGGACCCCGCTCCATTCTTTTACCATTGATACACCATCTACTGTTTACTTTTACTATTTACTTTCTGCAAGCATTACTATCTTCCACACTATACATTTAATCCTTTGTATTCAACAAACCAGTGATATTGACAACCTTACTATAAGTTGGGGCAAAGTTATGTGGTTGTGTTGTCCAGGTTCTAAGTTGCTAGCAACACCTTTGGAGCTGTTTTCTTTCTCCTACTAGTTCGATAACCTTGGTTTCACAAACTGAGGGAAATCTTGCTACTGTGCTCATCACACCTCGCTCTTGGGGTCTCCCAACAGGCTCTACGTAAACCGAGCCACTATCAAGATTTTCTAGCGCCGTTGCCAGGGAGATAAGGACATCTTTACAAGGGGAGTCTCTCACAAACAATCCATTTATTTTGTTTTTCTTTTGCTTTGTTTCTTTTGTTTGTTTATTTTTATCAAAAATACAAAAAAATAGTTTTGGTTTGTTTTTTTATTATTAAAAATTCAAAAAAAATAGTTCTTTCTTTAGTTTTCACCTTGTTCTTAGCTCACCATGTTGATCCCCAAGTTCACCCTGAAAGACCTTTCAATAGGTAGTGGCTCCATAATTGGGAAAGAAAATATTGAAGAATTCTTTAATCATGTTAGCAAACATGAGGATATTGAGGAAAGATCATTAGCAGAACTTGCTCCTAATTATGAAATTGCTACAGCTTCTTTAGTTCACATGTTGGAGGCTAGGTTTGTTAACCTTAATCCCATGGTGCAAGTAACGTTCCTTAAATTTAAATATATTAAGGATACTGAAAAGAGAGATTTTATTCTACAAACTTTGCTTAAGAAATTTAATGATGTTGCTAAAGAACATAAAAAGGTCTTTGATTGTTTTAATATGCTAGGCTCACGTGTAGATGTTATGGGCACATTACAAAAGTTGGACAAAATCAAACCCATTAAAATACCCATACCTTTTAAACTTGTAGGAATGCATGAAGCCTTAGAAAAGAATTTTGATTGGATTATCCCTAAAACACTTTTGATGAAAGTAGTGAACCCAAGAGTACTGAGAGAGGATCATCTAGAAGTTATTTGGATGAGATACCTTTCCTAGTTAAAGAAATTTCTGGTATTGATCTTAATGCTTCTTCATTTGAAAATACTTGATTCTTGCTTTCTATGCCTAACTTAAAGGCGTTAAAGAAAAGTACTTCGTGGGAGATTACCCAAAAGTTTTAGTTGAGTCTTGGAAGTTATTACCTCTGTAATAACCTCTTCTTATCATTTTTTTGTTTTTTTGTGCCAAGAATAACTTCTAATGAGAGAGAAGTAAGATTTAGGGAGTTGCTCTCCCGTAACAGATTTTTGTGCTTCACTGTAAAAATTTGTGAAAAATACCGGTACATCGGATTGAGCTGTAATTTTCTGTGCTTGTGCCCCTGTTATTTACCTAACTTTTGTTACTTCAATATTTTTTTGATTTGAGCAACAGAAGATTTTAGAAAAAATCGGTTTTTACCCGCTGACCCGTTTTGACAGATTTCTGCCATTATTTGCATATGCCTCTTATCAGTTTCTTTTTGATTTATCTTTGATCCCTTGAGATTTTAAAAGGAGTTTCTACAGTAGCTTGTGCTATAATAGAATTTTTTATTGTGTTGAAACTAAACCCAAATACCTATTATCTTGAATACACTAATGTTGCTAATGAGGATTGTGTGAAGTTCTGTATGAAGGAAAATTTTCAAGTGTAGGGGAAGAATTATGTGATGAGATGAAGAATGGACAAAATCTCAAGCTTGGGATGCCACCGGTGTCACCCCAAGAAATATTAAAGAAGTACAAGCATCAAAGTTTGGGGATGCCCAAGGCATCCCCTTCTTCATCAATAAAAACCTCAGGTTTTGTTTCCAAACACTTCATTTTTATTGCTTCGCGCACTTTTTGCTGTTCTTGGAGCGTCTTTGCTTTTGTATTTAGTTTGCTTTTGCTTTGTTTGCTGAATAATTTGTTCGGACCCCAACACTCCTATTTTGGAGAAGTCATACCTAGTTCTTCATTGTCTAGAACACTCTAGTTTTCATTCTTTTTGTTCTGTGAGTGTTCTCTTTTGCTAGCTCTGCGCTTAGCTTTAGTTTTCTTGTGATTATTGCTTATAACTTTTTAGTTCTTCTTTGTGGATTTATGATACTTGCTCACTGATCTTTATTGAGTACTATCTTTCTGATTTGTTTTAAATAAGTCAATTGGTGTTGGAAAAGAGTGGGAAGCTTCATGCTTTAAGTGGTACAAAAGGAGCTTGTTTTGACTGTGGCTTAGACTTTATCATGTCATGTTATATGTTGCTTTGACCTTATGCTTAGTGATTATTTTTGTAGCATGACTTGTCTCAAACAATTGATATTGCTTAATGTGCCTTGAAAGAATCATGCGTTGTTTTAGCATATAAAAGCATAATATTGTGGTATTCTCCTTTGATGCTTTATTTGGGTTGACTTGGCGCATGCTTACAGCATGTTAAGACTTTAACCAGTCACCATGAGCCCCTATGATCATTTAGTTTTTTACTTGTGATATCACTTTATGCTTTGATTAAAAATGTTTTGTCGCTCTGCATGATTATGGCCATTATTGCTCTCTTAGTTGGTCGCTCCCAGTCTTTTGCTAGTCTCCACTTGTACTGAGTAATCTCTACTCGTGCATCCAAATCCCAAGAAACCAAGTTATTCCAAATAGTCCATTATAAATTCCTATGCATGGTGTGTTACACCATTCCAAGTATATTCCTGTGATTAATTATCTTCCAATTAAAAAGTTGCATTGTTATGAGAAAAACTAGTGATTAAAGCTCACACGAACTTGATGGCACACTTTACTTTCTTGCACTTAATAAACTCGAACCATTGTGTCATCTATGTTTTATATGCTTGCACCTATAAGTTGGGAATTAGCAGAACCATGCTGTCATGGGGAACGCTTTCAACACCTGCACATATTACCTCGTTGATATCATAATCTTTTGTTTATGGATGTCGGCGGTGTGAAATAAAAAGGGAGCCTGTAAATTCATGGAGTATTATATATGTGTTAGAGAAATGCCTGGGCGGCTAGCTTAAGCCATGCCTAATCATGGTGGAAACTTACAGCATGACCATAGTGGGCAATCTATGAAGCATTCTTATTATAAAAAAAGAGAGAGATAGAAAAAAAGAGAAAAAGAGAAAAAGGAGGAAAGAAGAGAAAAAAGCACCATTTTCCCATGGTAAATAAGAAGATTGCTGAGATGCTCATTGTTTGTTGCCTTGTCATTTTGATATGGGATAGCTCCTGTATAATGGGGCAAGGGGTACCCCGTTGGCGGTTCTCTATGATACACATATACTTACAATGACAAGAACTTGCTTGTGACTAAAGTTGAGTAGCATGAGGAACGACCCTCGTACTCAAGGGACATGAGATTGCCAACTTATCATTTGTCAAGCATATACTCCATATTTGTTTCACTTTAACCTTAACCACTTTAAAGATGCCTATGATAGGGGCAATGAGAGATGAAAGCTAATTAGTATCATAATGTTTGGAAGCTCTTTATGAAACTTGAAATGCCTACTTCCCTTGAAGGGCCTATCTTTTACTTTTATGTTGAGTCTCCACCTTCTATATTTATGCACCAATTAAGAGAGCATAATTGTCATTCTTAGTTCTATGTGCATTGTCCCAAAGCTTATTATTGATTGATTCATAATGTTGGTATTGCTTGTTCTTAAATTATTTGTATCTAGTCACCCTTATGAACTTTGAAGGTGTCCTACGCATTTATGTTTTGCTATTCCATGAGAGACAAGCTGAATACCATTCTTATTATGTTTTCTTATGTGAAACAAACAAATGTCTTTCAATGCATTTTTATTCATGATCTTTTGTTTGTGTTACCTTTCATGTTACAACATAGTTGCTATGTCCTATTGTTAGAACGACATCTTTCATGTTCATGCTTAGAGTACTTTGATCTCAGCTATCAATGCTTTACAAATACTTTGATCAATTGTGATGGTGCATGTCACCTCAAAAATTATTCTTTTTATCACTTACCTACTCGAGGACGAGTAGGAGTTAAGCTTGGGGATGTTTGATACGCCGTAAACGTATCTATAATTTTTGATTCTCCATGCTTGTTTTATATCATTTGTCTTATGTTTTGTCTACACTTTGAGGTATTTTTATACGCTTTCCAGAACTAACCTATTAACAAGATGCCACAGTGCCAGCTGCCTGTTTTATGCTATTTTTGGTTTCAGAAAAGCTAGTAAGGAAATATTCTCGGAATTGTACGGGACAAAAGCCAAATTCAATATTTTACCGGAGCAAACACGGAGCCCGAAGGAGAGACGGAGGGGCGGCCCAGGGTGGCCACACCCCCCTTGGCACGGGCCCACCTCTGGTCGTGCCAAGGTAGGGTGTGGGCCCCCTGGCGCCCCACCGACATTTCTCCTTCACCTATATAAAGCCCCCGATGCAGAAACCCTAAGTACCCGATCAATCTTCCACGAAACAGTCCGTAGCCGCCATCATCGTCCCTAGATCGGGGGATCTGAAGCTATTCCCGGCACCCTGCCGAAGGGGAGAGATCATCCCGAAGGCCTTCTTCATCACCATGCCTGCCTCCGGAGTGATGCGTGAGTAGTTCACCTTTGGACTATGGGTCCATAGCAGTAGCTAGATGGTTATTTCTCATTGTGCTGTCATTGTTTTAGATCTGTTCATGATCAAGATCATCTTTATGTAATCCTACATGTTGTGTTTGTTGGGATCCGATGGATGATGGCGCCTCCTTGATGTGGGAGCGCTTCATTGGAAACCCCAAGAGCAAGGTGTGAAGCAGCAAGCAGCAAGTCTTCCCTCAGTAGAGACCGAGGTTATCGAACCAGAAGGAGAAAGGAAATGTCACACAGGTGTTGCAAGCAATGCGGAGACATGGACAACACAAACTCAAGACTTTGTCCCAACGAATCAGTGAGGTTGTCAAGCTCACCGGTTTGCTGTAACAAAGGATTAAACGTATGGTGTGGAAGGTAATGGTTTGCAGCAAGTAAACAGGTAACAGTGGAAGATGTATCAATGGTAAAGATTGGACCAGTGTCCATAGTTCACTAGAGGTGCTCTCCTTATATAAACAACATGGCATGAAGGGTAAACAAATTATAGCAGGGCAATTGACAGGAACTGAGCAAGGCATAACAATGCATTTACTAGTTAGAAAGATCCTATGAGGTTGATTGGGAAATACAACAAGATACATAGACCGCCATCCAACTACATCTATGACTAGAAGTCCACCTCCAGGTTATCATCCGAACCCCCTCCAGTATTAAGTTGCAAGCAACAGACAACTGCTTTAAGCAAAGTGTGTAAGGTAAATAGTCCACATGTTCCATGAACAAGAGACCGTTGTTTTCTCCCTAGTAGCAACAACACATCTACAACCGAAGAGATTATTGTCACTTCCCTTGGAAACTAGAGGCATGAACCCACTATCGAGCATAAATACCTCCTCTTGGAGTCAGTAGCAACTACTTGGCCAAGATAACCACTAGCAATGGAGAGCATGCAAGATCAAAAACAACACAGACATGATAGAATCATAAAGACAAAACCATTAATCAAACCAACATAATAATATCAATATCCATCAGATCCCCGCAAACACAACATGCATGATTACAAATAGATTAGATCTTGATCATGAAAGGAGCTCACAAGATCTATACATGAAAGCACGAAGGATGAGATACAACCATCTAGCTACTACATGGACCCATAGTCCAAGGTGGAACTACTCAAGCATCATACCGGAGAGAAGGCCTCTGGGATGATCTCCCCTCCGGCAGGGTGCCGAGAAAAACTTCAGATCCCTCCTGATCTAGGGACGATGGTGGCAGCGGCTACATACAGTTTCGTGGATTTCTGATCGGGTACTCAGGGTTTCTGCATCAGGGGCTTCGTATAGGCGAAGGGGGAGATCGAGGGGCCGGCCAGGGGCACCAAACCCTAGCCAGGCGTGGGCCCACCTATGGCCGCGCCTAGGGGTGGCCCCTCTGGCTTGCCTCCCGGGCTCTCCTCTGGACTTCTTGTTTCCCACGAAAAGTTATTGACTTTGTCCTTTGTACCATCCAATTCCGATAATATTTCTTTACTAAATTTTCTGAAACCAAAAACAGCAGAAAACAGGCATCTGGCACTGTTGCAACTTGTTAATAGGTTAGTACCAGAAAACATGTAAAAAGCACCTCAAAGTGTGGACAAGTAAAGCAAAGTAGATACTAAACAAACATGGAGCATCAAAAATTATAGATACGTTTCCAACGTATCAACATCCCCAAGCTTAACTCCTGCTCGTCCTTGAGTAGGTAAGTGATAAACAGAATAAATTTTGAGGTGACATGCACCCTCACAATAAAGATCCAACCATTTGCAAGCATTGAAAGCTGGGATCAAAGAACTTTAAACATGTGCATGAAAGATGAAGTTCTAACAATAGGACATAGTAACTATGCATGCAACATGACAAGCTACAAACAAAGATCATGAATAACATGCATTGAAAAACATTTATTTGTTTCACATACAGGAAACATAGCATAGTGGCAATCAGCTTGTCCCTCATAGAGTGGCAATAGAATGCATAGGACACCTACAAAGTTCACAAGGGTGACTAGAAATAAGTAGCACAAGAAAAAGTAATAACACAATATGCATCAATTAATAACCTTTGGAACACTGCACATAGAATGAAAACTATGCTCTCTTAATAGTGCCTAAAGGTAGAAGGTGGAGACTCAATAGTGGTGGAAGAAAGGCCTTTTTTGTAAAGCAAGCAGGGATTACAAGTTTCAAAAAGAGCTTCCAAAATTATGGTACTTGTTAGCTTTCATCCCTCATTGCCCCTATCATAAGCATCTTGAAGTGGTTAAGGTTAAAGTGGCAAAGCTGGAGTATATGCTTGACGAAGTATAAGTTGGCAATCTCAAGTCCCTTGAATACGAGGGCCACACCTCATGCATACTCAACTTTGGGTCCAGTTAAGTACTTGTCATTGTAAGTATTTGCATATCATTGAGAACCGTCAACGGGGTACCCCTTGCATATGGTACAGGAGCTTTCCCATAACCAAAATCACAAGGCAAGCAGACAATGAGCATGTCAGCAATCTTTTTATTTACCATGTGCATAGCTTTTTATTGAGGATGCTTCATAGATATCTCATTATGGTGATGCTGCAATTTTCCACCATGATTAGGAATGGCTTAGGCTAGCGTTCCAGGCGTTTCTCTAACACATAATACAAACTCCATGGACTTACAAGTCCCCTCTTTATTTCACACCGGTGACATCCATAGACAAAACATCATGATATCAACTGAGTACAACAAGGTACAAGTGCAATGTTGAAAATGTTCCCCATGACAGCACGGTTCTTCTAATTCCAACTTATAAGTGCAAGCATATACAAAAAAGTTGTCACAATGGTTCAAGTTTATTAGGGGCAAAGAATAAAATGTGCCATCAAGTTCGTGAGGGCTTTAATCACTAAGTTTTCACATAACAAAATAGTTTTTAATTGGAAGATAGTTGAAAACAAGAATATACTTGGAATGGTGTAACACACCATGCATAGGAGTTTATAGTGGACACTTTGGAAAAACTTGGTTTCTTGGGAGTTGGAAGCATGAGTAGAGCGTACTCATACAAGTGGAAGCTACCAAAAGACTGGGAGCAACCAACTAAGAGAGCAATAATGGCCATAATCATGCAGTGCAACAAAGCATACTAATCAAAGCAAAGAGTGGTACTACAAGTCAAGGACTAAATGATCATAGAGGCTAATGGTGACTTGTGAGAGTCATAACATGGTGTAAGCATGTGCCAAGCCAACCCAAGCAAAACATCAAAGGAGAATACCACAATACTATGCTTTTGCATGCTAAAACAACGCATAATTTATTCAAGGCACACTAAGCAATCCCAATTGTTTGGAACAATACATGATACATCAATAATCACTAAGCATCAGGTAAAAACAACACCTAGTATGTCATGCTAAAGTCTAAGTCACAGTCAATGCAGGCTCCTCTTGCACTTCAGGCAAAAACTTACTACTCCTTTCCAACACCAAGCAAACTTATTTGCAAAACAACACAGTGATAACGGGGGTCCAAACTACTTTAGAAAACTAAACAAACTAAGCAAATCAAACAAAAACTAAGACGCTCCAAGAACAACACAACTGTGCATGAAACAATAAAAACAAAGTGTCTAGACAGACCTGAGCTTTTTATTGATGAAGAAGGGGATGCCTTGGGCATCCCCAAGCTTTGACGCTTTTACCTCTTGGATATTTCTTGGGGTGACACCATGGTGGCATCCCCAATATTGAGCTTTTTTCCATTCTTCATCTTATTGCATCATTCTCTCTCTACACCTGAAATTTTTCCTTCATACAAAACTTCACACAATCTTCATTAGCAACATTAGTTTATTCAAAAGACATTAGACCACTGGCAAAGCTTTGGAACATCAAGGCTTTTCACTAAAAACACAAGCACTGTAGTAACTCCTTCAAAAAGCTCAATTTACCCGAAGAGAACTCAAAAAGGAATCAATAAGAAGCAAATGCAAATAACGGCAGAAATCTGTCAAAACAGACCAGCAGGTAGAAACCGATTTTTTCGAACTTATTTTGTTGCTCAAATCAAAAGGTGTTGAACTAACGAAAGTTAGCTAAAATACTGGGGGGGTTATTCATAAATTTTGAGCTCAATCCGAGTTACAGAGCCTCCTCACGATTTTTTTTTGGTGGAGGACAAAAATCTGTTTCGGGACAGGAACTTCCCAAATCTTACTTCCCTCTCATTAGAGGTCATTCTTGGCACAAAAAGAAAACAAAAAGGATAAGGATAGGTCATTACTGAATTAATAACTTCCAAGACTCAAGGAAACTCTTGGGTTATCTCCCAATAAGTACTTTTATTTAACGCCTTTAAGTTAGGCACAAGAAGCAAGAAGAATCAAGTATTTTCAAATGAAGAATTGCCCTTCTTGTTCCTTCCTCTCTTTACCTTTCTTTTTCTCTTTAGGGAAGATATGATTACTTACCGGAGGAGCAAAGTGCATGATGCCTTTTTCCACATCTATTACTTCCCCAAGGTGTTTAAGTAGAGACCTTCCAAGTGTGATCTGTCCCTTGCCTACACATTCAATAACAAGATAATCAGTAGTCACCATTTTTCCTAAGATTTTTGTAAACACACCTTCAGCTATACCAATGGATAATATAGTGGCATTGTTGGTAAGATAGATTTCCTCTCTTCCTTTAATAAGCCCCCAAAGACTCATGGAATCAAAAATATCTTTAGGCATGAGACAAAATTTAGACATGATATCACAGCGAGCATCAAAAAGTGTAGTGTTTATTAAGACTTTGATTGTGGGAAACCATTTTGAAGGCTCAGAATTTATGGGAACATAATCATGGTAATCCCTAAGAGTGTGATAGCAACTATTCATAGCAACAATACTAGTCTCAATATGGTTCAACCTAGCAAAAATACTTGTGCAAGAGGAATCAGACTTGCCAGGTGTACCATAGATCATGATTAATCTCCTTATGGCATCATAAGCTTCATCCTCAGTACATAGCAAAAAATCTTTCTCAGCCACAGCATCCAAAGCATATCTATAACAAAGAGCAATACTGCGGTAGAAACTATCAATGACCAAGCTGAGGCTTACCTCAGGCTCAGTTTCTCTCTAGAAAGTAGAGATTCTGGACCAAGCTTCTTTCAAACTTTCTTCACTTTTTTGCTTAAAAGTGGAGATTTCTACCATAGGGGAAATAAAAGTTGATCCAAAACCCGACATGGCAGCAACTAGAGCAGGAACTAATTTTTTGTGTTTTTGAATAAAGAAAGCAAACCAAACTAAACTAATTTTTTGGGGTTTTTTTGGAAAGAGGCAAACAAAACCAAGCAAAAGAAACAAAGTAAAGAGAAAGGAAGTGAAGGACTCCCCTAGTGAAGACGTCCTTGGCCTCCCCGGCAACAGCGCCAGAAAACTTGTTGATGGCGCCTCCTTGATGTAGGAGCGCTTCGTTGGAAACCCCAAGAGCAAGGTGTGAAGCAGCAAGCAGCAAGCTTCGTTGATGGCGCCTCCATAGAGACCGAGGTTATCGAACCATAAGGAGGAAGGAAACGTCACACAGGTGTTGCAAGCAACACGGAGACCTGCACAACACAAACTCAAGACTTTGTCACAACGAATCAGTGAGGTTGTAAAGCTCACCGGTTTGCTATAACAAAGGATTAAACGTATGGTGTGGAAGGTAATGGTTTGCAGCAAGTAAACAAGTAACAGTGGAAGATGTATCAATGGTAAAGATTGGACCGGGGTCCATAGTTCACTAGAGGTGCTCTCCTTAGATAAACAACATGGCATGAAGGGTAAACAAATTACAGCAGGGCAACTGACAGAAACTGAGCAAGGCATAACAATGCAATTACTAGTTAGAAAGATCCTATGAGGTTGATTGGGCAATACAACAAGATATATAGACCGCCATCCAATTGCATCTATGACTAGAAGTCTACCTTCAGGTTATCATCCGAACCCCCTCCAGTATTAAGTTATAGGCAAAAGACAACTGCTTTAAGCAAAGTGAGTAAGGTAAACAGTCCACATGTTCCATGAACAAGAGACCGTTGTTTTCTCCCTAGTAGCAACAACACATCTACAACCGAAGAGATTATTGTTACTTCCCTTGGAAAATAGAGGCATGAACCCACTATCGAGCATAAATACCCCCTCTTCGAGTCACTAGCAATTACTTGGCCAAGATAACCACTAGCAACGGAGAGCATGCAAGATCACAAACAACACATACATAATAGAATCATAAAGACAAAACCATTAATCAAACCAACATAATAATCTCAATATTCATCGGATCCCCGAAAACACAACATGCATGATTACAAATGGATTAGATCTTGATCATGAACGGAGCTCACAAGATCTATACATGAAAGCACAAAGGAGGAGATACAACCATCTAGCTACTACATGGACCCATAGTCCAAGGTGGAACTACTCACGCATCATACCGGAGAGAAGGTCTTCGGGATGATCTCCCCTTCGGCAGGGTGCCGGGAAGAACTTCAGACCCCCCCCCGATCTAGGGACGATGGTGGCGGCTACAGACGGTTTCGTGGATTTCTGATCGGGTACTCAGGTTTGCATCGGGGCCTTCTTATAGGCGAAGGGGAAGACCGAGGGGCCGGCCAGGGGCACCAAACCCTAGCCAGGCGCGAGCCCACCTGTGGCCGCGCCTAGGGGGGTTTGGCCCCTCTGGCTTGCCTCCCCGGCTCTCCTGTGGACTTCTTGTTCGCCATGGAAAGTTATTGACTTTGTCCTTTGTCTCGTCCAATTCCGAGAATATTTCTTTACTAACTTTTCTGAAACCAAAAACAGCAGAAAACAGGCATCTGGCACTGTTGCAACTTGTTAATAGGTTAGTACCAGAAAACATGTAAAAAGCACCTCAAAGTGTGGACAAGTAAAGCAAAATAGATACTAAACGAGCATGGAGCATAAAAAATTATAAATACATTTCAACGTATCAATGGATATTGAGTACTATGTTCAAGATTTATTATTGATTCGATCATGTCTATGTTATTTTTGATCTTACATGCTTTCCATTGTTATTAGCTATCTTGGCCAAGTATATGCTTGCAACTCCAAGAGGGAGTATGTATGCTCGATAGTAGGTTCATGCCTCTAGTAATCTGGGAAGTGATAGAAATCTCTAAGGTTGTAGATGTGATATTGCTACTAGGGAGAAAACAACAATCTTTTGTTCATGGAATAATTGTATTGTTTACTTTACACACTTTGCTTAAGGCAATAATCTGTTGCTTGCAACTTAATATTGGAGCGGGTTCGGACGATAACCAGAAGGTGGATTATTAGTCATAGATGAAGTTGGATTACGATCTATGTATTATGTTGTAATGCCCAAATGAATCTCATAGGATCTTTCATGACTTGTACATGCATATGCATATGCATTTTCAATTTATCTTTGTCCAACTGTAATTTGTTCACCCAACATGTCATCTATCTTATGGATAAACACCTCTAGTGAACTGTGGACCCCGGTCCATTCTTTTACCATTGATAAACATCTACTGTTTACTTTCTACAAGCATTACTATCTTGCACACTATACGTTTAATCCTTTGTATTCAACAAACTAGTATGATTGACAACCTCACTATAAGTTGGGGCAAAGTTATGTGCTTGTGTTGTGCATGTTCCAAGTTGCTAGCAACACCTTTGGAGCTATTTTATTTCTCCTACTGGTTCGATAACCTTGGTTTCACAAACTGAGGTAAAACTTGTTGATGTGCTTATCACACCTTGCTTTTGGGGTCTTCGAACAGGCTCTATATAAACCGAGCCACCATCAGCAAGCCTAACCAATTTTTTGACAATATCTCTTGAGTTAAGAATTATTATCTAGCAAGATACATGCGGTTTAGGAAGTGAACTTAAGTACAATTGTTCAAATCTAGTATGCTCATGTTTAAGATTGCAAGATTTGTGATGATGGAATAAGATACCACCTTGGACTTGTGAGTTTCTCTGCTTAAATTTATTTCTTGCTATTTTTCTTTATAGCTTTGTCACTCAAGGGTGAGTAATAGCTAAGCTTGGGGAAGTTGATAGCTCCAAATATTGACACTTTTCATCAAGGATTTTCCATTTGTTTTCACCGGGTTTCGTTGATTTTGATCTTTCGACTAAAGCTAATATCGCAAGCTAGAGAAACCTTGTTCTTTTGTGATGACTTTCGGGTACTGGACACTTTTAGAAGATCCAAGAGCATTTATGGGATAATCACACCTAAATGAACAAATATTCAATTGAATATATTTCCATTCGAAGCTAACCAACAGATAGATATGCTCTACGCCCTCTCGGTGATATCACACTGATTAGCTTGCAAGCAAAGTGATTTGATCACTAAAATGTTATATCACGGGAACGATAAAAGAGTACATGTCAGTAAAGAGATCAAACTAGGTATGGAGATACCGATGATCGAATCTTGGACATGTAATATATCGCGAAACAAAGGGATTAAGATACTAGCATAAAAGGTTCCGACGATCACAAGAAAGTCATCGTTGAATGTGTGGGAGTCAGTATGGGTCTCCAGATCCCGCTTCTGATTATTGATCCGAGAGGGGTCTCGATCATGTCCGCATTATTCGTGAACCGTAGGGTGGCACACTTAAGAGACACCGACATCTAATTGGAGCAAAAGTTTCATGCCGGAAAGAATAACAAGCACAGGAATTTATTTCACTAGATACCGAAACAGGTTTTCGGGTGAAATTGCAAAAAGTGTTTTTGCATGTGAAATGAAATACTAGCAAGGGGTTATATGTGAATGTTTGTCATTAAAGTAATTGACAAAATTATGAATAAATTAAAGGAGTTTTATTTAATGAGATTTTGCATTAAATTTGGTGGAAATTTAATGGAAATTTGAGTGGGATTTTGAGTGGAGGGAATTGAAAGGATTTTGGTGAGTGGAGTGTCCACCCACATGAATGAGGGGAGGGCAAGGGGAAGCCCCCATGCGCCGGCCACCCCCTTGGGTTCCCTCCTCTCCTATAAAAGGCACCCCCTCCTCACTTCTCACTCACACCTCCTCGTGAAGGATCTCTATCCCCCTCTAGTATTTATCCCCCATGGTCTCGAACTAGTGAGATACATGTTCCCGGTGGCTATTCAGCAAGAAATAGTTGTGCTTCCGCTGCATTGCTGGAGCGAGGAGGCTGAGGTTGCTCGGTGCCTTGAACGTGTGTGCGAGCACGGATGCGCTGCTGTTTTGCGGCGCTAGGACTTCCTCTCGATCTTGAGATCGGCAAGAGATCGTCTACATCAACCACGAGTTTGACTCGTTAAGATTTGTCGGTCTTCAAGGGTATGTTCTCTACGGATATACATCCGCCCGTTGTTTGTATCTAGTAGATAGATCTTGGTACATAGTTGTTTCCATCGTAGGAATTTTTTTGTTTTCTATGCTGCGAACCCTACACTTGCATCATGGGCAAGAGCATCTCTAGCAATAGGCTGCCCTTTAAATTAGTTCTAAAGGCCACGTAAAATGATTTTTTTAGTTTTAAAATTGCTCGGCTAGAATAGGAAACAAACTATAAAGTATAATTAAAAGTCAATTGGCCAGACCAAAGCTTATGGTGACCGAGGAACGGATCACTAAAATATACAAGAAGTCATAACATGACGCTAATCATCAGGTGTACAAAAAATACAAATAGTAATATCATTAATTGATCCTTTCTTAGTTCAATTGTCGTATATGGGAGTAATTCAAACTCCAAAGAACCCTATAACTTCTACTACACATCAACAAAAAGAGACAAAACAGCACCGGGAATTCATGAAGTAAAAAACAACACAAAACGTGCATATTTCCATTTTCAATTTTCTCCACATTCCGGTCATTATAATATTCATCATTTTTAGATCATGAGCTAACTCTTTGAAGTAAATTTTTCTTAAACCCTTTTTTCTTTTATGATCCTTGGAATGGAAGTATGGAACAAGCAAAAAGGTTGTATATAAAAGGATGTCGACACCACATGATCAAAATGGAGATAGGGGCATCTTTCTAACTAACAATAGCATGTTCCTCTATTCCTTGCAGCTGCCACCGGGTTTTACCATCCACTTAGATAGAATTCTTTGGCAGTGTCTATGGAGAGACAAGTTTGATGAACCTAAGCAGTCCTTGGTGGCATGGGAAATGGTTTGTCAACCTAATAAGAATGGGGGTCTTGGCATCATTAACTTTCAGAAGCAAAATGCCGCCCTTCTCATTAATTTTCTTGATAAATTTTATAATCGTTTGGACATTTCTTGGGTTCAGCTAGTGTGGCATTCATATTACATCAACAAGGTTCTGCACGCTGAAAATCTACGTGGATCCTTTTGGTGATGGGATGTTTTAAAATAGATGGATAATTTTAGAGGAGTAGTTTTAGTTAAACATGGAAAGGGAGATAACTTTCTTTTTTGGATTAATAATTGGCTACTTGAGGGTAGTATTCAACCAATTAAGTTGAGATTTCTGAGATTTTTATCATTTGTGCTTGATGGCAATGTGTCATTAGCTCTGAGGTATTTTCTTATGAGGATATTTCAAATCTTCTCTACTTACCTCCGTCTAGACATGCTTACCAAGAACATGGAGAGCTTCATCGCATTATTCAGAATAATTCGCTCACTAATCAGAACGATGTATGGTCCTGTTGTTGGGGAGAAAAATATACTCGGTGGCTAATTTCTATGGACACATTCATTCACACATTACAGTACCAAATGTTTTTCGGTGGCTATGGAAGTCTAGCTGTATTATGAAAACAGAAGTCTTTGCTTGGCTACTATTACGTGATAGACTGAATACTCGGGATTTATTACACCGATGTCACTGAAAAGTTATGGACGATACTCACTGCGAACTCTACACATTAGGAGCTTATATATGACGATAGAATTCATTTATTTTATGGTTGTAACTTGAGTAGATGAATTTGGAATTATCTATAGATAGAGGCATCCCCACACTGATATTTAGACTATAGTTAATGTGGCTAAAATGAGTTGTAGGAGGCCTTTCTCCATCACTACAGGAAAACTCCACAGCGCCGAGGGCCGGGTCACTATGAAGACGGCCAAATATCGGGCCTCTCGGCGTAGGCCCCTTCCCAGCCCAGGCAGCAGGCCGGCCCTCGGCATAGGAAAGCCGTCGGCGTAGCCTAGCTAGCCGAGGGCGGCCCTCGGCGTAGCTATCGTGCACGGGACGGCGTTAAGGCTACGCCGACGGCATTTCCCTCGGCATAGGTTTCATAGCTATGCCGACGGCAATGCCCTTGCATAGCTATTTTTTATTTTACCATATTAATCTTTAAAAAATTATAACTAAATCATTATAATTCATAAAAATACAAATAATATATCTAAATTTGCAGAAAAATAAGATATATCTATCTACACTCAAATATTACACATTTATGAATAAAAATTAACTAAAATATAAAAACATTACATATAGTTTAAAATGGACATAATAAATTAAAAAATGATCCAAACAATATGGAACCTTCGCGTGGTGTCATATTATGTGACATAGTTGTAAAGAAAAGTATCAAACTTGGTATATTGATTATGTTTTAAAAAAACTTCACAAAATGACCTATCTCATTCGAGGTTTCTTGGCTTTCGGGTCAAATGACCAATGTTATAGATAGAATCAAGGTATAGCTTGTGATAATGTGCCCATATTATGAGTGCATGTGCATGATGGGATGGCAAACAATGTTGCAGGAGGAAGTTTTCCTTTTTGTCACACCAAAAATTCATTTTCTATTTTCGAGCATAAAAAACGGGGGATTTTGTGAAGCAACCACCAAATGGCTAATTCAAAATACTACCACCGCATTTAAAAAAATAGTAGATCACCTTACATGGACAATGTCGCAACCGGGAGATCTCAAACCTTTTCGTCCACCCCTAGTGAAAAGATATATTCCTACTGAATCGGTAGAAAGTGGGTCAAATATAAACTATAAGTACATGATCTGACGCTCATGATTTTTTATAAAAATCCTTTTTAGGTTCACAGTATGCTATTTTATCAGATATCCAATGCAAGTTTAGCGAGGCTCAGCCTCGAGCTAAGAATCTTCATACCCATCGTTTTAGAGTTTAGAATGGAGAGAGTTCAAAGTAGTTAGTAGAGGTTTTAGAGTTTTAAAAATGAAAGAATTCAAAAACTTCACCCTAGCTTCATTTTGGAATGTGATATGGAAGTCATATTTGGATCCCTCTCATTTTTCTAATCAATTTGGATTATTTTAGATTTTCAAAATTTTAAAAGGAGAAAAAGTTATTTTAAAAATTAGTTTTTAATTATAATTTTATATTTTATTAATGGATTCCTCACATTTTTCTGATAATAATGGAAATATTATTTGTTGAATCGATTTATATATTTAAATATATTAATTATGCCATATTATATGATAATAATGGCAAAAAATGAATAGAATATTATTTTTATTACTTATTTTATTTTCATTGAAATTCAATATTATTATTATGTATTCATTGTTGTTTACTTAAATAATTGTTTGGAATTTCAAAAAATAAAGACGTGTGACATAGTGGCATAAGAGTTAAGAGGATTGATATGGTAGTATTGACAATAAGGTATAATTTGTTTCGCATGAGCTCATCTGAAGGGAACCGAGAAGTTAAGCGTGTTGGGAGTGGTGTAGTGTGAGGATATGTGACCGAACGGGAAGTTTGACCAAAATTATAATTTGACCTAAGATTAAGTGTACTTAGTGTTAAAAATATCCTAAATGAGAAAGATTCGAACAATTCAAAAGTGAGAGATTCAAAAATTCAAAAATATATAAAAAATTTAAAAAAATCATTTTTTTTGGAAAATACTAACTAACTGCAGGCTATGCCAAAGGGGCTACGCCGAGGGCAATACCGTTGGCACAGGTTAGTCCGAGGGTGGCCGTCAGCGTAGCCCCTACGCCGACGAGCTGCTACGCCGAGGGGGCTACGCTGAGGGCTGCCCTCGGCAAAGCCTGTGCTGACGACATTTCGGGGCTATGCCGAGGGCAGATAGCGCAATTTTCCCGTAGTGCATGGAGATTTTAATCAGTGCTTGCTGGAATATCTTGATATTGCGAAATGGCAAATCTTTAGGCAGGAGCAGCCCACTTTTGCTAAGTGAAAGTGTTAGTTTGTGCGTGATATCACACTGCTTCAGTATAGGATCAAGGCTAAATGGATAGGTTAGTTCCTTGGATAGATGCACTCACTTGAGTTTGGAGCTTTTTTCTACATTCGTAGTTTTTCCTTTCTTTCTTTGTACATACTAGTTGACTGCCCGTAGCGTTGCTACGGGATACATAATGTTTTTTCCTCCTCTTACATGTTTAATTTTTTTTTGGAAAATTAAAGAAATAACATTTTCATACAAATAAATCAATTTTTTCCTCCTTTTTTTTGGAGTTTTAGTGAATAAGATAATTTAGTTTTGCGAATTTTGATATCTACTTTTTAGCAGTTTCTTAATGTTCCTTTTCTTGATTATTCTTGCTTGTTCTTGTATCCCTCTCTTATTTTCTGACTAAATATCTAGTGAACTGACCTATACATAGGACCAAAAGTACAAGTGTCGATGGATATTGCACTGTTTCGTACCTATTAACGACATGTCTATAAAGACATTTTCCAGAGCAGTGTAACTAACTTTTTCCCTCAAAACTTTAAGTAACACCACGTGAAGATGTTATTGTTTGAACTTGAATGAAAATGCATAACACTTGCCTTCACTTTATGCAATCTCCTGTTTCCCGATGTGTTTGTGTTTTCAACAGATCACAAGTACAGAAGCCATTCAGACACCAGATCGCATAGAATGCAGCGACTTTCAGGAGTAGCTTTTATTCATTATTTTCTCCCAACACGGCAGAACTACGTTGGTAACTCAACTCACAAATGCTATATCATTATTTTGTTTGATTCAAGCCTGATGAATTCATTCTCTGTCCCCTCAAGAAAGGTGCACGCATTAGAGATCAGCCTTTCATTTCCAACAATTGCTGCTACCTGGGGAGACTCTAGCGCTTCCCACCTTCACCAGGGAGAGTTCAGAATATTTTTAGGCTTCCACCACTTCGATATTCCCTTTGCTAGAAGCAACTGCATCAACTGTGAGTGAAAGGAGAAAAGAACACAACGCATTCATGAATAGAAAACAACGCAGGATGTAAAAAGAAGTCAAAATAGCCTGAAAGATTCAGAACAACGTCATTTAAAAATGAAACTAAACTAAATAAATACTTGTTTACGTGGCTGTGTTAATTGAAGATCAAGCACCCTTATTATCTCATCTCACATGAAAAGAGTAAACCAATTTCACCTTCTAGCATTCCAGCTAGTAGCTTTAATATATATTTTTCAGTAAACTCTAGACCGTAAACGATCAATACTAAGCAGAAGGATTTGTTTGTACGAATATCCAATTCGCTGCAAGTCAAATACCCGGTTAATGATACGCATGAATCGTAAGCACTTCATGGAACACCAATAATTCATCAAACGTCGGGAATAAGTTCTGAGAAGGATCGCATTTTCTCAGAAATCATCAAGCTTAACCCACGACCGGTACTGATGTTGTTTCTCACCCCGTACCTAAGCAACAAAAAGGGGAAATCTATCACAAAATGCATATATTTCAGTTCAACAAACATCAAGGTCAAATCTGGATATGCTATGAAAGTATTCATTACATTACATTATATTCAACAAACGGCGTTCTGGAAAGAGGAAAGCAGAATGATGTCAATTCTCATATGCTTTTACAGTATGGACCTATTTACCGAATTCAGAAAACAAAAATCAGCACTTGGCTCACAATTTAGGGAATACTATATGTAATAGTTTACTCTTAAGATGACACTCACAGTAAAAATTGGTAAAAACTGTATTGTAAACTGGATGAAGTTGCTTACTGATGCATCCCATCAGGATTGCTTCCCATCAAGTGGCCATCTTATTCAATTTCTCCAAACATTGACAAAATATAATTATAAAGTGATATTGTGCTTACATATGCAGTAGTACCCAGATGGATATGTGAATTCCAGGTTCAGACCATGTCTTGATTATTTTAATGCAGACGTACTATCAATTATTCTCACAAAACCATCACATTTTAGCTTGTTAATAGTTACTGCATAATATACATATCCGTGTGTAGATTTAGACTGAAAAATGAACTAAAATTAAAGAATCAAGGATTCGATAATAACATAAGATATGACAACTTTGGAGTAAAGAATTAGATGGAGAAAGTCATGAGTGCATGTGTGAAAGTAGTCGTGTTGTTTGTAGTTACTGGAGACATGTGGAGGTCCAGAAATGCTAGGTACAAACACTATACACATTTCTGTGAACATAAGTAAAAGGGGACTGACCGAGAAGAAACCTTCCACAAGGCAAGAAACCTTTACAATGAAAACTTTTGGCTCTCCCTGCCAAGGTATGTACCATGCATCAATTATGAGATTAGCTTGTACAGTTAGATTCTTATGGATAGATTCCATTTTTAGATGTACAAAAGTTTGGCTTTCCCATGTAATTTTTTGGACCGAAATAATCCTTAAAAGTGCAAAATACCTGTGCAGGTGATAGGTCTAAGCAAACCTTCTTAGAAATGAAGTTTGAATCACATAAATAACTCCGCAATTGCATTTCCAAAACAGAAAACTAAATACACCTACCGACAAACATCTTGAGCACGTGTGGGCTATTCTGGATTTCTTTTCCTATCTCCTTCAAGACTTTTGCACTTGCGGTTGGGGTGAGAAAGCATCCGGAATTATGATACATCGGCACATGTACCTTCCAATGAAACTGATTGTGAATAAAAACATAGCTGGAAGTAAATGCCTTAGAATATCAGCATCTGGACGTCACAGATTCTTGGAAGGATTTCAAGTACTCTCTCTCTCTTTTTATGTAAGCAACAACGCTGCATACATTTGATTAAGAGAAAAACCACAAGGTTAAGGTGTTACAGAATTCTGAAGTTTCAGTCAGCGTTAATTGTACAGAGAGCAAAAAGGTTACAGGTTACAGAGTTCAGTTAGCAAGCAGGCAATGGGCAATCACTCAGTCAATCTAGATAGCTCTTTTGAGACCGGCACGGCGCCAAGAGAGTTCGTCAGCGATCTTGTTGCACACCCTGAAGAAGCTGGTGAACATTAGATTGAAGATTCTGTCATTGAGTTCACACCAGATGTACCAGCAGATGATCATGACCAGGGAGGAGAAATGACTCCGTCTTGCTTGTAGGCTGTTCTTCTGCACATCCAGCCACCAAGTCTCCAAGCTGGGGGTTTGCAGAGTTAGCATCAGATGGAGGGGAAGTGAACACAATTTTCGTTGACAAAAAACATACCGGCGAGCTCCACACTAACAAGGGCGTCCTCCACGTCTGTCCTCGGCGACAAGCAATTTTCGCGGATTTTGTGCCACCGCATTGGGCAACGGCGGAGACGGTCATCAGCACGAACAAACAACAACAGACCGGCAATAATAACAGCGACAACTTGTGTCCCCCGACCCGCAAAAGAAAAAAACTTGTGTCCCCCGACGCCGATAACCGGTGATCCCGACGCTCGGATACGGCGGCACCGGGCGCGTGCAGAGCAATGGCAGCACTTACATCCCCGTAGGGCGCATCGGTGGGGAGGCGTGGAGGGTGGAGTGCAGGCACGTGGAGTGGGACGGGAGCAAGGATGCAGTGTGGCCGGCCGGCCCTGTAGGATGTGGCGGGCGGCGAAGCAAGGCAGGCTCGGCGAGTGGCTCATGGCGCAGGGCGTCGATGTGGTAAGTGGAGGGCGAGGTGGGCGCGGTGTTGGCCGATCCGCGGAGGAGAGAATCACGCGATGGGGATATTTGGGTTAATGGCGGCGACGTGGTGTGAGAGATTCACGCTTGGGGCCGGCGTGATGTTTGGGCTAAAACGTGATTCGTTTTGCGTGGAGGGGGGAGGGAGTGGGCGGAGTGCGACGAAGGGATTGACGTATCGGGAGACAGGTTGACGACGGAACACAATTTTCTTTTTAGGTAGTAGAGATAACTTTTTTGGTTGATAATTAAATTGCCACAGGGCTGCTGCCTCACAGTCCCAGTAAAAAAAGAAAACAATAGCATGGTCCAGTATATTAGCCGACCATGTATAACCTGGACAGTTTAAGATCTAAAATACCAACGGCTGCATTCCATAATAGCTTTGAATGATGGCAAGTAACCAAAGAATGATTTTCTCTTGGTGACCACACAGAGGGCATATATTGAGGTACTTTATGTGTATCATTCTCAGTTCAGTGAAACATGGTAAAATATTTTTTTTAACACGGGCCACCAAAAACCTTAGACCTTAGGCATCATTTTTAACTCAACAATGCATTTCCCTTACTTTCTATACCTAAAGATACCCTTTCCTGCATCTCACCTTCTACCTTTTTTTCTGTAATACCACTCGGTATGCTGATCGAACTGTGAAATATCCAAAATGCTCCCATGCCATAGATCAGAAGCCATCTTCGTTATTATGGGATCTTGACATTGCGAAGAATGCGTACACATCCGAAGGCAAGAACACCTCCCTGATTAAAACCCCGTTTCATTGCCCCGAATCAACATCAATTAAACTTGAAACTAACTATACTGGTGTATTGGCTATTCTCGCCCTTCGCTGAATGGAATTTTTCTTCAGAAATCCATTTGACTTGCTATATTTTACTACCTCCGTTCTACAATATAGGCATTTTTAGCAAACTAAAACAGCTTGCTAGAAAGGTTTATATCGTGGAACGGAGGAAGTAGTAGTTTAACTATTCCCAACCCTATAAATCAAACCCAACCCTAGCATGTCCCCCCCTCCCCCCCCCTTTCACAATAGCACACCAAGTTAGAGATGCACTTTGAGGACAGGTTACCGATTTCAGAATAACTTTAGATTAAGCTCTCTATAGTATATACTCAAAGTGTTATATAATTAGCACCTTGAGGATCTTGGCTGACCTAATATCTCTATGAAGACCTTGATGGGCAACACCGGTGAGGTGTGATGTCTGACTAGTAGGGATTTATCATACTATGATTTTATAATACTATGTATCAGATGGTTTTGTATCTATAAAGACACAGGCCGGCTAACCTTAGCTTGGTTTAATTTTTTATCTATATAAATTATGAACAAGGACCATAGTATTACTTGGCTGCAAAAAAAGGCATATCGTCCTAGAAAAAATTACATGGATGGAACAATCGATGATTTTGATGACATGAAGAAGCTTTTTCGGCAGCGTTGGGGAGAGTGGCGCCGGATTTGGTGCTTATCCGTAAGATTTAAAATTTTAAATAAGGGACTGCTTAGATCTCAGGTGCCTGAGAACTATTTATGTATAAATCGCTGATGTCATTCTAATATTTGTGCTAATTCTTAGTTGTAACCTAGTTGCTGTTAGATAGATCTCTCCCCGTTCGAGCCCAACGGCCGAACGGAGTCCCTTATCCGCGCCCTGATCGGGAGCGCCCCACCTCATCTGGTGGGTGGGCCCCTGTCGCCAGCGCTATATAAAGAGGTGGGGGGCCGGCAGCACGCCTCACAAGGTTAGCCGTGCCCTAGCCGCCCCACCTACAAGCCAATCCGATCTAGGCCTAGCGCTGCGCCGATGGGAAGCACCACCGCCGCCACACTCTTTCCCCTATCACCCATGGCTAACGACGGAGGCTCCAGCTCCGGCACCAGCTCGGGCATCCCCTCTGGCTCGTGCCTATCGAGTCAGGGAGCAGGTAGTTCATCCTCTCTACGCTCTCTCTCTCTTTCTAATCTAGATAGACAAGGTAAAGTGCTACTGCTAGATCTAGACTAGTTACACAGCAAAGTATTCTATCATTGGTATCAGAGCACTAGTTGCTAGATCTTTCGGTGCAAAAGAAAAGAACAAAAAGGTAAAAGCCTAGATTTAAAGTGCGCCTGCCCTACGGCCACGCCGTTCCTCTCGATCTAGATGAGCATCAACTGAGGCATCTAGACGAAGAACAAACCCCTTCGGGGGCAAAGAAATCCTCAGATCCAAAGCCCCAAAAGCAAAACCCTAATCCCAGATCCCGCGAGAAAGAAATCCCAAACCCCAGATCTAACCATAGATCCCCACAGATCCCCCAAAGAAAAGTCAAAAAAAAAGGGTAGTCCCGGCCATCGCCGGGAAAAGGCTCTGCCCCACCTCGGCCACTTGACAGCGGTGTACCCACCCTCAGGTGGATGCACGCATCGGCAAGGAGCCAAGTGGGAGGCACTACCGCCGTCTCCCTCTCTGGTCTCTGCTGCTCGCGGGGAGGGGGAGGTGAAAGAAAAGGAGAAAGGGGACCCGTGCGCTGGCGATGGGTGCCACCGCTGCGTCGCTTGACGGCGGTGCGCCCACCCTCGGGTGGACGCGCAGCCGGCAAGAAGGGCAGGGGCGCCGTTGCTCGTGGCAAGGGGAGGGGGCCGCCGGCTAGGCCGGGCGGCGCCGCCTTGCCACAGTCCCCACCAGGGTTGGGATCCACAGAACGGCCGAGAGGGAGGGCGCCCGGCACTTTCATCGCCGAAGGCGGCCACCTCACCTCAGCTCGCTCACGACCCTCTGACGCCGGGGCCGGTGAACGCCACCGCTACCTCGGGCCGAGCTGTGGGAGGGGCGTGGGGAGAGAGGGGCGCAGCCGCCTCGTCAGGCTCCCCACAATGCCGCCGTGGAGGAGACGCGGCGCCGCCGCAGAGGAGACACGGGGCAGACGCGGGGGGGAGGGGGGGAGGGGGGAATGACTAGGGTTTCGGGGGCTAGCGGCGCGGGGGGCTTTTTAACCCTCCGAGGGGCGCGGGCAGCCACAGGATCTAGGTTAGGGGCGTTCAACGATCCAGTTGATTGAGGCTGGCGAGCGATGGCGGGCCAGCGGCCGCGCAGCTGTTGAGTCGCTTGGGCCGCTGTGGCCGTCTTGTGGCGCTGTTCTTTGCTGGTGGCGATGCTAGAGAGCGAAGCAGCGGGCGCATGGCAGGCCATGGCATGGCTGGCGGGCGTTCCACCAGACAGGGCATGGTGACCCGAAGAACGCTAGGCTATCCTCTGCCCCTTTTCTTTTTTACAGAGTTTATTTTAGCTGTTTTAATTGTTTTGCTTAGTTTTTTAAGCAATTTTCAAATAGTTTTCTCTAGTCTTTTTATTTCAAGTATATTTTGGCTAGAGAATGATATTAAAGCAGAATTTTTTCTGTAAAGATTAAAGTTTATGAAAGTCATTATTAAGTTTCCGCTACAAATAGATGATTTAAATTGGAATAATGCATAAAGTTTGTTTAAATTTTGTTATAAAGATATGACAAAGTAATTAAAGATGATTATGTCTCATGTTATTAATTGACCAACGTTATTAATAAACATGACCATGATCGTTTTCATTGAGTATTAAAGGTGCATTTAAATTTATTTCTATCCAACGGTGATGTAATTTTAAATAGCACAAACAATTGCATGCATAATTTATACCAACGTTGAATTAATGCATACAGTTGTTTTCTTTGGTGATCTCACATCTTTTGTGGTTTTCAGGAGGTCTCAACCTCATGAGCTGTTTGAAGGACATCCCGCTGCTAAGGGGGGACAACTACTCCGAATGGAGGAAAAAGGTCGATTTGGCGTTTGTATGCGCCGAAGTGGATTGGGTGGTTGACACCAAGCAACCAGTCAAGCCTGCTGACCCTGTCAGGGGAGATGCTGAGGAAAGTGCTGCGTTTGAGAAAAGGAAGAGGGACCATGCTCCATTGGAGCTGTCCTACTCGATTGATAATCAAAAGTGGGTGAACGCCAACAAGAAATGTTTGGCCTTTGTAAAGAACACAATTGAGAACGCCATCGTGGGCTCAATTGGAGAGTGTGCCTCCTGTTGGAGATATGCCCTAAAGGCAATAATAAATGTAGTTATTATTATATCTTTGTGTTTATGATAAATGTTTACATTCATGCTATAATAGTATTAACAAGGAAACATTAATACTTGTGTGATTTGTAAACTTAATTTGAAGTCCCTAGTAAAGCCTCTATATAATACTAGCTTGTTGGTTAATAGATGATTGTGGTTTCCCTATCATGAACATTGAGATGTTATTAACAACAAGATCATATCGTTAGGAGAATGATATGGTGGACATACTCCTATAGATAAGCATAGCATAAAGATCAAGTCATTTTAATAGTTCAATTGCTATATGCTTTCTGATACATAGTAATCTAATTCCTTCGACCATGAGATCATGCATATCACCTTTACCGGATGGATGCTTTGATGACATCAAACACCACACCGTAACTGGGTGGCTATAAAGGTGGCATTGAGTGTTCGGAAAGTATTGGTTGAAACACATGGATCAAGAGTGGTATTTGTCCATCCATATGACGGATAGATATACTATGGGCCCTCTCGGTGAAATGTCATCCAATTAGCTTGCAAGAATGTGACTGTCTCACAAGGGATCACATATCACGGGAACAAGAAAAGAGTACTTATCGGTAACGAGGTTGAACTAGGTATGCAGAGATACCGACGATCATAACCTCGGATAAGTAAACTATCATGAGACAAAGGGAAATTGATATCGTATGTAAGTGGTTCATTCGGTCGCAAAGTAATCGTAGAAATATGTGGGAGCCATATGAATTTCCAGATTCCTCTATTGGTTATTGTTCGGAGAAGTGTCTCGATCATGTCCGCATAATTCACGAACCATAGGGAGACACACTTAAGGATTTGACGTTGTTTGAGTAGTTATGGAATGATGAGAAAGAGACCGAATGTTGTTCGGAGTCTCGAATGGGATTCGGGATATCACGAGGAGATCCGGAATGGTCCGGAGAATAAGATTCATATAAGGAAAGTCCCATTTCGGAGTTGGGAAATGGTTCCGGTGTTTTCATCGGGAATGTTCTAGAAGGTTTCGGAATGTCCGGCACTCGGGGAAGGGTACATGAATGTGTTATATCAAATTGATATGATTGCATCATGTATTCGGTGTCATCGCTGTTCAAAATAGAGGGATTATTCAAATGCTAGTTTGAAAAGTCAAGCGGCTAGTTTGAAAGTCAAGCAGCTTTTGGAAAGAGGAGGAGTGGGAAACCGAGTTGGGGAGGTTGCCTCCTCAACCCGGCGCCACCAAGCCGAGTTGGGAGGACTCTCTCCTCCCTTGGCCCGGCCCTCCCCTCCACCTATATAAGGAGGGGCAGGGCTCCCCTCCTTGACACACAACTTCCACGCCTCAAACCCTAGCAGCTGCTGCCCACCATAGCCGCCGCCCCTAGGGTTTCTCCCTAGCCGCCGACTTGGGCACCTCCAAACCCTAGCCGCCGGCTCTAGCACCTCTTCCTCGGCGTGTCTAAACCCTAGATCATCGGGGGACTCTCTCATACTCCACCCTACTCGCTCGGCAAGGCGAAGCCTGCGAGATCTCCCTCTACTTAGGTACCCACGTTGTCTTTAGGAATCGCGAGGAGAGTGCTACAACCTCCATTTTCTGGAACAAGGGAGAGGAAGGTCTTCGTCGATACCGAACGTGTGACCGATTGCGGAGGCTATAGGAGCATGGCCGGAAGGATCGTCTAAGCGATCTTGAGATCGGAAAGAGTACGACTACATCACCCACGAGAATCCGCTCTCGTTAAACACTTTGGAATCTTCGAGGGTGAGTTATTCCATCGACTCGTTGCTACAATCTAGTAGATAGATCTTGGCTTGTTTGTTTGTATGCGGTAGAAAATTTTTGTTTTCCTTGCTACGAAACCCTACAGTGGTATCAGAGTCGTGTCTATATGTAGATCTGTTGCACGAGTAGAACACAATGGTCATTGTGGGCGTTGATGCTTTTATTGTCGATTTCTTCTTGTGTACTTTGCATCTTGCGATATGTTGGGATGAAGCGGCCCGGGCTAACCTTACATGACATCGTTCATGAGACTTGCTCCACGCTTGACATGCAACTTGTATTGCATAAGTGGATTTGCGGGTGCCTGTTTCTCCTAGCATAGTTAAGATCCAATTTACAACGGGTGATTAACAATACTAGTATCAATGTTGTAGTTCATGTTCGTAAGTTAGATCGACACTTATTGAAAGCCCCAAACCACATAAAACATGCAAAGAAAGTAGAGGCGTCTAACTTTGTTTTGCAGGGGTGTGCTGTGATGTGATATGGCCATGATTGTGATTATATTTTGATGTATGCAATGTTCCTTATTGTAAGTTGGCAACCGGCAGGAGCCGTATGGTTGTCTTTAATTTATGTTAAGACCCGCGTGTCTATTCAAAGTAGTTGTAATAGTTGAAGCCGGTGGACGACAACCATGGAGAAGCGTCATTGACCTTGATGCAATGCCGGTGATGATGGAGATCATGTTCATGCTAGAAGATGGAGATCGGAAGCACAAAGAAGAAAGGCCATATCATATCACATATTATGAATTGCATGTGATGTTAATCCTTTATGCATCTTGTATTGCTTAGTAGCAGCGGTAGCATTATAAGATGATCCCTCATGCACATGAATTTCAAGTCATAAAGTGTTCACCCTTAGTTAGCACCGTTGCTAAAGCTTGTTGTTTGAAGCACCACGTGATGATCGTGTGTTAGATTTCGAAGTGTATACAACGTGAGCAAGCCAGATTTGCTCATGCGAAACTAAGGTTTGATCTTGACGGGCCTAGCATGTACGGACATGGTCTCGGAACACGGATCACGAAAGGTAAAGCATGAATCATATAGTAGATATGATGAACATGTCGATTGTTCGCCATTGAAACTATATCAGCTCTCGTGATGATCGGTGTTGATGTGGTGGATTTGGTTCGTGTGATCACTAAAACAATGTGAGGGATATTGTTTTGAGTGGGAGTTCACCTAGATTAATTTTATTATTAATTTGAACTCAATTTGTCATAAACTTAGTCTAAACTATTGCAAATATGTTGTAGATCAATGGCCCCTACCATCAATTTTAATGCGTTCCTAGAGAAAGAAAAGTTGAAAAACAATGGAAGCAACCCGGATTGGTTCCAATTTGAGGATTGTCCTCACATTTGGTAATTTGACCTATGTCTTTGGATGCACATTGGGTGACCCACTGCGGTGATCTTGCCGATGAAGTAAAGAACGTTTACCCCTCGGAAGACTCGGTACTCCACGATTCGATGTGCTATCTTGTATGGTTTAGAATCGGAGCTTGAAAAGGTTTGAGAATTCAGACCCATATGATATTGTCGAGGATCTCAAATTGATCTTTGAGACTCATGCGGCAATTGAAAGCTATGAGGCTTACGAAAAGTTCTTTAAGCGCAAGATGGAAGAGGGCAGCTCGTCGTGAGCATGTGCTTAAGATGTCTAGGCACGCATAAACAAACTTCAAAGCTTGGGTATTGTGATTCCTAATGCTTTGGGGATTTACCGTGTCCTCAATCACTACCACCAAGTTACAAGAACTTTGTGATGAACTACAACATGCAAAACATGAACAAGGCGTTACGTAACTATTTGCCATGTTGAAATCTGCGAAGTGGAGATCAAGAAAGAGCACCAAGTGTTGTTGGTCAATAAGACCACAAAATTCAAGAAAGGCAAGTCTAAGCGAAGGACACTTCAAGAAGGGTGGTAAGGAAGTTACCACGCCGACAAGAAGACCAAGGCTGGACCTAAGCACGATCTTGAGTGCTTTTCTTGCAAGGGAGAAGGTCCTTTGAGCGGAATTGCCCAAAGTACTTGGCGGATTTGAAGCGGAAACATCAAGAAGAAAGGTATATCGATATACATGTTATTGATGTGTATCTCACTAGTACTCGTAGTAGTGCACGGGTATTTGATCTTGGTTCGGTTGCTCATATTTGTAACTTTCGAAGCAGGTCTTTGCAGAATAAGCGAAAGCTAGCGACGAACAAGGTGACGATGCGTGGGAAGCGGATCAAAGGTTGATGTGATCGCGGTGCACGCTACCCTTCATCTACCATCGGGATTAGTTTTATACTTAAATAATTGTTATTTGGTGCTGCGTTAAGCATGAACATTATATTGGGATCTTGTTTATTGCGAGGCGGTTACTTGTTTAAGTCCGAGAATAATGGTTGTTCGATTTATATGAGTAATATGTTTTATGCATATGCACCTTTGATAGATGGTCTATTCTTATTGAATCTCGATGGTGGAAATACACATATTAATAACATTGAGGCCAAGCGTTTGAAATCGGCGATAACTCGACCTATATGTGGCAATCGTCTTGGTCACATTGGGTGAAGCGTATGAAGAAACTCCATTCGATGGACTTCTTGAATCACTTGATTTGAATCACTTGATAGATCGAAGCATGTCGATGGGTAAAATGACTAAGACTCCATTTTACGGTATGATGGGCGAGCTACGGACTTATTGGAAATCATACATACCGATGTGTGGTCCAATGAGTGTAGCATGTGATGGTTATCGTTATGTTCTTACCTTCACGGATGACTTGAGTAGATATGGGTATATCTATTTCATGAAACATAAGTCCGAAACTTTCAAGAAGTTTAAGGAATTTCAAAGTGAAGTAGAGAATCAACGTAACAAGAAGATTAAATTTCTACGTTCTGATCGTGGAGGTGAATATCTAAGTTACGAGTTTGGCGAGCATTTGAAGAAATGCGGAATACTTTCACGATTGACACCGGAACACCACAGCGTAATGGTGTGTCCGAGCGTCGTGTCGAACTCTCTTAGATATGGTTCGTTCTATGATGTCACTTCTGATTTACGCTATCATTTTGGGGTTATGCATTAGAAAGCAGTGCATTCACTTTAAATAGGGCACCATCTAAATCAGTTGAAACGACACGTATGAATTATGGTTTGGGAAGAAACCTAGATTGTCGTTCCTTAAAGTTTGGGGATCTTGAAGCCTATGTAAAGAAGTTACTAGGACAAGTTTGAACCCAAAGCGGAAAAATCGTCTTCATAGGATACCGAAGGAAACTATTGGGTATACCTTCTATCATAGATCTGAAGGCAAAATCTTCGTTGCCAAGAATGGATCCTTTCTAGAGAAGGAATTTCTCTCAAAAGAAGTGATGGAAGGAAAGTAGAACTTGACGAGGTTGTCGAACCTTCTCTCGAAATGCGAGTAGCGCGACCGGAAGAAGTTCCTATGGTGTTGCACCAATAAGAGAGGAAGCTAATGATGATGATCATGAAACTTCGGTTGAAGTTGCTCTGAGCCTCATGGTCAACAAGAACTCGTACCACTCAGTTGGTATGATCCGTTATGAGTGTCATGTTGGTGGATAACACGATGACCGAGACATATGAGGAAGCGATGATGAGCCCAGATTCCAATAAATGGCAAGAAGCCATGAAATCCGAGATTGGATCCATGTCGAAAACCAAGTATGGACTTTGGTGGACTTACCGGATGGCGGGAAGGTCATCGAGAATAAATGGATCTTCAAGAAGAAAGCAGATCTTGATGGTAATGTTCTCATCTATAAAGCTCGACTTGTCGCAAAAGGGTTTCGAAAAATTCAAAGAGTTGACTACGATGAGACTTTCTCACGATGGCGAAGCTAAAGTTTGTGAGGATTATGTTAGCAATCGCTGCATATTATGATTATGAGATATGGCAGATGGATGTCAAAACAGCATTCCTCAATGGAGACATTGATGAAGAGTTGTATATGATGCAACCCAAAGGTTTTGTCGATCCTAAAGATGCTAACAAGGTATGCAAACTTCAACGGTCCATCTATGGATTGAAGCAAGCATCCCGAAGTTGGAATCAACGTTTTGATAAGGTAATCAAAAGTTTTGGTTTTATACAAACTTATGGAGAAGCTTGTATTTACAAGAAAGTGAGTGGGAGCTCTATAGCATTCTTAATACTATATGTAGATGACATATTGTTGATTTGGAATGATGTAGACCTTCTTAATAGTGTCAAGGAATATTTGAATAATAGTTTTTCAATGAAGGATCTTGGCGAAGCAGCTTACATATTAGGCATAAAGATTTATAGAGATAGATCGAAACGCCAAATATCATTGTCTCAAAGTACATATTTGGACAAAGTTCTAAAGAGGTTTGGAATGGAAGATAGCAAGAACGGGTTCTTGCCCATGTTGCCCAATATGACCTTGAATAAAACTCAAATTCCGACATCGGCAGAAGATAGAGAAAGGATGAGTAAGACTCCCTATGTCTCAGCCATAGGATCTCTAATGTATGCCATGCTATGTACTAGACCCGACATTGCATATGATGTTAGTTTAATTAGCAGATATCAAAGTGATCCAGGAGTGGATCATTGGACAGTGGTCAAAAACATCCTTAAGTACTTGAGAAGAACTAAGGATATGGTTCTTTCTTATGGAGGTGATGAACAACTCGTTGTTAATGGTTACACCGATGCTAGTTGGAACACCGATCCGGATGATTCTAAATCACAATCTGGATACGTATTTATTTTGAATGGTGCAGCAGTTAGCTGGAGGAGTGCAAAGCAAAGCGTTGTGGCGAGATCTTCAACTGAATCGGAATACATGGCTGCTTCGGAGGCTTCACAAGAAGCGATATGGATGAAAGAGTTCATTCTGAGCTGGGTGTGGTTCCTAGTCTTGTTGGACCCAATGTCTATCTCTTGTGATAACATGCGCCATAGCCAATGAGCAAGAACCAAGGTCACACAAGAAGTGAAGCACATCAAGCTACGTTTTCACGCTATTTGAGAACATATCCAAGATGGGGATATAAAGATTTGAAAAGTACACAGATCTGAATGTGGCGGATCCGTTGACTAAACCTCTCCCGAGGGCAAAACATGACCAGCACCAAACTGCCATGGGTGTTCGGTATATTACCATGTAATCTAGATTAGATGACTCTAGTGCAAGTGGGAGGCTGTTGGAGATATGCCCTAGAGGCAATAATAAATGTAGTTATTATTATATCTTTGTGTTTATGATAAATGTTTACATTCATGCTATAATAGTATTAACAAGGAAACATTAATACTTGTGTGATTTGTAAACTTAATTTGAAGTCCCTAGTAAAGCCTCTATATAATACTAGCTTGTTGGTTAATAGATGATTGTGGTTTCCCTATCATGAACATTGAGATGTTATTAACAACAAGATCATATCGTTAGGAGAATGATATGGTGGACATACTCCTATAGATAAGCATAGCATAAAGATCAAGTCATTTTAATAGTTCAATTGCTATATGCTTTCTGATACATAGTAATCTAATTCCTTCGACCATGAGATCATGCATATCACCTTTACCGGATGGATGCTTTGATGACATCAAACACCACACCGTAACTGGGTGGCTATAAAGGTGGCATTGAGTGTTCGGAAAGTATTGGTTGAAACACATGGATCAAGAGTGGTATTTGTCCATCCATATGACGGATAGATATACTATGGGCCCTCGGTGAAATGTCATCCAATTAGCTTGCAAGAATGTGACATCTCACAAGGGATCACATATCACGGAACAAGAAAAGAGTACTTATCGTAACGAGGTTGAACTAGGTATGCGAGAGATACCGATCATAACCTCGGATAAGTAAACTATCATGAGACAAAGGGAAATTGATATCGTATGTAAGTGGTTCATTCGATTATAAAGTAATCGTAGAAATATGTAGAACCATATGAATTTCCAGATTCCTCTATTGGTTATTGTTCGGAGAAGTGTCTCGATCATGTCCGCATAATTCACGAACCATAGGGAGACACACTTAAGGATTTGACGTTGTTTGAGTAGTTATGGAATGATGAGAAAGAGACCGAATGTTGTTCGGAGTCTCGAATGGGATTCGGGATATCACGAGGAGATCCGGAATGGTCCGGAGAATAAGATTCATATAAGGAAAGTCCCATTTCGGAGTTGGGAAATGGTTCCGGTGTTTTCATCGGGAATGTTCTAGAAGGTTTCGGAATGTCCGGCACTCCGGGGGGGAAGGGTACATGAATGTGTTATATCAAGTTGATATGATTGCATCATGTACTCGGTGTCATCGCTGTTCAAAATAGAGGGATTATTCAAATCCTAGTTTGAAAAGTCAAACGGCTAGTTTGAAAGTCAAGCGATTTTGGAAAGAGGAGGAGTGGGAAGCGAGTTGGGGAGTTCCCTCCTCCAACCGGCGGCGCCCACCCAAGCCGAGTTGGGGAGGGACTCCTCTCCCTCCCCTTGGCCGGCCGGCCCCCTCCACCTATATAAGGAGGGGCAGGGCTCCCCTCCTTGACACACAACTTCCACGCCTCAAACCCTAGCAGCTGCTGCCCACCATAGCTGCCGCCGCCCCCTAGGGTTTCTCCCTAGACACCGACTTGGGCACCTCCAAACCCTAGCCGCCGGCTCTAGCACCTCTTCCTCGGCGTGTCTAAACACTAGATCATCGGGGGACTCTCTCATACTCCACCATACTCGCTCCGGCTTAAGGCGAAGCCCTGCGAGATCTCCCCTCTACTTCCGGTACCACGCCGTTGTCTTCTTAGGAATCGCGAGAGAGTGCTACAACCTCATTTTCTTTGGAACAAGGAGAGGAAGGTCTTCGTCAGTACCGAACGTGTGACCGATTGCGAGGCCGCTACGAACCTTGGCCGGAAGGATCGTCTACGCGATCTTGAGATCAGAAAGAGTACGACTACATCACCCATGAGAATCCGCTCTCGTTAACACTTTGGAATCTTCGAGGGTGAGTTATTCCATCGATTCGTTGCTACAATCTAGTAGATAGATCTTGGCTTGTTTGTTTGTATGCGGTAGAATTTTTTTGTTTTCCTTGCTACGAAACCCTACACCTCCGTGGGTGAATACCTTGCCAAGATAAAGAGCCAGTTTACTGGCTCTTCAAAGATAATATCGACCAATTTGTTAAAACATGGTGGTGAAAAAGTACACGGGAGGGCCCCACGGAATAAGAGAGCACATCTTGAGGATGTCAAACATGGCAGCCAAGCTGAAACCCATGGATGAGGACCTCGAGCTAAAGCCTGCACTTTTGGTGCACCTAGTGATGGCCTCTCTTCCACAGCCATTCGAGAATTTTGTAATAAACTATAATATGTCCCCTGAAAAGTGGGACATAGAAAAGACCATTGGGATGTGCTCCCAAGAGGAGGAAAGGCTGAAGGCCCTTCACGGTGGTTCCTTGAACTTCGTGAAGGACAATAGGAAGAGAAGCTTCACAAACGGTAACCATGGTGGCTCACCCTCCAAGCACATGGCAAGGGCCCAATGCGACACAAGATGCAAGACCAAAGATCCACCACAGGGAAAAAGACCAGTGTCATCACTGTAAAAAGACTGGCCACTACAAGAAGGATTGTCCAGTTTGGCTGAAGTACATCATGGACAAAAATGGTAAAGATATAGTTTCTTTTGTTAATGAATCTCTGTATGAAAAGTTTTCTAGATCTACTTGGTGGATTGATTCTGGTGCAACTGTTCATGTTGCCAACTCTTTGCAGGGGTTCCATTCGACAAGGATTTTTTCAAAAAGAGAAAGACTCATTGAAGTGGCGAATGGGATTGAAGCAGAAGTGGAGGCCGTTGGTGACTTCCCTCTGGAGCTGGCTGATGGCTCTTCCCTTTTGCTCAAGGATGTTCTTTTTGTTCCTTCAATTCATAGAAATTTAATAAGTGTGTCGTGATTGGACAAAGATTCTTATGAGTGTTATTTTGGAAATGGCAAATGTGCCATTTGGTTAAAATATATTTGTGTGGGTGTTGCTACCTTACATGACAAGTTATATTTATTATCTTTGCATGAGAAAGTATTTTATGTGTGTGATGTGAATGAAAAAGTTCCCTTGTCGAACAAAGAACAAAAGAAAAGAAAGCGGACCCTTGACTCATCGAAGTTATGGCACTGCAGACTAGGCCATATTTCGAGGGGAAGAATAAAAAGCCTCGTTAAAAATGACATTCTTCCTCTGTTAGAGTTCTCAGACATAGAACAATGCATAGATTGCATTAAAGGAAAGTATGTCAAACAAATTAAAAAGGGTGCAAACCGAAGTATAGCAACACTAGAAATAATCCACACGGATATTTGTGGACCGTTTCCGGTGAAAAGTGTGGATGGCTATGATTCATTCATAACATTCACGGATGATAAATCCCGATATGGTTATATTTATCCAATTAAAGAAAGATCTGAAGCATTGGATAAATTTAAAATTTTCAAAGCTGAAGTAGAAAATCAGCATGATAAAAGGATTAAGATAGTTCGGTCCGATCGTGGGGGGGGAGTACTACGGTCGGCATACTCCATATGGTCAAGTACCAGGACCCTTTGCAAGGTTCCTGCAAGAAAATGGAATAGTCACCCAGTATTCTATGTCGGGCGAACCTCAGCAAAACGGAGTAGCTGAAAGGCGTAACCATACCCTTATGGATATGGTGCACAGCATGATGAGCTATTCCACCCTCCCATTGGGATTGTGGATGGAGGCGCTTAAAACCGCCATTCACATTCTCAACAGAGTACCAAGTAAGTCGGTGCCCAAAACACCGTATGAATTGTGGACAGGCAGAGTACCCTCTCTACACCACTTGAGGGTCTGGGGGAGCCCAGGTGAGGCAAAAGTTTTCAATCCAAACATTGCAAAGTTAGACCCAAAAACAGTATCTTGCCACTTCATTGGCTATCCAGATAAGTCAAAAGGCTATCGTTTCTACTGTCCCGATAGATACACAAAGTTTGTAGAAACGAGACATGCAGTCTTCTTGGAGGACGAACTGATGAGGGGGAGCACGGTAGCTAGGAAAATTGATCTCGAGGAGAAGAGGGTGCATGCACCTAATCCGATGACTCAGGAGCCATTTTTCTCGCTACCTGTTGTGCCACCATCTACAACCCCTGAGGTTGTGGTGTCAGCACCTTTCGTGACTCCACACGTGACAACAATGGGCGAAAGTTCGGAACATGTCCATCAGGAGCCACCTGAACCCACTGTTGAGCACGAAAGGGAGCCAGAACAGCCACCTACTGTGAATGTGCCTGAACCCGAGGCAATAAATGAGCAAGAGTCTGATGAACTCAGAAGGTCTAAAAGAGAACGAAGACCAGCCATTTCCAAAGAAATTTACAAAGTTTACAACATAGTTCATATGGAGGGCGATCCTACCTCATATGAAGAAGCCATGAGTAGCCCTCACTCAGCCAAGTGGGTGGAGGCAATGGAAGATGAAATGAAATCGATGAGTTCCAACAACGTTTGGGACTTAGAGGAAATTCCTAAAGGATCCAAAACAGTAGGATGCAAATGGGTCTACAAAACAAAGTATGACTCCAACGGGAATGTAGAAAAGTACAAAGCTAGACTCATGGCAAAAGGCTTTATGCAAAGAGAAGGCGTAGATTACAATGAGACTTTTTCTCCGGTCTCATGTAAGGACTCCTTCAGAATCATCATGGCACTTGTTGCACATTTTGATTTAGAGTTGCATCAAATAGATGTTAAGACGACATTTCTAAATGGAGATTTAGAAGAAAATGTTTACATGAAACAACCCAAGGGTTTTTTCATGGAGGGGAAGGAACATGTGGGATGCCGCCTAAAGAAATCCATTTATGGGTTAAAGCAAGCCTCTAGGCAGTGGTACTTAAAGTTTAATGATACCATTAAAAGATTTGGATTCAAGGAAAATGTTGAGGACAACTGTATTTATGCAAAGTTCAAAAGTGGGAAATATATTTTCCTAATTCTGTATGTGGATTACATTCTGCTTGCTAGCAGTGATGTTAGTCTACTACTAGAGACAAAGAAGTTCTTGTCATCAAATTTTGACATGAAAGACCTTGGTGAAGCCTCTTATGTTTTGGGCATAAAAATTCACCGAGATAGAAAGAATGGAGTGTTAGGACTGTCGTAGAAAGCGTATTGTGAAAATATTTTAAAAAATACAATATGCATGCGAGTAATTCAACACCTGCTCCCATAGTCAAGGGCGATAGTTTTGGGAAATACCAATGTCCAAAGAATCAATATGAGATCGATCAAATGAAGTCAGTACCATATGCTTCGGCTGTTGGAACCTTACAGTATGCACAAGTGTGCACTTTTCATACGACTTAGCTTTTATCACGGTACTCGGTAGATATCAAGAGAATCCGCATAGAAACCTTTGGAAGATGGTAAAGAAAGCTTTGCGTTATGTGCAAGGCACAAAGGCCTCATGCTAACATATAGAAGATCTGATTCCCTAGAGATAAAAGGGTATTCAGATGCTGATTTTCGGAGATAAAGACCGAAAGTCCACGACGGTATGTCTTTACTCTCAGAGGTGCTATTTCGTGGAGAAGCGTAAGCAGTCGATAGTTGCATCATCTCGATGTATGCAGAATTTATAGCATGTTATGAGGCCATGGGACAGCGTTATGGTTAAAGAAATTCTTACGACTTGAAAGTGGTTGATCGCATAATGACCACTAAAGATGTACTGTGACAACGAGCCCGCAGTATTCTATGCTCACAACAACAAGTCGAGTAATGCTACAAAGTCTATAGATATAAAGCATTATGTTGTGAAGGACAAAGTTCAGGATCAAACTATAAGACTCGATCATATAAGGACAAAGGATATGCTTGCGGATCCGCTAACGAAAGGCTTACCACCCAATGTGTTCAAGGAACACATAGCCGGCATGGGTTTAACGGGAAGCCTATGATTCCTGGACTATAGAGGCCCAAGAGTAACAGGATTTGTTTCAAAACATGAAGGTATATAGTGGCTGTTTGATTCTATCGGCAATTGAGCTGAGACGATGAAACATGCTCTATGTATCGTTCTGTGATGAAATAAGTAAAGAACAAGGTTAAAAGTAAAATCGAGATTAAGGGGGAGAATGTTAGATAGATCTCTCCCCGTTCGAGCCCAACGGCCGAACGGAGTCCCTTATCCGTGCCCTGATCGGGGGCTCATCTGGTGGGTGGACCCCTGTCGCCAGCGCTATATAAAGAGGTGGGGGGCCGGCAGCACGCCTCACGAGATTAGCCGTGCCCTAGCCGCCCCACCTACAAGCCAATCCGATCTAGTCCTAGCGCTACGCCGACGGGAAGCACCACCGCCGCCACACTCTTTCTGCTATCACCCATGGCCAACGACGGAGGCTCCAGCTCGGCATCCCCTCTGGCTCGTGCCTATCGAGTCAGGGAGCAGGTAGTTCATCCTCTCTACGCTCTCTCTCTCTCTCTCTCTCTCTCTCTCTCTCTCTTTCTAATCTAGATAGACAAGGTAAAGTGCTACTGCTAGATCTAGACTAGTTACACAGCAAAGTATTCTATCAGTTGCAACTTATAAGATTTGTACTAATTCCCAGTTAGTTGCAACTCATAAGATTTCTATTAATTCTCAGTTACAACTTAGTTGCAACTCATTAAATTTCCAGTTACACCTGAGTTATAACTAATGTGTAACTTCCACTTTACACGAATCACGAGGTAAATCAAACGGTAAAAAAGAGAGAATTAAAAAAGTTCTCGGACGCCTGAAAACTAGCAATTCCGTTCAAATAAAGGGCACGATGCATGATGTCGTGGACGATGCAAATCCTCTCTCTTTTTGCACATTTCTCGTTTTTGAAGCCATAGTTGTATATTTGAGTGGTTTGCACGATGTGGTATGTGTGCCAACGCATCCTGCATATGTGTGTTGACCGGCGTGGTGCCCCGAGAACACATGCCTGCACGCGAGTTGGCGATCAGGTGGACGATCCGTCGATGCACATGGTACTCGTGTGTTCACGGCTCATGCACGGCCCGTTGGCACACACGTATGTGCAACAACGTGCAAACCACTCGAATAATAATCAACGGCTTAAGCCGCTGGCAGCCACCATGTTCATCAGAATGTCGTTGAACGTGTCGACCGGCCCCGGCGCGCACCAATGGCGGCAGTCGACGTTCGCCACCGTCTCCGGCACTTGGCGCCCGGCGAACGCGTTCCTGAAGACGTATATGCCTGGGTGCCCGTCCGGCCGCTTGGACGCCAGCCTCGTCACGTCTAGCACCTCGAACCTTAGCCCCACTACAGGAATGGGAAGCTACGCCGACGGCCGGTCGATACGCCGACGGCCAAACGTCGGGGCCGTCGGCGTAGCAATCGTCTAGGCCAGCTCCGCCAAGCAGCCGTCGGCGTAGAATTGCCCTCGGCATATCCTATGCTACGCCGACGGCTGCCCTCGGCGTAGCTATTTTTTATTTTATCTCATTAAACTTTGAAAAATCATAACTAAATCATTATAATTCAGAAAAATACAAATAATATATCAAAATTTGCAGAAAAATAATACCTATCTATCTACACTAAAATATTACACATTTGTAAATAAAAATTAAGTAAAATATAAAACATTATATATAGTTTAAAACGGGCATAAAAAATTCAAAAACGATCGAAACAATGCGAAACCTTCGCGTGGTGTCATATTATGTGACATAGTTAGAAGGAAAAATATTAAACTTGGTATATTAATTATGTCTCAAAGAAACCTTCACAAAATGAACTATCTCATTCGAGGTTTCTTGGCTTTCGGGTCAAATGACCAATGTTATGGCTAGAATCAAGACATAGTTTGTGATAATGTGCCCATATTGTGCATACACATGCATCATGGGATGGCGAACAATGTTGCAGGAGGAAGTTTTCCTTTTCGTTGCACCAAAAAGCCATTTCCCATTTTCCGAGCATAAAAAACGGACGGTTTTGTGAAGCAACCACCAAATGGCTAATTCAAAATACTACCACCACATTTTACAAAAATACTATACCACATTATATGGACAATGTCCCAACAGGGGGATCCGAAACCTTTCCGTCCACCTTCGGTGAAAAAGACAAATTCCTGCCGAATCGGTAGGAAGTGGGTCAGATATGAACTACAGGTACATGATCCGATGCTCATGTTTTTTTACAAAAATCATTTTTAGGTTCACAATATGCTATTTTATCAAATATCTAATGAAAGTTTAGCGAGGCTCGGCCCCGAGCTAAGAATATTTATGTCCGCCGTTTGACAAAGTTTAACGATAGTTTAAAACGGGCATAAAAAATTGAAAATGATCGAAACAATGCGAAACCTTGGCGTGGTGTCATGTTATGTGACATATTTATAAGGAAAAATAGCAAACTTGATATATTGATTATGTCTCAAAAAACCCTTCACAAAATGACCTATCTCATTCGAGGTTTCTTGGCTTTCGGGTCAAATGACCAATGTTATGGCTAGAATCAAGGCATAGTTTGTGATAATGTGCCCATATTTTGCATACACATGCATCATGGGATGGCGAACAATGTTGCAGGAGGAAGTTTTCCTTTTCGTTGCACCAAAAAGCCATTTCCCATTTTCCGAGCATAAAAAACGGACGGTTTTGTGAAGCAACCACCAAATGGCTAATTCAAAATACTACCACCACATTTTACAAAAATACTATACCACATTATATGGACAATGTCCCAACAGGGGGATCCGAAACCTTTCCGTCCACCTTCGGTGAAAAAGACAAATTCCTGTCGAATCGGCAGGAATTAGGTCAGATATGAACTACAGGTACATGATCCGATGCTCATGTTTTTTTACAAAAATCATTTTTAGGTTCAAAATATGCTATTTTATCAAAGATCTAATGAAAGTTTAGCGAGGCTCGGCCCCGAGCTAAGAATCTTTATGTCCGCCGTTTGACAAAGTTTAACGATAGTTTAAAACGGGCATAAAAATTTGAAAAATGATCGAAACAATGCGAAACCTTCGCGTGGTGTCATGTTATGTGACATATTTATAAGGAAAAATAGCAAACTTGATATATTAATTATGTCTCAAAAAACCCTTCACAAAATGACCTATCTCATTCGAGGTTTCTTGGCTTTCGGGTCAAATGACCAATGTTATGGCTAGAATCAAGGCATAGTTTGTGATAATGTGCCCATATTATGCATACACATGCATCATGGGATGGCGAACAATGTTGCAGGAGGAAGTTTTCCTTTTCGTCGCACCAAAAGGCCATTTTCTATTTTCCGAGTATAAAAAACGGACGGTTTTGTGAAGCAACCACCAAATTGCTAATTCAAAATACTACCACCACATTTTACAAAAATACTATACCACATTATATGGACAATGTCCCAACAGGGGGATCCGAAACCTTTCCGTCCACCTTCGGTGAAAAAGACAAATTCATGCCGAATCGGTAGGAAGTGGGTCAGATATGAACTACAGGTACATGATCCGATGCTCATGTTTTTTTACAAAAATCATTTTTAGGTTCACAATATGCTATTTTATCAAAGATCCAATGCAAGTTTTCCTTTTCATCGCACCAAAAGGCATTTTTCATTATCCGAAAGCAAAAGGGAATTTTCTAAAGCAACCACCAAATAGCTAATTCAAAACGGAGGGTTTGTGATTAGTTGATATGGATATCATATTTGGATTCCTCTCATTTTTTCGATCAATTTAGACATATTATTTGTTGAATTTCGATTTACAGATTTAAAGATATTAATTATTCTATATTAAATAGAAAAATACAAAAAAATAAAATTATTATATTTTTATTTGAATTCAATAATATTTTTACTTATTCATTAATATTTACTTAAATAATTGTTTGTAATTTCAAAAAATACAAACATGTGACATGATGATATAAGAGTTAATAGGATTGATATCATAGTATTGACACCAATGTATGAATTACTTTGCGGAAACAGATTCTGAAGGAACGAGGATGTTAAGCGTGCTGAAGCTGGAGTAGTATTAGGATGGGTGATCTGCTGGGAAGTTTGACTAAGACTAGAATTTAATCAAATAGTAAGTATAATTAGTGTTAAAAATGTTCAAAGTAGGAGATTAATAAGTGAAACAATTCAAAGAATAAAAAAATTGAGAAAAAAAAATATTATTTTTCAAAATAAAGTCAAAAAAAAATATTTTTGCAACCAGTCGACAGGCTATGCCGACGGCCGCTACGCCGACGGCTGCCGTCGGCGTAGCATACGCCGACGGCATTTTGATACGCCGACGGCTTGAGTGTGCTCCGAGGAGATCTTTCCGAGGAGGCTACGCCGAGGCTGCCTCTGCATCTACGCCGAGGCATTTGGCCACGCCGACGGCCTTTTGCCCTCGGCGTAGCGCGCGTGTCCCGTAGTGCCCCCACCTCCGCCTCCGGGTCACCGCGGCCGCCGCCTCCTCCAAGACGACCTTCCTCAGCTCGGCCTCCGCGCCCGCCACCCCCACCTCCCCCTCCTCGTACGGCTTCTGGCGCGAGCACGCGTCGCGGTGGTTCGGTCCGTGCTTGGCGTCGAAGTGCGCCGGCGAGATGGTCGCCACCACCACGAGCTTGTCCGTGGTCGACTTGGCGTTCACGTACTCCAGCGTCCTCCGCATCGCCGTGCGGTACACGCCGAGGTACCCGCCGCCGATGTCGGTCCGGTTCACCTCCGGACGGGAGACCACCCCGGAGACCACGCCGTCGTCGTAGTACACGGCTGGGCGGGGAAACCAGTGCCCGACCGAGATCACCATGACGTCCATGGCGTCCAGGTCCGCCGTCCACGGCTCGGTAAGCGCGTCCAGGATCACCGTCTCCTGCGTCATGGCGTAGTGCGCCGACGTGCCCTCGGCGCGCACCAGGAACGGCGACCAGTACGTGGAGACGTTGACGTTGTGCGGCGCCGGGAAGACCCAGCGCCAGAACTTGCGCCCGAGGCGCTCCTGGTACCGGTGCGCCGTCTCTGGCCGCGAGAAGGCGGAGAGGAGGCAGACCAGGGACTCCGCTTGGGTTCGCGCGATCGAGTCGCCCACCAAGGCCAGGTGCTTGCCCCGCACCGCGCGGAGGAACTCCGCCGGGTCGAGCGCCGAGAGGTTGCAACCCGCCGGCTGCCACCGCCAGTGCAGGTACCCGTTGTCCGGCTTGCCGTTGACCGCGCACTTCTGCGCTTGCCTCATGTCGCAGCTCTCGCTGTCGTACCGCGGGCCGGTGGCGCTCTCGTCCCACACCCACTTCCCGTCGCTGTAGTTGCATTGCAGCCATGCTGGCCGGAGGAAATCACAAACAGAAGAAATAGAGGTTAATTAGCTAATCACTGACAACATGTATATGAGATGGAAGATGGAGAGCTTACCTTGAGGAGGTGGCAGAGGAGGGTGTATGTTTGCGCGAGCTTGAAATGTAGAAATGAGATTGAGATATAAGATGGAAGATGAATAGGAGTACAGGAGGAGGTAGACGAGAGGCAAGGTGATCAGACCACATAGAGCCCAACGCAGGAGCTTCTTGGGGATGGAGAAATGGACATGATTTACCTCATTTTGTGCTGCTCCCATATTGTCAGGTGAAGATTCATGCAATGCAGCCTTCTTGGTATGATACCAGCCAGGAATGTAGAAATGAAGCCCGAACACCTCGAGCACCTTCACGAATTTATAATGCTACGCCCCCCTGGTTGACCTGATCTGCTCCCATATTGTGAGGCGAAAATAACGATGATTTCATATGAATTTCAAACATGTTTTCCAACTAAAACTAAGCCCCCTGGCGGCAGGAGTTGTTGCTCTCGCTAGGAGGGACCGGCGGCAGCCTTTTGCCAACACCCCACATCTCAAATAGGGAGTTGTACATCGCCAGCTACATGTCGGCCTCCTTCTTAGCTCGGTGGCGGCGAGCATGCAAGTTTGCGTCGCCGGGGTATCTGCGCGACGCAAGGATGAGACGCTTGTGGATGTCGTCAAGATGTTGTAGCCGGAGGTTCTTTGGCAGGAAAACGTGGTTGAGGACGTCCCACCCATAAGGCTCACCGGTGGTCCGGTTAACTGGCCCTCCTGGTTGGTGGCGGCCACAGATGCTCTCGTCGGCGCTCATCTCGAACGCATCGGTTGATCATCTGATGTTCGAGTGGCACCCATGGCAGCACCTCCGGATCCTCGGAATCGGCGTCGAAGCTTCCCCTGCCCAACTCCTCGGAGTTGGCTACACCGGAGTCGTCAGAGGGGATTCCCTCCTCCTCCTCCTCCTCCTCGGAGTTGGTAAGGTTGGGGCCATGGAGAGGCACATCCGGCTCTCATGTGGGTGGTGCATGAGTTGGAGGAAGACGACGCCAGGCATGGTTGTGCACCGCTCCTACTGGCAAAAACAGCACCTCTGGCCACCGCCCTAGCTAGATGTAGCAGGAGAGGGTGTGAAAGGGAGGTGTGGTCATGGTGAGAGTGTGAGTGTATATCTGCAATGGCGATGGCCGTCGCGCCTACATATAGTGACAAAAGGGTGGAATACCGGGAGGGAAGAGGTGGAAAGGGCGGAAAGGGCATGACAGGAGAACTTTCGCCATCGCGTGGCTGTCGACGGGAGGCGATACTGCTCGGGAGACGAGCCGGCTAGCCCGCGTCGTCTTATCATCCATCTGACGCTCCCGCTAGATCCCCGCGGGTTGAGTTTGTCCTGAGGGCACCGGATAACTAGTTGGTACGCACCGGCGCCAAAAAAATGAGGGGTGCGGCTAGGCATGATTTTTTTGTGCCGGCACCCCCCTAGCCCTTTGGGGGGCCTTTAGGGTGAGAAAGTGGAGATGCTCTGAGTTTGGAGCGGTCTAGTGGCCAAGTTTCGCTCATAGTCGCTGGCACTTTCGACGTGGTTCCTCTCAAAGAACTCGGACTTCGGTTCTCAAAAGAGCTAGTCAGATTGTCTTGCATTCTGCGCTTTCAACAACATTCTTAGACGTCAGTTGCGGAGTATTGCTCCCAACAAGAAGGGTGAATGTGCCAGTGTAAAGCGGCAATTTTACAACCGAACGCACGATAGCGGTGTGAGACGGCAGTCTTATGGCCTAGCAAAAACAGTCAAGAACAAGTGGATGTATTAGAGTGAAGACTAAATAACATAGCTCACATCCAAGGTATATGGCCAGATTTTTTGTGAAAGTTTATGTCAGAATAAGGGTATTGACTTCAACTAGTATAGACTGATACTAAGAATACCCCCATCAGAAAAGGCAGTGATTTATCCCAGAGTTGAACATAATTATGTGTCGACATGGCCTACTAGAGATGGGCCGTGGCAAAGGTATAAACATTTATGAATGACAAACATATTGTATCCCCGTGTCTTATATCACCTCTATGAGTACGGTCTTGTGTCAATATTCATTTGCAATATGAACTAAATCTTGAAGGGAAGCATTCATAAATATTTCAACTAACTTCAGAACTGGAAACACCCGCTACTACCTATAAAGATCACTCCGCTCTCGCTACATGCACGGATCGACCTTTCACTGACTCTCTCTCTCTCTCCCTCTCCCTCTCCCTCTCTCTCAAGATGCCAGGGAATCTCAGGAGTTAACTCCGTCATTGCTCGATAGTCCTGACCGCAACGATGGGTCTGTGGACGCACCTGAAAATGAACTGTTGATTGCTTCCAGCTCTAATGAACTAGAATTCGTTGTATTCATGGAAGGACCCAAGGAGAAGAAGAAGCACGAATCTGATGTGTATTGGACCGATGTAGAGGAGTATACGACAACGGAGGAGGTGTACGACGAGGAGGAGGATCCATCGCCACGTGGGTATAAGATATGTAAGTCCCTTCATCTAAAGCAGTTCAAAAACATTTTTCCATAATTTTGCGCATAGAAGTTTTAACACCAAGCAATCTAAATTTATTTATTCAAAAAATATACACAATAGATCAACAAAATTCAAGAGGTTTAACTGTGGTTGAAAGCACATAGAAAACACAGACCATACGCCCAACCATTTGTCTGATTCCAAGGTGAACTACTTTTTCACATAAGCACATCTGGACGTCAATATATTATGAGGGATAAAGATTTGCTCTCTAGGTAAAATATTTATTTTAAGAATTTTTATATTATGTATTCATTTAGGTGTTAAGATAAATAAACCATAACTAAACCTACTCCTATTAGATCGATAATGAACTAGAAGAGAACCATTGTTCCTCTATACCAACAACGGGTACTGTGGATCCCTGACTCACCTGCCTTACCTTAAGTGTTCTTAATTTTAGTTTAGTAGTACATCACAATGTAACACAAAGACCTTGCGAGTTAGTGTATGTAGGTGAACTCGATTGGATGATTGAAATGGATGGAACATTAGCTTGACTGTCATCCATAAGTCATTCAATTAATTGACAACAAACATGCTCGAGTGAATTCAACTTTTTTCTAATCTAAATATTTTGTTTGAAGGTTATTGCATTCCTTCCATTGAGAACATTGAGTGAAGTTGGCTATTATTGAGTTCTAGATTTTGGAATCCTTGAAGAGATGGCGCCACTACTTTCTTGGTTCCCAATTCTTGATACTTCTATTTCGATCACTGGCCTTTACTTTAGGATTTAGATAGCCACTCTCGTCTGTAAAATACATTCCATCTCTTCTTAACCAAGCCAATAGCGTCTGAACCATATGTATGTATTTCGATTTACATAAAGCATTTCCGCTTACTCGGTCAAAAAACTACATTGACAGAATGACACACATAGGAGGTACTCTCTCCGATCCATAATAAGTGTTCGTGATTTAGTATTGTTTTAATATAAAGTTTGTACTAAATCTATGTCACTTATTCTTATTATGTATCGGGGGAAGTAGTAGATATAGAGACACTACATGTAGAGGTATAGACTTGGTAGCTAGCTAATTAGAAAAACAGTTACATGACTAGGGAAAATTAATATCACTATCAATGTATCATGAGATTCCATGTTTTCCTATTATATCACCAATAACGTACATTTTTGTCTCAACTTATATTTTCTAATCCTATACAATTTAAAAGGACATGTCCCTCAAATCGACTATTAGCTAGGATCCTAAAACTATGTTGCCAATTTTGCGTAAGCATATCATATTATTGCATAAAAATACATGTGAGCAAGAGCTTGGTACGACTATTTTGGAGTGGCGAAAGCTGGACAATGAGTCAAGGATAATATACGTCTAAAATATTTCCTCGGTTTCAAATAATTGTCATTCTAGAGAAGTTTATCAAAACTTATTTAACTTTAGAAAGGTATGCATATATAACATAATGGTCAAACATATAGCTCATAGACAGTCCATGTAAAATTTATCAAGTATATTAAGTTTCATGTGCATCAGTAGAACCAAAAGTCCAAAATGAATGAGAAGTTTGGGAAATCCAAATAAACTTCAACACCCACTCTCATTTGTTGCTCGAGAATTCCTGAACATAGATGGAATGAGACGAAAAAATTTAGGTTTCTAAGTTCCAAGTGATGAGACTTGATCCGAAGACATCTGCTCGGCTATCATATTAAGTTTAAATTGGCAATCAATAGAACCAAAAGTTAAAACTGATAGAGAACGATGGGTGATCCACATATCATTCAACAAGTTATATTAGAACAAAGGTAGTGTGTTGAGTATTTTAAAACAATAGAACACCATCACATGTTCCGGAATGGTGGAAGTAAACGAGGGAAAATATTACACGGGTAAAATGAAAAGTCTTATTGTTTAGTTGGCTTCCAAGGATAGAGTATTTTTTTATTTGATTCTTTAAGAATTTTTTCCTATCCATTTAGAAAGATCATATAGTCATCATGTGGTATTTTCTCAAGTAGAAGTAGAACCTAAATGCAAAAAAAAAATAAAATTGTTTTGATATATAAATACAGACGATCACAAAGGATTACACATATGGTGCTTTTAGAAAATGAAATTATCATAATGCCTAGAAATTGACGATGGTTAAAAATGGTGGACCGAAATGTATTGTTTTATTTAGCACTATATTCACACTAACCATAGAATATCATTACTTCCTATCAAATAATTTAAATATTCATAAACTCGCAAATTAGCTACTCAGTCCCTTTCAACACACTACTGATTGTGCCCTCGCAAATTAGTTTGGGAATAAAAGGAGTATACTAGGCCTTTGTTCTCGGCAATCAGATCCCTGGTGATCATTGTTGCCCCACCCACAACTGAGCTCTCTGCACGTACAAGGTAAATCTAGAAGTGGGACCATCCATGGTGGCATCAGGTCAAAACAACCTAGTGACACGTGACATTTGAACCGCGCGTTGGCCAACCATCCCTGCCGGCTGCCGTCGGTCTGTCACTTTTTGCATATCAACATTTTTGCATATCAAAAATAAGCAGCCTAGGTATGCAGTTTGGTGAGCTACTGGCTACTGGCGGGACTACCCCGACGGCTCTATATACCAAACCTCCCGAGAGCTAGTCTCACCAGAAGCGAATTAACCGGTTGCCAGCAACATTTAAAATTGCCACGTCAGCCGAGCCAGAAGACGCCCGCGAATCCTTCAAAAGCTGGCCAACCTCGTACCGTGTCTGGCGTCGGGTCACTTGTATGCGCTGGTATCAAAGTGTGTAGAGAGAAAGTTTCATGGCGCCCCTTCCTCCCTCTCCTCCGTCGCTGAAGCGGAGCGGCAGCGGCAGCGAGTGGAGCGCGGTGGTGCAGAGGAACGTCAAGTCCTCGCTGCTGCTCCTCCTGGTGCTCTCCGCCGTCTTCGCCTTCTCCATCCTCTACTCGTCCCGCGGCTTGGCCGTCGCGACCTCGGCCGGCGAGGCGCTCACGCAGAGCCCCCTGCTCGCGGCACTCGACATGAGCCGTCGGGTGCCTGGAGTCGATGTCGAGGATCAGAGAGGTCGTGGACAGGGCGCCACTGCTGAAGACAATGTGACGCCTGAGCAGAGCGCACCTGCGGCCATCTCCTTGCCGTCGGCGAACTCATCGGCCGCACCGAGCTCGGCTCATGAACAAAACGCCGCCGGTCCAAGTAAGCGCGTTGCACTTCACGGTACATACATATAGTGTGGCAGTTTGGACGTTGGGAGAGACATGCGGTTGAGTGTTTGACCATTAACTAACTAATTCTAGTCGTGTCGTGTGCTTCATGCTTGGGTGTACGTGTGGCAGGCGTGCAGCTGGAGGAGAAGTGCGACATTACGCGTGGGAAATGGGTGCGGGAGCCGAACGGTCCGGTGTACACGAACCTGTCGTGCCCGATGCTGCCGGACTTCAAGAACTGCCAGAAGTTCGGCAAGGACCCGGGCCACCTCTACTGGCGGTGGCAGCCGGACGGGTGCGAGCTGCCGCGGTTCGCGCCGGAGCGGTTCCTGGACGTGGTCCGCGGGAAGCGGCTGGCCTTCATCGGCGACTCGCTGGCGCGGAACCAGATGGACTCCCTGCTGTGCCTCCTGTCCCAGGCCGAGACGCCCACGGAGGTGCACACCGACGCGTTCGACAGGTTCGGGACGTGGCACTTCCCGGCGCACGACTTCACGCTCATGGTGATGTGGACGGAGTTCTACGCGCACGCGGTGCCCGTCGCCGACGCGCAGGGGAAGCCCACGGCCACCTTCGACATCCACCTCGACAGGCTGGGCGCGGAGTGGACGAGCCGGCTGCCGGGCCTGGACTTCGCCGTCATCTCCGGCGGCAACTGGTTCTTCCGCGTCAACTACCTCTGGGAGGGCGGGCGGCGCGTCGGCTGCGTCAACTGCGGCCGCGAGGCCAACCTCACCGACCTCGGCGTGCCCTACGCCGTGCGCCGCGTGGTGAGGGCGGCCGTGGAGGGCATTGCCCGGTGCAAGGACTGCAAGAGCGGCCTCGTCACGTTCCTGCGCACCTACTCGCCGGACCACTTCGAGCACGGCTCCTGGTTCAGCGGCGGCACCTGCAACAGGACGGCGCCGCTGGAGGAAGGGGAGGTCAGCATGGGCAGCATCGGCTGGGAGCTGCGGAGGGTGCAGCGCCAGGAGGTGAGGCGGGTGAGGGGGGGCACGGGCGGCAGGAGGTTCGGGGTGCTCGACGTGACCAAGGCCATGATGATGCGCGCCGACGGCCACCCCGGCGCGCACTTCGACGCCAGGTGGATGAGGAACGGCAGCGACTGCCTGCACTGGTGCCTGCCGGGGCCCGTCGACATGTGGAACGGCGTGCTGCTGCAGAGGCTCGTCGAGATCTCGCCGCCGCCGCCCACAGTGCGGTGATCGATCCTACGGCCTGTCTGTCGCGTGGTTTTGCTTCGTCGATCCTCCTGGTGTTTATCAAATTAGAAATTGTACAGTTTTTAAAATGTTATAGTTGTCAAAATAACTGCGCAAGAACCGTACTCTAGAATTGGCGCATGGAGTACTCAACTTTTGGTTACTTCACTTGTCGAGGGAATTTTGTACTTGCAGATTGGGCGCATAATTCATAAACTTGTCACTCTTTTCTGAAAAAATGTACGTTGCAGCAACACAAAAGCCAACTCAAGATACCAAACCCTATCGTACGTTTCGTTGTTTGTTAGCTCGGGTCGGTTTCCTCGGACACTGCCGATCTTATGCGAAAAAGCCTCACGAGCCCCGCCCGGTTGGGAAGCTCGAATCGAGCTTCCCAACTCAGCACTGCCGAACTCGTCCCACACGTGGCAGCGGTCGAGGCCCGACGCCTCGCCCCGTCTCGTCATGTCCCAGCCCTCGTCTGCCTCCTTGCAGAGGCGCGGCGAGCTCCGCCGCCTCCCATCCTCTTCCCCCAGCGAGCTCCGCCGCCTACCGGCCTCGTCCCCTAGCGAGCTCCCACCTCCCGTCCTCGTCCCCCAGCGAGCTCCCACCTCCCGTCCTCGTTCCCAGCGAGCTCCCACCTCCCGTCCTCGTTCCCAGCGAGCTCCGCCGCCTCTCGTCCTCTTCCCCCAGTGAGCTCCGCCGTCTCCCGTCCTCTTCCCCCAGCAAGCTCCCACCTCCTGTCCTCGTCCCCAGCTAGATTCACCGCCTCTCCCTGCCTCGTTCGAGCTGTGGAGGTGCGGCCTCTTGGCGGCGGCGGAGCTGTCCGAGCTGCAGACGCGCAGTGGCTCAGCCTCCTGGTGGCGGGGAAGGAGGGGCTCGACATCCTAGCGACGGCTCCTGTCACCGGCAGTGGCGTCGACGACCACCAGGGACCCGATTGCTTTTTATAGTTTTATCCAGGGACCCGATTGCTTTTGATAGATAGCTAGCATGGCTCAACACACACGAACTATCAAACAAGATCTCAGTTGAGCATATCTCAGGTCATACAATCTACCAAATACAACAAATAAAACACACTTGTATAGGATGGGCATAGATGGACTCAGCTTGTATGAGTGGAGATAGCCCACCCGGGCTACCAAACACACCCTAGGTGTTAATAGGCTAGTTGATGCAAAAAAAAAACTTGGCTTAGCTAGTTTTCAATCTCGGCTCAATGTAGGTTCCCTTTAAATTCCACGAAATTTGCTCTTATTTTGCGCAGCAATTTTATTTTATTTTGACTTTTTGGCAACTACCATCCAGATTTCAACAAAAACTTTAAAACTCGAAAGAATTTGAAAAAAAATCACAATTGTTCATAACTGCAGGATACATCCGCCAAGTAAAGGGTGCAAGCGTGACCCACCAAGGCTTCAAAACTGCCGACCCCACCTGCTTCCCTTAAACTCGAAGACAGGCTCGCTGAAATGCCAACCACCACGGCTTACACGAACGAACCCAGCAAACCGAAGCAAACAAAAAATTTGGTAGAAAACCAACTGAGCTATCCAGAAAAGCAAATAACTTGTACAGAAAAGTATCAACCACTCGAGCAAAACACTGGGGACCTTTAAAGTGAACGTTCCATCATCACCGCAAACTTGACAATGTGGATATGCAAAAAGCAAGGATATGTATGCCATGAGTTTTCTGGTATTGGCTCAACAAATTGAATGAGGACAAAACTTTTATCTTTTGCTATTCTACAATTTTCTCAACTGATCGGTGCTGCATATCTAACCACTCCAACTCATGAGGTGCGGGACCCCAAACTGCTCTTCCCTGTTCAAAATTTCAGCAGCACCCACTTCTGAAGGGGTTTACGAGGAGTCTGCATATAATCTTATTGGATATAGTAGTATCAGCCAACACCATGCTTTACTCAGGCCTTCAGGTCATCCGACATCGCTGAAGGTATACAGTGTGTTGCTAGAATGTCCTGAGTAGCAGCCTTTGCAGTTTTTGTCTCGAGAACGACAACCTGCCAGATCATCCAGGAGTTATTTAGCAAGTGCTTAACAATCACCAGAACTAAACAAAGTGATGGCAATTTCACTACCTGATCGTAATCCATGTCAAACTTCAGGAATTCCTCGTTGCAATCTTCCACCATGGTAGCCAACTGCTTTAAATTATTTACTGGTTTGCCATTGAATGCACGGACCTACATTGACAAATAAGGCAGATGGTACACTTAGAAAAGGGCAAATCCTTATGCACTCTCAAAAACAGAGAATGTTAATTGTGCCAAGTGTTTCGGGAATCACCTACAAAACTAAGAATATCTAAAAGGTCACTAAATTTAGTACCAATGACCATACTTGCATCTTAAATATATTCAGTCATCCTTCTTGATAAGGAAGAATGGCGTTCTTTTTACTTGGTGCAGTCTTAACGTACTTTAAGACTTGCTTATTCTCCATTTGTATCTCATCGTTCTGTAATATTTCCTCATAATCATTAATAGCAAAAATGTTTCCTCAATCAACATACAGTCTGCTTATTCTCCATTTGTATCTCATCGTTCTGTAATATTTCCTCATAATCATTAATAGCAAATATGTTTCCTCAGTCAACATACTACTTAGACTGTCAACTTGTTATACTAACCAGTTTTGACAACAAGTTCATCATATTTTCTCATGTCCAATCTTAATGCTTACAAAGTTACAATTACACCAATGGTGAAGTTGAGTTTGACCGGCATGCATAGAGAAATTAAAATCAAGGTTGTGCTAGTAGGTTTAATTGATGTAACAGGAAAAGAATAAAAATTTCCTGTGAGATGACACAGCTTTAGTTCTGAAGTGCATATATGTAGACAAAAATATTTGTAACTCAAAACTAACAAAATCTTTATAGGGAGCATCAATAACTACCTGAGTATTGACAAGTTCTTCATAACCAATATTGATATCTGCCACAAGCACCTATAAAATCATCAAAGAAAAGCAAGATGGATGACCTGTACCACGTAACTCAAAAGACTTGCATAACCAGTTAACAAAAAGAACTTTGAGGACTGCAGACCTGGGACACCACCACAAGCTGCTCATCAGGGGATTGCGCCATTGCATGTAAATGCTTGTCCAACAACTTGACAGGGGCATCAAATTCGTAGTCTTTTCCATACTGATCAATAAGCATCCCAGTTATTTTACGATCAAAACTACTGCCCCAAATTCAAATGGGTTGCAAAAATTAAGGCAGAAATACATCAGAAGCAGGATTCGGGCACCATCATGGATGATAACAAGAAGACATATTAGTCGCATGCCTTAAAATTTCAAATATAGTGCTACCAGCCACTTAAAAACTTGGGAAAGACAAGCTACATTCAATCAACATAGCCCACATTTCAAACATGGCATTCATGTCACAATATTTGGTGCATATGGAATAATCCATGTAATTATGAGATTATCCTCACCCGAAGTACACATTAAGCAAGTACTGACTTTTTTAAAATATCTTCAAAACAAAAGAGATGGTAACTTCCAAGGAATTAAGAACATCTTCTGTAGAAGAATAATTTCCCCTTAGTTTCTGGCTAAAGATACTTTATAAGCAGCTACTTAATAATTAAGAAGGCACATGATAATCCCTAGTAGAGTGATTAGGAACTCTGACGAATGAACAACAAGTCATGTTTTTATTATTATTTTGTGCCTAGAGCTAGGACAGAGGAAGAAGATGAAATACCTCGGATCGAAGATATGGAACAGATACCACCATAAAAACAAAGCCAGCAACAATGTAGTATGAAGGTGGCCTGCCCTTTATATGAGCTGGAATTAGTTTTTTATGGATTGCTAGCTTTATGTTAAATTCTTGAATTTTTGAATTGCGGAGAAGTTTGACATGTGCCTTCTCGCCAGTATACTTCTGTGAAACTAGGTAGCTGAAGCCAATGCGCTCTCCATGCCTAAATGGAACTGGATGACAATAAAAATAAAAGGAAAAGTAAGCAAGTAGAAACATTCTTCTTGAATGGTAAGCTGGATTCGTCTGGGAAATATGAAATGGTATTATTTTTATCGAATGAAAAAGTGCAAGAATAAAATTAATCCAAGATATTCTCATTACTGCTTAGATATCCATCACGGTTCTTCAGTTGTTTATATTATTACATATCAACAGGTGTATACATACATTAATAAATTTCAAACACTATTCAGGAAAAGCAAGCTCGCTAAGTCAACATTATACAAATCAACTGGTGAACTACTGATAACAGATGGCTGGCGGGTGTCTTTTCAAGACAAAATCAGTCCCATCTGAACGCCCTATAGTCAAGTTATGTATAACATGTATAGAAGGGATGGTGTTATTATAATCTGGTAGTAACTCGTAAAGGATTTCCATTCAACGACCCTACTTAAAAAAACACTTGTATGTCATCGGAATGAGGCATACAATCCAGAACAAGGACTGGAAGTTGTTGGCACCAGTCTAAAACAGATAAACTGAAACATGTGTCACTGAGAAATAAGAATGCATAATAACCATAACAAGTAGATAGAGGTACTATTCATGTCAGACATCTTCCGCAGCAAAAACAGTGAAATAGCAAGACAGTTGTTTGAAGCTATCACAAACCTGTGCCATCATTGGCAATGTCAATGCCATCGAAGCTAAGGATAATATCAGAAGGCTGCATGCATCCAGATTCAGAAGCAGTTGGCTCAATCCTTCTGATACGAACACCCTTTTGGTCAGGTTTCATCCCCATTGCCTTCCGGAGATCAGGATTTTCCATTTTCTGCCATTCTATCCCAAGTATAGGGAAACCTGACAGAAAAATGCAGAAGATTGTAAGCTAATGGGATTTTTAGAAATGCATGGGATACAACACTAGTTCTGTTCTACACCAAATTTAAAACATTTTCAATCCACATCCACACATACAAGTAATTTAGCTATTGTGCAAAGCAGCCAGCAGAATATAATTTCCAGATGAATGCGACAAGGTCAAAGGAAGAACAAGAACAGAGGGACTGTCTAGTTTCAATGTTCCATGCCATGAGAGTCAAGGTTTCCTTAATTAACTTCAACCAGATTTCTCTACTGTTTGGTATGCCAAAAAAATTGGTAAAGTTCAACATCTTTGGATCTTAAATTTATTCTCGGAGCAAACCTGACTCTAAACTACAGCCAATTTGACAGGCCAAATTTGATGGCACCAAAGTTTAGCTTGGTTTACAAGTGCTTCATCAGAAACAATCATTTTCACTAATGTAAGTTTTGATTTTTGCCACCAAGCCAGACCATCTTCAGTTTGCCACTAGTTTCTTTGCAGGATATTCTTGTCTGGACAGATTGAGCAAATGTTCAATTTGTGTTCTTATATGAATAACATCCGACAATATTATACTCCTATTTGTATTCGTCTAATAAGTATGTAAATGGGCGTTGGGAGGGCACTATATGATCCTTTCTCCATCCCTAGCGCCAGCCACAACTGCTATGGATTTTGGTCATTTTGATCAAAAAACTGAAGTCTTAATGTTGGACAAAACCTCTCTGACCACTTTGACTGACATGAATAACAAGAAAATGAACCAGAAGTGGCAAAAACAAAAGGAATTTCAGTGGAAAATGAAGATGATGGTCAAGCTTAAAAACAAAATATGTATGTCTCCATTCATTAATGAATGAATTATGTGCACAAAGCAAGAAGAACACCACAAGCACATTTGACAGTGTTTTAAGTGAACATTTGACAGTGTTAACCTAATGATGGAACTAATATTCTACTTTTTAAAAGAACACCCAAAGAAGCATTTGTGTATCTTTCCATTAATAGTATAAGCACATATATAGAAGAGTTTCAGACCCCTGCATAAGCTGCAGCATGTCCCAGATGTTCACACAGCAGAGAACAGACATATACTGGTTTTGCTCCTCTGTAATGTGTCAACACTGAAAATTTTGGGCCATGCATGCATTATGGGGCATTTATCCCCATTATAAATGATACATACAATGACCATGTTAATCAGTTTGCAACCATAATGATATGGAAGCTGACAGCAGACACTACGACACAGAAAAGAGTTTTTTACATACACAAAATGTTCTGACACAAACCCATTTCATCCATGCGCCATCATAATACACCCATTAAACATGGTCTACAAGAACCAAGTTATAAGCAACAGATGAATCCGAAGCATTACCTGTGTACCCTCCAGATTTCTCGTAGTCTTGAATGAAATGCTTAATAACTGGGGTGGGTATAACATAGCCTATGTTTTCTGCATCTTCATGTTTAAGAGACTGAAAGGCTATTCCAACGCATTTGCCTTGATCATTAAAAGCTGGTCCCCCAGAGTTTCCTGAATTTATAGCTGCATCTATCTGTTCAAAAGTAATACAGAGGTTAGAGTCTTAGAGATGCTTGTGAAGAGGGTTAATCATAATTCCATGAATCAAAAAACAATGCCTCCAATGTGCAAAAGGTAAACACAAATAAAGCAAGCAAAAAGCTTAGAAAATATACCTGTAATCCAAGAAGTTCTGTAGAACCATGAACATACGAGAGTATTTCTATCCTAGATACTACACCACTTGTCACGGAAATAGTATCTCCTCCAATGGGGTAACCAACAACAGTGACAGCATCCTGAAGTGCTGGCAGTGATCCAAACTCCAGCGGTGAAACCCCTTTCCAGAACTCATCATCATCAACGGTCAACATTGCTGAAATGGGAAATTGGAAAGGCCAGTTGTGATTATCAAATCATGCAAAGATGTTGCTGCTTTAAACCATCAAACTTAGTTTGTTAGACAAAGCTTCAAATTTTACAGTGATTGGTTGCATACTTAGTCCAGTCTAGCATGGTTTCCTTTATATTTTTTGTCAAATCATTTCTATACTACTCTTTATCAAGAAAAAAAATCTCTATACCACTACTGTTATATTATGCTCGTATTTTCAAGATAATAATATTAATATTCCCAATAAACCACATATCCAAGCAGTTCCTGAGTTCGGACAACAGAAGAACAAAAGGCACATCTTCGATTTTTCACGACAACCACAATCCCTGGTTACTAAAACAAGTCTCCTGGGATTGCATTCCTCAAGTGAAGTGACAACATCATTGCAGTGAGTTTTAGGAGCAAAATTCAAGTCCCAGATTATAAAAAATATATAAGTAAAGAAAAAAATTCTGAAAAAAATTGTAGCACTAGCGTGCCATGCACTCAGATTGACCCCTGTTAGCAAACAATATTGTGATCAAATCCTTCACAACAGTGACCTCCCACCTTTCTAATTAGAGTGTACAAGCAGAGTTCAACAACATCAAACCATACCATCTATTCTGGTCTTGCACATTCAGATTTGCAAAGAACAAAGTACAAATATTCTGCCTGATTCCACAAAACTAAATGTAGCCAGCCCTGTGTAGTGTGCATCAGGAATTGCAAATGCACATTCTATTAAATAAGATAAAGGAATATCTAATTTCAACCTAACTGCGCAAACAATGCCATTCCATACTTCCATTGGACAGTGCGAGAGGCCGAGTTATCATCATAAGAAATAATTCATGATCATAGAATGCATACTGGTTTGTCAAAGTTCACAATTGTTGGATAAATAAAACAGAGAAATGAGGCGAGTGCGTGCATGCATACCCATGTCGCACTCGTTGCCTATGGCAAGGACGGTGGCGAGGTACTTGGTGTCAGAGCCGCGCTTCTTGAGCTTGACTTGGGTGTAGTGCTCGACGGAATGGGCGTTGGTGAGCACCCTGCGCCCCCCAATGACAAACCCGCTGCTGCTGGAGCTGTATTGCCGCTTGCGCTGCCACGGCATCGAGAAGTTGGGCTCCGTGTGCACGCAGAAAACCTTTACCACGGCATCCATGGACGGCATCACTCTCGCCACCTGCTCCCACCGCAACGGCTCCACGGCAGGGACGTCCACTTTGACGTTCGCCGCGGCCTTCTGCGCGCCACGCCGCGTCGGGGAGAGGGCGCGGGGGGCGACGTCGGCATCGGACGGGAGCTCGTGGCGGCCGCGTCGGGACTTGCGTCCGCGTCCGCGGGGGCCCGAGGAGGAACCCGGGTCGGGAATGTCGGCGGCGGCGGCGAGGGGGGACGAGGGGTGGTCGTTGTCGGGTGAGGCGGCTGCCGGCGGCTTCGGCTTGCGGCCGCGCTTGGGCTTGGGAGAGGGGGCGGAGTCGTGGTTGCCATTGTCGGGGGCGGCGACTGCCGGCGGCTTCGGCTTCCGGCCGCGCTTGCGCTTGGGAGCGTCGTGGCTTTCCATGTCTGACGAGCTAGGGTTTCGCGGAGGTGGGAAGAGAAGGTGGTACAAAGAGAGAGCGAGACGGCAGACGGGTCAGGATTGGGCCGCCGGTCGGTACACTGTGCGGTCTGGTTCGAGGTCTCGAGATCGAGGTCGAGCTCGAGCCCGAATGCGGCTGCCTTCCCTACCTTTTCTAGGTCCTCCTCCGTAGCGCTCGCGCGTTGGCTGTCTACCATTTCGCCCAGAGATCGCTATTTTGGGCTTGTTAGGCGGCCCATTTAAGTTTCCCGCTTATTTCTTTCCCGGGTGCTTCTTACCGTTCCGGCTTCCCGTGATGCTTCTTTTGTTCGGCTTCCATCTCTGTACCCTTTCAAACTCTCAGTCCGCGTAACCTAGCCGCCGCTTCTCTTCCGTCTTTTTCATAGATCATTTTCTCCTCTTCTGGTTGGTCTTGACGGTGTTAGGAGGGGTGTAAAACCTGATCTATAGGTAGAGTTTTTAGTAAAATAAGTGTTTTGAAAGATTAGATTAGAGTTTTGGTAGTCATGTTTTTTGTTCTCTACGTCGATGAAGATGATATCGTTGATCTTCGGTATTTTGTTCGATGACGAGATCTTCTTCCCCGTGTTAATAGTGGTGTTGTAAGATTGCAGTTCTATAGGTACAGTCTTTTAGATCTTATTTCGCCATAAAAAAATCGAAAACACCAAAAATATTTGTTGTTCTTCTTCGGTTTTGTGAGTTCTTTGCAGGTTCAGCCGTATTTAGTGGGTTTTGGTTTTATGTTATTATTCAAGTCATATAAGTGAAGGGCAATAATAAAGATTAAGACAACTTGAGGTGTGGTAAGAGGCTGATAGCAAACTCTATTTGTTTTCAGTTTTATACATATACTCATCGTTGTGAGCATGCTTATCCCGTTTGTATAAGGTGTATGTCATTATGGATGCTTAGTAGTTCTTGCTCTCTTATGATTAGCTCCAGCTTACTAATAGTTTGTAGCATGTCATATGAATGTTTGCTTGCGTTGTTTTATTCATACTTTGGTATGATATTATGATATCCTCCTCTGACTGTTCATGTGAATCGACTTGGCATATGCTCATGCATGCATATGACTAAACAATAATCAGTAAGCCTCGATGATTTATTTTGCCTCAGAGTTCTTGTATCACTGTCATGCCATAAATAGTCATGTTGCTCTCTCGTTTGTCGCTCCCTCTCTATTGCTAGCCTTCACTTGCACTGAGTATGAGCTCTACATGTGCTTACAACTCCCCAAAACCAATATTGCCAGTTGTGTCTACCATACCTGCCTATTAGCATCATTTGATATTTTGCATATTCTATATGCCATGTTTTCTTCCAAAATAAATTGTTTGTCTGTTTTGAGAAAGTTAGTTAGTAAAGCTCTCACGAACTTGATGACACACTTTATTCCGTGCACTTAATAATTCTGAACCATTGTGACCTGTCCATGAAAGTTATATGCTTGCAAATTATATGCTGAGAGTCAGCAGAACCGTGCTATCACGGGGAACGCTTTCAACACTTTTTGGATATCTCATCCAGTTGATACCTTGCTCTTTTGTTTGCGGATATCGATGGTGCGAAATAAAAGGGGAGCTTGTTGGGGATATGCTATATGGGTATCCTCATAGCATGTCTCCTATCCGTATAACCCGGGTAGCCCACAGTTGGTAGCATGGCCCATGGCCTGCTGGGCGGCCAGTTAGATGGATCCAGAAGGGAGGCCCATGCCGGATAAAGGAAGGCTACGGTTGGAGTCACCGACGTAACCGGAGCCTTACAGTGCAAGATACACAAGACTAGTAATAGACGGTGTAGGACTCTATAACCTGTCCGGCTAGGACTTTTCCTTGTAACCCTAGGACCTGGCGACTATATAAGTCGGGCCTATGGGAGCCTTTAGGACACAACTTCAGACAACCTAGTATCGATTCATACAACCTCGCACAGCGAACCAATCCCTGTAACTCGGCGTATTGACCTTATAGTGATTTATAGCAGGAGTAGGATTCCGCCACCGTTGTGGGATCTGAACCTGGGTAAGCTGTGTTACCTCGTACCCGTCAACCGTCTGCCTTCCCCCATGTCTCTAAACACGCACTATGAAGACCCCTCCATGGCGTACTCGTCGGCAATACCACGACAGTTGGCGCCCACCGTGGGGCTAGAGGCGCTTCAGGCTCTTCAACGGGCGAGGACCAAGATCTTCGCGGGAATCGGCGAAACCGTAGCCATCGGTCGTGTTCTCTTCTCCGGCAACGTTCCGATCGTCCCTCCTGACGAGTTTTGGATCCTGGCAAAGACGAACCCTACGCGGTGTTCGATCGTTCCTATCGGAGACATCCACCTCTTCATCGGCGAAACCGACTCGGGCACTAGTTCCCTAGGAGTCGGAGGAGCATCAAGGCCCGCACGGACCGCTTACGAGCAGGATACGTTCGCGGAAGGATCGATGTCGGATCTCTCTTCGGAGTTTGCCGGCAAAGATCGAAAAAATTCAAGGCCCACCTAAACCGCCCCTGTGCAGGATATAAAGGTGGAAGATCGCTGCAAATCCGCCGGCTTCGCCCGTGCGTCTGGACAGCAGAGATCCAAGTTCGTCGGAGTGGTTACCATCTTCGATCTGGCGCGCTGCGTTCGTAGAGAAGGCGAAACCCCATGATTACGGCAGTGGCTCCATACGAGCCGATCTGGCCCACTACCCTGATGATAACGCCTTGTATCACTTCGTGGAAGGACTGGACCGTGGCACGCTCCTCCGACATTCTTTAAGACGGCAGCAGGCAACGGGACGCCTTAGCCTTGAACAGATGGTGAGAACCGTCAACAACTACGCGGGAGCCGACGCAGAAGCCCAGAAAGCGCGTACGCTCATCGACGGAGAACCTCCGATTCAGCCACCGCCCTTTTCGTCGCCATCGTCGCATTTACCGCCACCTCCGATCATCGTCATTGTTGTTGCACCTCCACCGCCCGTAATCGAGGAAGTCTGGCACCCTCGACTCTCATTGAAGCGCTTTATCGACGGTCTGATTCAGAGGAGATAGATTTCAGTACAAAAGAGCTAGACTCCGCTATGCAGGAGATGTAGGAGGAGTATACGCGCGACGAGCAAGCCAACAATGTTGTCATGTCTCAAGGGGTGTTCGTCACCATTGGGACGGCGATGGACGAAGATCAACCCGGACGAGCTCCGCCTACAACGCTGGAGAAAGGGAAGGGGCCACTTATTGCTGCTGACGATGATCGCGCAAAGGTCATGCCTCCTCCGCCTAACCCAGTGCAGCAGTCGCAGGAACTTGGCACCGGCCCGAGCAACAACAACACCGCAAACTTGCCGCCTCCAGCATCTACGTCTGCAGCAACCCAAGTTACTCCAACTGATAAAGTAATGTACGGCAATCTCCTCGTCGATCCACTGACCGTTGCTCATATCCGGAACGTGACCCAGCTTGACGAGAAGCGCCCGGAATTCTTTGGAAGCGCAGCCATCGCGAACAGGCGCTAAGCTAGATCGAGATCTGATCAACGCGCAGAAGTCCATAGAGAAAGCTAGAGCAATGGAGGCCGAGTACAAGACTTTACTGCAGCAGCAGAAGGCCAAGAAAGCTCTGACTCACGTCATCAATGATCCTGGTGTACGGCGCAACCTAAGATGGGCTCCCTCGAAGCCGACACAAGCCAAGCCATACATTGACAGTGAAAGCAAGCAGGTGATGCCCACCCCACTCCTTAACCTCGTCGTCGCCAAGACCCTTCTGGAGCAGGATATATCGCCCGAGGCAGTGGAACAGGTCTATGACCTAGTGGCCAAGGCGGTGAAGCAGCAGGAAAAGGCCACCTCTCAGAGGCTTGAGTCCGACCCAGCGCTTTGCCAGTCTAGCCAGTATAAGCTGCCAAGGGACAGATCTCCTCTTGATGTGGGGTCCTAGACGGGTTCATCAGAACGAAGACGGAGGGATGCATGCAACCGAAAGGATGCCATCCCCATATCCTCCGACCACGGAGAAAAGGCCCGACCTCGTCGCCCATCGCCACCGCCCCGGTCCCCCCGGAATCGCGAAGATTATAAGGCTCACCATCGTACGGATATGCCCCCACCAAAGCAGTGCGGCATCGTCATCCGCGACAACACGGAGCAGACCCGTCATGACGGAGAGCGCAACCAAGGACACAGGAGCAGGTCACACCATGACCCCCGCGTACGACAAGCAACCGTGACAGGCGTGAGGCGTCGTAGGAGGGTAACATCAAGAAGGCTAACCCACCACCACCTCCGCCTCCGTCACCACCAAGAAGTCATCATGGTGGAGGAGGCACGCGTCATTCACGCAGACCATCCCATGTTGACAAGAAAAAGAAGAACCCAGAGCCGTATGATGCATGTTCGCGGATCGATAAGATCCACGAGGCCTGGGAAGGACCATACCTGGGACCAAGTTGCTTTGGACCTGCAATACGGTCCGCAACTTACCCCAAAGGTTTCCAAATTGACAAGACCATCAAGCCCTATGACGACACCGCAAAGCCAGCCACATGGTTGCAGGACTACGGCAACGCGGTAGAGATTGTCGGAGGCAACCCCAATGTCGCCGTCAAGTACCTCCCATTAATGTTGGCAGGCACGGCCCGTCAATGGATCGATGACTTGCCGGAGAAATCTATCTACAACTGGTTGGACATGCAAGAAGCATTCGCCAAGAACTTTGAGGGTACATACAAACGTCCCTGCACTATGGGCGATCTACAGCGGTGTGTGCAAGATAAAGACGAGACATCTCGCGCATACCTCTCCCGGTGGCTGGACATGAAAAATTCCTGCGCAGGAGTGCACGCTCGGACCGCCATGGCCGCCTTCATCGATGGGTTGGAAAGGGGCATGTTGCTCCGACATAAGCTGAAGCGCTTGCAGGACAATCACCAACTTGACTTGAATCGGATGATCCAGTTGGCCAGTGAGTTCGCAGCTGCCGACGACGATGCTCGCGGCTCCTTGCCGGCAACGGCCGTTCCAACTCAAGCTCGGAGGAACAGCAGTACAAAGGGGAAAACCGCTCCAGAAGAAAAGCAATATACCGACATGGTCGCCATGACTTTTGCAGGAGGAGGTGATGGCGGACAACGTGGCCGAGGAAGGGGAGCTGGTCGTGGGCAGCTGCGAGGAAGCGAAACTACCTCGGCGCCGCTCCGCGTTCCCCAAACCTACGAGGAGTACCGCGATATGCCGTGCCTCGTACACCTCGACGTCAACGGCAAGGCCACCCATACCAATCGACACTGCAAGTTTGTCAACGATCTCAAGGAAGACCCCGAGTCCGGCTATAAGCGAAGTCGGAAGAACAGACCGCGAGGCAAGGGCAAGGGGAAGAACAAGGAGGAGGAGTCCAAGGATTCAAGTGACATGGACGAGGATGTTAACCCCAAGCACGCCGCCAAGAGCGACGACAGGGGAAAGAACCCCTTCGCGAAGAAGGCTCCAGTCTACCACACTTTCCTTGGCACTCCCACCGTCCGACAATAGAAGACCTCTCTAAGGATCCTGATGGCTACTCTCCCCCAGTTCCCCAGTACCTGCGCTGGTCGGAGGTTCCAATTACTTGGGACAGGACGGATCACCCAGACCTTATACCTACGGAGAACCAGTACACCATGGTCATCAACCCCTTGATTGACGGCGTGGAGTTCACCAAGTGTATGGTGGATAGTGGAAGGAGCATCAACATCATGTACCTGGATACACTGCAAAAGATGAACTTGACGGAGGCAAACCTAAGGCGGACCAACACCATCTTCCACGGCGTAGTTCCTGGTCGGGAGGCTCGGTCCCTTGGGTGCATTACACTTCAGGTTGCCTTTGGTGATGTTAACAATTACCTCCAAGAGCGCATGACCTTTGAGGTGGTCCCCTTCAAGAGCGTGTACCACGTCATATTCGGCCGCGACATATTCCACACGTTCATGGCCAAGCCATGCTTCGTCTACAACAAAATCAAGATACCCGGGCCAACCGGTGTCATCACCGTATCCGGAAGCTTTACCAAGGCAAGGGACTGCGAGATCAATGAAGCAGTCGTTGCAGAAGCTGTCCTCTACAGCGAAGAATTCAAAGAGATCTAGAGCAAGGTCGATGACTCAGAGATGCCCACGTCGAAGAAACAGATCTCCGACTCCGCTCCTGCATTCAAGGTCGCCATCGAGACCAAGCCAGTGGAACTTGTGGTAGGCGATGCCTTCAAGGTCACCGCCATTAGGACGAACCTGGATCCCAAATAGGAAAGCGCGCTCGTCAAGTTCCTCCGTGAGAATAGGGACATCTTTGTCTGGCAACCTGCCGACATGAAAGGCATACCTAGGGAACTTGCCGAGCACAGCCTAGACATTGATCCAAAATCCAAACCAGTGAAACAACCTCTACGACGCTTTGGAGATGAGAAGAGACGCGCCATTGGCAAAGAGATAGCTAGGTTACTTAAGGCTAGATTTATCCGAGAAGTCCTTCACACCCAATGGGTGGCCAATCCTGTACTTGTCTCCAAAAAGGGAACCAATGAATTAAGAATGTGCGTTGATTACACCGGCTTGAACAAAGCATGTCCCAAAGATCCGTTTGCTTTGCCTTGCATTGACCAAGTCATTGACTCGACGGCTGGCTCAGAACTTTTGTGTTTTCTCAATGCATACTCAGGATACCACCAGATCAAGATGAGGAAGTCGGACCAATTGGCCACTTCGTTCACTACCCCTACGACACGTTTTGCTATGTTACGATGCCCTTTGGGCTGAAAAACGCAGGTGCTACGTACCAGCGGACAATGCAACGTTGCATTCACGACCAAATTGGTCGGAACATTCACGCCTATGTGGACGATATCGCGGTGATGTCTAAAAAGTCAAATGACTTAATCTCCGACTTAAAAGAAACCTTTGATAATCTCCGGAAATACAACATGATGCTTAACCCTAAGAAGTGCGTCTTCGGGGTACCAGCCGGCAAATTGTTGGGTTTCATCGTTTCTAATCGTGGAATCGAGTTCAACCCAGAGAAAATCAAGGCCATCTTAAACATAAACCGTCCGACATGCCTAAAGGACATTCAACGACTAACAGGTTGTGTTGCAGCAGTTAGTCGGTTCGTCAGCCGACTTGGTGAGAAGGCTCTGCCGCTGTACAAGTTGCTGAAGAAGGCAGACAAATTCATGTGGACGGACGAAGCAGATGCAACATTGAAGCAGCTCAAGGAGATTCTTTCCTCAGTGCCTATCCTTGCAGCACCGCGTCTGGTGAGCCCCTATTAATCTACATGGCGGCAACCAACCGGGTAATCAACATCATCGTCATGGTAGAGCGGAAGGAACAAGGCTATGAGCACGGAGTTCAACGACCAGTTTACTATGTGAGCGAGGTCTTGACGAAGTCCAAGCAACGTTACCCGCACTACCAGAAGATAGCTTATGGAGTATTCCTTGCTTCTCGGAAGCTAAGGCATTACTTTTAGGAGCACCCAATCACAATGGTGAGTAAGACTCCACTGTCCAACATAATCAACAACAACGACGCTATAGGAAGGGTCACGAAATGGGGCATTGAACTTGCCGCCTTCGAGATCACTTACAAGAGACATGACGCTATCAAATCACAAGCCTTGGCGGATCTTGTTGCAGATTGGACGGAGATGCCAGTTGCTACTCCGTTGCCGGAACCAGAGTACTAGGTGATGCACTTTGATGGATCAAAGCTGCTCAACGGCTCGGGGGCTGGTGTATTGCTATAGTCACCAACAGGAGACAAGCTACACTACGTTTTGCAGATCCACTTCGAGGCTTCAAACAACATGGCGGAGTATGAAGCACTCATTCACGGACTACGTGTAGCCAAGGATATTGGCATCAAGAGCATAGTTTGCTGTGGAGATTCCGACTTGGTTGCCCAGCAGGTGGCTGGCACCTGGAATGCGCGGAACCCTATGATGGCGGCATATCGAGACGAAGTGGACGAGATAGCCAAGAGCTTCTTGGGCTACGAAGTCAAGTACGTGCCTAGGGAGCAAAATGAGGCGGCTGATCTCATTGCCTAAGATAGGATCGGTATGGCGAATTCCGCCAGGAGTTTTCCTAGAGCACTTGCGCACACCATCTGTGAAGGGAGCCGACATCGACAACCCGGATAGAGTTGACTCTTTCATCAACATGGTGACCAAGGTCCCTCTGGCTTGGACAAAACTGTTCATGGAATATCTCGAACACGGAACTTTTCCTGACGACGAGGTCGAAAGACCGCAAATAGTACGACGAGCAAAGGGTTATACCATAATCAATGGGCAACTCTACAAAAGGAGCACTACTGGTGTATACCTAAAGTGTGTTTCCCAGCTAGAAGGTATGGAAATCCTACGTGAAATCCATCTCGGAGATTGCGGGCATCACGCCGCTCCTCGATCATTGGTCGCGAAAGCCTTCCGGCAAGGATTCTACTGGCTGACCGCGAAGGCAGACGCCGACAAGCTGGTTGAGACATGCATGGGATGCCAGTATTATGCCCGACAACCACATGTTCCTGCTGAAGAACTGCGAACAATACCAATAACTTGGCCGTTTGCAGTCTGGGGGCTAGACATGGTGGGACCGTTACAGACGGCACCTTGTGGGTTTACGCATCTGCTTGTAGCAGTTGATAAATTCACTAAATGGATAGAAGCTAAACCCATTAGAAAGCTTGATGGGGCAACCGCCTCGTTTGTCCGGATCTAGTGGTGAGATTTGGTCTCCACATAGCATTATCACCGACAACGATGCAATTTGTCACTCGGAGAAGTGGAGGCTTATTGTTGGGAGAAAGGCATCCGACTTGACCTTGCATCTGTGGCACCCATAATCCAATGGTCAAGTTGAGCGAGCCAATGGATTAATTTCATGGGGAATCAAGCCACGTCTTGAGGCACCGCTATAGAGCAGCTTGAGCACGGAAGAATTGCCATCTGTGTTGTGGAGTTTATGAACTACACCTAACAGATCCACCGGCTACACCCCTTACTTCATGGTATATGGAGCAGAAGCCATCCTACCTTCCGACATCCTCCATGATGCACCAAGAGTTGCCGCCTACGACGAAGATGACGCTGAAGAATCCAGACGCCTAGATGTGGACCTTATCGAGGAGGAGCGCGTTTTAGCAAGCCAAAGATCCGCCATCTACCAGCAGAAGCTACGCAGCTACCATAGTCGCCGCGTTCGGCATCGCTCGTTTAAAGAGGGGGATTTGGTGCTCCGACTTAAGCAGAAGAAGTCACACAAATTATCCCCACCATGGGAAGGACCGTTCATCATAAGCAAGGCGCTACTCAATGGGTCTTACTACCTTGTTGACAATCGTGAACTGAAGGATAGACCCAACAAGGATCATAAGCGTAAGCGACGTGACCTGGATGATGACTACCTGGAGCTTGATCGGCCATGGAACATAGCATAACTACGTCCTTTTTACACTTAGCATTTTTTTATCTAATTGTGTATCTCTTATATGATCAATGAAATAAAGCTCTCTGGTTCACTCATATTTCAGAGTCTTTTACCTCCTTTAGTGTTCATTTTTGGATCATGTAAAACATTTATGCACAAGCTTTGCGATTGCACTTGTGAAAATTCCGCCTACGGGCGTTAGCTTATGTTTTTTGGTCTACACATTCTTTGTCGTTTTTATGTGGATTATGGAGTAGTGACTTTCGGCACTTATTATCAGCGATTTTGTGCTTAGGTTATTGACGGTGCCATTGGGAATCATCACCTGAGTGCATGGTTCCGACAACGAGTCTTTCAACTCACGAAAAGTCAAGCATAAGAACCAAAGTAATGGATAAGCCAGCACTTGCTTAAACATATATACATGCTGGAAACTAGTTCTTGAGCAGCAGGAAATAACAACCATTGTTTTCCGCCTTAAGTTACATAAACAAGTTTTTTCTGCATATGCACCAAAGATGAAACAAATATTACAAAGTTGTTCTTCATTCCTTTGGCGCAGGTGACTTGGAAGCAGCAGCATCACCAGCCGGAGAACCACCCTCGAAGTCGGCGTTGTGGTGGGACTCAGAAGAATCTTGGTTGCCGCTGTCGATGGTGTTCATTGGCACAAAGACGTTGACGTCTACCAACTCGGCAACTCTGGTGTCATAGCCCGCGAGCGATGACAAGATGGATTCATGGTTAATCTCTTTGCCATCGTCGTCTACGTCGAGAATGCCCGAGGTCACCGTGTCGATGTCGGCATCTTCATAGTGTGCCTTCACCATTGACAGCGCCATCCTTGCGCTGGCCCGTGCACATGAAGATTTCCAGCTTGTGATACGCTCGGGGGCTCGGCGCAGAATCTCCGAGTACTTCACCACGGAGTCCGATGCCTTGATGTTTATCTGGAGAGGCTTGGCGATCTCCTTGGCTTGCGTGATGGCGGTGTTGACGAAGTTGCCGGCAAGAACCATGCATTCCTTGGTGGGAGGGGGCTATCGGGTTAAACCCATAGGATCTGCAAATTCCTACAAGAAGCGCATGAGTTCAACAATTCAAAGTACCCAGACTACAGAAATTCAAGACGGAGAAAACTTGCTGAAGATGCTAGCCTCAGCTTGCCAGAGGGTGTCCGCCAAGGATTCTTTCTCTTGTTGGAGGATCTTATACGCCTTGCTATGGCGTTGATTTTGCTCATCGGCAGCTTGCTTCTGATCTTTTAAGATCGCAATCTCCTCCTTCAAGCGATTGATTTCCTCGGTGGCGGAGTCCTGCAGGACCTTCATCGACTCCTCATGCATTTTTAGCATGTCCTTACTCTCTTGCTTAAGAATTTTGTTCTCGCTATCCAGCTCTTGAATGTGCTTGGATTGCTCGACAACATTCTTGGCCTTGGCGATGGTTTCTGCAAGTCAGAGAAAGCAAAGTACACAGTGAGTACTTGGAGAATATGGACACAATACCAAGGCAGAATACAAAAAAGAAAATAGACGCTTGCTCTTGGTGATCCGTTCCTTCAAGAAGGCAGTTTTACCCTTTTCAGCTTCCAGGTCTGCGCGCATCTTCTGGTACTTGTCATCGGCCATGCCCCTCCGAGCACTCTCGTTTTGTGGGAAAAAGTTCAACGTTAAAACGTTGTTTGGTCTGCTTGGAGCATCTAGCCGGAAATTTTCCACCTAAACGCTCAGGGGATACAGCGAGAGTTTTTGACTTAGTAATATGCTTAGCTTTTCTTTAAGCATCTAGTCGGAACTAATTCAGTTCTCGATCAGAGGCTTGGGGGCTATAGTATAAAGTTTTTAACTCGGATATATGCTCAACTTTTCTTTAAGCATCTAGTCAGAACTAATTCAGTTACAACTAGAGGCTTGGGGGCTACAATATAGAAATTTATAAACACTATGTATGCTACTCTTAAAGCATATAATCGGAACATTTCATTCCAACTACATGCTTGGGGGTTACAGTGAGAGGTTTTCTAACTTAGTCACTCTTAGAGCATATATATGCAAAAACCTATGGTTTTTCCGTCTAAATCCTCGGGGGCTACAGTGGGATACTCATATGAAATGCAAAAGGCAAATAAAACTTACAAGTGCGATGATCTTGAGGTTTGTAGCACTCTCGGCCAACAGCTTGGCAAAGGATTCGTTATTTCCTTGCAAGATTTCTGCTTGCTGGTGGAGCTCCTCTAGACCACACGTCGGAGATGTCGGTGCCGCACCAGGGACCAAAGCAGTGCTACCTGGTGTAAGTACCGGATAGACTATCTTTGGATAGGCTATGGTTTTCTTGGGTGCGGGGGCGCCGCCAACGGAAGAGGTACCTGCTTCCACCACCGCCTTACTGCCACCGATGGCATCCTTAGCCGGAGCTTCAGCCATTTGGTGGGCGTCACTTTCCTGCGTTGCCTGCTCGCCGACGACAGCAACCTCGGTAAAGGCACCTGAGTCCACTTCCATGGCGGAAGGGCCAGATGCCTCCTTAGCTTGTGAGCTTGTCGGGCAGATGAAGGCTTGCCGGAGGGAGTGGTAGGGGCGATCGCGGGAGATTCATTGCAATGCAGCATGTCCTTGATGGTTCTAGATGCCCCCAGTTTGGAGGTCTTCTTGAGGCTGGTCGTGGCTTTCTTCCTGAAACGTGCAAAATGCATAAGTACAGGAGCAAGACAGATAAATAGACAACGTCGGAGGAAGATAAGCTTACACAAGTGGGGATGCTTTGGAAAAGGGGATCCTAGTAACTTTTCTCTTTTCCTCCTCCAGGGCGGCGGTAGTATTCTTGGAGGCTCCACCCTCCGTCTTCTTATTCTTGCCTCCGTCGGCAGCGTTAGAGGTGGAGCTCTTCCCCTTTCGCGCCAACGGAGCCTCGTCGTCGGACACGACCGTGACTTCCTTCATCTTTGGATCGTAGATTTGGGCAGCTAGGTTGTCCTCCTCCAAATCGCTAAGCTGTTAAGTGAGAAGTCACTGTGTTAGATGAGATGACATTTGCAAGACGGAAGAACTGGAGTATATGTCACGGAAAATAAATACCTACCTTTGGGCACTTGCCGTCTACGAACATGTCGTAGGTGATGGTGAAGCCACGCTTCTTGTCCTTCACCTTGACGATGTCCTTAAGGCGGAGCTTGACGGAGTCACTCGAGAAGTTGTCCACGGAGATGCGTAAGCTATCCCTTCTATCGCTGGTATACTCGTGCATGAGCTTCGCGCAGTGCTGCAGAGGTTGGATTCGCCTGATGAACCAGCACATGCCTAGGTCCAAGCTGGTCAAACCCGTCTCTACGAACCATTCTATCCGCCTTATGGCGCGGGAAGTATCAAGGTCAGAGGGAAGGGAGGCCTGGGATCTCCATGACGAGGCTTCAGCGGCGGCTCCATCAACGAAGTCCGGGTACGTTACTTGTCGGCCAGCCAGAGGAATGTCTGGGACGTAGAAGTACGTCCGCTGCCAATTTTTGTAGGACTCATGGCCGACGATGTCGGGGAACCGCCGGCCAGGTCGAATCTTGAAGCTTATGGTGCCGCAGTTCCTAAGTTCTTCCTTACTAGCTCCGGCTTCACGTTTGACGGTGAAGAAGTACACGAAGAGGTCTAGCCTAGGCTTTATCCCTAAGTATCCCTCGCAGAGCGCCGCGTAGTTGCTAAGCACTAATATACTATTGGGAGAAAGATTCTAGGGCTGGACTCTATAGTGATTCAAGATGGAGAGGAAGAAGTTGGAGATGGGCAGGGAGACACCTCGTACCAGTTGGGCTTTGAGGTACACCTTTTCTCCGGCTTGGGGAGAAGGTGTCACCTCGCCGGCCGGCGCCTGGGCCAAAGCGAGCCTCCGTCCGTAGGAGGTAGCCTTCAGCGATCAGCTCTTGGATATCACGATCAGTGATGTCTGAGCCGCGCCAGTCGCCCTTATGCGAGTCCAGTTCCTCCTCCAACGGCTCCAACACTGCTAGATTATGGTCGCCACCGGTGGATTCGACCACCACTGAGACGGGGATGACCAAACCCTCTGGGGGCACGACGACGGAGCTCGCCGGCTTCGCCACGGCTTCGCTTGGCGCCGCCATGGAAGGGGAAGTGCTGCTGCTGGCCATGGAGTGAGTACGGAGGTCACTGGTGCGGATTGGGGCTATGGTTTTTCGAGAGTTTTCGCGGAGAGCTCGAGGAGGCACGCGCTAGAGGAAGAAGATGGTGCGAGGAGAATGAGGTAAAAACTTGAAATCATCTCCAGCATCAAGATTCGTGCAGCTTGATCGGACGATTGCCGCGTAGACGACGTGTTCGCGAATGTGCGCGAAAATTTCGGCACGTCTCCAACCGTCATCGCCAACGGTTCGTATCGCTCGCACGGGAAAATCGGATATGATTGCGTTCTCTGCATGTGTGAGTTACGAGGCGTCGATGACCTAAGCCTACGTCGTCCTAGCTGACATAGGCAGATGAGCCATCACATCGGAAGATTCTGGCATGGACGGATCCAATCCGGCTACAGAAGAGTACGATGGAAGATTCAACATTTCTCCGACTTACATATTGAAGACGGAGAAAGCCTTGCAGGGTTCTTTGGGAGGACTACAAGATATTGCTTTACGATTTGCCGACATCCATCTAGACGGAGCATTCCACACGAAGAGGCAAGATGGCGCAAGATCTCGGAGTTCTCCGGGGGCTACTGTTGGGGATATGCTATATGGGTATCCTCATAGCATGTCTCCTATCCGGGTGGCACACAGTTGGTAGCATGGCCCATGGACTGCTGGGCGGCCCAGTTAGATGGATCTAGAAGGGAGGACCATGCCGGATAAAGGAAGGCTACGGTTGGAGTCACCGACGTACCCGGAGCCTTGGAGTGCAAGATACACAAGACTAGTAATAGAAGGTGTAGGACTCTATAACCTGTCCGGCTAGGACTTTTCCCTGTAACCCTAGGACCTGGCGACTATATAAGTCGGGCCTATGGGAGCCTTTAGGGCACAACTTCAGACAACCTAGTATCGATTTATACAACCTCGCATAGCGAACCAATCCCTGTAACTCGGCGTATTGCCCTTATAGTGATTTATAGCAGGAGTAGGATTCCGCCACCGTTGTGGGATATGAACCTAGGTAAGCTGTGTTACCTCATACCCGTCAACCGCCCGCCTTACCCCACGTCTCTAAACACGCACTGTGAGGACCCCTCCATGGCGTAATCGTTGGCAATACCACGACAGAGCTTGTGAGTTCATGGAGTCTATACATTGTGTTAGAGAAATGCCTGGGCCGCTAGCCTAAGCCATGCCTAATCATGGTGGAAACTTGCAGCATCACCATAATGAGCATTTATGAAGCATCCTCAATAAAAAGCTATACACGTAGTAAATAAAAAGATCGCTGAGATGCTCATTGTCTGCTTGCCTTGTCATTTTGATCACGGGATAGCTCCTGTATCATGTGCAAGGGGTACCCCGTTAGCGGTTCTCTATGATATGCATGTATTTAAAATGACAAGAACTTTCAGGTAACCAAAGTTGTGTAGCATGTGGAGCGACCCTCGTACTCAAGGGACTGGGAATTTCCAGTCTATGGTCTGTCAAGCATATGATTTAGAGTGGACCTCACTTTCACCTTAACCACATGAAGATGCCTATGATAGGGGCAATGAGAGCTCAAAGCTAATGAGGACCTTCCTTTTAGCATTTGGAAGCCTTTCAAACCTTTCAAAACCGTTTTCATAACCTTGTTGAGTCACCACTTATTCTATGAGCACCTCCTTGAGAGCATAGTTGCCATTCTTGTGTTTGTTCCAAAACTTGGTTAATTATGTCATGACTTTGATGCTTGTATCTCTGATATCTTTACTTCTAGTCTTCATGTGAACTTCAGAGGTGCCTTGGCATTTATATTGTTCTCTTCAAACAAAGGCAAGCAAGATACCACTATATCATACCTTACTATGAGCATTGCAATGTTGCTTATGTTTATGTTCCATGCTACTTATTATTACTGGGTTGGTTTCTCTTCATGGCTTGCAATGACTATTGAGTATACTTAGTTGCATACTATTTATTATGAATTGTCTAAGCATATACTCCTGTGCTGAGAATATTTACATCATATGAAGCAAATGTGTTCGTGAAAGTTCTTTTATCGCACAGTTTTCAACTGAATTGCTTGAGGACAAGCAATAAGCTAAGCTGGGGGGGAGTTGATACGTCCAAAATGTATCTACTTTCCCGAACACTTTTGCTATTGTTTCTCCTCTAAACTTGTGTGATTTGGATACAACTAACACAGACTGACACTATTTTCAGCAGAATTACCTTGGTGTCTAGTTTTTGTGCAGAAAATGAACTATCAGGAAACATCCCGGAAAATATGCCAAAAATCCTATTTCACCAGAAGATCCACGGAGCCAGAAGACGAGACGGAGAAGGGGCCTGGGGGGGCCCACACCCCTGCCAGGCACGGGCCCACCACTGGCCGCGCCTAGGGGGTGCAGCCACCCCAGGCACCCCCTTCGCATCCCTCTACGCCTATAAGTTGCCTCTCGACCTAAAAACCGAGGGGGGTTTGATAGTTTTCCAGAAAGAGTTCCGCTCTGCCGCTGCCACCAGAAACCAAGATTCGGATCTAGAAACTTCGTTCTGGCACCCTGCCGGGACGAGGAGTTTGGAGAGGATCATCGCCATCGTCATCACCAACGCATCTCCATCAACCACCGATGTTTCCCTCATCCATGAGTGAGTAATCCCCCGCTGTAGGCTTGGGGATGGTAGGGATTGGATTGGTTCTATCATGTAATCGAATAAGATTGTTAGGGCATAGTGCCTAGTATCTCTATTAGTGCTATTTGATTTTGTTGCAACTTGTTGTGCTTAATGCTTGTCACTAGGGCCCGAGTGCCATGATCTCAGATTTGAACCTATTATTGAATCATTATGATAGTATTGTTTGTGATCTTATCTGCAAGTTGTGTACACATATCATTGTCCGGATCCAAAGGCCCCAAAGTGACAATAATTGGGACAACCGGAGGGGATGGTTGTGGTGTGAGGATCACATATGTTCATGGAGTGGTAATGCTTTGCTCCGGTGCTCTATTAAAAGGAGCACCTTAATTGCCAGTAGTTCCCTAGAGGCCCCGCTGCCACGGGCTGGCTGGACAGAGATGTTGTGCAAGTTCTCATTACGAGCACGTATGACTATATATGGAGCATATGCGTGGGATTTTTTAGTACTTGGATGCTTGTTATTATTTATCTGCAATGCCCTTGATCTTGAAGTTACATGTTTAGACTCGTCCATGCAATGCCCGTCCATCCATCCCTATTCCTAACGCACTCGAATCCCACTGTTTATTGTTCCTGTTACTATTACTCTTGTTTCACTGTTGCTGTTGCTACTACAAACTGTTGCTACCGATAAACTTTTGTGAGCAAGAACTATTTCCAGGTGCAGCTGAACTGACAACTCAGTTGTTAAGGCTTGCAAGTATTATTTGGCTCCCCTTGTATCGAATCAATAGATTGGGTAATACTACCCGCGAAGACTGTTGCGATCCCCTATACTTGTGGGTCATCAAGGAACTAACAAACACAGTTGACTACATATAAGATGCCAGGAAGAGTGATAGTCAGATACTAAAGACCACCAACAATGTTGTGGTACTCAGTGGCATCATTAGATGTGAGAGGAGTGCCACCCGAAGCGGACAAGTGATCATTAGGTGCCATAGGAGTAGCTCTAGCCTTGCACTTCATCATGCCTAGACGCCATAAGAGATACAATGAATACTTCTGTTGAGCAAGATTCCAACCAGCATCCATATGGGTAACCTCCAAACCAAGAAGATAATGTAGTCTACCTAGATCCTTAACAGCAAAGTCAGCACCCAAGATAGAAACTAGACTATCAGCAGCAGGAACTAAGGAACTGATAAGGATAATGTCATCAACATAGACCATCGAGTACATAGTCACCTCGGAGCATTGAAGAAGGAATAGTTATGTATCATCAGTAGATGGAACAAACCCATGTGCACGAAGAGCAAAACCAAGATGTGCATGCCACGTATGAGGAACCTGTTTAAGGCCATAGAGAGCCTTCACCAGACGACACATATGGTCAGGACGACCTGGGTCAACAAACCCAGGATGCTGGAACATATACACCTCTTCTTCCGAAACTCAATGGATAAAGGCATTTTGAACATCCACCTTATGAAGAGACCATCCTTTAGTAATAGAAAGTGAGTGCAAAATGCTAATTATAGTTGATTTAACAACAGGACTAAACGTGTCCTCATAGTCGAGACCATAGTGATGTTTGAATCCTTTAGCAACAAAGCAAGCTTGTACCTTTCAATGAAACCATCAACGTGTTTCTTTACCTTAAAAACCCACTTGGAGTTAATGGTATTAACACCCTGACTTTGGTGGGACCAAACACCAAGTGTCATTTTTTAGAAGATCCTGGAACTCCTGATTCATTGCATCACACCAATGAGGAATACTCATAGCAACCTGGAAGTGACGAGGCTTTGCAGTCGTATCTGCCTCGGCTTGCGCCATACACGTTTCCAGCCATGCAACAATGCCATCAGTGCGTTCATGGGGACGCACAATACCACTTTTGTTGCAGGTGTGAGGACGCGGAAGAGCCAGAGGGTGGAGGCGAGGGCAACTGAGATGTTGATGGTGAATAGGCACATGTAGCCGATGACTGCAAAATATCAAAGGTGGGCGATTCTAGTGACTGGAGCTCGTACATACGCGCATGCTTGGGCGAGTGCAACAGGGGGCCGACAACAAAGAGGCCAGCCCAGCCGAATCCGTCGGCGTGGAGTGGGGCGTAGGGAGACTGGCCCATGCGGAGTCACTAGTGCAGGTACGATGACCCATGCGTGGTCACTGGTGCAGGAGAGGCCAGCCCACGCAGATTCGTTGATACAGGGGAGGCCGAACCACGCGGTTTTGCTAGTGTAGTGAAGCCAGACGGGGTGGGAGCAAGGTCGATGACCCACACAGGGCTGAGTGTAACATCCCAGTATTTAGGAACCTAACGAAGGGTAGATCTAGGAATATGTATTGTTGCATGCATCTATTTGTGAAAATGTGGGGGGGGGAATTCGCCAGATAAAAACTTAAGTGATCAATGTTTCTTTCTTACTTTAAGATTATGTTTAGACTTAAAGAAGGATTGTTATAAACTTTGATGTGATCTTAAAGGATTTATGGGTGTTTTGAAATGGGTTTGAATTTAAAACTTAAGTGTTTGAATAATCATTTATACGATTTAGATATAAGATTTGAATCTTAAATTAATCAAGAGAAAAGTATTAAAACTTAAATCTTATCTAAAAACAATCCTCACATAAACAAGTTACAAAGAATGAACTTATTCAAATTATTCCAAACCTCACAATTTACACAAGAGTAAAGAATAAGAATATTCTTTATTAATAAATATATAATCTTTATTACAAATTAACCAAATAAAGATTACAAGATTTATAAAAGAAAAATTACAAAAGAATAAGAAAATTACAATTGTTTATCTACTAACTATCCTATATCTAAAATCTTCATCCTTATCTTTGTACCTGCAAAACAAAGATTAAATAGAAAACAAAATAAGAATAGTGTTAGTATATTTCTCTCAGATATGTCAGTGAGGTGCACATGACAAACTCATCATCGAGAAATATCAAAAAGGGGCAAGTTTCACCAATATGAAAGATTTCATATTTCATAAATTCAAAGCCAGAATTCAAATGACAACCGAAAGGGATCAATTCACGAGCCAGGTAAAAGTAGTTTGGTAATAGTAAGTTCAAACTTTCTGAACTTATCCACATGTGCATAGCAGGCACACAAGCTGCACACACACAAGCATGCAAAGGGTGTGGTGTCGACCTCACAAGCACATCCAATATCACAAAACCACAACACAGCCGTGGAGGAGCACCTCAGTGCATCTCTCCACTACACAACACACCAACACAGCCAGGGTAACATCAGCTAAACCAAGAACAGCAGCCAAACCCAACCACCCAGATTAACCCAAACATCACTAGAATGGTGACATAAGGAGGGGGGTGGATCTGGTGGACAGCAAAGGTCAAGCCCAGGAGCTAGGAGGGGTAGGCAAGCTCAAGAGGAAGCTCAGGAGCACAACAAAAGTAGATCAAGATCCAGATCAAGATCAAGATCATCATCAATCTACTACATCCACATCAAAATCCGTGGTGAGCCTTATAAAACCATTACATGATTTCATCACATTATCTAAATAAAAGCATGTGTTGTTCTATGAGATAATCTCTCAATAAACACCCAAGAGGAGTGCATCTATCCTAGAGATTACAAGTATAAGGATAAGACATCAAGCTCAAACCACAAGCACTAAACCCTCAGACCAGCATCACTGGGTTCAGTATTATTTTTGCAACTTAGATCATTTTCATTTGATCTCAACAGATCAGGGCACATCTCTCTCAGAGAGAGAGAGTAGCACCTCTAATCCTATAAGTTTCAAACAAATTATTGCCCAACTAACTAGGAATTAAATCCTAGAGCCTTAAACCAACATCATAGGCAGGCAAGATAAGAAAGCTTTCATATCATCTTATTGAAGGGAATATGCCCTGAGAGGCAATAATAAATTGTTTATTATGTGTATTCCAAGTATATGATAGATGTTTATTTTGCATGCTATAATTGTATTAATACGGAAACGTTAATACATGTGTGTTTAATAAACAAACAGAAAGTTCCTAGTTAAGCCTCTCTCATAAACTAGCTCGTTGATTAACAAGATGATCAAGGTTTCCTGATCATGGACATTGGATGTTGTTAATAACGGGATCACAACATTAGTGTAATGATGTGATGAACATTCATCCGAAGTATAGCATTACGATCAAAGTCATTGAGTTTATATTGCTATAACAACTTACGAAGTGATCCTAATCCTTAGACCATGAGATCATGTCAATCACTAACAGGAAGAGTTTCTTGATAACATCAAACGTCACACCGTAATGTGGTGATTATAAATATGGATTCAGAACTAATAAAGTGTTATGTTGAGGCTCATGGATCGAGAGTGGAATTTGTTCATCCCGATGACGGATAGATATACTCTGGGCCTCTCGGTGATATCACATTGATTAGCTTGCAAGCAAGTGATTTGATCACTAGAATGTTATATCACAGAAGCGAAAAGAGTGCATGTCGATACGAGATCAAACTAGGTATGGAGATACCGATGATCGAATATCGGACATGTAATATATCGTGAGACAAAGGGATTAAGATACTAGCGTAAAAGGTTCCGCGATCACAAGAAAGTCATCGTTGAATGTGTGGGAGTCGATGGGTCTCGGATCCGCTTCGATTATTGATCGAGAGGGTCTCGATCATGTCCGCATTATTCACGAACCGTAGGGTGACACACTTAAGACACCGACATCCAATTGGAGCAAAAGTTTCATGCGAAAGAATAAACAAGCGCGAATTTATTTCACTAGATACGAAACAGGTTTTGGGTGAAATTGCATAAAGTGGTTATGCATGTGAAATAGAATTCTAGCAAGGGGTTATTTGTGAATGTTTGTCATTAAAGTAATTGACAAAATTCTGAATAAAATAAAAGAGTTTTATTTAATGAGAGATTGCATTAAATTTGGTGGAAATTTAATGGGATTTTGAGTGGACTTTTGAGTGGAGGAATTTGGAGGAGTTTTGTGAGTGGAGTGTCCACCCACAGAGGGAGGGCAAGGGGCAGCCCCATGCGCTGCCACCCCTTGGGGTTCCCCCTCCTCCTATAAAGGCCCCTCCTCTCACTTCTCACTCACACCTCCTCGTGAAGGATCTCTCTCCCCTCTAGAATTTATCCCCATGGTCTCGGACTAGCGAGATACATGTTCCGGTGGCTATTCGGCAAGAAAGAGTTGTGCTTCCGCTGCATCGCTGGGCGAGGCGGAGGTTGCTCGGTGCCTCGAGCGTGTGTTGAGCACGGATGCTGGCTGATTTGCGGCGCTAGGACTTCCTCTCGATCTTGAGATCGGCAAGAGATCGTCTACATCAACCACGAGTTTGGACTCGTTAAGCTTTGTCGGTCTTCAAGGGTATGTTCTCTACGGATATACATCCGCGTTGTTTGTATCTAGTATAAATAGATCTTGGTATATAGTTCACATCGTAGGAAAATTTTTGTTTTCTATGTTGCGAACCCTTCATGGGTATCGAGCCGGATCTATGCGTAGATACTTTACCGGGTAGTACACATATGAGTATGTGGGATGATGATCATGTTGTTGCTCCTTTCTTGTGATTTTGGATATTGGTGGCATAGTGGGATGAAGCGGCCGGACAAACTTTACATGTCCTCGCACATGAGACTGTTCCACGCTTGACATGCAACTAGTTTGCATAAGTGGCTAGCGGTGTCTGTCTCTCCTACTATAGTCAATATCTATTTTGCAAGCGAGTTGTCAACAATTTGATTATCCTCGTTGTGGTTCATGTTCGTAGGTAAGAACGGTTCTATCTCGAAAGCCTAAGCCACGTAAAACTTGCAATGGATAAATTAGAGGCGTCTAGTTTAGATTGTTCTTTGGGCTAGTGTTATGATATGGTAGTGTTGTAAGTAGAAGTATGAGATGATACTCTTACAACACACATAGCGTAAAATCCATAGACGTGGATTTACACATATAGGTATGATAGTGATCATACCACGATGCACATGATAGAGATCATCTGCGGGAACCATATAATTTCACTAATAAACATATGATGTTTGATTACATCTTATATTGCTTGTTTAGCGCTTTGTTAAGCATAATAAGATGATCCCTCATTTAAATATCAAGATAAGAATGTGTTCTTCCTTTAGTATGCACCGATTATGTTTTCGCTCCAAGACATCACGTGATGATCGGGTGTTCTTGGATCCACGACCATACTTGGTGTAAAAGCGTTACACCGCAAATACTAAGGTTCTAACTTGGCGAGCCTAGCATGTATGAACATGGCCTCGGAACACGCACCGAAAGGTTAAGCATGAGTCATATAGTTGATATGATGCCCATTTGATGCTCGCCTTTGAAGCTATCGACTCACGTGATGATCGGACTTGGTGTAGTGGATTTGGTTCATGTAATCACCAAAAGGACACGAGGATGTCGCTTTTGAGTGGGAGTTCATTCGTAATATAGATTAGTTGAACTCAATCTATCATACACTTAGTCTAAACTTTACAAATTCTGTTGTAGATGGCACCACCGCTTTTAATTTCAATGCGTTCATGGAGAAAGAGAAACTAGCAACGAGCGGTAGCAACTTTCTTGAATGGGCCATGAATTTGAGGATTCTCCTCTCTCACATGCAAAAGCAATATGTGCTAGAAGCGCCGTTAGGCCCCCCACCTTTTGATGATGCCCCTGACGAGGAGAAGAATGTCTATCTGACTCGTCAGGAGGACCACAACTTAGTTCATTGCGGCATATTGTATGGGCTAGAGCCGGAACTTCGAAAGCGTTTCGAAAACGGCAATGCATTTGATACAATGGGTGAGTTGAAAATGATTTTCGACACACATGCTGCTGTAGAGAGCTACAATGCTTCAGAAAAGTTCTTTAGCTGCATGATGGAAGAGCACAACTCCGTTAGTGAGCATGTACTCAAGATGTCGGGTTACGCCGATAAGCTTGTGTCCTTGGGAATAACGATTCCCATTGACTTAGGCATCCATCGTGTGCGGTCTCGCCGCCACCTAGCTATAAGAGCTTCGTGATGAACTATAATATGCAAGGCATGAAGAAGTCTCTCCCGAGCTTCGTCAATGCTTAAAAGCTGAAGTGGAGATCAAAAGGAACATCAAGTGTTGATGATCAATAGGAACACTGGTTTCAAGAAAGACAAGAAGGAAAAGCGGAAGGGAAGTAAGGCGGCAAGCACATTGCGCTGAAAATAAACCCGAGTTGGACCCAAGTCCGATAGAAAGTGCTACTATTGTAAGGGATCGCCATCGAAGCTTAATCGCCCCAAGTATCTGGCAGACAAGAAGGCCGGCAAGGCAAACAAAGGTATATATGATATACATGTTATTGATGTGTACTTGACTACTGCTCGCAGTAGCACATGGGTATTTGATACTGGTTCAGTTGCTAATATTTGTAACTTGAATCGGGTCGGAACAAACGACCGCTAGCAAGGGTGAGGTCAAGATGCGTGTCGACAATGGATCAAACGTTGATGTGATCGCCGTCGAACGCTGCCTCTCCATTTACCGTCGGGATTAGTCATAAACTTAAATAAATGTTATCCGGTGCACCGAGCATGAACATTGTATCCGGATCATGTTTGATGCAAAGTGGTTATTCATTTAAGTCGAGAACAATGGTTGTTCCATTTATATGAATGAAATCTTTTATGGTCATGCACCGATGATGAATGGTTTATTTCATTAGATCTCAATGATAATGTTACACATATTCATAATGTTGATGCTAAAAGGATTAAACTTAATGATGATATATCCGCATATATGTGTACTTTGCCGTCTAGGTCATATTGGCATTAAGCATGAAGAAACTCCATTCGGATGGACTTTTGGAATCACTTGATTATGAATCATTTGATACATGTGAGCCATGCCTTATGGGCAAGATGACTAGAACGCCGTTTTCGGTTCAATGGAGCAGGCGACATTTATTGGAAATCATACATTACGATGTATGTGGTCCAATGAGTGTGTCGGCGAGGTGGATATCGTTATTTTGTTACTTTCACGGATGATTTGAGTAGATATGGTTATATCTACTTGATGAAACACAAGTCTGAAACCTTTGAAAAGTTCAAGGAATTTCGAATGAAGTGGAAAATCATCGTAATAGAAAGATCAAATTTCTACGATTCCGACCGTGGAGGTGAGTATCTAAGTTACGAGTTTAGCACTCACATGAAAGAGTGTGGAATTGTTTCACAACTCACACCTAGGAACACCACAATGAAATGGTGTGTCGAACGTCGTAATCGTACTTTATTAGATATGGTTCGATCTATGATGTCTCTGACGGACTTGCCGTTGTCATTTTGGGGTTATGCACTAAGCTGCTGCATTCACTTTAAATCGGGCACCATCTAAATCCGTTGAAAAGACACCAGATGAATTGTGGTTTGAAACAAACCTAAGCTGTCATTCTTAAAGTTTGGGGTTGCGATGTTTATGTGAAGAAACTTCAACGGATAAACTCGAACCAAAGCGGAAAAATGCGTCTTCATAGGATACCCTAAAGAAACTATTGGGTATTCCTTCTATCACGAATCCGAGGGCAAGGTTTTTGTTGCCAAGAATGGATCCTTTCTAGAGAAAGAGTTTCTCGCGAAAGGTGTGAGTAGTCGGAAGGTAGAACTCGAAGAGGTTGTGGAACCTTCTCTTCAAAGTATGGCGAGTAGCGCAGCGGAAGTTGTTCGGAGTTGGCTCCACTTGAAGAGGAACTAATGATAATGATCATGAAACTCCGAAGAGTATCTGCCGAACCTCGCGGTCAAACAGACGACGTCGGCTCCCGAGTCAGACGGAAATCTGTCATAAATTCCATGGTTGATGAAAATAATGACCTGCGACGTATGAAGAAGCGATGATGAGCCGGATTCCAACAAATGGTTAGAAGCCATGAAATCGAGATGGAATCCATGTATGAAAATCAAGTTTGGAACTTGGTGGAATTACCTCTCGACCGAAAGGCCGTGGAGAACAAATGGATTTTCAAAAGGAAAGCGTCTTTGATGGTAATGTGACCATCTATAAAGCTCGACTTGTCGCAAAGGGTTTCGACAAATTCAAGGAGTTGACTACGATGAGACTTTCTCTCCCGTAGCGATGCTAAAGTCGATTAGGATTATGTTAGCAATTCTGCATATTTCGATTATGAAATATGGCAGATGGATGTCAAAACCGCGTTTCTCAATGGTAATATTGAAGAAGAGTTGTATATGATACAACCAAAGGGTTTTGTCGATCCTAAGGATGCTAACAAGGTGTGCAAGCTTCAGCGATCCATCTATGGATTGAAGCAAGCATCACGAAGTTGGAATCTCCGCTTTGATGAGGTGATCAAAGAGTTTGGATTTGTCCAAACTTATGGAGAAGCTTGTATTTACAAGAAAGTGAGTGGGAGCAATGTGGCATTTCGATATTATATGTGGATGACATATTATTGCTCGAATGATATAGAACTTTTAAACAGTTAAAAGTTATCTAAACAAGAAATTTTCAATGAAGGACCTAGGTGAGCGTCATACATATTAGGCATAAAGATCTATAGAGATAGATCTAGGCGCCTAATAGGGCTATCGCAGTACATACCTTGATAAGATTTTAAAGAAGTTTAAAATGGACGAAGTAAGAAGGGTTCTTACCTATGTTGCAAGGCAAGACATTGAGTAAGACTCAAAGTCCGTCAAGCGGAAGAAAGAGAGATAATGGACAAAGTCCCTATGCTTCACCCATAGGCTCTATAATGTACGCCATGCTATGTACAAGACCGGATGTGGCACACGCTATTAGTTTGACTAATAGGTACCAATCGGATCCAGGTTCAGAACACTGATAGCGGTCAAGAATATCCTTAAGTACTTACGAAGAACTAAGGATATGTTTCTTGTATACGGAGGTGAAGAAGAGCTCGTCGCTAAGTGTTATGTCGACGCTAGTTTTGACACCGATCCGATGACTCTAAGTCTCAATCCGGATACGTATTTCTCATGAATGGCGGAGCGATTAGTTGGAGGAGCTCCAAACAACCTTTGGTAGCGGATCAACAACGGAGGCGAATATGTTCTCGCTTGAGCGGCAGAAGCGCTTTGGATGAAGGAGTTCATATCCGAACTAGGAGTTGTGGCAAACGTTGGACCCAATGGTGATCTATTGTGACAACAATGGTGCCATTGCCAATGCCAAAGAGCCAAGGTCTCACAAGCATTCCAAGCATATTAAGCGCCGGTTTCACTCCATCCATGAGCATGTCAAGGATGGAGATATAAAGATTTAGAAGTACATACGGATCTCAATGTAGCGGATCCGTTGACTAAAACTCTCCCTAGAGCAAAACATGATCAACACGAGAACTCAATGGGTGTTAGATATATCACTATGTAACTAGATTATTGTCTCTAGTGCAAGTGGGAGATCAAGGGAATATGCCCCGAGAGGCAATAATAAATTGTTTATTATGTGTATTCCAAGTATATGATAGATGTTTATTTTGCATGCTATAATTGTATTAATCTGAAACATTAATACATGTGTGTTTAATAAAAAAAGAAAGTTCCTAGTTAAGCCTCTCTCATAAACTAGCTCGTTGATTAACAAGATGATCAAGGTTTCGATCATGGACATTGGATGTTGTTAATAACGGATCACAACATTAGTGTAATGATGTGATGAACATTCATCAAGTATAGCATTACGATCAAAGTCATTGAGTTTATATTGCTATAACAACTTACAAGTGATCCTAATCCTTAGACCATGAGATCATGTCAATCACTAACACGGAAGAGTTTCTTGATAACATCAAACGTCACACCGTAATCAGGTGATTATAAAGATGGATTCGAACTAATAAAGTGTTATGTTGAGGCTCATGGATCGAGAGTGAATTTGTTCATCCCGGCGGATAGATATACTCGGGCCCTCTCGGTGATATCACATTGATTAGCTTGCAAGCAAGTGATTTGATCACTAGAATGTTATATCACGAGAACGAGAAAAGACGCATGTCAGAACGAGATCAAACTAGGTATGGAGATACCGATGATCGAATCTCGGACATGTAATATATCGTGAGACAAAGGGATTAAGATACTAGCGTAAAAGGTTCCGACGATCACAAGAAAGTCATCGTTGAATGTGTGGGAGTCAAGATGGGTCTCCGATCCTCTTACGATTATTGATCCGAGAGGGTCTCGATCATGTCCGCATTATTCACGAACCGTAGGGTGACACACTTAAGAGACACCGACATCCAATTGGAGCAAAAGTTTCATGCCGAAAGAATAAACAAGCGCAGGAATTTATTTCACTAGATACCAAACAGGTTTTGGTGAAATTGCATAAAGTGGTTATGCATGTGAAATAGAATTCTAGCAAGGGGTTATTTGTGAATGTTTGTCATTAAAGTAATTGACAAAATTCTGAATAAAATAAAAGAGTTTTATTTAATGAGAGATTGCATTAAATTTGGTGGAAATTTAATGGGATTTTGAGTGGACTTTTGAGTGGAGGAATTTGGAGGAGTTTTGTGAGTGGAGTGTCCACCCACATGAAGAGGGAGGGCAAGGGGCAGCCCCCATGCGGCCACCCCTTGGGGTTCCCTCCTCCTATAAAAGGAGCCCTCCTCTCACTTCTCACTCACACCTCCTCGTGAAGGATCTCTCTCCTCTAGAATTTATCCCCATGGTCTCGACTAGCGAGATACATGTTCCCAGTGGCTATTCGGCAAGAAAGAGTTGTGCTTCCACGCATCGCTGAGCGAGGAGGCGGAGGTTGCTCGGTGCCTCGAACGTGTGTGCGAGCACGATGCTGGCTTGATTTCGGCGCTAGGACTTCCTCTCGATCTTGAGATCGGCAAGAGATCGTCTACATCAACCACGAGTTTGGACTCGTTAAGCTTTGTCGGTCTTCAAGGGCATGTTCTCTACGGATATACATCCGCCCGTTGTTTGTATCTAGTATAAATAGATCTTGGTATATAGTTCACATCGTAGGAAAATTTTTGTTTTGTATGTTGCGAACCCTTCACTTATCAGTTTAAATCACAAGCATGATCAAGCTAAGACAGAAAGAAAAACCCAATCACTTGTGTGCCAGAATAAAATGGTATCACAAGGACAAGTTCTTAATTAGCTAAAATCATCTTTGCTTAGTTCCCACGAGAAAAGGGATAAACCATTACATATCATTTTCCTGAAGCCAAGTGCGAGGAATCAATCTTAAATTCATACATCCACAAAAATCATTACATGTAATGGTTTGATTCAATGTGTATAATCATATACAAACTAACACTATAATTACAGTAAGCAACCACTGAAATAAACTACTGTCAGTATGAACATTCTGACAGTAGAGTACACTCTCAGATCAACAGCATAATACAATCAAGGATTCCATTGAAACGTTAGCATGAATCATGGTGGATTACCACTAGAACTAATCTGACAGGCGATTAGCATCACCAAAACTACTATTAATCATCAACCACAGCAGACAATCCTTTTCCATGATCAAATATGATCAAAAATAGATCTAAAGCATCATATATATGATCAACAGAGGGTTATGAATCCTAATTAGAGCAAGAACCCTAATCCAGAGATAAACGCAACCAACACATAGTCACTCGGCATGAAAGCCACTAGATACACACTGAAAGAATCTTGGCAGTAGCAGGGACAAACACCACCACGACAACTTACCTAAGGTCCTCGCTGACGAATCGAAGAGGAAGCAAAGGGGCCGAAACCACGCGGACAGGGAGCACCAGGGCGCGAACTGCAGACCGCATACTGGTCGTGGCGCACGAGATCAAGACACCATCAAGGCGGGATCGCGGCGACGACGACAACATCTTTTCTGAACCCTAGGGTTCAGGAATGGGGAGGAGCTGACCACGGGGAAGCCCCGGAGTCAAATACAAGTGAATAGCACGAACGAGCATCATCGACAACCCCAACTCGCACCACGGAGGCGGCCAGAACGACCGACGGCGGCAGGAATCGACGGTGGCGGCATCGCCAGCCACGGAGGCGAGCCAGAGGAGGAGAGGATAAGGACGAGGGAGAGAAGGAGGCACAGTGGGCTGGATGGGCCAGAACCCTTCGGGGTGGTCTTTTTGACCTTGCCCTATTGGGCCACCTCGACCCAATAAGCCCAAGGGGGCCAGCCCAAGTGATTTAATAAAGTTTTTATCAATTAAAAAAGGACCAAAATGCCCCTAGCCTCAATAAAAAGTTTAGAAAATAAAATAAAAGTCCAAAATTTATAAATGGAAGATTTTTGGATTCACAATAATCCACTCTGTCCAAAGAAAATAAAATATCAAATTTTGGACATTTAAATTTTTATAAGAATTTTGTAATTTATATATTCCTTATGGAATTTTACAAAATTATTGAAAGATGATAAAAATAAATAAAAATCACTTTTATTATTTATTAATATTATAGTATTTATGAAAAATACTAAATAAATATTTAGTAATAAAACTTTAATAACTCAAATTCCTATAATGATAACTATTTACAATATAAGAAAAATACCAAAAATCTTGGAAAAATAAGAATTCTAATTAAAAATACAATCATGTATTATTATTTCACTTAATTAAATATTTAGTATTTATTAAGTAATTATAAAGTAATAATAAAAAAATCATAACTTATTATTTATTAATCACAAAAATAAATATACCAAAATGATCATAAAAATATAATATATACATGATAAAAATCTCATATTATACTTTGAATTAAATAAAAATTCAAATATTTTAATAACTCAATTTAAACTTAGTCACTTCATTAATAATTCATAAAAGGATAAATAACATTTATTAATATCCTTAAAATGAGTAAAATAAGTTTAATATATAGTACAAATCTTAAATATTAATGAAATGAAACTCTAATGTTTAAAAACATTCTAAACATCTTTATATTAAACTATCTTCAACTCTAAGTGAAGATTATATTCTCAAAGGATTCCAATTCATGATAAAAACCTTGCAGAACATCTTGTGAATAAATCAGATCCTTTCCATTAACTTTAAATTATCAATTTTCAACAATTACCATAACACTATAAAAAGTTCAAGGGTAGTTAAATGAAAATATATCTAGAATTATAAACTCTACTCACTTATCTATAAAAGATAAATGGTACTAATCTATCATAGAATTAAGAAACCATTATCTCAAGTAACGGAACAAACATTCTTAAAGAAAACATTTCAGATATACAAGATACCAAGGTGTAAGTATCATACTTTCAAAACTATCTATATTTTAAAGTTAACTTCAGTCTCCAAAAATCTAAATATAATAGCATACACATTACTACATGTTTTATAGTTAACTTTGGTGTGAAGTAGTTAATCTATAAAGCAACTCAAGCCAAACCATTTGATCAAAACAAATAACATCAACCACCACTAATTAACCACAAAGGTTTGTTTAGACTTTGGAAGAGAAACCTTTTCTTCGAAGGTTATCCTTTTTGCCACTTTAAATAAGAAAACTTGTATAAGTAGTCCTAACTAGTATGTCATAAGAATGTATATTGTACTCCTACAAATGTGATGACTACAACCACTCCTAAAACTCTAGTAAAAGTACAACTATGAAACTTATTTAAAAGGACCACACATTCCAAACTAACCACTTTCGGACTCTAAACCCTAGAACAACGCTATTCTTAGGATCTGCGCTTAGAACGTGCATCACATTACTTATGCATAAAAGCATATTGCTTCTTTGAACATTACTCCTTACCGGACCAATGATGCTGATTTCAGATTTTGGATCTTGTACTGACTCGAAGACCGTGAGTGCATAATCTTGCAATCACAAAAGGCAAGTTCACACTTGCTCATGTCCTTTGTTTATTTTCTATAAAGTATTTTACAAATCCAGTGTTGTTTTCACCTGCATTTGAAAAAGGTCAGAAAACACTATTTTCAATAATAATGAAAACTATTGATTACTGATCCAGGGTGATCAGCTAATCTATTAGATCTAACAGTTGAAATACCACATTTCAGAACTATATCACCTAGGACTTAACAACCAATGTCGCCAGTGATTCTTGCGCTGTATATTGCGCGTTGACCATGAGATTTGGAATGGGACGGAGAAGTCAGTTGTATCTTCTTCCTCACGCATGAAGCCAGATGTGCAGGTCGTGGCTGTTATCCTTGTAGCGTGCATATTAATTGGTAATTCGTAGAGGATATGCAGCATATGGGTGGGAACCCTCATCGTCCCACGATAGTTCTGGCATCTAACGGTTTGTACAAACCATTGCCGTAATTCTTTATTTGGGCATGGTGTACACCAAGGAGGCATGCGAGGTCACGAAGGGGGCAGTGATTGGCTTGGATCATCTTCTGGGGCCCACATCAGGGAATTGTGGACGGGAATAAGCTGCCCGGTTGTGCAACAAAGAGTTGATCTCTCATGGGTAAAGTAACGCACCTCTGCAGAGTGTAAAAACTATAACTTGTTACTCCCTGTTCTGGGAAGGAGCTGCGAACGCGGCGGGAAAGGAACCCCATGAAGGTTCTGGTAAACCCGTGAAGGCTGGCGGACATAGATTTTCAGAATAAAAGCAACCTTTTAAGAAATGTTTATGAAAACTTGCATTGCCTATGACCTACGGTCTATGGCTGTAGATATAGTGCATCAAACACTCCTTTTCTAGTGAATTTGTTGAGTACGCTCGTACTCAAAGTATCTTCTTAACCCTTGCTAGATTCTGAAGTCATTAAAACGATGTCTACATCGAGATATTCTCCAGGACTTATCAAAACCAGCTAAAGCTCTTCAATGAAGACAAGGAAGTCAACATATACCTCAACTCAAGTGAAGACAAAGTTACTGATTAGATTGAAATAAAATCTCTAGCCAAAGAACCTATCTCTATAGTGCTTAGTGCGTTGCAATAGCAGCAATGCCAATTCCTTAATTAAATACTACTTTGAATAGTATAATAGTTTTGCGTTATTTATCTTTGATTCTTCTTCGTAAAGAAGTTCTTTCTTTCTCTTAAACCTAGACTGTTCTCTGGATCTTATGTAAAGAGTGAGTTATAACCTTTAGCCATGTATTGGACCCGCTATGTTTCTGTTGTGCCATTCCGAGGGATGTAATACTAGTGAACGGTGTTTCATTGGTGTTATGTTAACGACTATAGTATACTACATCATGCAGTGGTATGCTGGGTCACCGCACTGAGGTAGGATCCAACATCATGTCCTTGCACTATGTTCGATCAACAGCAGGATCTCTTGCATATGACATGTAGTGGCGGTCGACGTCTAGCTCCTGAGTAGAAGTCAACGACGAGTAGGTAGTGCCATCCAACAACTCTAAATTGGTTAGCTTGAATAAATTAGAAGAGTGTGTAGCGCCCGTAAATTGGTCAGGAAGAATAAAAGATGAGCGTAATGATGATTCAGGTGTGTTGATGGACACCAGAAGTATGGAAAAAGGAAAAATATTCTCTTCAAAGACAACATTACGGGAGATATACATACGGTTAGATGGTACATGAAGACATTTGTAGCCTTTGTGAATAGAGCTATAATCAAGATAGACACACTCTTTAGACCTATACTCAAGTTTGTGACTCTTATAAGGACGAAGGTGGGCCGACATGCACACACAAAAACCTTAAGAAAGGTATAATCTGGAGTCTCATTAAGCAAGATTTCTATATTGGAGATATGCCCAAGAGGCAATAATAAAGTGGTTATTATCATATCTTCATACTTATGATAAATGTTTACATACCATGCTATAATTGTATTAACCGGAAACATTAATACTTCTGTGATTTGTAAACATAAAAGGGTCCCTAGTAAAGCCTCTTGTTAAACTAGCTTGTTGGTTAATATATGATCATGGTTTCCTAATCATGAACATAGAGATGTTATTAACAACATGGTCATATCATTAGGAGAATGATGTGATGGACATACTCCTATAGTTAAGCGTAGCATAAAGATCAAGTCATTTAATATAGTTCATTTGCTATAAGCTTTTTGATACATAGTAAGCTAATTCCTTCGACCATGAGATCATGTTAATCACCATCACCGGAAGGATGCTTTGATGACATCAAACACCACACCATAACTAGGTGGCTATAAAGATGGCATTGAGTGTTCGGAAAGTATGGGTTGAGGCACATGGATCAAGAGTGGGATTTGTCCATCCATATGATGTATAGATATACTTTGGGCCTTCTCGGTGGAATGTCATCCAACTAGCTTGCAAGCATGTGACTGGCTCACAAGGTATCACATATCATGGGAACGAGAAAAGAGTACTTATCAGTAACGAGGTTGAACTAGGTATGCAGAGATACCGACGATCAAAACCTCGGATAAGTAAACTATCGTGAGACAAAGGGAAATTGGTATTGTATGTAAGTGGTTCATTCGATCGCAAAGTAATCATAGAAATATGTGGGAGCCATATGAATTTCCAGATTCCTCTATTGGTTATTGATCGGAGAAGTGTCTCAGTCATGTCCGCATTCACGAACCGTAGGGAGACACAAGGATTCGATGTTGTTGTGTAGTTATGGAATGATGAGTAAGAGACCTAATGTTGTTCGGAGTATCGTATGGGATCCGGGATATCACGAGGAGATACGGAATGGTCCGGAGAATAAGATTCATATAAGGAAAGTCCTGTTTTGAAGTTCAAAAATGATTTCGCTGTTTTCACGAGGAATGTTCTAGAAGGGTATGGAAGGTCCGGCACTCCGGAGGGGAAGGGTACATGGATGTTTCATGACAATGTGGAATGGTTGCATCATGTACTAGGTCTTTTGGCTGGGCAATATGAAGAGAGAAATCAAATCCAAGTTTGAAAGTCAAACGCCAAATTTGAAAAGTGAAATCCGAAGTTTGCTTGGTGGAGGGAGAGTAGGAAACCTACCCAGGGTAGGAGTCCCACTCCCTCGACCCGCCGGCCAAGGAGGAGGAGTTGGAGGAGGACTCCCTCCTCCCAACCGCCTCCCTCCCACCTATATAAGGAGGGGTAGGGCGCCCCTACCCCTCACACCCAAAAACCCTAGCTCCTAGGCGCCACCACCTCCAAGTACTACCGCCGCCAGGGCCTCCTCAAAGTCGCCGACTTGGGGCTTCCCCAAGCCCTAGCCGCCGGCCACACCACCCCCCTTGGTGCCTCTAAACCGTAGATCTGCAAGGCCCTCTCTTACTCCACCATACTCTCCCCGGCTTAGGCGAAGCCCTGCGAGATCTTCTCTCTACTTCCGACACCATGTCGTTGTGCTGACGAAATCACCAGGAGAGTGCTACAACCTCCGCTGCCTACTGGAATAAGGGAGAGGAAGGTCTTCATCGAGTACCGAACGTGTGACCGACTGCGGAAACACTGCCGGAACGCAGCGCCGAAAGGATCGTCTACGCGATCTTGAGATCCGCAAGTGTACGACAACATCACCCACGAGAATCTGCTCTCGTTAACCGCTTTGGAATCTTCGAGGGTGAGTGGTTCTATCGACTCGTTGCTACAATCTAGTAGATATATCTTGGCTTGTTTGTGTGCATGCGGTAGATTTTTTTTGTTTTCCATGCTACGAACCCCTACAGTGGTATCAGAGCCGTGTATATATGTAGATCTGTTGCACGAGTAGAACACAATGGTCATTGTGGGCGGTGCTGGTTTTATTATCAATTTTTCTTGTGTACTTTGCATCTTGCGGTATGGTGGGGTGAAGCGGCCCGGGCTAACCTTACATGACATCGTTCATGAGACTTGCTCCACGCTCGACATGCAACTTGTATTGCATAAGTGGCTTTGCGGGTGTCTGTCTCTCCCATCATAGTAAAGATTCAATTTACAATGGGCACTTGATAGTTCAAGCATGAACGTTGTGGTTCTTGTTCGTAAGTTAGAACGACACTTATTGAAAGCCTCAAACCACGTAAAATATGCAAAGAAAATTAGAGGCGTCTAACTTTGTTTTGCAGGGGTGTGCTGTGATGTGATATGGCCATGATTGTGATTATATATGATGTATGCAATGTTCCTTATTGTAAGTCGGCAACCGGCAGGAGCCATATGGTTGTCTTTTAAATTCCGTTAAGACCCGCATGTCTATTATTCAAAGTAGTTGTAATAGTTGATGCTGGTGGATGACAACCATGAAGCGGCGCCATTGACCTTGACGCCATGCTGGTGATGATGGAGATCATGTTCGTGCTTGAAGATGGAGATCAAAAGCACAAGAAGAAAGGCCATATCATATCACATATTTTGAATTGCATGTGATGTTAATCCTTTTATGCATCTTGTATTTCTTAGTTCGTGACGTAGCATTACAAGATGATACCTCTAGCACAAAAATTTCAAGTTATAAAGTGTTCATCCTTAGTAAGCACCGTTGCTAAAGCTCGTTGTTTCGAAACACCACGTGATGATCGGGTGTGTTAGATTCTGCGAGTGTATACAATGGGATCAAGACAGATTTCCTCATGTGGAAGCTAAGGTTTGATCTTGACGAGCCTAGCATGTACATACATGGTCTCAGAACACAGAATACCGAAAGGTAAAGCATGAGTCATATAGATGATATGATGAACATGATGATTGTTCTCCTTTGAAACTATATCATGTCACGTGATGATCGGACTTGGTGTAGTGAATTTGGTTCGTGTGATCACTAAAACAATGTGAGGGATATTGTTTTGAGTGGGAGTTCAACAGCAATATGATTAAAAGTTGAACACTATTTATCATAATTTAAATCAAAGTGAATTTGCATAGTTGTTGTAGTCATTGGCATCCGTTTACCACCTTGCGCTTAGTTATAATTGAGATAATAGAACTATATAATTCTGGTTAGTTACTTTACGAACAAGTATCATATTGTTTTGAAGTGTTAATCTAAAGTTTGAAGTCCTATTGCAAACTTTCAGTAAGTTCCGGTTACTCCGTGAAGTTCAGTAATTGGTATTAAATCAAGAGTGACAATTCCAGTGTTAGTATATAAGTATCATGTTTGTCTCCATGATTCTTGATATTCAAAAGATTTTTTTAATATCAAGGTTATCTAGGATCTGAAAGAGTTGTTTCAGAAACCATGATGTGTGGAAGATATTGCGATATATGAAATAATGTTTTGGTTGCAACATGAGAGAGTATAATATGGCAAAGTTTATGTTCTCATATTTGATGAGAATTTGAAAAAGAATGGAGACGCTTGTCGTCCTAATCGTCCAAAATGTTTTGGAGAGCAACATTATACTCGCGATTCACCGTTATAAGCTAATATTAGCTTGATCATGAATTTCCATGATAAGGGTGAATATTTGATAAAATGTTTACTACACTAAAAGATTACTAAAGAATGGAATTTGAAAGAACACCAAGTATTTGATGATGGTGATCTACTTCAAAGTGCAAGTCCAAAGACATTGGTATTTAACTATACATGCTTTGGACTATGTGTCATGTGTATGGCTCCACTATTGATGCTTATAGATTCTTTCGAACAGAAAAGGAAATACTGAAAGAGAATCTCAGAAATATATGGCGGAAAAGAAAAGATTAGAATTGTTCAGCTTAGGTATATAGAGGATATACATGTTATGGCTATATTCTTTGCTTATTAAACAATGTGGTTCTTAAATATTGGATACTAAATTTGTTGGTGTGAATCGTCATACGAAACAACATAATTCATGAACTACAATGGCCTAAGTAACTAGCAAAAAAATATTTGATGATGTTCATCAAGAACAAATAAAGGGTTGTTGTGTTGCTTGTTAACATCAAATCTTGCCTTCAAGATTTGTTTTATTAGGTATTATGAGAACAAAAGAGTTATTCAAATAATTGCCGTAATCCATAAAAGATGGATGATTTACAAATCTCGTTGGATAAATCACATCCATAAAAATATTGCTAAAAATATCGAAAGACAATTGATAAGAAAGATCACTTAGGAAGTGACATCGCCGTTTAAATTATATTGGAAAGAAAACATGAAGAAACTCCATGTGGATGGAATTTTGGAGTCTTTTGATTTTTTGATCAAATGACACTTGTGAAACTTTCCTAGAGATAATTAAAACTTAGTTCATAGGCCAAAAGGGAACGAATGACTAGCTTATTGGAACTTGTACATATTTTTGTATGAAGTCCATTATGTGTAGTCAAGAGCGGTGAATTTCAACCTCATATGCTTTCTCCGAAAATTTGAGTGAATATATGAATATTTACTTAATAAGGATGAAGTATGAAACATTTGAAAAGTTCAAAGACTTTCAAGATGAAGTGCAAAATCATTGTAACAAGAATATAAATAGTTTATGATAAGATCATAAAGGGAGATATTTGAGTTGCAAGTTTAGCATAAAACACCTAAGATTTAAGGAATCGTTCCGTGGATTTGCATTTCCCGAAACACCATAAGAGTATGGAGCGTTCGATATATGTAATTAAACCTTGTTTAACATGGTAAGATCAAAGGTGTAATTCATAAAACTGCCATTATATTTTAAAGATTAAAAGCTTTAGAGACTACCGTTTTTCCTCTAAAAAGAGCTCCATCATAATCCATTGAATTGACACCATATAAAGTTATGGTTTGGGATAAAACCCAAGTTGTCATTTCTTAAAAAATTGGTATGCTATGCATAAGAAAGATGTTTGCAACCAAAGTCGGATGAACATATCTTTGTATGTTATTTTGAATAATAGTTGAGTATTCCTCCATAACACCAAATACAAAAGTGTTTGTCGCTTAGAACGTCAAGTTTCTTTGAGAAGGAATTTTCGGTGAAAAGTTAAAGTGGGAGGACAATAGAACTTTGATAAGGTTAAAAGAACCTTAGCTATATGTGCAAAGTTGCGCAGCGCCAAAAAGTGTTCCGGAGGCAGCAACAATGCTCATGGCTCACGTGCCTCAAAGGTTGTGGTCACAGAGGTCTAAGTTCCTATTAAACCAAGTAGGTTGGGTAAACAATCAAATACCAAGATTTGAGAGTTAAATCATTATTTGACAATAATGATCAGACTACATGCAAAGAAGCGATGATGGGCCCTGACTCCGTTAAATGGTTTGGGAAGCCATAAAATCCGTGATAGTTCCATATACAAGAGATTAAGCTTTGAACTTGAAAGACCCTCTAAAAAGGTGCAAGACCCTACAGTCGTATTTGGATCTATAAAGAAATAGACATGGATGTTTCACATCTATGAAATTATCGACATGTCGGGAAAGAGTTCACGACAATATTCAAATAGTTGACTATGACAAGATCCGATCTTTCATTAAGCGATATTTAGTCTAGATGGATTAATGTAGCAACCACTTCATATAATTTTGTTATGTGGTAGTTGAATAAACAAAACAAGTTCTTCTAATAGAATGGTTACCTAAGACGTGTGCATGACATGGTCCAAAGGGTTTTGTTAATTCAAAATGATGCTAAAAGTATATGCAAACTTCATTGGTTGAAGTAAGCATCGCGGAGTTGGAATCTTCACTATGATGAAACTGTTAAAAGAGTTTAATTTCATCGGAAATGATGAAGATGCTTGCATTTGCAAGAAATTAAGTGGGAGCGCTAAGACATGTTTCTCATACATTATGTGGAAGACATATTGTTGATTGGAAATGATGTATCTTTTTATTAACACAGGATAAGAATTTCATCTCGATGAAAGGCTTAGGCAGAACCCAAATATTTGGCATCAATGTCTATATGAATAAATTGTGACGCCAATATGGTTGTGCCAGAAGTACATAGATGAGATATTGAATGAGTTCAATATAGAAACTACAAGAAAGGTTCTTGTTGCATAGGAAGGATTGAATAAATATTTAAGTATTTTTGATACTTGATAGATAAAATCACAAAGAGTATTTTATCAATCATGCTGTGATGTGTACAAATCCAGATATGTCCTATGCTCTAAATGTTATGAGCGTATACCAGAATGATTCATAAGATGATTATTGGACGATAGTAAAGATATTCTTATGATCTTTTAAAAGAACTAGGAATATATTATTTTGTAGAAGTGATAAATAGATGATTAGTTCATTGTAAAAGTATTACATTGATACTAGTTTTGTCACAAAGTACAAATTGAGTTTATCTCAATCTAAACTAAGGGTGGCACAATATGATGGAAAGTAAGTTCCATAATGAATTTGGATGAGTTCCAAAGTTAAGATATTGTGACAGATACTACAATAAAATGCTAAGTATATGACTGCTGTTATAGCAGCAAAAGAGGGTATTTGTGTCAAGTAGTTTGTTATCAAACTAGGTGTAGTTCACAGCAGGATAGTACTATGAAGATATATTGTACGACAATATTATCAACATGTTTTAACCCCAAGGAACTAAAGGTCTCACCAAAGGACCAAATTTGTACAAAGCCATCTCATTAGAGAATGAGTGATGCCTAGAGACGCAAAGACATGCAATTACACACGGACCTAAAGTGTCGGATCCGGAGATTAGTTGACCACTAGCAATCGTGTAAATACAACACTAAAAGCCATATGTGTTGAATGCATAAAGGTTTGAAACTAGATTATTGTCTCTAGTGCAAGTGGGAGACTGTTGGAGATATGCCCAAGAGGCAATAATAAAGTGGTTATTATCATATCTTCATACTTATGATAAATGTTTACATACCCTGCTATAATTTTATTAACCAGAAACATTAATACTTGTGTGATTTGTAAACATAAAAGGGTCCCTAGTAAAGCCTCTTGTTAACTAGCTTGTTGGTTAATATATGATCATGGTTTCCTGATCATGAACATAGAGATGTTATTAACAACAGGGGCCTATCATTAGGAGAATGATGTGATGGACATACTCCTATAGTTAAGCGTAGCATAAAGATCAAGTCATTTAATATATTTCATTTGCTATAAGCTTTCTGATACATAGTAACCTAATTCCTTCGACCATGAGATCATGTTAATCACCATCACCAGAAGGATGCTTTGATGACATCAAACACCACACCGTAACTGGGTGGCTATAAATATGACATTGAGTGTCCGGAAAGTATGGGTTGAGGCACATGGATCAAGAGTGGGATTTGTCCATCCATATGACGGATAGATATACTCTGGGCCCTCTCGGTGGAATGTCATCCAATTAGCTTGCAAGCATGTGACTGGCTCACAAGGGATCACATATCACGGGAACGAGAAAAGAGTACTTATCGGTAACGAGGTTGAACTAGGTATGCAGAGATACCGACGATCAAAACCTCGGACAAGTAAACTATCGTGAGACAAAAAGAAATTGGTATCGTATGTAAGTGGTTCATTCAATCGCAAAGTAATCATAGAAATATTTGGGGTCCATATGAATTTCCAGATTCCTCTATTGGTTATTGATCGGAGAAGTGTCTCGGTCATGTCCGCATAATTCACGAATCGTAGGGAGACACACTTAAGGATTCGATGTTGTTGTGTAGTTATGGAATGATGAGTAAGAGACCGAATGTTGTTTAGAGTCTCGGATGGGATCCGGGATATCACGAGGAGATCCGGAATGGTCCGGAGAATAAGATTCATATAAGGAAAGTCCTGTTTCGGAGTTCGGAAATGATTCCGGTGTTTTCACCAGGAATGTTCAAGAAGGGTCTGGAAGGTCCGGCACTCTGGAGGGGAAGGGTACATGGATGTGTCATGACAATGTCGAATGGTTGCATCATGTACTAGGTCTTTTGGCTGGGCAATATGAAGAGATAAATCAAATCCAAATTTGAAAGTCAAACGCCAAATTTGAAAAGTCAAATCCGAAGTTTGCTTGGTGGAGGGAGAGTAGGAAACCTACCTAGGGTAGGAGTCCCACTCCCTCCACCCGCCGGCCAAGGAGGAGGAGTTGGAGGAGGACTCCCTCCTCCCAACCGCCTCCCTCCCACCTATATAAGGAGGGGTAGGGCGCCCCTACCCCTCACACCCAAAAACCCTAGATCCTAGGCGCCACCACCTCCAAGTACTGCCGCCGCCAGGGCGTCCTCCAAGTCGCTGACTTGGGGCTTCCCCAAGCCCTAGCCGCCGGCCACACCACCCCCCTTGGTGCCTCTAAACCGTAGATCGCCAAGGCCCTCTCTTACTCCACCATACTCGCTCCGGCTTAGGCGAAGCCCTACGAGATCTTCTCTCTACTTCCGACACCACGCCGTCGTGCCACCGGAATCACGAGGAGAGTGCTACAACCTCCACTGCCTACTGGAACAAGGGAGAGGAAGGTCTTCATCGAGTACCTAACATGTGACCGACTGCGGAAGCGCTGCCGGAACGCAGCGCCGAAAGGATCGTCTACGCGATCTTGAGATCGGCAAGTGTACGACTACATCACCCAAGAGAATCTACTCTCGTTAACCGCTTTGGAATCTTCGAGAGTGAGTGCTTCTATCGACTCGTTGCTACAATCTAGTAGATAGATCTTGGCTTGTTTGTGTGCATGCGGTAGAATTTTTTTGTTTTCCATGCTACGAACCCCTACATTCTAATGGAGTTTTCATGTTAAGAAGTCATGTAGGAAGCCTGCTAATGAGAAAACAAATAGTAGAATGTCATGTAGGAAGCCTCCTAATGAGGAAACAAACAGTAGAAAAGGCATTTCTCCAAAAACAAAATGGAACAGATGCATGGACAACCAAGGCTAGTGTAACACCCCTGGTCTCTCCGGACTGACGGTTGTCACTCCTGGCAGCTCAATAGGATCTCTAGACTAACCCCACAGACCAACACTAGTCTTTTTTGCGCACTTTGTCCTCACTCATGCGCACCCGGTACCCACTTCCCGGTCGGTCACCCATCCTAGAATTGCTCTAGGCCAAGCACACTTAACCTTAGAGTTCTTTTCGAATGAGCTTCCGAAAAAGAAGTTGCAACTTGTTGGTATGAGTATCCTATCAATCCTATTAAGCCATATGCTAGATCTCACATACACCCACCCTTTAGAAGATCGATGCCCTCATCAATAAAGCACACCCCAGGAATGTTCCCTCTTGGCACGTGTATGTGCGTCCAGTGCCGGCACACGTGCCATGTCATGTCCACTCCGGGCCACACACGCCATGCTCCACATGTCCCGCCACTGACCCGCACACACCCGACACGCGTATGTGCGTCCAGTGCCGGCCCATGTGCCATGCCGTGTCCACTCCGGGTCACACGCATCATGCTCCACATGTCCCGCCACTGACCCGCACACACTCATTTAACCGTGAGGATCGGCTCTGATACCACTTTGTAACACCCCCGGTCTCTCCGGACTGACGGTTGTCACTCCTGGCAGCTCAATAGGATCTCTAGACTAACCCCACAAACCAACACTAGTCTTTTTTGTGCACTTTGTCCTCACTCATGCGCACCTGGTATCCACTTCCCGGCCGGTCACCCATCCTATAATTGCTCTAGGCCAATCACGCTTAACCTTAGAGTTCTTTCGAATGAGATTCCGGAAAAGAAGTTGCAACTTGTTGGTATGAGTATCCTATCAATCCTATTAAGCCATATGTTGGATCTCACAGCTAGTCTAGTCTCCACAACATGACGATGCTTACGTTTAGCTGCATCATTTTGTTGATGTGTATGTGGACAAGACACATGGTGCGAAATCCTAAGTTTCTGAAAGAAGACATTAATATAATGGTACTTCCCTCTCCTCTCGATCAGAATGAACATGAATAATTTTTTGATTAAGAAGACACTCAAAGTGTGCTTGAAATTATAGAAAGACATTAAACACGTATCTTTTGCACTTAATAAGATAAAGTCAAATAAAGCGAGTATAAGTATCAAGAAAGCTGACGTAATAATTGTGGCCACTAACAGAAGTTTGACAAGGACCCACACATCCAAATAAAACAATCTCAAGAGGAGTTTTAGCAACATGATTAGAAACAAAAAAGGAAGATGATGACTCTTGCCTTGTTGATGATAGGCAACACACACTGTAACATCTTTATTACTAGACTCTGATGGTAACTCATGGCAGTGGAGGATATGGCGAACTATGGGAGTACCACTAACACCATGTTAATCATAGGGTTTAAAGAATTATATCAACATCCGATATGGTGCAGTTGTTTGCATTCCATATGTGTATGTTGTACAAATACAAATGCATGTACATGTATGTACAAGAGCTACTATAAAATATCTAACAATCTCGATCACAGGGGGAATATAAATTTAGCGTGCGAGGAAAACAACACGCCTACAAGGGGAACAAAAAAATAGCTTCTGCGGAAAAAACAGGACTATAAGGGGAATAAACATTTTTCAGGGAAACAAATCGAAACCAAAAGGTAAACATATTTAGCATAAGCATAACAAATATCGACTACAACCGAACACACATTTAGTCTGTTGAACAAATCATGACTACAAGGGAACAAAAATTTAGCAGTAGTGGGACGAGTACAATGGGAAGAAAATTTTAGTCAGGAAAACCAATCACGACTACAATGGGAAGAAAATTTTAGTTGGGGGAACCAATCAAGACTAAAAGAGGGACACAATTTTAACAATCACACAATAAGTCCTTTTTACAAAGGAACAAAAATTTAGTCCATAGAAAAAACAATGACTACATGGCGAACACATTTTTTGCATCCACAAAAAAATCATTATTAAAAGGGAACAAAAACTTAGTCCGCGGAATAAATCAGGTAAATAAAATGCTAGCGTTCGCAAAACAAATCATTATTAGAAGGGAACAGAAACTTAGTCATAGAATAAATCACCATAAATTTTTTTTTTAGCATGCCCACGCAAGAAATCACGATTAGGATGAGAACAAATCCTGGCTACTATGTGAAACAGAATATTAGACAAAGAGGAACAAACAATAGCAATGACTAGTAAATATGGAACAAGAATTAGCGTCCATGGAACATATCTACACTATAGAAAATAGCAACCTTCTTTATGGAGATGGGACAACATTTAAAAAATCATGGAAGTAACTAGAAATATGATTAAAATATAGAACCATAAGAAACTAAAATAATAAAAAACAATAAGAAAGATGACTTCAAATAAAAACATATGAAACTAAACTAAGTGTTAGAAATAAAACAACATGAAAACAAAAAAAGAGAATAAAACGTGGTATAAAAGTTATACCAAAAAGAAAAAGAAAAAACATAGAGAAACCTCCTATGAAAAAGCAACCACGCTATTATACATACACCCGAGCGGACTAGAAGCAAGCTTAGCATCGCATGCGACGAAACAACTCGTTGTTGGGTGAAACATCGCTTACAGCTAAACATCCTATACCTAACATGTTGAGTCCATGATTAGAAGGTATTAAGCAAAATGACCGCACATAACATGCGCTAGCGAGACATTCCCGTTTTCTAGGTTGCATTTGTGTCACTACAGTGGCACATACAAGACCCATTTTCTAAGTTGCATTTGCGTAATTATAGTGGACCTTTGGGATGATTAGAGCACATACCAAGGCTCGGTTGTAACTTGTAAGCATAGAATCTAGCTATGCATATGCTTTTACACGAAATAGGACACCACATGTCGCTTGTTCATCTATATACCTTAACTATTCCCGTAAACATACCGATTGAGTAATAAAATCCTGGTAGATTTTTCTAAAAATATATATAAAATGTACTCACCGATTGAGCTTCTATGAACTAACCCTAAAAAGAAGCTTCTGGGAGCATACATGCTGATATAAGCATGGAACTTTGTCATGTTGGGACATGTAGCCATACAACAACAAAAACAACAACAAAGAAGAACAACAACAAAGAAGAACAACAATAGCGGCAACAAAGAATAACCGACATGGTTATACCCAAGGGTACACGATCTCAACATACCGGTCCAGCCAAGGAAGGCCCACGGCAAATATCGCGCCCATGAAGATTTTCGGGTGGCCAAGGCCCATGACGCCTTCGGATCCTTGGAGAGCAAGACTAGAGTAGATAGGAAATTCAAAGGGGTAAACCCTAGAACCTGTAACCGACTAGATCTGTGCCCGGGACCTGCCTAAGTCTATATAAAGGCCAGGAGGGTACGACCTAGATCTATCTCTCATACTTCCGCATACACACCTCCATGCCAGATTGCATCTGCGCACCCTTGTAATCACCGGTTCCGCCGTAATCAAGAGCAGACAAGCAGGAGTAGGGTTTTCCCTCCGGGGGCCTGAACCTGGGTAAACCTCGTGTCCCCGTGTTGCTTGTTTGCTAACCATTCCGCGATCTCCAGCATCCCCATCTTCTCCAAAACCCAAGTCCATAACAATGAGCATTGACGAGAGCAAACCTCGTCAATTGGCGCCGTCTATGGGAACTGGGGACGCTGATTGTGTGATCGTGGCGGTCCCAACCCGAGCGATCTACAATTCTATGGTGACGGAGAGTCACCTCCTCTTCGGCGCTTTTGACTTCACCGTCCACTCACCGGCCACCATGAAGGACTTCGAGCCCGTAGGCGACGGACTCGAGATCCTGTTCGGGAGCTTCTGCTTCCATGTGGGGCAAACCGGCACCCTCCGCCTCCCAGAGCGGGTGCCCTTACCATCAATCAGGCCCGCTTCATGGGCCCCACACCCTGTGCTACGCACAACATCATCAACAGATGAGTCCTACAACAGCAGCAGTTGCAACTCCAATCTGTGCGATCCGCCATCGGATGAAGGGACCTATGGTTCCGGATCCGAAAGCTGCGGCAGCAGCGGACCAATCTACGAGCTCTACCAATGCGCCGTTGTCATCCAGGGCGACGTGGAGCAGCAAACACCCAACCCGCCGCCCAACCCGATACCTAACCCGCAAGACCGAAACGGCGGGAACAGAAGAAGCCAGTCCCCCCCACCCGAAGGGGACAACAACGGCCATGTCATCCACCTTAGCAAAGAAGGATGGGCCCAGGCATGCGCCACCGTGGCGGGCAGCATAGTCCTGCCTGCAGACTCCTCACGGGACCTGCTGATGGCCTACCATCTGCTCCTGATCGAGGAACACAAGAAGCAGGTCAAGATGCAAGAGGTTCTCGACAAACGCAAGCAAGCCTCGAGTCCAGCGGCGACGAGTCAAGGCTCTCCGCCATGGGCATCGGCTCCAGCTCGAACGGCAACCACGGCAACAAGCACCGCTCCCGGACGGAGAACATGGACCCCAAGGAGCGCCATGAGGTGACCCGAACCCTCAACGCATCCTTCATGGAGATGGATGCCGACGGAAACATCATCCCGAAGACACCGCAAGATGCGATCATAGCAGCCATTGCATACCTCGCGGCCCACCCACCTTCGGAGGGGGACCCGAAGAGAGCCATGCACAAGTCCGCACTCACCGGACCCGGACTCGTCGGAGCTGCGCTCCATCAAGAAACTCCTACGGAGCTGAAAAAGAAAGCTACGGTCAGGTTCAACTGCAGCCCCACTCCTTCATCCGAAGAAGAGGACCATGACCTTCCTCGAAGACACAAGAACTCGTGTCATCGCAACCGCGATTACGACGCCAGAGACATGCTAACACAGCGCAAAATCGACAAAGCGCGAGCCAAGCGCACATGCTCGTCTGAATTCGAGATGGACGAAGACGAAGGAGAACTCTGGGGAGCCCGGTGCTTCAGCAGATCTGTCCGACGGACACGGATGCCGCGAAATTTCAAGCTTCCTTCGGATACTCCAAAGTTCGACGGCACACAAGACCCATGGCATGGCTCAGCGATCACCTGTCATCCGTCAAGCTGCACGGTGGAAACAAGGAAACCGCCATGCAATGCCTTCAGCTGCAGCTGACAGGCGCAACTCGGATATGGCTTAGCAGCCTATCCTTAGGATCCATCTGAAGCTGGGAGGAGCTGGCTTACAGTTTCATCCGAAACTTCAAAGGCACCAGTAAGAGGCCCGCCTCGATCGAGGAGTTGCGAGCCTGCACTCAACGAACGATCGAATCCATTCGCTCGTACATATTGCGCTGGTCCAACACAAAAACTCCACGGCACACATCTCCGAAGAAAGGGCCATCGACGCCTTCAAGGATGGCGTCAAGCACCAGGACTTCAAGGAGGAACTCGGGCGCGTCAAGCCCAAGACACTTGACCACCTCATGGACATCGCCAACAGGTGGGCCGACGGTGAAGATTCCGTCCACCGGGCACAATCGGAGGAAGAGGACGATTACGGCCGACGACGGGAACGCCGTAACAAGAGGAGACCGCGCGTCTACGACGATCGCGATGGACCCGACATGGTCGCGGCCGGCTACGCCGATCGCCGCAACGATGCCAACCGCAACAGTGGCAGATACCGTGGAGGCAACTTCCGCGATGGAGGACGCCCAGCACAGTCGTGGCAACGCCACGCTCGCGATAACGAACCCTCAACATACGAAAGACTTTTGGGTCCATCCACCATCCACTTCTACATTGACAAGCAGGATGGCAAGAAGAAGGCAAGCCACATGCTCAAGGACTGCCGCGAGTTCCAGAAGCTCAGCGAAAGCATGGCTCAAATGAGGCAGCAAGCTCCACCCCCTGGGTTCGGAAACGCACCCGCACCAGGTGAAATAGCACATGGAGCTCCTCCACCGCCACCTACAGGAGGCCTAAACCAACCAGTCGCACCAGCACAGAACAACGCTGGGCACGGGTATCCCCCGCCGAAAGGAGCACTGACGATCCAGAAGGGGCGCCCCCTGAATAGGGTGCAGAATAAAATCACCCGTCAGATCAACCTGGCCGTGACAACTCCACCCGCCATCCCTGAGTACCTCAGCGGATCGGAGTCCTGCATCACGTTCAGTCGTTCGGATCACCCTTGCTAGATCCCTCTCCCAGGTCATGCTGCCCTGGTGCTGGAGGCGCAGATCGGAGGTTTCGAGATGAGCCGCGTTTTCATGGACGGCAGCAACGGCATCAACCTGATGTTCGCAAGCACTCTAGCAGCAATGCGGATCCCGCTGTGCAGCCTGGAACAGTTATACACAACGTTCCACGGCATCGTCCAAGGAAAGGGCATATTCCCCCTAGGCAAAATATGGCTCGACGTCATCTTCGGCAAGCCGGACAACTTCCGATGCGAGCAGCTCAAATTCGAAGTGGTGGATTGGCCATCACAATACCACGCCATCCTCGGGCGTGTAGCATTCGCAAGGTTCTTGGCTGTCCCACATTACGCATACCTGCTACTCAAGATGCCAGGACCTAGGGGCGTCATTACGGTCCACGGGAGCTTCACCCGATCGGACCACTGCGACAGGGACTTCAACAGAATCTCCTAGTCATTCGGCATGCAGAATGAGCTCGTAAGGCTCCGCGAGGTGACGGACAATGGGGAACCCCCAGTCGCACGACAAAACGCACCTGACATGTCCTTCGACTCCACCGTCAACACAAAGGTGCAGGTCCACCCGACTGATGCCTCCAAGACGGCGCTGATCGCCAACGACCTCAGCCCCGCATAGGAAAGCGCGCTTGTCGAATTCCTCCGTGAGCGCTGGGAAATCTTCGCCTGGTGTCCTGCGGACATGCCAGGAGTTCCTAGGGAATTCGCCGAGCACGCACTCAACGTCTTTCCAGACACCAAGCCAGACAAACAGTCCATTCGGAGATTGTTCGAGCCACGGGCCGAAGCCATCGGAATGGAAATCAACAGACTACTCGCTGCAGACTTCATCAGGGAGATCAAAGAAAGCGAGTGGCTTGCAAATACAGTGATGGTCCCCAAGAAGGACACGGACATCCTGCGGATGTGCGTAGACTTCACGTCGCTAAACAAGCACTGCCCAAAGGACCACTTCCCCTTCCTCAGATCGATCAGATCATCGATTCGACTACAGGATGCGAGAAACTCTCCTTCCTTGACGCCTACTCAGGCTACAACCAGATCCGACTCAAGGTCGAAGATCAAGAGAAAACGGCGTTTATCACACCGTTCGGAGTGTTCTGCTACAACACAATGCCCTTCGAGCTAAAGAACGCAGGTGCCACGTACCAGCGATGCATGCAGGCATGCCTGAAGGACCAGATCGGTCGCAACGTCCAAGTCTATGTCGACGACATAGTCATCAAAACCAGGGAGGCAAGAACGCTCATCGACGATCTCCACGAGACGTTCGATAATCTCGACCGCTACAGGATCAAGCTCAATCCCGAAAAGTGCGCCTTCGGCGTCCCATCGGGTGAGCTGCTTGGGTACTTCATCTCCCAGCGAGGGATCAAGGCGAACCCGAAGAAAATCCGGGCCATCATGGCCATGGAGAAGCCAAAAAACCTCAAGGGTGTCCAGCAGCTCGCAGGACGAATAGCGGCATTGAGCAGATTCATCAGCCGCATGGGCGAGAAGGCCCTGCCATTCTACCAACTGAGACGCAAGGCGGATAAATTCGAGTGGACACCTGAAGCGGACGACGCATTCGAAGATCTGAAGCGGCTGCTCTCCACCTCGCCCGTCTTGGTTACGCCAAAGGAGCGTGAGCCCCTACTGCTGTACATAGCAGCCACACACCAGGTGGTAAGCACCGTGCTGGTGGTTGAGCGACCCGAAGAAGGCAAGACCCATGGGGTCCAACGCCTAATCTACTACCTCAGCGAGGTATTGACACCAACAAAGCAGAGGTACCCTCACTACCAGAAACTCGCCTACGGTGTGTTCATGACGGCTCGTCGGTTGAGCCATTACTTCCAGGAGCACCAGGTGATGGTCGTCAACGAAGCACCCCTGAACAACATATTAAACAATCCGGAGGCCACAGGACGCGTGGCCCTGTGGGGCATCGAGCTGTCACCCTTAGACATTGTCTACGAGAAGCGACTCGCAATCAAGTCTCAGGTCCTCCCGGACTTCCTAGTACACTGGATGGAGCTGCAGCTGCCAGACACCCCAGACATGTCGCAGTCATGGACGATGCACTTCGATGGCTCCAAGCGTGAAGCTAGAGCAGGATCCGGGGTCATACTGACCTCCCCGCAGGGCGACAAGATGAAGTACGTCCTTCGAATGAAATTCCGAGCTTCCAACAACGAGGCTGAATATGAAGCCCTCATCCACGGCATGAGGATGGCAAAGATCTGCGGCGCAACGCGCCTGGTCATCTACGGTGACTCCAATCTCGTCAACCAACGGACGATGAATGAGTGCGACGCACACACCGAAAATATGATCGCGTACCGCGCACTCTACAACGCACTCGAAGGAGAATTCGATGGCTACGAGCTTCGGCACGTTGGAAGAGAAAGAAACGAGGAGGCCGACAGACTCGCCAACATCGGATCCACCTGCGCAAGGGTGCCACCAGGTGTGTTCCTCGAACATATATGCGTGCCATCCATCAAGCAGAAATTCCCCAAGGGATCACCCGAAGAAGCAGAACACTCGGGGGCTACGCTACCCGAAGGTCATGAAGGACCCGAAAAGCTGGACACAGAGGTCGCCACGGTCAACCTGATGCAGGTAATGGCAGTCGAAGAAACCTGGACACGACCGTACCTCCAGTACTTGATAGACAGAGAACTACCTGATAGCCCGACAGATGCCCGACGCATATCTCGCCGGTCAAAAGCCTTCACCATCATCAATGGCGAGCTGTACAAGCGCAGCATTTCGGGTGTACTACAAAGGTGCGTCACCATCGGTGGCGGGAAAACCATCCTCCAAGACATCCACGAGGGCACCTGCGGCCATCACGCAGGCAGTCGTTCCCTTGTCGCCAAAGCTCTATGAGCTGAACGATGCAAAGGACATCGTCCAAAGATGCAAAGGGTGCCAAAGGTTCGCTGACAAACCACATGCAACCGGGTCAGAGCTTAGGCCCATACCTTTGGTCTGGTCCTTCGCCCAATGGGGCCTCGACATGATCGACAAACTGCCAAGGTCCTCTAAAGGGGGGCACGTCTACCTCCTGGTCGCAGTCGACAAATTCACCAAGTGGATCGAAGCAATGCCGATCACTAACCAAAAGGGCAAGACTGCCATCAAGTTCTTTGAATCCATTGTCTACAGGTTCGGTGTACCGCATAGCATCATCACCGACAATGGATCAAACTTCATCTCCAAAGAATTCCAAGACTTCTGCGAAGGCCTCGGAATCAACATCACATACGCCTCTATGGCGCACCCGCAAACGAACGGGCAGGTGGAAAAGGCCAACGGCCTAATCGGCGCTGGCATCAAGAAACGCCTCATGATCCCACTCGAGCGACTCGCCGGAGCCTGGACGAAGGAGCTACAATCCGTCCTATGGAGCTTGCATACCACGCCAAACAGCTCCACCGGCTACACGCCGTTCTTCATGGTGCACGGAGCCGAAGCCGTGCTACCAGCCGAATTACGCCACCAGGCCCCCCGGGTCGTCGCTTATAGCGAAGCCGAATCCACGGCTGCACTCGAAGACGCTGTCGACACATTCGACGAGGCACGAGACATAGCAAGACTCGGTCGGTGTGCAGAGTCTCCGCAACTACCACAGCCGACGGCTGCGCCCAAGGTCCTTCGTCGAAGGAGACCTCGTCTTGCGACTCAAGCAAGAGCGACCGAAGAAATTCGAGTCACCATGGGAAGGACCCTACATCATCACCGAAGTCATCCCAGGTGGCGCCTATCGCCTCAAGCACGTGGAGTCTGGAGTCGCATACTCCAACCCATTGAACATCGCACACTTGCGACGATTCTACACCTAGCTACCTACCCCCTTACTTTCAATAAGGCTATTCAGCCAAGGCTACTCAGCCGAACAATGTACCTCCTCCATTACGATATAAATAAAGCTAAGTGTCTCGCCCCAAAAATTTCATTTTTCTATCCACACTTTTACTTCATGCTACAAACGCACTCGGGGGCTCCCCCCACCTCACGATTTCGTCGGCTGAGGATAACACGTGTACGCCTGAGTAGCTGACCACGTCAGGCTAATGAGAAGGACACGTATGCGAACAAAGCACTACGTGCTCAAACAACAACCAAACCTTTATAACAAAGGGCAAAACACGCCCAGTCAAATATATACAAATTTTACATTTATCTCTTTTACAGGCACTACCTATTCTGAAGAATAACCTGAGCACGCTGCTCAAATAGATCTACGATCTCTTCGGCATACTGCCCTACAGCCGCGTAATGCGGACGCATATCCCACACACCACCATCTGGTCGAGGGGGTGGTCCAGCCGCTACAACGGACAGATCTACATCAGGGCGATGCAGCCTCACAAGGGACAACGCAGCCTTGACACGATTCACGTTCCGAAACTTCGACAGAAGACCAGAAAGAGTTGTTGGTGCAACATCCAACGGAAACATCACATGCAGAACCGACGCGAGCGAAGTCTGCACCTGACGAAGCACCCGCGATACTTGGTGAACGCGATCTTGCACCGTCACAAGGACCATAGCACGATCACGATCCATCCAGAAGAACCCGCTGGCTTCCATGTCCTGTTGAGTCAAACAATTGACCCGAACAACAACACACTCTTTCTCCTCCCTTGGAGCAAGGTTAGCACCTGCAATACTTGCACAAAATTAAGATGCAATGCCAGCAGGCGCATCTGAAGAAACGGGCAACAGTTCAAAAAACTTACACTGAAGCTGCTCGGATAATCAAAGCAATTCCACCATCAAGTATTCCTCTATAGCAGCACCGCGATCCGCCTTGGACTTCCAAACGTCAGCATGGCCACGCACCCCAAGCAACTCTTTCTCGAGACTACTAACACGGTCTCGAAGAAACGCAAGCTGCGACGAATCATCCAAGGATGGCCGCAGCCGCGCTGCAGGCGAGGTGTCAACGGGATCAGCACCCGAAGGACCCTAGATCAATAGAAAGGCAAAGACATGAACACGCATACGAAGGAGCACATAACTTAACAAATTCATTAAGTGCATCAAAAGCCACTACGTGGCACAAGGATTTCTTCATCAAAATAATTACAACAAAAGAGACTACAACTATCCTACAACTACAACGCCTAAGACGCAGCACCCTGAGTAGCCTCGGAGCCGGATTGCCTCGCCTTGGCTTCCCCCTGCTGCCGTGGCACGTACTCGGCCAACAGTTCAATTAGCTTCGGCCCATAACGCTTACATCGAGCAGAATAGGTAGCGAAGGCTACCTCGGATCCATCAGCAGTTGTCGGCATCCGGGAAGTGATCTGGGGAAGGTCCAGCTCCGCCCCAGCCGCCAAGGCCATTGCCAGCCCGACGGATGCACAGATGCCCTTCTGCTTGCGCTTGTACGCCGCAGGTGCTTCGGCTCACAGCGCCTCTGCCAGAGCATCAACATCATCAAGGGCCGCGCCCTTGGGGACAAGCTCCTTGTAGAAGCGCCCAAGGACCTCCTTGGCCTTGGCAAGCGAAGAGACGACGGTGCCGCAACAATCTTCGACTGCTGCAACATCATCATCCAGAGCACTCCCGTGCTCCAGGGCACCGCGATCAAACTCGATGCCTGCGGCATCTAAAACAGCAAGAAAGGAGAGTGAACGACAGCACCGCAAAAGAAAGACAAGGAAACCAAAAGAGGACGGCGAAGATACTCACCCGAAACCGCCTTGGCTGCCGCCATAAGCTTGCTGGCCACCTCTCTCTCACGCGAAGCCGTGGCGGTAGCAAGATTCTCCTCGCGGTCCGTAGCCTCCCGCTGCAGGCGCTCCTTAGCCTCGGCCGCAGTGGCCAGCTCCAGCTCGAGGTGCTCCTTCGCACCAACGGCGGCCTCGACCTTCTTCTCCGCTTGACCGAGGCTCTTTTTGAGAGCATCAATCTCACGAAGGGAGGTGTTGTGCTCCTCTGCAGTCAAAAAATACAAACGTCGGATAACAGGACAAGAATACAAGAAGAAGCAACCATCAAGGCATAAAAGTACCTTGAAGCTGTTTGAGGCTGGCCTCCAGCGGCAGGTGCTGGTGCACCAGTCGTTTGACATCCTGCACAAAAGGCTACAGGAAAAAGACATACTAGTCAAGAGAAGGACTTGGGGGGCTACGCCCAAAGAAAGCGCAGAAACAAATTACACACACGAAAACGCTCGGGGGCTCCCCCCGAGACTTAAAAGAAGAACACGCAACAAAAACTCCTTTACAGACGCTCGGGGGCTTCCCCCGTGGTAGGAGGCAGAGCTACTCACATGATCCGATGGCGACTCCGAAGGACCGCTGGCAAAATTCTGAGGCACAACCACCTGAACCTCCTGCGGATAAGGGTTCGGAGCAGCGCCCTCAGAGGTAGCCACCGTCTGAGGAGGAGGAGACTCGACTTTCGACTCCCCCATCATATCCCGAGCACCATCGCTGGAGGAGTCATTGGAAGAGTGCGTGCACACGGACAAATTAGCACAAGTATAAAGTAAACAGGCAAGAAAAAGCAATGCAGGACAAAGGAAACTTACGAGTCAAGCTCGCTCAGGTTGAAGACAGCAGGGGTCCTCCGGACCTTCTTCTCCTCTTTCTTCTCTTCCTTCTTCTCTTCCTTATTTTCTTACTTCTTCCGCATCGCTGGCGGGTGCGGCGCTACAGCCCGCACTGGAAGGGAAGGAATCGGAGAGGAAGAGCCTCCATGCCCACCACTGTGACGTTCAAGACACAGCGGGTTCCTAGGAGTCAGCGGAGTCGGGGCAACCAAAGACTCGCTGGAGCTCCGTGATCGTTTGCGAGTGTGGTCCTTGCTCGACTCGTTGGCCTCTTCAGCCAGAGACGTGCCGACGGTAGCTGGGACATGGAATCCACCACATCATTATCTGGAGCATCCGGAAATACTTCGGGTAATGGAGGCGACATGCCCGGCACTTTGAAGCTCTGCACAAAGAAAAGAAAATTTGTTAGCAAACAAATGCAAATACAATGCAGTCGAAAATAGCGCTACGCGCACGGATATACACCTGTGGAACAGGAAGCGAGGAAGAAAACGGAGGAGTCAGCGACTTCCCCGGGATATCCTCTCCAGCCTTGAACTTCAGCAGCGAACGCAGCGCACTGTCGAGATCTCCTTAGGAAAATTTCTCAGCCGAAACCCTCGTCGGATCACGGCGGCCAGCATAAAGGAACATCGGGTGCGCCCTAGCCTGGAGTGGATGCACCAGACGCTCAAGAAAACTGCGGATGATATCCACACCATTCACTTCCTTGTCCGGAATCAACTGGAGATCCTCCACTCGACGATAGAGAGCCTCTATCTCCGCCACCTCGCCATCCAAGATCTGGTTTTTCCAGGACCTTTTTGGCTCAATCTTTTGGGAGGGGTCGAAAGGAACAAGACCAAAATCCTGCCCAGGCACTATGGAGTCGCGGATATAAAACCATCGCCTCCGCCAGTACTGGACAGATTCGGACATGGAAAAAGAAAAGAAAAGCAGATTGGGTTTGAGGGAGATGATGCAACCCCCAATGGGATAAACACCATCCGAACCAGATTGCCTCTTCACGGAATAGAGTTTCCGGAAGAGGCCAAAGTGCGGCTCAATACTGTAACACCCTCAGAATCGACCCTATGCAAGTTTCAGCGATTCCCGCCAAACCCGCATAGAAACGATTCAAAGGTGCCCACCAGGCACTTTCGTGCGGGTGGAAAACGAAGTAATAACATTACACAGCAGTCCTCGATGGGACCCACGGCAGTATATATATATACAACGACTCAATGAGTCAAGAATACGAGATATAATATACAAAGATCCAAATCACCTTGAAAATGATAGAGCGTCATACGGACAAGATGCAAATGGGGCAAAGAGCCTCAAGAATAACCAATGGCGTCCATAACCTGCCCAGCCAAGCGGAAGGGTAACCACTAACGACGTCGATCTCAAAACCTTAAACAAAAGGGGTGCCGACAAAGGGCAAAGGAAAAGAGAGCGGTCAAGATCGAGGCCAAGACAGCGAGGCTAGAATTTGGCGGTCCTCGCCACATAGGTATGGTGGATCAAGCGGCGTGACAGATGCACTAAACAACCTATAGAGACTCGGTACAACTGGCGGCGATCAGAGAGGGGTAAGAGAGACCTAATCGGAACCAACCTGACACTACCACCAAACATACCCATCCTGGTATTCCCCCTCGATACCAACCGAGGAAGTCAACCGAGGAACTCACACAGTTGGCAGTTTTATTTATTCGGTTATCGTTGCACCAATTACTAGTCAGGTATAGATAGTCATCCTGATATAATAAGCAGTGGGCAATTTTAGTTAACCATTCCGTTATAGTTGCAACACTTACTAATCAGATACAAATAGCATGAGATAACCCAAAAACCCAGCAGTTGTTGGTACTTTTATTTAGCCATTCCGTTGTAGTTGCAATACTTGCTAGTCAGATACAATGGTCGCAAGCGACAACCCAAACAAGCAATTGTTGGCAGTTTTAATTAGCCATTCCATTATAGTGAAGCTGATTACTAGTCATTATAAAGTCAAATTTATAGCACTACTTTAGTTATAGTTGTCTATGATCGAGATACTGTGCTCCAAGTCGTCCATATTCGCAGACACGGCTTTCAGAAAGTTTTACCCTGCAGGGGTGCACAAATAGCAACACACACTCGATCAACCTCGGAAAAACCAAATCAAAACCCAACGAGGCTTTCACGACAAAGCAATCACAGGATTCAGAAATATTTCGTGGGGCCACCCCATTGAGTACACCATAGCAAGCTAGCTGACTCCGAGACGGACCCAAGGTTTGGGTGGACGGCTGTGAATGACTGGGAACCCAAAACTGGGCTTGTCGACACCGCGAAATCGTGTCCCGATCCTAAACAGTACAGGTGCTATCCATCGCACAATTTAAATAAAGCGGTAAAGCATGGCATAAGTACAGGATAGTAAATAAAACCTCAAACTAGTTTGTGGCCCCAAGAAATAAGAATGAATCAAGCTCTGGCTCAGGGGGGTCCCATAATCCTCCCGGATGTGGATAGCGCGAATATTCAAGGAACAGGTATCAAGTACTCGGGGTCCTACGGGACACAAGTGGACGGTTAACAACCAAATAACATCTATTGCCCACCTATGCCTCTGCTTACTTACTTCAATTTTAGTTGTTAAACAGTAATTAAAGTCTTGATCATCTCCAACAATAAACATGCGGCAAATACTCCAACAACTGTGGTACTTGACGACACGCAACAGCACTTGAGCAAGCGACTACGACGCGCGGGTCCAACTATCTACCAAACAACATGTAATAGGAGGTGTCCAAGGCAATATAAGGCTGCAAGGGATATGACGGGTACGAAAACTAGAGCATAGCAACACAGATAGCAATAGATCAACAGGAGGGAATAAATACTATAAAAGTAAGATAGGTAGAAAGGGGGAGATGCTCACCTGAAAACATTGTCGAAGGTTCAACCGAAGATCGGGTCGACACTCGCATCAACTCAACGGCCTTATCCGCGAAGAACCAAAACACTAGAATAAACACCGGATGCAATATTTAATACTACGACAAAAGATCGGGCATGGTGCATGTATGATGTATGACATGGCAAAGGTGCGATGCAATTGGGCAATATTAAGCGGAATCGGGGGTCCCGACAATTAAATATATGGTTCAAGTTGTTTAGATACCCCACAATTTAGATGTTGTTTTAACATGGCAAAAGATAGCACCGGTTTGCTACACAAATTTAAATGAGGCCAATATAAGACTAGATTTGCCCGCATATGGGCCCCATATTTAATTAGGTGAATCGGCATAAGGCCCCCAAACCACATAAATATGTATGCCAAACATGTATGGTTGAATGCAACAAGTTTATATATAGCATTTATAAAATAGGGGCTCGGGAAAAGGGTCGCACATCTGGGTCGGAAGATCTTGGGGTTCCGGGGGTGCGGGGTTCGGTCTCAGGGTTCAGGGTTTGACGGGATCGGTCTCGGATAACGGAGTAGATCTTGGCGTTCCGGGAAGAAGGACTTGGTCTGGCGTCGGGGCGCATCGGATTCACCCTGGTCGGTGTCGATCTTGTCGTAGCGAAGACCTTGTCGGGTCCGCGCCATCGAGTCGGTCTCGGCATCCGGGGTGAAGTGCTTGTCGTTCCGTGTAGGCAATCTTGGCGGTCTTCGGATCCAGGTCTTGGCGTGGCCTTTGGATCACCAGGATCGGGCTTCGGGGTCTCGGTCTCGCCGGGATCGGTCTTCGGGGTTCAACTCTGGGGACGTTCTTGCGGTCCGTGATCGGGTGAGTCTCCGTGTGGGCGTTCTTGGCGACCGGGTCTCCGAATCGTATCCATATCGACGGTCTTGTGCTTCCATCTTGGTTTGCCGGTGTCGAATTTGGGCATGCAGAGCCGAACTTGGTGGCCACACGATCACGACACCAGAGCGAAGGTCTTGAAAGAAAACACATCGGCAGAGAAGATCTCGAGGTTTGATTGTTCGTGACAGAACCACCCGGTGCTTCAAGATGCAGACCAGCAGCGGCTTTCGGGTTCCATCTTCACAACCGCACGTAACCACAATAACAACAGAGCGAACTGTGGGCACCTGCAAGGCGGACATGAGGTGTCCTGCAGGCCGCACGCCACAAAGAGGAGGCTCACGGCGGTGCTCGAGGACGAAGTGGTGGCGAGCTCGGGAGGCGCGGCGGCCGCCGTGGCATGGCGCTACTCATGGGAGGTCGTGGCGGCGGTGCCGGCTGGCGGGGAGGGCGACACCGAGGCAGGGTGGAGGGTCGGCGGGGAAACGAGGAGCTTGGGGAGGCGGGCTGCGGCGTGGAGGAAGGAGGCTCGCCGAGCTCGGCAATGGTGGCGGCGAGGCTGGGCGAGGCGGTGACAAAGACGAAGGGAGAGGGGCTTGAGGGCGGGCGGGCCTCACGGGCGAGGAGGCGGGGAGGATGAGGGGCGGCTCAGCGCCTGGGAGGAGCCCGTCGGGGGTAGGTAAGCGGCGGCGAGCAGAGGGAGTCACGCGGAGGAAGGAAGAGAGCGGGGGAGACGGGGTGAGCCAGGGCGGTTCGGGAGGAGCGCGGTTGGTGGAGGCGAGGGGAGAGAGGACGCGGGGAGGAAGAAGAGAGAGGGAGCGGGGACAAGTGGGGTTGGGTGGGTCCCGACGGCCACAGGGGGGGAACGGACGGGGTGGGGGGTACCGCGCGGGGCAGGTGGGGAGAGGTTGGCGACCTAGCGGTGGTGGGGCCAGGCGTGGGGCCAGGGGAAGGCAGGGTGGAGGCGTGCGGTGTGGGTGGGGACAGGCGGGTGTGAGTGCAGAGTGTGCGTGTGTTGCGTGGAGGGATTAGGGTGAGGTGGCGCAGTTGGATTTGATGGGGAATTGGGCCATGTGACGTGTCGCGATAGGATAGGTTGGGGTGAGGTGGAGGGGTGGAGGAAGGGGCTGGGTAGGCTAGGATTAGGTGGGAAAAGGGTTTGGGGTGGCCGGTTTTTGTACTGGGGGTGGCCGACTGGGTCGGATCGGCCCGGTACGGCCGCCCCCTGAAAATAATTAAACATTTTATTTATTTAAAACGGGGCTATTGCAAACCGTTGGTAGACGAAACAACATATTCCGGAGACCCGGGTTTTGGGATTTGAAATAAAGGGGGAGGTAATTAGAAAACAAAATATGTTTTCGAAAATAGTTTCAGACAAATAAATGCATGATGATGACGATGCTCAAATGCAATGTGGCATGATGACATGAGCATGCAGTCACGATGATGCAATGCACAAAAACAACGCGATTTTCTAGTAGTGGTTTTGCGGGATGCCACAATTCGACACCACTAACAATGGATCTCGCCCTCGAGATCCGCCTCATGGTACCGGAAGGAAGGTCGGCGAGCTGCGTCTTCTCGCTTCGTGTAGATCCTCGCGACACCACTAACAAGAGGTCGTTGTCCGTGATCGTCGAGAGAACACTCCGGGAACAAAAGGTCGAAGGTAGAGGTATCAACAAATAAAGCCACCTCTAGCTTCGATAGAAAGAGGGAACCGATGCATTCTCATCCACTTCAATGTACAAAAGCGAATAGAAGGGGTAGTCGGCATGGGGGCCAATCCATCACGCACCCAAACTATTACTCTGCACAATCAGTAGAAAAGCGTGCAACCATTCTCGGAATCAGACTGAAGATCTCGACAATCGAGGTTCAGGAACAAAGGAGTGATGCAGACTCTGCATCGGATCTGGCGTAGATGATGTCGTCGAAGCACCGGAAGGCACAAGAAGGAACAAAGAGAAGTCCACCAGACGAAGGATTCCTCGGATAGCATGAAGACCAGATGTAGCAACACCGTTATCAAAGGAGGAAGCGAAACCCTGAAGGTACGATGGAACCCAACCACGAGAAATCCTGGACTCGAAGAGAGAGAAGAGAGCGGATTCAAAACACGCAGAGGTGAGAGGAGAGCAGCAGAGGGGTAAGGAGTAAAATCAGACCTAATCAGAACTATCCAACCGATTTTTCAAAATAGTTTTGACACTCTACTTCGGCTGTTAGCTAGGTTATCCTCAGATTTGGACTTGTGGGGTATCGCAACTGCTGAGCTCTGATACCACTCTGTAACACCCTCAGAATCGGCCCTATGCAAGTTTCAGCGCTTCCCGCCAAACCCGCATAGAAACGATTCAAAGGTGCCCACCAGGCACTTGCGTGCGGGTGGAAAACGAAGTAATATCATTACACAATAGTCCTCGATGGAACCCACAGAACATATATACACAACAACGACTCAAAGAGTCAAGATTACAGATGTACAATACAAAGATCCAAATCACCTTTAAAACGATATAGCGTCCGAGTACGGACAAGATGCAAATTGAGCTAAGAGCCCTGAAGAATAACCAATGGCGTCCATAACCCCTGTGCCAAGCCGGAAGGGTAACCCCGCTATGACGTCGATCTCAAAACCTGCTTAAACAAAAGGGGTGCCGACAAAGGGCAAAGGAAAAAGAGAGCGGTCGATCTTGAGGCCAAGACACGGCGAGGCTAGGATTCGGTCGCCTACATAGGTATGGTGGATGAAGCGGCAGCATGCACTAAACACCCTATAGAGACTCGATATAACCACGGCCATCGAAGGGATAAGAAAGACCTATTCGGAACCAACCTGATACTACCACCAAACATACCCATCCTGGTATTTCCCCCTCGAGACCAGACGAGGAAGTCAACCGAGGAACTCACATCATTGGCAGTTTTATTTATTCAGTTATCGTTGTAGCAATTACTAGTCAGGTATAGATAGTCATCCTGATATAATAAGCAGTGGGCACTTTTAGTTAACCATTCCGTTGTAGTTGCGACACTTACTAGTCAGATACATTTAGCAATGAGATATCCCAAACCCAGCAGTTGTTGGTACTTTTATTTAGCCATTCCGTTGCAGTGAAGCTGATTACTAGTCATATCGGATACAAGTCAAATTATAGCAGTAAACTTTAGTTATAGTTGTCTATGATCGAGACCTGTGCTCCAAGTCGTCCATAACCGCGGACACGGCTTCTCGAAAAGATTTAACCCTGCAGGGGTGCACCAAAGTTTCCACACGCACCTACACCCTTGTTGTCGGATCAGGTAGGTACAAGATCACAAAACATACACCCAACGGTATGTCGACGGGATTTCGGACACGACGTTTCCCAGACCCAAAGCAAGTACATGGGGGCCACCCCACTAAGCTACCCGCAACGAAGTCGGCCGGTCTCTGAGACGGACTCAGGGTTTGCGTCAATGGCTGCAAACGACTGGGAACCCGAAACTCTCGGGCTTGTCGATACCACGAAAACACTCCGCTTACCTAAACAGTACAGGTGCAGTACCTCGCACAATTTAAATTAAGCAGTAAAGCATGGCATAAGTACAGGATAGTAATAAAGCACCAAACTACTTTGTGGCCCCTAGTACAGTACTTGGAATCAGGTACTAAATCGATGGGGGTGCCCATACACCCCACCTGTGGTTAGCACGCTCGATCTCGGAACAGGTGTCAAGAACTCGGGGTCCTACGGGACACAAGTGGACGGTTAACAACCAAATAACATCTATTGCCCACCTGTGCCTCTGCATTTACCTACTTTCAATTTTAGTTATTAAACAATAATTAAAGCCATGATCATCTCCAACATTAAACATGCGGCAATACTCCAACAACTGTGGTACTGGACGACACGCAACAGCACTTGAGCAAGCGACTATGACGCGCAAGTCCAACTATCTACCAAACAACAGGTAATAGGATGTGTCCAAGGCAATATAAGGCTGCAAGGGATATCACGGGCACGAAAAACTAGAGCATCGCAACACAGATAGCAATAGATCAACAGGAGGGAATAAATACTATAAAAGCAAAATAGGTAGAAGGGGAAGAGATGCTCGCCTGAAAAACATTGTCGAAGGTTCATCCGAAGATCGGTCGACACTCGCATCAACTCATCGGCCTAATCCGTGAATAAGCAAAGCACTAGAAGAAACACCGGTTGCAATATTTAATACTACGGCAGAAGAGCGGGCATGATGCATGTATGATGTATGACATGGCAAGCATGCGATGCAATTAGGCAATATTAAGCGAAACCGGGGTCCCGACATTTAATTAAACAGTTCAAGTTGTTTATCTACCCCGCAAATTAAATGTTGGATTAGCAAGACCAAACATGGCTTCGGTTCGCTACACAAATTTAAATGGGGCCAATATAAGACTAGATTTGCCCGCATATGGGCCCCATATTTAATTTAGGTGAATCGTCGAAACAACCCCAAACACCCCACAATATGTATGCAAGCATGATTAATTATATGCAACAAGTATGATATATCAATTTACAAAATAGAGGCTCGGGAGGGGTCACACATGTCAAAACGAAGATCTTGGGGTTCAGAGCGTTTGGTTCGGTCTTCGATGCGACGGTCTTCGGATTCCGTGATCGATGGTCTTCGGGTCCGGGAAGAAGTACTTGGCGTTCCGGGAAGGAGGTCTTAACCAAATGGAGACTCCAAAAGAACGAAGATCTTGGGTAGAACTCCTGTACCGCAACATCGACTTCTCCACTTCACTTCACCTTGCTGTGCCAGACTTGGTCACATGCATCCAACACAAGCACACGGTGACTGTAGGAGAACGCGTTGGGGCCTCGCATGAGAACCAACATCAATACTTGGTATCCAACAGAAGGAACATCAGGAGGCCGGCTTGTCGGCACTTGCAAGGCGGCTACACACACGAGGCAGAGGAGATGGTGCAGCCGTGTTGGAGGGCAAGCAGGGGAACAACGGGTGGCGGCTCGGTCTGGGCGCGTCAGACGGCGCCAGCGGCGAGGAAGAGGAGGACCGGAAGCGGCCTGGGGAAGACGGTCGGAGCAAGGGGAGTTGGTGGGCGACGCGCCCGGGCTCGGGTAGAGGCGGCGGAGGGCGCAGGGGCTCCGGCGGCCGCGGGCTGGAGGGACGGGGTGAGGACGGGCGGAGCCAGGGTGACACGCGGGGAGGGGAGATCGGCCCTGGCGGCGGCGGCATGGGGCAGAGGCCGGGGAAGCTCCGACGGCGGCGCTCGGTGGAGAGGTGGTGGCGCGACCACACGCGGGGCAGAGGGCTCGCCTCGGCCGTGGGGATGGGAGCCGCTGGGAGGAGAGGAGATGCCCGGGGTGCTGCAGGGTAGCAGAGGGGCGCAGGAGGGTGGCCGGAGCGGTGAGGTGCAGGGACGGTGGAGGAGCCGAGGAGACGGGAGGTGGCAGGGGTGAGGACGGCAGGGGAGGCGTCGGGTGTCCCTGAGGGAGGTCGGCTCGAGGCGCCGAGCCTGGCGGGCAGACGGCATGGGGAGGGGCCTGAGGCGGGAGGAGGAGCGAACGCAGGGGGAGAGAGGGCACCGCCGGTGCCTGGCGGCGGGAGGAGGAAGAGGTGGGATGCGGGGGGGAGACGAGGCAGGTGGGAGGTGGGTCCAGGGATCCGGGGGGGGACGTGACGGGGTGGGGGTGTACCGCGGGTGTGTGGCGTGGCAGATGTGTGCTTGTGTGAGTCGTGTCGGGCTGGGTCGGTTGTGTGGTTAGGTGCAGGTTTGGGTCTGGTATAGGGTTAGGTTTGATCTAGGTTTGGTGTTAGGGTTTTCTAGTGGGGTGGTAGGTGGCTGACTGGGCCTTTGGGCCTGGCCGGCTGCCTCCCCCGAAATAAACATTTTTTTTATATTTGTTGGTTTTAATTTAACTAAAATATTTGTAGATTATTTTCAGACAAACAAAATATTTGGGAGGTCCGGGGTTTTATTTGAATTAGGACGGGGGTAGTTGGGAAAACAAAATAGACATTTGTAAAATAGTTTCTGACGAACAAATGCATGATGATGACGGTGCTCGAATGCAAGGTGGCATGATGACATGAGCATGCGGTCATGATGATGCAATGCACAAAAACAACGCGATTTTCTAGTAGTGGTTTTGCGGGGCGCCACAGGTTTCAAACAACCAACGCCATAAGAGGCCTCCCTTGTTCTCCGATGAATCTCACCCCAGTGGGATCGATCCACCTTCCACTATATCGGCAACCTTCGAGGTGGAAGTCGGCACCTTTACAACAAGTTCGGGGCACACATCCACAACTTAATTGGAGGCTCCCAAATACAAGCAAGCTGTCAAAACAATCAAAGATAAGCTTGTCAGAACCAAATCAAAGTTAGGGTTTCCAAAGAAACACTAGAGCTTGGGGGCCCTCAAGCGAATGAGGGGGAAATGAAGATCTCTCTTGGTGAAGCTGTAGATCAAGGCCTCCTCCTTCGATTCTCCAAAGATCAATGACTTTGGATGGTTGGATGAAGAGATCTTGTAGATTTGGTGTCTCTAATGGAGTTTGTGTTCTTCAGTAGATCGAGCACCTGGAGGAAGGGGATAAGGGTCCCTATTTATAAGCAGCCCCCTCCACGAACCATTTTGTGACCGTTGGAGAAAATCCAGACCGGAGACTCCGGTCTACACCGGAGATTCTGGCCTATCTCCGGTCTAGCCTCCGGACCACCCTTTTGAATGACCAGGGCCAAACATGACCCAACTGGGTCGGAGACTCCGGTCCTCCAGCACCGGAGACTCCGGTCTGAGCCAAGACTGGAGATTCCGGTCTAGGCATACCGGTGACTCCGGTCTGGAATTTCCAGAACTATGTCATTCTTGCAGGAGTCTTTCCAAAGTGTTAGGGTACTTTTCACTTATCATAATACCAACATGTCGATAGTGAAAAACTCTAAAATTATCTACTTGTTGTTAAGGAACACCAAAAGTGATCATGACAATAAATGTCCTTTCAATCTCCCCCTTTTTGGTGTTCGATGACAACAAGTGATTTTGCATGGAATAAATTGTATGGGGCTCCCACTGACTATGTGCAATAAGGTTAACAAGTAACTCATGCAAGGTAGATAGTAACAATTATAACACACATAGATCTCACATGAGTTACAATAGTAAGTGCAAAAGAACATAGTCACACACATGAACGGCAAATAACACATATGAAGTTCAAAGTTCGAATATGGCAAATGAAAGCAAATAATAGCGAATCCAAAGCCCAAACCCATGCAAATAGATGAGAATGTCTTCTCCCCCTTTGGCATTGAAACGCCGAAAAAGGGAAAAAAACCTAAGCTAGCGCCCCAACAACCCAGTAGTCATCGTCATACTCGTCATCCTCGGCATCCTCATCCTCATCCTCACCGTCCTCAACAAAGTCATCATCATCATCAGGGACTGCATGCCGTTTGCCATGAGGGCGAGAAGAGGAGGTACCTTGGTACCCGTAACCAGAGGTGACATCAGCAAATGTCTTCCAATCCACCAGACTATCCTGTTGGGATTCCATGCCCCAAACGAGAGTGTGTTGTCAGAATCTGTGGACTGCTGAGCACCATACTCATCATTGTATTCATCCTCACCTTACTCATCATCCCCTTCACCTTGTTCCTTGATATCCTTGAGGATCTTCTCAATGCGACGGTTGCTTTGGTAGGATGCATGCTGCTGCTGCTTGCAGACGTCAACATTCATGAAGCACAGAGTCCTCTCCCAGAAAGTGGCCTTCTTGACCCTCTCATGAACATAGTCCCTAGTCATGGAAGGCATAAGTGCATTGGAGGCATTCTTCCTCTGAACTCTAGGAGGGGATGGAGCCCTCTCAATCTCATATCTCTCCTCATCATCATTGCCATAGCGACCCCTAGGAGCAGGCCCCATACACCCCTTCTGATGAAGTGAAACTAAGGTGTGCTCAGTGAGATGGGGAGCCATGCTAAGTGGATAGCCATGTTCCTTGGAGTTGATGAGCCTCATGACCAAGGCTGCATATGGAGAAGATTTCTTGAAAAGAATAGCACGGAACATCTCCTCAAAAATGAAATCCATCACATCAATAGGATCAGCATCTGCCTCTGGACCAGCATTGTAGGTCCGGTGGGTATGATAAAGAAGGTTGACTAGCCCACCCCTAATAGCATCGTCATTCCCAGCACTTGGTGAGATGGTATGACGGAATATCCTCAACATTAGGTTGTAGAGAGGCTTGAGTCCCTTGGACCCCCCTACAACATCTTCGCTGCCATATAGAGGTGCAAGCTTCAGCTTGTTCTCACCAAGAGCCGCAGAGTGCATGCGCAGCCCAACTGGAGTGGATACGCCATGAAAGGTCTCAAAGATGATGTTGGCAAAGTCATGGAATGTAGCTATGCAGCGGGTGGTGCCAGACATCCAAGTCATGGTCCTGTATTGATTAGACCCTAACACTACAGTGGCGTAGAACTGCTGCACAAGGTAGATATTGTAGTCTTCACGAAGCTCCATTAGGTTAAATAGTCCCAGCTTCTCACAGATCCACAGAGCATCATTGAAGTAGGGGATGAGCCTCATCTGTTCAACACTCATGAACTTCTGAGGGCATACAGGTGATTTGGTGAGCACACCATACACATTCTTCATGAACACGGCCTGCTCCTTCCTCCAGAAACGAGGGTCATTGCTGGTACGAGGTAGCCCATAAAAATCAGTCTTTCTCAGCTCACGGAACTCCTCTTTTGACATTTTGGCCAAGGAATGAAGATTGTCATATTTGGCCTTCTTGGCACGGTCCTCTCGTTCAGTCCTTTCCTGCTCCCTCCTCAAATAGTCTGCATCACGTGCCTGCTGTCTTCGGTTGGAAGGAGGCACGATAAACTGACCCTAAGCTTTATCATAGCGAGGAGTGCCCCTTTGTGACTTGGCCTTGGTACGACGAGGACGACCAGAACCATCACCTGTGAATAGCAGTGAGAGAGATAGCATGGAGATGAGTATATATGTCCCAGAGATGCAGTACTAGAGCTTTGATGCATTTCTGGTCTGTTTTGATTCATCCAACACCAGAGTCTCCGCACCTCATACCAGAGTCTTCGGCTCAAACCGGAGTCTCTGGACCTGGGTCCGGAATCTCCGGTCGGGAGGATCGGGCATGAGATGGGGAGATGCTGGTGGGGGTGAATCTAGCAGATCGGGCAATGCAGCAAGGCTAAAGTACTAGAGTGCACGCAAACAAGTGATTCTAATGGACAAACCAACACCAATCCTCAAAAACACATCTAGAGATGAACCCTAGGAGGAAAAAGAGGAGGAGAGGTACCAGATCTGTCCATGTGATCGATTCCTCCAGTGGGAATGACCCAATGGAGGAGAAGAGAAGGTTGGCCGATGGCACGACGGATCCCGGGGGCTTCTTGACCTACGGGGAGGAGTTTTGGAAGAGGAGGCGACGGGTTAGGAGGAGGGGGACGGGGTTGAGAATGAAGAATTGCAGTTTCAGTTCACCCCGTTCCCTTCCTATAAGTGGCATAAACCGTTTGGACCGGAGACTCCGGTCTACACCGGAGACTCTGGTGTAGATGCACCGGAGACTCCGGTCCTCCTCGACCAAAAACTCCAGGATATGTGGGGGCATATATGAGAGATAGATAGGTTTAAGACAGGGAATATGCTTGGGTTGAGATATCAAACTGTGAAGAACCAATAAGAGCCATAGAAATTCACAAATATTCAAGAAGGCTCCAAAAAGACTAGAAACAAGCAATTGACAAACACGAGTAAGCACCAACCTCTCTAATGTGAGAGGGCGGTGGCCTAGGCCACCATATTTGAGTATTCTCGGCTTGGCACCACGAAGATATATCTTGGGTCATTACCGAGACTCATCATTTAAGCTCACACATCACAAAATGATATTAAGAGGAATGATTTTGATTGCTTTGGGCATAATGGGGGAGGGATAGTCCAATCAATTAGGACCGCACTCCCCCTATATCCATGCCTACACCTAAACCACATAAGAGTCAAGTCATAGGCGAGTATGCAAGACAATCAAGTGAAGTTCCTTGAATCTACGATATTTAGTTCATTCCTCAAATAGCAAAACCTTGCTTCATCAAGTGGCTTCGTGAATATCTCGGCAAGTTGGTCTTTAGTTGGCACATATGATAGCTCAATATCACCTCGAGCAACATGATCCCTAATGAAGTGATGACGGATCTCAATATGCTTTATCCTTGTGTGATCCACCGGGTTGTAGGCAATCTTGATGGCACTTTCTTTGTCACATAGAAGAGGAACTTTGTCACAATGGACACCGTATTCCTTTAAAGTTTGCCTCGTCCATAGAAATTGAGTGCAAGCACTAGAAGCTTCCACATACTCGGCTTCGGCGGTGGAGAGAGATATACAATTTTGCTTCTTAGAAGACCAACATACCAAGGACCTACCAAGGAATTGGCAACCCCCGGATGTTGATTTTCTATCATCCTTATCGCCAGCCCAATCCGGGTCCGTGCATCCACAAAGAGCAAATGTTGACCCTCGAGGATACCAAAGACCATAATGTGGGGTATGAACCAAATATCAAAAGATTCTCTTGACTGCCATCAAGTGGCTTTCTTTAGGAGCCGCTTGATATCTTGCACACACACCTACACTCAACACAATATCGGGTCTAGATGCACAAAGGTAAAGCAAGGAACCAATCATGGACCAGTATACCTTTTGATCCACATCTTTACCATTTGGATTTTGTTCTAGATGAGTCTTTATAGCCATGGGAGTAGGAGCTCCATTTAAATCTTGCATTTTGAATATCTTGAGCATATCTTGAGTGTACTTGGCTTGGTTGAAGAATGTCCCTCCTCTAACTTGCTTGATCTCAAAACCAAGAAATACTCTCAACTCCCCCATCAAAGACATCCGGAACCTACTAGTCATAAGCTTTGAGAATTCATCATTAAAAGCTTTGTTAGATGAGCCAAAGATAATATCATCAACATATATTTGGCATAAAAAAATCTCCCCATTGACCTTCTTAGTAAAAAGAGTGGGATCGATTTTCCCAACCTCAAATCCACGGTCAAACAACAACTCTCTAAGGTGCTCATACCACGTGCGTGGGGGCTTGCTTGAACCCATAGAGCGCCTTATCAAGTTTGTAGACATGGTTTGGGAAGTTGGGATCCTCAAATCCCGGGGGTTGCTTTACATATACCAACGCATTTAATGGACCATAAAGAAATGCATTTTCTACATCCATTTGTTGCAACTTAAAGTTATGATGTGCCGCATAAGCAAGAAGGATATGGATGGACTCAAGGCGAGCCACGGGTGCATATGTCTCTCCATAGTCAATGCCTTCAATTTGAGAGAACCCTTGTACAACCAATCTAGCCTTGTTGCTTACTATAATTCCATGTTCATCTTGCTTGTTCTTGAATATCCACTTCGTGCTTATAACATTGCGCCAATCCTTTGGCTTCTCAACTAACTTCCATACTTTGTTTCTCTCAAAGTTGTTGAGCTCTTTGTGCATAGCTTCCAACCAATCCGAATCTTCAAGATCTCCCCACACTTTCTTTGGTTCAATCATGGAGATGTGTGCTTGGTGTTCACTGAACCTCTTCAATTGTGCTCTTGTGGAAATGCCTTCCCTTAGGCCACCAACTACATTTTGTAGAGAGTGGTCTCTTAATTCCAACATTCTCTCCTTTCTAGCTTCACGACGAGCGTGGATCTCCTCGTTGTTTCTTGGGGGACCCTCTTCATCATTTTGGTCCTCGTCTTGACCATCAACTTGACCTTGATCATCACGGGAATCATTCTCTTCATTAAGAGGCAAAGATTGACCTTGGTCTTGATCAAGCACTCTTCTGGCATCGATTTGAGCTTGTCTCAAGGCAGTTTGTACAGATCTTCCTTGAACAACTGACTTTGCACCACTTGACATCCTGGAGAATGAATCAAGCTCCTCTTGACTAGAGTTATCACTTTGATCAACATGTTGAGGGTCCACATCTTGTCTTTGGCTTGAGTCATTGTCCTCCTCGATGGATGGAGCTTGTTGATGTTGTGAAGATGAGGGCTCCACTTGAGTAGAGCATAGTTCTTCTCGATCCACCATAAGGGGTTCCTTAACGGGGTGGATATATCCCACACCCATTCTTCCTATGGCATCCTGAGGCATCTCATCATCTGCATCACAAGCATCAACACGCCCCCCTTGGGGACCATCATATTCTTCGAAGGTCACACTACAAGATTCTATGACAGCTCCGGAGAGCTTATCATAGATTCTATAAGTGTGAGATTCGAAACCATAGCCAAAAAAATACCCTCTAATGCTTTAGACTCGAATTTGGACAAACGAACACCTTTTATGAGATAGAAACACTTACAACCGAACACCCAAAAGTAAGATTGTTGGGCTTGTTACCGGTAAGTATTTCATATGGAGCCTTGTTGATTTCTTTGCGGAGGTAGATCCGGTTTGATGCATGACAAGCCGTGGAGATGTCTTCGGCCCAAAAGTTGTATGGAGATTTAAACTCCGCCAACATGGTCCTAGCCATCTCAATACGAGTCTGGTTCTTCCTCTCGGCCACACCATTTTGTTGAGGGGTATATGAAGCGGAATATTGGTGTTTTATCGCCTCATCACTAAGGAAATCATTCAAGGTGTATTTCTTGAACTCGGTGCCGTTGTCACTTCTTATAATCAACAAGGGAAGATTGTATTGTCATTGAACCATGTTGATGAAGTAGATGAAGGTCTTTTGGGTCTCACTCTTTAACTTGAAGAAATATACCCATGAGTATCTTGAAAAGTCATCAACAATCACCAAAAAATATTTCTTCCCACCAAGACTTGCATGAGAAGGAGGACCAAATAGATCCACATGAAGGAGCTCCAAAATCTTGGTGGACTTGATGCGGTTCTTTGGCTTGTGGGGAGCATCATGCATTTTTCCTAGAACACAAGCCTTGCAAACACGATCTTTGGCAAAGGAAACATTTTCTTTTAGTCAAACAATATGGCCCTCCTTGTGGAGACTTTACAAAGTTCTCATATTGACATGGGCTAGTCGGCGATGCCATAACCAACCCACATCGGCCTTTCCAAATAAGCACATCGCAGTTGTAGTGGTTTGCCCCGAAAAGTCCACCACATACAAGTCATGTTCAACGTACCCAACGAAAGCGACCTTGAGAGACTTGCTCCACATGAGGACCACAATATCATCATCAATAAAGATGGCAAAGCCCATCTTTCCAAGAGCACAGACTGAAAGTAAATTGTATCCAAGGGTCTCAACAAGAATGACGTTCACGAGTGTAATGTCGTGAGCAACCACTACCTTTCCGAAACCCATTACCTTAGACTTTGACTTGTCGGCATATGTCACGGTTATTTGATCATCATTTGGCTTTAAGTCCTTGACAATAGACGACTTCCGGTCATATGACTTATGCAACCACTATCAAGCACCCACTTTGACCCTCCGGAAGCATATGTCTACAAAAGATCAAGCTAATTTTTAGGTACCCATTTTACAATGGGTCCTCTTTTGTTAGAAACAAGGGTCTTGGGGACCCAAATAGACCAAGCAATATAACCATCATATGGGCCTACATATTGTGCATACACTTTACCATAATAATCACGCATTAGAACATAGTGAGGGTTAGCACTACCCGCAAATTCATCGTGAGACGTAGTTTTACCACTTGTGGTCTTACTTTCCACAATGACCTTGTTTTTCTCTTGTGCGGGCTTGTCCTTCTTCTTGTTGTTCTTCTTCTTGGTCTTGGAGACAAAACCAATGCCCCCTTTCTCACCACTAGGCCTTTGCTTACTGAAAATATCATCAATGGACTTGTTACCTTGTGGAAATGTGGCCTTGGTTAGCTCCCCCTTCAACCTAGCATTTTCTTCAAGAATAGTTGTACTACTAGATGGAATGAAGTTACTAGTTGAAGGAACATTGGTCAATTGAGTTTGAAGCATTTCATAGGACTTTGTGAGAGACAAAAGTTCACTTTCCAATGCCTTGTGAGCCTTGTCAAGTGAACTAAAGTCATCGCTAAGTTTTTTATGAACCACACCAAACTCAATCTTGTCCTTTGTAGCATTTTTATATTTAGCAATAGCATGATCACGTTCCTTGATGAGTCTATTAACAATTACATCATTGTCCTCATCAAGACCTTCAAGTTTTAGTTCAAGAGACATTCTAGTCTCTTGTTCTTCTAGAGCATTATTTAGGGCTTCTAGTTCAATCATGTGTTCATGCCCAAGTTTACATCTTACATCTAGAAGCTCTTGAGTGTGGGAAAGTTGATCTAATATGTTCCCAAAATGTGTCTTGGCCTCCCCTTGTAAGTTAGTCACAAACTCATCAAAAGCAATCATTTCCCTTTTTACGTCAAGAGATATCTCATCATCAATTTCATCATTAGCTAAGGGGGTGGAGTGAGATGATGAGGATACCTCCGTTCCTCTTGCCATAAGGCAAGTGACGTTCTTGTTGGGAGCATTCTCATTTGGAGAATCGAAGAGTGAGTGTGTTGGATTAGAAGTGGTGGCTAGAGAAGCCACACCACTTGATGTTTCTTCTTCCTCATCTTCATCATCTTCATTATCGGAGGAGAATTCTTCATGAGTGATCAAAACAATTTCGCCCGACTTCTTATTGGTGGGATTCTTCTTGACGAAGGGTTTCTTGTAAGGAGATTTGAGAGTTTTCTTCAACACAAGCTTACTCCCAAGATCTTCTATCTTCTCATAGGGGCAACTCGCCACAAAGTGATAGCGATCACCACAATTGAAGCAAGTTCTCAATCTAGTGGTATTTTCTCTTTTCCCATTTGGGTTGCTTCTTCGTTGAATTTCCATCTTGGACTTGGCAGGGTTCTTCCAAAAGTTCTTTGCATAGAAGGCCATATATTGACTATGAGAAATCTTGACATCATCGGGGTGGTCCATCGAGAGGCCTTCATCACTATCATCTTCATCCCTGTCAACACCCGGATTTTTAATCCCAAATGCCTGTTATGCCATACATCGCAATCCCAGGATTACCATTTTTGCGAGACATAACAGAATTGGATACCACAGTACATCATCCATTACAAACCATACATAAGGTCTTACAAAAATAAGGATCTCATGATCCAGTTCTTAATACAACTCAAGCAGCGGAATTACGTAATAATAACGGTAGCATAGGCGAAGCTCCATCTTCGGGGTCACAGGCAATGCTGACGATGGGAGATGATCCTAGTTGTCGTAACCTTGCTGGGGTCCATCCTCCAGGTACTCCTCTTCATAGTCTGGCCATGGGAATAGCCAGGGACAAAGCCATGAGTACTCTTTAAGTACTCGCAAACTAATACTAACAAGTGAAGGGGTTTTTTGTAGTAGGACACTAAGCTCTAGGGTTGTTTTGCAAAAAGCCAGATTTACATCTACTAAGTTTCAGAAGCAAGAAAAGCTAGCTGAAATTTTATAACACCTAAGTGTATTTCATATCACAACTCTGTTGTGGTCAAGTCAAAGTCTCAATTCATTTCATAAGTCATTTTGGAAACATCTACGGGGGAACAGTATGGCCACTCCAACTGTCCATAACCGAGGACGCGACTATTCGAATAGTATGACACTCTGCAGAGATTGTACACTTTCACCACAACATTCGATACATCCGTCAGGAACAAATCCTGAATTCACCATACTCAGTATGCGGATAATCAATCCTAACCTTTCAATTACACGCCCTAGTATAAGCACCTCTCCTGTGAGTTTGGCCTCCCAACCATGACCAACTGTCATCTTGGGTACTGCGCAGGTGGACAATCTTCACAAGGTAGCCTCGGCTCAGACCTTGGTCGTGAGGGAACCAATACTAAGGTATATAAGCTTCCAGTCAAGCCCTACCCAATTCTCGGGTATTGTGGTTGTACGATAAAATTGGAATGGTATCGCATCCAGACAACCATCAGTTTTATAAAGGGATAAGGCTCATGCCTCAACATTTTCATCACCATAAATCAGCTGGTGTTCGGAAACACATGTCCAAAACATTTCAATAGAATGATCCATCATTCCAAGGTTTTCATAACCATTTTTCCACCAAGTATTCCCATCTAAGTTGATCAAGTTTTATGCTTAGCACTAGCATCTACAAGTGGGGGTAAGTACTAATGAGGGGTGGTAAACTAGTGGAGTTTAACTAAGTTCAATCTCATGCCTTAGGATGACCTAAAGATTATCTAGCTTAGGCCAAATTTTATGCTCTTTATGCAACCTTCAATTATCTTTCTAGTATATATAATTCACTTGAGTAAACTCTAAGTAATAGCTTTGATAAATAAATAAAGTATAAAGCTGGTAAGTAAAACTAGGATTGGTTTATCAAGTTGTTATGATCATATATGCTTAAGGCATATAGTTGGCATGGTAACAAGCAAGTATTTGCTTGCATAGGTATAGTATTTTGCAAGTGTTAGCTTGCACAAGTATCAGTATAAGCTTGCTAAGTTAATAGCTTGCAAGTATTGGCTTGCATAGGTCAACTTGATTAGTAAGGCTTGCTCAATCAACTAGTAGTATTAGGCTTGCCTTGTGCAGAGCAGTGGTTGAAGTTCTCCTCGGCTTCTTCTTCGTAGTATCCTCCTTCTTCCTCGTATCCTTGGTCGGTACTAGCGTCTATAAATAAATACGAGGTACACAATCACCAAACAATACTTAACTAATTTCAATCATCACACCAAAGGGTCCTATAGATGATCTAGCATCATCACTAACATTACAAGATTAAAGCTTGGTTTAATTTCTTTTATTTTTAGAAAAGTAATTTCTACTCATTGAAAAATTACTTAAGATTTAATATTCTCCAAACCAAACATGGGATCATGTTGACACATGTCATCACCATATATTTTAGTCCATGGGAATGTGATTTAAAGTGGTGTCACAATTTAATAAGGTTTAACCTTTTATTTTGCTTAAATAAAGTGACTAGAAATGCCTATGTGGCATTATTTTATTACTTGAACACTATTTTTGTAAGTAAACCCAAATGTTTTTATATATTCTAAAAGGTATGATCAAATGTGATTTTTGAGAGTTGGAATCAACTCAAAAGCTATTATGGTTTAAATTTGAAAAATGTTTGAATGTAGAAAAGCTTCTGCGTTGTTATTTTTACCAAGGTTGATCTATAGATTCAAATGATTTGAATCCAACGGTCTTGGATTAAGAATTTCCAGACCTTTCTAACAAAATTGGTTTCATTCAATTTGGTTCACCGAATCGAGCTGGGTTGATTTTTGAAACTAGGTACAGAACTGTGTTTGAATTTAAATGGAAAAAGTTAAATTCAAACGACTGGGCTACGCGGGAAACGATAATGGGCCGGACCGGTGTCACTCCGCGGCACGGGGCTCAACTGACAGGGGGTTCCACCAGTCAGTGGCTCTTTAAACGCAAAGAGGTACGGGGCAATCTCATCCGCACGATCTAAGTCTAATCGAACGGCTGCTACTCATCGTCCACGTCGGGCGGCGGGAGTAAACCCTAACGGCAGGTGGGGGTCGTCGAGGGCTCACCGGCTCAGGCGAGGTCGGGTGAGGCGGCAACGAAGTCGACGACGGCGAACCTCCTGGTACCGGCAGCTTCTCCTGGGGTGGACGAAATCGACGGCGCCCTTCTTCTCCAGAGGCGGCCTGCTCCGGCCAAATTCCGGCGATGCGCTGCTTGCCTTGCTCCGAGAACGAGGTGGAACGATCAGTGAGGAGAGGGGAGTGATATGGTGTGAAGAGTTTGAGCGGGGGAGGCCTCTATTTATAGTCTCGATGACGAGACCGAACAGAATGGGCAGGCGATAATGGCGACATGGCTACGGGCTGCTAGAGGCATGGCCGGCGGTGGCGATCGATCGGTGGTCTCCTGGCGATGCTCTATGGCTTTAATGCACGTGTAGGGCGGTGGCAAACGGTCTGGAACATGTGATGCTCTACGCGGCAGAGGCGGCGTCTTCGACGGCGAGCGGTGGCTGTGAGGCATGGGGCGGCGAACGAGGATGTCTGGCAGTCTCCTGGGACGGTGGTGATTGCGTATGCACGCGGCAAGGGCGGCGTGCGGTCTGTGGGCGTGTGTCGAGGGTGGCGCTCTGGCGCACGCTCAGCATGGTTGATAGAGTCACGGGCACGGCGTTCCTGGGTGCTCTGGTTGATGTCTTCGAGGCAGGGCTGGTCGAGAGGGGGCAGTGAAGCATGGGTGATCTCTCATACAAGGTTGGCACGGCTAGTTCCTCTCCTAGCTTGCTGTCTACACTAGGGTGGCATGGGTGGCTTCGGCTGTTCACCATTGATGACATTGCCAAGCTTACAGTGGTGCTAGACGTTTACAAATGAACTAGATGATCTACTAAATCCTAGTTGCAACCAGAGAGGGAACAAGTTAGGCTCAAATCACTGCTCCAAATAGTGTTTGGATTTTATTTAATTTGCATCTGCAAAGTGGTTGATGAAATGGCCGCATGAATTCAAGTTTTGAATTTTGAAAAGATTTTTGGTGGGTGTGCTAGGTAGGTGCTGGTGAGTCTGCAGATGCTTGGGTTTTGAAAGTTGAGCTTGTTTGAGTGGTTTTTGAAAAAGTGGGATCTTCCCATATGATAAAGATTCAATTTTAAACTGTCATTTAAACTATGCATTTGAATGCTTCTGGATGATCACAAGGTGGGACTTGATACTTTGTTATAAGTATTATCAAGGGGTACAAAGATCCAAACAAGTTTCTGTTAAGTTTTGAAAGTTAGAGACAGCCAAAGTAGGCATGGGAGTTAAATTGGCCAAAATGACCATTCCCTTATTTTGTTTGTTTTGATTTATTTGTCTTTGGGAAAAGTGTGGGAATTGTTTAGATGATGTTTATTTCACCTAAGAATCATCTTACAAGCAAAGAAACACATAAACAAGGCAATTCAAAAGAATCCAAATTGGAATGCATACACACATGCATGCTTTCATTTTTTTATTTAGAAAAGTTTTTGTTAACCCTAATTTTGAAGATTAGAGTTTGATGATCCAAGTTTAGTATTTTTGGGATGTTACACCATGTTCCACAACTTTGGACTTCAAAGCAACGTTGACAACATTACTCATACCAAGGGCACGAGCATAGGCATCTTTGGCATTCTTGGCGGCAACCTTGAACGAGGCCATCTCTTGCATAACTTCATTGGAGGTCATGAGACGGTAGTTCTGTATTCATTGTAGGCTCTTCAAGTCAGTGGGCTCAAATGGCATGAGTGCACTCACATATTTCCTTTTTATCCAAGCATCATCCACATGTGATGCACCCACATTTCTAAAAGCGGTGGCGATGGTCTTAAGCCTACGGTACATGTCTTCATGATTTTCACCTTCCTTCATGTAGAAGCCTTCGACTTCATTGATTAGTGCATCATACCGGTTCATGCTCTCATTCCCAACAAACAACACAGTGAGAGCATCCCAAGCTTCCTTGGCGGTGCTGAGGTGCTCAATGTGTGGGTAATCCTTTGTACCCAATCCTTGTTGAATCATGTGCAAAGCGGTGACATTGAGTTGACTATTGACAACTTCTCTTCTTGTCAAGTTGTTTGGATCCCCAATATAGAGTCCTTGTTCGATGATGTTCCAAAGTTCAATGCAACAGCTGCGCACATGAGTTTTCATTAAAGATTGCCATTGAGCAAAAGTAGTAGATGCTTCAAGCTTAGGTGGGTCACCTCTATTGTTTACATGAGGGTGAGGGATTGGAGGGTCAGGAGAGTACCATGAGTCACGATGCTCACCTTTCCCACCCTCATTTTGTGTGGAGGAGTTAATGTTGTCTTGTTTACCCCCCACTGCCATACCTTCGGGTGATACCGAAGCATTACCCTTACGTACCACAGATGGAGGATCCTCTTGAGGAGAAGGGGATGATGAGCCATCTTTATCTTTAACAAGTTGCTCAAGTAACTTGTGAAATTGTTTGATCTTGTTGCCTAAGGTAGATCTCAATCTTGTTTCCAAGTTATTGAGATCATCCATGGTCACCGAGTGGATAGACTCACCATCACCTTCCCCTAATTTGCTACCCATATACTCTTAGGCGGTAAAGCCCGAATAAAGAGCCGAGGCTCTGATACCAATTGAAAGGATCATATGGGCACCTAGGGGGGGTGAATAGGTGCTACTTCAAAAAATTTCTTTTTCAATTTAGGGTTTGACAAGAAAGGTAAATTCTCTAGATTATGCAACTAAGGTGAATTTACCTATATGTCAAACAAGCAACAACTAGCAAAACACTAAGCAAGAGCAAGTAAGTGAAGTGCGGTAAAGGATAGAAGTAACCAAAGTGATGGACGCGGATACACAAGTATTTGTTTCACGTAGTTCCTTCCTTTTGAACGGAAGTACGTCTACATTTGGAGAGGGGATGGTTTCAAACCACCAACGCCACGAGAGGCCTCCCTTGTTCTCCGATGAATCTCACACAACGGGATCGATCCACCTTCCACTATATCGGCAACCTTCAAGGTGGAAGCCGACACCTTGTGGCATCCCGCAAAACCACTACTAGAAAATCGCGTTGAATTTGTGCATTGCATCGTCATCATCATGCATGGTTTGTCAAAACTATTTTCGTAAGGCCCGTTTTGGTTTCTAAAACGCCCCAACTTTTATTTAAACGCCAAACCCCGGGCTTGTCCGGATTATTTATTTGTCTAGCATCGGTTTGCAAAAAGTTCCGTTTATAAGTAATAAAATATTAATTTATTTTTAGTAGGGGCAGTCGAACGGGCCAACCCGACCCGAACGACCACCCCCGTATACAACAATCGGTCCATTCAAACCAGCCCACCTAAATCCTTTTTCTCACCTAAAACTCTACCCACCCCAGCCTCCACCTCACTCCCACCAATCTAGAATCGCCACGTCATCCTGCCCTTTTCCCTACCCAATCTAACCACGCCACCTCACCCCTCCTCTCTCTCCCCCCTCTCTCCACCTGCCACGCACACAACACATCATACCTTGCGCCAAGACGTGAGCTTTTCCCTCCCGGCCCCACTCCCTTCCCCCGCTCACTGACAGGACCCTCCACGCGCCCTCCACGCGCAGGCCTGTGAGCCAACGCTTGGCCTGCCATTGCCACGCCGCAGCCCGCCCTCTCACCGCGTGGCCCCACTCCCCAACACCGCACACCGCGCTGCAAAGACTGCCACCTACCCGCGTGGCGGCGGCACATTCACCATCCCCCACCTCTCGCTCGCCTCTCCCCACGCAGCCCCGCCGGCAGCCCTCCTCCGCCACCGTCGCCGCCCCTCGCCGCCCTGCTACACCGCGGCCTCGTCGTCTTGCGCCTCTCAGCCGGCGCCCGCCATCCCGCACCAGCGCAGCCTCCTCTCCTCCAGACCTCCCGCCGCCCTCCCTCCCTCCTGCCCGCTCGCCAGATGCCATCGCCGCGCGCGTCCTCCACCACGGCCGCCTCGCCCCCTAACCGCCTCACCAAGCCCCCGCCGCCCCGCCCGTGTGTCCGCGCCTCCGCCTCCGGCGCGCCTCGCGCCGCACCTTCCGACCCGAGCCGCGCGCCGCCAGCCCTCCGCGCTCTGCCTCCCGTGCTTTCGCCGGAGTCACCCGCCTCTCCTCCGCCCGGTCTGGCCCCGCCCGCCCTGACCCGTCGCTCGCCGTCCTCGCCGTCGCCTACCTGCGCCAGCTGCCTCACCTGTCTCCCGACCCGGCCCGTGTCCGCCGCACGCCTCGCTCTCCACCTCGCTGTCTCGGTGGCGCCACCGTCACGCCGCTCCGTCCGCCTCCGACCCACCGCCGGCCCGAGCCCGCCTCCTCGTCCCAGTACCGGCGGCAAGCCCGAGCGCGTGGCACCCGAAGGTTCTGCCATCTTGGGTGTTCGGTACATGCGGGACTCGTGTGCCCTGCACCCTCTCGGCTAGACAAGAACTTCACCCCCGGACCCCGAGGACCCTGGCGCCGTTCCCGAGATCGCCACCGGTTCGACATGCACCCCAACACGGATACACCAAGTTACCCATCGAAGACACCAAGACCGTCGACAGGGAACCGAAGGGCGTCAAGCACTGCATCCCGGACGCCAAGAACCGTTCCCGGAGTCCGGTTGTCGAGCCGCACCCGTGGAACCCCGAACCTGCCCAAGATCTGCGCTACGGAACGACAAGACCGACGACCCGACAAGATCCCCGTGACGACAAGAACGGCACCGACCAAAACGAACCCGATGCGTCCCGGCACCGAACCAAGTCCTGCTTCCCGGATTGCCGAGGTCACCGACACAGGACAACAAGACCTACCCCCGACCCGAGACCTTAACCCCGGAGCCGAGAACGGAACCGTCGAACCCTGGACCCTGGACCCTGTCGAATCCCGAACCCCGGAACCCCAAGATCGTCGAGCCCCCTCTAATGTGTGAACCCTTTTCCTCGAACCCGATTTCATAACATAATACAACTTGTCGCATATTTAATTGTCATTCTCGAATGCATATCTGTGGTTTGGGGGCCTTATACCAATTCACCTAATAATTAAATATGGGGCCCATATGCGGGCAAATCCAGTCTCATATCAGCCTCATTTAAACTTGTGTAGCAAACCGGTGCTATCTTTTGTCTTGATAAACAACATTTAAATTGCGGGTTAGCTAAACAACTTGAACCATTTAACTAATTGTCGGGACCCCGGTGCCACTTAACATGACCTAATTGCATCGCACCTTTGCCATGTCATCCATCATACATGCATCATGCCCGATCTTCCGCCTCTGTCTTAAATATTGCATCCGGTGTTCCTTCTAGTGTTTTGCTTCTTCGCGGATAAGGCCGTTGAGTTGATGTGAGCTCCGCCCCGATCTTCGGTCGAACCTTCGACAATGTTTTCAGGCGAGCATCTCCCCCTTTCTACCTATCTTACTTTTATAGTCTTTATTCCCTCCTGTTGATCTATTGCTATCTGTGTTGCGATGCTTTAGTTTCCGTACCTGTGATATACCTTGCAGCCCTATATTGCCTTGGACACACCCTATTACCTGTTGTTTGGTAGATAGTAGGACTTGCGCGTCGTAGTTGCTTGCTCAAGTGCTGACGTGTGTCGTTATATGCCACAGTTGCTGATGTATTGCCGCATGTTGATGATGGAGATGATTCTAGTTTTACTTATCGTCACTTTAATTTCTGTTTAACAACTAAAATTGAATAAGCAGAGGCATCGGTGGGTGATAGAAAATATTTGGTTTCGAGCCCACTTGTGTCCCGTAAGACCCCGAGTACTTGATACTGTTCCTTGATTTATCGCGCTATCCACATCCGGAGGTATATGGGACCCCGAGGCGAGCTTGATTCCGTCTTATTTCTTGGGGCCACAAACTAGTTTGAGGTTTTATTTACGATCTGTACTTATGCTACTTTACTTTGTATTTAAATTGTGCGAGTCGCACTGTCTTTATTTAGGATGGCGGAGTGATTACTGATCGACACCCGAGTTTTCGGGTTCCCGCTTCTGACCATTGGCGCTAACCTTGAGTCCGTCTCGAGCTTGCTTACTTCGTTCGGGATCTACTCAAAGGGTGGCCCCTGAAATATTTGAATCTCGTGATTGTTCAGTCGTGAAAGCCTCGTTGGGTTTTGTTTTGGTTTTTCCGAGGTTGATCGAGCGTGTGTTGCTATTGGTGCACCCCGGCCGGGTAAAACTTTCTGAAAGCCGTGTCCGCGGATATGGACGACTTGGAGCACAGTATCTCGATCATAGACAAGCATAACTAAAGTTTACTGCTATAAATTTGACTTATAATGACTAGTAATCAGCTTCACTATAATGGAATGGCTAATAATACTGCCCACAATTGCTTGTTTGGATTGTCGCTTGCGACCATTGTACCTGACTAGTAAGTATGGCAACTACAACGGAATGGCTGAATAAAAGTACCAACCTCTGCTGGGTTTTGGGTTTATCTCATGCTATCTGTATCTGATTAGTAACTGATGCAACTATAACGGAATGGTTAACTAAAAGTGCCCACTGCTTATTTTATCAGGACGATTATCTAAACCTGACTAGTAAAGGGCCACAACTATAACTGTATAAGTAAAACTGCCAACTGTGTGAGTTCCTCGGTTGACTTCCTCGTTTGGTCTCGAGGGGGAAACACCAGGATGGGTTTGTTTGGTGCTAGCTTCAGGTTGGATCCGGATAGGTCCTTCTCACCCCTCTCTGATAACCGCCGGTCGTATCGAGTCTCTATAGGTTGTTTAGTGCATGCTGCCGCTGCCGCTCAGTCCACCATACCTATGTAGGCGAGGACCGCCGAATTCTAGCCTCGCCGTGTACTGGCCTCAGTACTGACGCTCCTCTTTTTCCTTTGCCCTTTGTCGGCACCCCTTTTTGTTTAAGCAGGTTTTGAGATCGACGTCGTTAGCAGGGTTACCCTTCCGGCTTGGCCTGGGCAGGGTTATGGACGCCATTGGTTATTCTTCAGGGCTCTTAGCCCCATTTGCATCTTGTCCGTAGCTGGACGCTCTATCGTTTCAAGGTGATTTGAATCTTTGTACATTATATCTGTATTCTTGACTCATTGAGTCGCTGTTATATATATATCTGCATGGGTCCCATCGAGGACTGTTGTGTAATGTTATTACTTCGTTTTCCACCCGCACGAAAGTGCCTGGTGGGCACCTTTGAATCGTTTCTATGCGGGTTTGGCGAATTTTGCTCAAACTTGCATAGGTCCGATCTCGAGGGTGCTCTGAGTGGTATCAGAGCTCAGCAGTTGCGATACCCCACAAGTCCAGCCTGTAGGATAACCTAGCTAACGGCCGAAGTAGAGTGTCAAACTATTTTTGAAAATCGGTTGGATAGTTCTGATTAGGTCTGATTTTACTCCTTACCCCTCTGCTATTCCCCCTCTTACCTCTGCGTGTTTTAAATCCGCTCTCGTCCCTTTCTTCGAGTCCAGGAATTCTCGTGGTTGGGTTTTCCGTCGCACCTTTAGGGTTTCGCTTCCTCCTTTGATAACGGTGTTCTACCATCCGGTGTTCAAGCTGCCGAAGGAATCCGTCTGCTGCGGTATCATTCTTTGTTCCTTGTTTGTGCCTCCCGGTGTTTTCCGACGACGGCATCTCGCGGATCCGGCGTAGTCGCATCACCCTTTTTCGAACCTCGCTTGTCGAGATCTTGATCGATTCCGAGAGTTGGTTGCATAATCCGCCTATTCGTGTGCAGAGTAATGGTTTGGGTGCGCGATGGACTGATCACCATCCGACTACTCTTATCATTCGCTCTTGTACATCGAATCGGTGGGTCCAGCAGTTTTACTCCGTCCCTCGGAGATAGAGGTGGATTTATTTGTTGATACCTCTACCTTCGACCTTTTGTCTCCGGAGTGTTCTCTCGACGATCACGGACAACAACCTCTTGTTAGTGGTGTCGCGAGGACCTACACGAAGCGAGAAGACGCGGACCACCGACCTTCCTTCCGGTACCATGAGGCGGATCTCGAGGGCGAGATCCATTGTTAGTGGTGTCGAATTGTGGCATCCCGCAAAACCACTACTAGAAAATCGCGTTGAATTTGTGCATTGCATCGTCATCATCATGCATGGTTTGTCAAAACTATTTTCGTAAGGCCCGTTTTGGTTTCTAAAACGCCCCAACTTTTATTTAAACGCCAAACCCCGGGCTTGTCCGGATTATTTATTTGTCTAGCATCGATTTGCAAAAAGTTCCGTTTATAAGTAATAAAATATTAATTTATTTTTAGTAGGGGCAGTCGAACGGGCCAACCCGACCCGAACGACCACCCCCGTATACAACAATCGGTCCATTAAAACCAGCCCACCTAAATCCTTTTTCTCACCTAAAACTCTACCCACCCCAGCCTCCACCTCACTCCCACAAATCTAGAATCGCCACGTCACCCTGCCCTTTTCCCTACCCAATCTAACCACGCCACCTCACCCCTCCTCTCTCTCCCCCCTCTCTCCACCTGCCACGCACACAACACATCATACACGCCAAGACGCAGTGATTTTCCTCCCGCGGCCCCTCCCTTCCCCTGCCTGACACAGGCCCCTCCACGCCCACCTTGCAGCCCCCACGCTGCCCAGCCTGGCCACGAGCCGCCCCTCTCCTCACAGCGTGGCCCCACTCCCCAACACCGCACACCGCGCGCGCTGCAGCACCCGGCCCCACCTACCCGCGTGGCCGGCCCTGTTCACCATCCCCCACCTCTCGCTCGCCTCTCCCCACGCAGCCCATGCGGCCCTCCTCCGCCACCGCCGCCTCGCCCGCCCTGCTACGCGCCTCGTCGGTGCAAGCGCCTCTCGCCCGAGCCGGCCCGCCATCCCAGCTCCGCGCAGCCTCGCCTCTCCCTCCAGACCTCCCGCGCCGGCATCCCCTCCCTCATTGCCCGCTCATCGCCAGTGCCCGCGCCTCCTCCACCACCGCCCCCCTAGCCGCCTCTGCAAGCCCTAAGCGCCGCCTCCGCCCCGTCGCCGCCTCCGCCTCCGCCCGCGCCGCCGCCCGCACCCTTCCGACCCCAGCCGCCGCCCGAGTCCTCGCGCCGCCTGCCTCCCGTGCTCGCCGGAGTCACCCGCCTCTCCTCCGGTCTGGCCGCCAGCCGTCGCTCCTCGCCGCCCTCGCCGCCGCCTGCCAGCCTGTTGTCTCACCGACCCGGCCAGCGTGTCCGCCACGCCACGCCTCACAGCTCTCCACCTCATTGTCTCCGGTGGGCGCCGCCGTCGCCCGCTCGCCCGTCGCCTCCGACCCGTCCTCGGCCCGAGCCCGGCCTCCTCGTCCCCGAGTACCAGCAGCGGCAAGCCCCGAGCCGCGTGGCACCCGCGAAGGTTCTGCCATCTTGGGTGTTCGGTACATGCGGGACTCGTGTGCCCTGCACCCTCTCGGCTAGACAAGCACTTCACCCCCGGACCCCGAGGACCCTGGCGCCGTTCCCGAGATCGCCACCGGTTCGACATGCACCCCAACACGGATACACCAAGTTACCCATCGAAGACACCAAGACCGTCGACAGGGAACCGAAGGGCGTCAAGCACTGCATCCCGGACGCCAAGAACCGTTCCCGGAGTCCGGTTGTCGAGCCGCACCCGTGGAACCCCGAACCTGCCCAAGATCTGCGCTACGGAACGACAAGACCGACGACCCGACAAGATCCCCGTGACGACAAGAACGGCACCGACCAAAACGAACCCGATGCGTCCCGGCACCAAACCAAGTCCTGCTTCCCGGATAGCCGAGGTCACCGACACAGGACAACAAGACCTACCCCCGACCCGAGACCCTAACCCCGGAGCCGAGAACGGAACCGTCGAACCCTGGACCCTGGACCCTGTCGAACCCCGAACCCCGGAACCCCAAGATCATCGAGCCCCCTCTAATGTGTGAACCCTTTTCCTCGAACCCGATTTCATAACATAATACAACTTGTCGCATATTTAATTGTCATTCTCGAATGCATATCTGTGGTTTGGGGGCCTTATACCAATTCACCTAATAATTAAATATGGGGCCCATATGCGGGCAAATCCAGTCTCATATCGGCCTCATTTAAACTTGTGTAGCGAACCGGTGCTATCTTTTGTCTTGATAAACAACATTTAAATTGCGGGTTAGCTAAACAACTTGGACCATTTAACTAATTGTCGGGACCCCGGTTCCACTTAACATGACCTAATTGCATCGCACCTTTGCCATGTCATCCATCATACATGCATCATGCCCGATCTTCCGCCTCTGTCTTAAATATTGCATCCGGTGTTCCTTCTAGTGTTTTGCTTCTTCGCGGATAAGGCCGTTGAGTTGATGTGAGCTCCGCCCCGATCTTCGGTCGAACCTTCGACAATGTTTTCAGGCGAGCATCTCCCCCTTTCTACCTATCTTACTTTTATAGTCTTTATTCCCTCCTGTTGATCTATTGCTATCTGTGTTGCGATGCTTTAGTTTCCGTACCTGTGATATACCTTGCAGCCCTATATTGCCTTGGACACACCCTATTACCTGTTGTTTGGTAGATAGTAGGACTTGCGCGTCGTAGTTGCTTGCTCAAGTGCTGACGTGTGTCGTTATATGCCACGGTTGCTGATGTATTGCCGCATGTTGATGATGGAGATGATTCTAGTTTTACTTATCGTCACTTTAATTTCTGTTTAACAACTAAAATTGAATAAGCAGAGGCATCGGTGGGTGATAGAAAATATTTGGTTTCCGAACGCCCACTTGTGTCCCGTAAGACCCCGAGTACTTGATACCTGTTCCTTGATTTATCGCGCTATCCACATCCGGGAGGTATATGGGACCCCCAGCGAGCTTGATTCCGTCTTATTTCTTGGGGCCACAAACTAGTTTGAGGTTTTATTTACGATCCTGTACTTATGCCATGCTACTTTCTGTATTTAAATTGTGCGGTCTTGCGCTGTCTTGTTAGGATGGCGGAGTGATTACGTGGTATCGACACCCCGAGTTTCGGGTTCCCGATCGCTTCTGACCATTGGCGCTAACCTTGAGTCCGTCTCGAAGCTTGCTTACCGTTGCGGGATCTACTCAAAGGGTGGCCTGAAATATTTCGAATCTGTGATTGTTCATCGTGAAAGCCTCGTTGGGTTTTGTTTTGGTTTTTCCGAGGTTGATCGGCGTGTGTTGCTATTGGTGCACCCGGGGTAAAACTTTCTGAAAGCCGTGTCCGCGGATATGGACGACTTGGAGCACAGTATCTCGATCATAGACAAGCATAACTAAAGTTTACTGCTATAAATTTGACTTATAATGACTAGTAATCAGCTTCACTATAATGGAATGGCTAATAATACTGCCCACAATTGCTTGTTTGGATTGTCGCTTGCGACCATTGTACCTGACTAGTAAGTATGGCAACTACAACGGAATGGCTGAATAAAAGTACCAACCTCTGCTGGGTTTTGGGTTTATCTCATGCTATCATGTCGATTAGTGGCGATGCAACTATAACGGAATGGTTAACTAAAAGTGCCTTGCTTATTTTATCGTGACGATTATCTAAACTGACTAGTAAAGGGCCACAACTATAATCAGATAAGTAAAACTGCCAACTGTGAGTTCCTCGGTTGACTTCCTCGTTTGGTCTCGAGGAAACACCAGATGGGTTTGTTTGGTGCTAGCCAGGTTGGATCCGGATAGGTCCTTCTCACCCCTCTCGATAACCGCCGGTCGTGTCGAGTCTCTATAGGTTGTTTAGTGCATCTTTGCCGCCGCTCGATCCACCATACCTATGTAGGCGAGGACCGCAATTCTAGCCTCGCCATGTCTTGGCCTCGATCGACGCTCCTCTTTTTCCTTTGCCCTTTGTCGGCACCCCTTTTGTTTAAGCAGGTTTTGAGATCGACGTCGTTAGCAGGGTTACCCTTCCGGCTTGGCCTGGGCAGGGTTTTGGACGCCATTGGTTATTCTTCAGGGCTCTTAGCCCCATTTGCTTCTTGTCCGTAGCTGGACGCACTATCGTTTTCAAGGTGATTTGGATCTTTGTATATTATATCTGTATTCTTGACTCATTGGGTCGCTGTATATATATATCTGTTATGTGGGTCCCATCGAGGACTGTTGTGTAATGTTATTACTTCGTTTTCCACCCGCACGAAAGTGCCTGGTGGGCACCTTTGAATCGTTTCTATGCGGGTTTGGCGAATTTTGCTCAAACTTGCATAGGTCCGATTCTGAGGGTGCTACACACCTTTACAACAAGTTTGGGGCACACATCCACAACTTAATTGGAGGCTCCCAAATACAAGCAAGATGTCAAAACAATCAAAGACAAGCTCGTAAGAACCAAATCAAAGTTAGGATTTCCAAAGAAACACTAGATCTTGGGGGCCCTCAAGTGAACGAGGGGAAAATGAATATCTCTCTTGGTGAAGCTATAGATCAAGGCCTCCTCCTTCGATTCTCCAAAGATCAATGACTTTGGATGGTTGGATGAAGAGATCTTGTAGATTTGGTGGCTCTAATGGAGTTTGTGTTCTTTAGTAGATCGAGCACCTGGAGGAAGGGGATAAGGGTCCCTATTTATAAGCAGCCCCTCCACGAACCGTTTTCTGACCGTTGGAGAAAATCCAGACCGGAGACTCTGGTCTCTATACCAGAGACTCCGGTCTACACCGGAGATTCCGGCCTATCTATGGTCTAGCCTCCGGACCACCCTTCTGAATGACCAGGGCCAGACATGACCCAACTGGGCCGGAGACTCCGGTCCTCCAGCACCGGAGACTTCGGTCTAAGCCAAGACCGGAGATTCCGGTCTAGGCAGACCGGTGACCCCGGTCTGGAATTTCCATAACTATGTCATTCTTGCAGGAGTCTTTCCAAAGTGTGACGGTACTTTTCACTTATCAATAATACCAACCTGTTGACAGTGACAAACTGTAAAATGATCTACTTGTTGTTAACAAACACCAAAAGTGATTATGACAATAAATGTCCTTTCAAACAGCAACAACAACAAGAGCAGCAGCAATAACAGCAATAGCAACAACAACATCAACAACAACAACAACAACATCAACAACAACAACAAAATTTTGAACAATTAACCGGGGTTCTAGACAAAATTTATGTCTTTAGTTGTGTTTCTTCCTTCTCATCTAAATAGCTATTGAGTACATCGCTTGTGAATATTATTAACTAGCGTCCCAATTCTTATACTTTAGTGCCCTTTAATATGATCATTAGAAGTCCTAGATGCATCTAAGGGATATAGCAGGATATTCCCTTTAATAATACCAATATAAAGAAAACAATCAACATAAAAGAAACAAGGTTCGACAAAGTTTAGCGTGAATATGTAAGCACAAAAATGACTTCACACTCTCCCAAGCCTCTCACACCTTATATGACCCTCGATTTTGTACAGAAGTTTAGTGGTGAATAAACCTAGCTATATACAAAATCTTAGTGCTTTCTTGCATCTTGCTTTGTATTTATCGAGTTGGGTCATATGTCATACACTCGTTGATATATATAGGTTTCACTTGACATCTTTCATAGCAAAGGTAGGCCTTCTTTCCCTAATAAAATTCATTGTGGAACATCTCATGAGCTAAGATTCAGAATTGTTCATACTATGCAAACACTGTGGCAAATGACATATGCATGGTTAACCATAAACCGTGGCCTCCTACCAAGCACCACCTTGAAATAGAGTAGGTAACTAGGAGAGAAAATAAAGAAACAGTGGCATATTATTGTTACATTTCAACATACACATACATCAATTCTTATTCTATCTATTGCTATTTTGATAAAGAAAATGGCCAGTGGTATTGTTGTTCTACACACTACCCATGTATCCTTCGGTCTGATGATGGATGTGTGCATCAAATGATTCAGATAGGTACAATATCTTTGTCAATAATCATAAATGAATGTATGATACATTCGAGGCCACCATCATAGTTGACATGCATATTTGTCATAGTCAGCTTCTTGAAAGTAATCCCTTCCAATTTGTCATGTTCACAATAATCATGTGATGTCGATTAGGTGCAAGTAATCTATTGAAATTGTGCATAAGATGTGATAGTGTAGTAACAAGTTGTATCAGAGTATAATCTAAGAATTAAACTTTTTTGAAGGTTGGCGGAGCATTAGATGACACAAAATCAGAAAATATTGTATTGGGTGGATAATTCGGTGGTTGAGGAAATTTTAAGTACAAGTGAATGCCTAGTTGGAGTATTCTTCTATATGCATTTAAAGCAGAATACAACAAAAAAAGATAGCTATGATAGAAGTTCTCATAGAAAAAGCAAACACATAAGTCTGTTAATTTTGTGGACCCTTTTTACGAGTAGACCATGGGTTATTTTCGTAACTATATATGAACCTATCATAAGAGGTACATCATTATAAATATATCATGAGCATACCTATTTGTACACCATCATACATATACCGCAATAGATCTCACATACATAGAGCAATGAATATGTTTGCAACACAGTTGGGAGTGTCACTTGTTCTAATGGGACATGGATTAATACGTCACTAGAGTTATGTCAGAGAGAAATAACAAAGAAAAGCAACAGTGACGACCACACGAAAAAATTGTGTAGTGACATGAAGACACCAGTAAAATTAATCAACACCAGTAAAATCATAAGAAAGTGCAACGAACTTGTTTATGTATTTGTATATATAGTAATAAAATAAGGAAAGTATTATTATATCATTGAGTTGTACATATGCACGAAGAGATAAAAGTATTTGGTTAGGCCAAGAGATACGTGGCAATTTTTGAATAGCCATTTTACATGTATCATGTCACTCGCAAGACCACCTGGTGAACTTCTATATGTGTGTTTTGTACGTGATCTTGAATTGATACGAATTATTGACGTTTGAGTCACAATTAAGTCTGTGTGTTCCTTATACGTTATATTAGACCACTACATGTCATTAAATTTTTGATCGTGAGTTTGATTTTGTGATGTTTGCACCATGTCGACTGGCAGGTCGTGCATGTGTGCATACCTGATTTGTACACTAAACTACTCCATATTATTCATAGGCTGTAAGATCTTTTTCGTAAGTTGCTATGAGGGGGTCCACTGTATCAATAATGGATGGTTAATATAGGCATAATTTGTGAAAGGATCCATCAATCATGACTTATAGGTACAACTATCAAGAGTTATGTCTGTCGGATCTATATAGATTACAGTTATGATGATACATCGACATTGATTTTTTAATATACAATTATAAAATACTATAGCGACTGATATATTGTATGTTTACATACAAATGATCTACTCGATATGACCTATTTCATGTTGGTTATGACTAATTAATCTTTTAAGTACTTTTCCCTAGAAAGAAATACTGCATGTAGTATATGTCAGCTCAAAAAGGTGAAGAACATCAAAGACCTTGTTTACCCAGCGTGCGTGCGGCAGACACAGGGCTAGTTCGATGAAATACATGAGCATGAACATTGTGTTTGGTACAATTTGTGAAGAGAATGGGAGTTTAAAGGAGAGAGTTGTACATAGATCAGAGACGTATGATGCGTTGTTTTAGTCTCAAAACCTCCGTCTGTTATATGATACTACGAATTATGCATGGAAATTCGAGAAGTATGTTTCTTTGTTCGGTTAGGGGAGAATTGACGAGGGATTAGCTAATGGATGAGAACATAAGTACTGAAAAGATGGATTTATATTTCACAACTCTATTATGCTCGTTCCCTCGGTATTTCCATCCAACAAAACAAGCTGGAAGGGATGGTGCTTCAGAAGAACCGTACTACATGGCGAAATAAATGACAGATCTGATTGGTGTGCACATAATCATCAAGGAGCAACTTCTCCCGGTTCGAGATGTGCAGGGAACAACATCGGGAGACCACTGTTGATGAAAAATCTTGTTGGGAAAACACTCTCAATTTTAATGAGATGGTCGCATACACTTATTGCAAGGCGGGTCCATGAAAAACCATCGCATGTTTGAGCGATATACTATTAAGCACTGACTCTGACAGGTGTTGGAATTATACTAGAGCAAGATCCCCCCTACATTAGAGAGACGATAAGTAAAACTGATCAACAACTTCGATCGACTCTCAAAATCTCATCACATGCATGGATGGGTCTCTCGTCTCCTCGATCTTCAAGCGCTCGAGCCGGTTCTTTTGAATGATCCTAGCCCCAACAGCGCCTCCTTGACTACGGCGATGTCGCGCAGCACGACCTTGTGGTAGAACACAGCCAAGGCGGCGCCGATGAAGGGCCCGACCCAGAAAATCCACTGCAGATCAGCAAAACACGCACCGGATCTTAATCCCGATCGTAGCAATGCCTACGTAATGTGTCTATGTTTTATTATCGTAATGGTGCATGGATCTCACGTGCTGTTCCCAGGTTTTGGGATGGTTGTACAGGACGGCGGCGCCCAGGCTCCTCGCCGGGTTGATGCCCGTGCCGGTGATCGGTATGGTCGCCAGGTGCACCACGAACACCGCCAATCCGATCGGCAGCGCCGCCACCAGCTGCGAGAACGAATTAGTCGTATGCAGGTCAGACTCAGAGATAATGTCGCCGTGATCAGGAAAAGGTCGCGCGAGATCGATCATATCCATGGCGGACGTACCGGGACGAAGGCGTCGCGCGCGGTGCGCTTGGGGTCGGTGGCGGAGAAGACGGTGTAGACGAGCACGAAGGTGCCGAAGGTCTCGGCGCCGAGGGCCGCGCCGAGCGAGTAGCCCTCGGACACCGCGTTGGCGCCGCCGCCGAGAGAGTCGAAAGGGTGCTTCATGATCCCCTTCACGATGCCCACGCCGCAGATGGCGCCGAGGCACTGCGCCACCACGTACAGCGCCGCGCGCGCCAGCGACACCTTCCCGGCCAAGAACAGCGCGAACGACACCGCCGGGTTGATGTGGCCGCCGGAAACACCGCTCGTGGAGTAGACTAGCACGGAGACGGTGGCGCCGAAGGACCAGGCGACGCCGAGGTACCCGACGCCGGTGCACCTCTCGTCGGCGCCAGAGGACTGGAACTTGTACCCGATGACGGTGGAGATGCTGACGTAGACGAGGATGAGCGAGGCCGTGAACTCGCCGATGAGGGCGCGGTACAGTGACCACTCGGCCAGCTCGTTCGTGTCCAGCGGCTCGACTGTCGGCGGGTCCCAGTACGGCACCCTCTGGGCGATAATATCCGTCACCTCTTCGTCGTCCACGGTGGCCACCCCGTCCTTGGTCGACATGGCTCGCGGTTGATCCTCCTCTACGGGCTACAGCTACAGTACAGAGGGCTTTTGTTCTGTTCCTGCGAATGGTGCAATTCCAAGAACATCACGCCAAGAGAAGATGCTCTTAAATAGGGATCGAGGTGGAGTGCTTGGAGAGGAAGGTGAGAGAGACGCATGCTTAGACACCTGGAGCAGGTTCTCTCCTTGGAATACAGTCGCATGCTGGACCCAGAGCTTCTAGTGCACAAATTCCAGTTGACAATTCTATCAATTCGAATATATTTTTCGAGAATTTGGATTTTCAATAATTGCATACCTACCTTTTTTCTTCTTCCAGAGTGACTACTCTCCGTCGACATAGAACAATCTCAACCAACATTCACTAGAGGAACGCCCAAGGCGCCGCCGGCCATATGCTACGCCAACGGCCTTTTATCGGGCTATCGGCGTAGCGTCGGGAGTCGGACGGGCCAGTGAACATGCCGTCGGTCCAAAATAGCCATCGGCGTAGGCAAAAAATAGATGTCGGCGTAGTAGATAGGCCGTGACGGCGATGCGATGGAGTCAATGCCACACCGATGGCAAAGCCATCGGTCTAGGTTTCACACCTACGCTGACGGCAAAGCCATCGGCATGGCTATTTTCCCTTTTTTATCATTTAATACTAGAAAAATCATAACTAAATCATTCTAATTTAGAAAAATACATATAATATATCAAAATTTGCAGAAAAACAAGATATATCTAACTAAACCCAAATATTACATATTTTTATTGAACAAAATATAAAAACATTACATATAATTTTGTATAACACATTTTTCTATTTTCCGAGTGCCAAAAACGGGGCATTTTGTGAAGCAACCACCAAAATACTCATTCAAAGTGCTTACACCCCATTTTCAAAAAATACTAGACCACCTTAAATGGACAATGACCCAACTGGGATATCTCAAACCTTTCTCTCCACCCCTGGTGAAAAAGACAAATGTCTGCCGAATCGATAGGAAATGGGTCCGGTTTGAACTACAGGTACATAATCTAATGCTCATGATTTTTTTAAAAAATCTTTTTTAGACTCAAAATATGATGTTTATTTAGAGGTATAATGCAAGTTTTAGCGATGCTCATCACATATCTTCATGTCCGCCATTTTGACCATAGTTTGAAACAGGCATAAGAAATTCAAAAACGGTCTGAACAATATAAATCCTTCGCGTGGTGTCAGATTGTGTGACATAGTTATAAGGAAAAATACCAAACTTGGTAAATTGATTATGTCTTAAAAAAACCTTCACAAAATGACCTATCATGCTCAAGGTTTTCTGGCTTTAGGATCAAATAACCAATGTTATGGCTAGAATCAGGGCATAGTTTGTGATACTATGCCTATAGTGTGCACGCATGTGCATCATGAGATGGCGAACAATGTTGCAGAAGAAAGTTTTCCTTTTCGTCGCACGGAAAAACCCTTTTCTATTTTTCGAGCGCAAAAATGGTGCGTTTTGTGAAGCAACCACCAAAATGCTCATTCAAAATGCTACCATCCCATTTTTAAAAAATACTAGAGCACATTACATGGACAATGTCCCAACCGGGTTATCTCAAACCTTTTCGTCCAACCCTGGTAAAAACGATAAATGTCTGCCGAACCGATAGGAAGTGGTCCGGTTTGAACTACAGGCAAATGATGTAACCATAAGGTGTGTAATTTCGCATGGATTTGAGTGCACCTAGCATTGTCTCGGCCCTAATAAGAACAAAACATAGCATATATCTTAACATTTTGGCTATGGACTGTACGATAAGAAATATTTTGCGTCCCCCTTGGGAAACTTGTGTCTTATTAGGTGTAATTGTAGGCTTGTCCTATGTCACATTTTGAGAATTGCTTCGTCAAACCATGCTAATTGATGTTATAATTTACTTATTTTGCATCTATACAAAAAAATCACTTATGAATCTTTCAGCATTGCGGTCAACCCCACTATTACACGTAAAATTCTTTCAGCACATTTTATCTTTCTAGACCATTTCATAATAAAGTGCAAATAAAATTATTTTTGTTTATTCTTATTAAGTCATCACATACGGAAAAATTGCCGCTACTTTATATAAATATCCATCGTTGGGAGGCCAAATAATCCTAACATGCAAGAGTTACATCAGCAACAATGTGGGAGGTGTAGGGGATTGGAAAGACTTAGATGTAGCGTATACTTGTTTGATATTTGTATGAATTATTTTGTCACCATTTGTGCAGTTGTTTTAATGGAGTGTGTGTTATTCAATTTAAGGGTGCAGGCAACATGATCTAATGGTCTACATGGTTAAGGACATATTGTCTATCGAATAGCTGCATTCTTGATACATATGGTTACATTCTCCTAAAATTAAAATGTGATTAAAACTAAACTAAAAAACATGTGTGTACGAGCAGACATTGTGCAATAGACAAAAAGCGACTTACCTCTCTTATTATAGGACCATCTCTTTTCATGTTTCTCCATCCTTCATTTCAGTAAATTCCCTACGCTCATAATGCATTGCTAAGGTAGAATTGTATGTGCCCCTAAGAGAAATTATCAACCCATGACCAGATGTTTCAAGTATTTTTCCTAGAAAAATCAATACATGTGAATCGTAATTGTATGTCAATTCTACAAAGATAAAGACCACTAAATATGTTTTTTATTGTTGAAATTTCCGCGAGATACCAAGCTAGTAAGATGAAATACACGAAGGAGTAGTAGGCACACGAAGAACAATACATGTTCAAATAAGTGGCAGATCTGATGGGTGTGCATAATTTTGCAGCAACTTGTCGGTTTCTTTATGGATGATACGTACGTGGAACAATATGGGGAGACCACTGTTGGTGTATACTCTTGTGGGGCCTAGAAAAAAGAATGAATTGATATTCTTATCGCTCTCAAATTATTTTCAGGTAAAAAACACTCTCGGTTTGAATGAGATGGTCGCATGCATACATACATACATACATACATACATACATACATACATACACACATACATACATACATACATACATACATACATACATACATACATACATACATACATACATACATACATACATACATACATACATACATACATACATACATACATATATACATACATACATACATACATACATACATACATACTTTAAGCCTGGGCCTTGGAAAAATCATCGAAATGTTCATCTTTGGGTGGTGTGACGATCGTCGAAAAGAAGAACATCAAGAAAATAAGGAAGAGATAGTTGCAATACTCGACACACTAAAACACCAATGGCATTTGATAAGGTTACAAGCGTACATGAAATTCATTGGAATAAGAACCGTTGCAATGTAGATGTGCAAATGACATACAGTAGTATATCAATATTGCCATCCATGCATAAATGTATAAACATGTGTTATAAGGAAAAAAACATGTTTTAATCAATACTATGTGTCCCACGTATTTACGGTTAATAATTAAGAATGATCGCGTAGCACATTCTAGAGCCGAGAAGCACAACCAATCAACAAATTTGATCGATTCTCATTACTTGGACGGGACATGCATGATGGTGTCCTCGATCTTCGAGCTAGCGGCCGGCGCCGGAGCCCGTGGTCCTGAACGAGCCCAGCAGCGCCTCCTTGACCACAGCAATGTCGCGGAGCACGATCTTGTGGTAGAACGCCGCCAAGGCCGCGCCGGCGAAAGGACCGACCCAGAAGATCCACTGCATATCAAACCACACACCGGCCGGGTCTCCCCTTAATCCCCACATTGGAACAATATAGTGTACAGTACGACTACGTACGTTTAATTTAATTAATTAATTGGTGGTGCATGGATCTCACGTACGTGCTGCTTCCAGGTTTTGTGCTGATTGTAGAGCACGGCGGCGCCCAGGCTCCTCGCCGGGTTGATGCCGGTGCCGGTGATCGGTATGGTCGCCAGGTGCACCACGAACACCGCTAAGCCGATCGGCAGCGCCGCCACCAGCTGCAAGAAGTGGAAGACATCATGTAATTAAAGGCCAGGGGGGTAAAGCTTGTGTGAGATCGATCATGGACGACGCGCGTTACACGTACCGGGACGAAAGCGTCGCGCGCGGTGCGCTTGGGGTCGGTGGCGGAGAAGACGGTGTAGACGAGGACGAAGGTGCCGAAGGTCTCGGCGCCGAGGGCCGCTCCGAGCGAGTATCCGTCGGCCACCACGTTGGCGCCTCCGCCGAGGTTGTCGTAGGGGTGCTTCATGATCCCTTTCACGATGCCCACGCCGCAGATGGCGCCGAGGCACTGCGCCACCATGTACAGCACGGCGCGCGCCAGCGACACCTTGCCGGCCACGAACAGAGCGAACGACACCGCCGGGTTGATGTGGCCGCCCGAGACGCCGCTGGTGGAGTAGACGAGGACGGACACGGTGGCGCCGAAGTACCAGGCGACGCCGAGGTACCCGACGCCGGTGCACCTCTCGTCGGCGCCGGAGGACTGGAACTTGTACCCGATGACGGTGGCGATGCTCACGTAGACGAGGATGAGCGAGGCCGTGAACTCGCCGATCAGGGCGCGGTACAGGGACCACTCCGACAGCTCGCTGGTGTCCAGCGGCTGGACCGCCGGCGGGTCCCAGTACGGCACCCGCTGGACAATAATATCGGTGATCTCTTCCTCCACGGGGACCAACTCCTTGGTCGACATGCCTCACCTCCTTCCTTGACAGATGGTTTTTGTTCAGCTCCTGTCTATGGGGTGCAATGCTAGCTAGGAACATCAAGCCAAGAGAAGAGGCTTAAATAGGGATCGAGGTGAAGTGCTTGCAGAGCATGGTGAGAGCGACGCAAGATACTTGGCGGAGTTTCTCTCCTTGGAACCTACCCACCTGTCTCGGAGCTTCGTGTGCACAGATTCCAGTTGCCAATCATGTCAATTGGATTTTGTTCACTAGTATCTGTCCTTCATTTCTCCTCTTCGTGGAGTGTGGTTGTTTCTTTGTCGACATAGAGAATAGTCATTTTCCTATCGGTATTCATTGCCGCACGATGAATGTCTTTTTTTATATATTTGGTATTTGCACTAATCTTAATGATTAAAACATGTTCAAGAGTCCAAGTGGGCTCAACGTGCAAAAGTAAAACATGTTCAAGAGGGTGGTGATAACACCAAATACTTCCATCTAATTGCTAATGGAAAACATAAGAGGAAGAAAATATTTCGGCTAGAGCAAGAGGAAGGAACTATTATAGGACAAGAAAACCTAAAAACATACATTTCAAAATATTACAAAAGTTTATTTGGACCACCTCCTCCTAGGCATTGTGTGCTGAATGAGTCAGTCACACATGACATTAAGCAAATTTCGGCTGTTGAGAATGATATTCTTACCGTGGACTTTACTGAGAAAGAGGTCTTCGAGGCGGTCATGCAAATAAAAAAACAAAGCGCCTGGGCCGGATGGGTTCCTCGTGGAATTCTACCAAAAATTTTGGGAAACAATAAAGGTTGATCTTATGGCTATGTTTGCTAGTTTTCAAAGAGGAGAACTACCTTTATTCCATCTTAACTTTGGTACAATTATTTTTTACCTAAAAAATAAAATGCTATTTAGATCCAACAATATAGACCTATTTGCTTACTAAATGTTAGCTTCGAGGTGTTTACAGAAGTAGGGAACAATCGTGTCACATCCATAGCTGAAAATGTGATACAACCCACCCAAACTGCGTTCATGCCAGGGAGGCACATTCTTGAGGGAGTAGTTATCCTCCATGAGACCCTTCATGAACTTCATAGGAAGAAATTGGATGGTGTTCTTTTTAAAATCGATTTTGAAAAGGCTTATGACAAGGTAAATTGGTATTTTCTACAACAAACACTTCGTACGAAAGGTTTTGATCCGAAATGGTGTGATTGGATACAAAGGTTTATTGAAAATAGAAGTGTGGGTATTATAGTGAATGATGACATAGGTAATTATTTCTAAACTAAGAAAGGATTATGGCAAGAAGATCTACCCCATTTAGTACATGGGGTGTTTCCATTATACAATATGCGGATGATACGATTATTTTTATGGATCATGACTTACAGAAAGCTCTTAACATGAAACTTATTCTATGCATATTTGAACAATTATCTGGACTCAAAATTAATTTCCATAAGAGTGAGATTTTTTGTTTTGGGAAAGCCAAAGCAGTCGAAGGCGATTATAAAATTTTATTTGGATGCGACATAGGGTCTTTTCCTTTTAAATACCTTGGGATTCCTATTCATTACTGAAAGCTAAAAAATGGTGAGTGGAAACCGGTCGAGGATCGGTTTGAGAAAAAACTAGGAAACTGGATTGGTAAGATGCTTTCTTATGGAGGATTGTTTTTATGACTTTCAATATTTCACCTCTTGCCAATATGACTAATATTTTTGGAAATTGGTTAAATAGGATCCCAAAAAAGATAAAGGATACATTAGAGTTGGTGTGTACGCTTTATTATGGGCCATATGGAACATTCGCAGTGATTTTATCTTTAACAATTTTTTTTTCATCATTTCTACAGGTTATCCCTATGGCTACGCATTGGATCCATATATGGTCCTATCTACAGCATGTGAAGGACCGCCAGGCCATGGATATTAGGTGCAACCATTTGGAAACGTTTGACAGGACTTCTATAGCCGATGTGGCTGGCGGTCTGATCGGAGATTAACATGAAGATGTTTATACGTCGCTTACTTTTAGATTTGTTTATCTGGATTATTTTTGTGGAAACTTTGAGTGATCCTTGATTGTAATAAGGTGTAATACTTTGCTTCAAATAATGAAATAAAGGTCGTATGCATCGATTGATGCAGAGACCGGGGCATGTCCCCCTTTTCAAAAAAAAACTAATCTTAATGATTTTACCGGATGTTTCGTAAATTCTGACACGAGACAAGTTTAGTTTGTTAGGAGTTGAACGGTCATGATGGTTGGGGGTGAACAAGTGGATGCGGCGGTGTGGCGGGAGCTGGACGATGACATTCGAAGCACGCGACACCATGGGGAGAGGGGCACTGTCGGTCGAAGAAGGAGAAAGCAAATACATGGAGCTGGACGGTGTCGATTCGTTGTTGTTGAGTAGGGGAGAAGATGGGTGTCACAACGTTCTGCTAGAGGGGACAAAATCGAATCTAGCATTGGGTACTGGAGGGATGAGAGCAAGTGTGTGAGTTAGGGCATCTCGAGCGGGCCAACCCATTTCGAACACCACATGTGTCAGTTTTGATCCATTTGGATCGGGGGTGCGCCTAGCGTCCCTTCCCAAATCCATATATTTCATGGATTTCATTTATATTTTTAGATCTACATTAAGAAGAAATACATAGTAGATAAACTAGGTTAAACCCTAGGTTCTTCCTCTCATCGTCGTCTGGTCCTCATTGTTGGTGTGGTAGTGCTGGCGGCACATTGGTCCCATCAAAAACCTTGACGCTGAGCATGTCGTGTCTGTCAAAGGTGAAGATGAGGAAGTGCCTGACCTCCACATAGTACGCGCGGGCGAACATATCCATCCATGGTGGAGGTACATGTGGTCTTCGTTGTCGAACAGGACCTCCACATCCCATATGCGGCCCGCAGCAGGCCTCCCGCATCTTCTTGCGTGCTAGCTCCTATCCATCGAGCACCCACACAAACTTGTCAGGGAGTTGTTGTTTCTCCCATGCCCCGCCTAGGAGGATGGTCATGCCAAACTTGAAGCCAGAGAGGTCCACAGAGAAGGTGCACGATGACATAGGTGGCGACGAAGAGAGGGTCGGTGGTCGCAACGGCCTCGTGTCCTAGTCGTCATACCCTAGATCATTTCCCTTTGGTCATGGCTATAAATATTGTGGTGTGGGGAAGAAGAAGTGGCTCAAAGTGGTGTTGTGGAGAAGATAGTCATGGGCGCTCTGCTTAAAAAGGCTAAGCAGCCATGACACTGCATGTCGGTACAGATGACGACATTGATGGCAACACGGAAGTCTAGCGGCCAACATTCATGTTGGCGCAGACATAAGGGAGTCGGCCTACTTCCATTGATAGCCAAGGTAGAAGGCCAGTGGTCGTTGGATCGTTGACAGTCGGGCCTGGTGTGGGTGAGGGGGGAGGGGGCGCGGGAGGACGCATACGCGGTCCACTGCACATTTAGACGCATTCCCAACCTAAATTTGGGTCCCGAATAGGTTAGCCCGGACACATGTGGTCGATTGGGTCCTGCCGCTCAGGAGGGTTTTCGTGGCCCACCTATCCGATCAAACAAGTTCGGATAGGCCATGGTCGTTTGAGTCAGCCCGATGAAGATGCCCTTAGAGTGAGAGTCAAGGTGGCAACGGGGACGGGTATGGCCGGGTATGACTCCACCGTACCCACCCCGATCCCCGTGAATCCCCATGAAGCTATCGGGGGGCAAATGACCCCCATCCCCGCGAAGGACGGGTACCCGATCCCCGTCGGGTATCCACGGGGACCTTGCCAACGATGTTGAGGCGGACAGATCCAGGAGGAAGCTGACGAGCTGACGTGGGAGGACACTAGGAACAAGGTGGCGACGAGCTGATGCAGGTGGGCGCATGCAGAGCATGCCGCTGTCAATCTGAATCTGATGGCGAACTCCTTTTGGCGGTTGAGGAAGCCGACGAGCTCCTCCTGGCGGTTGGGGCGGCTGGTAGGATGGGAGTTGGGAGTGACGAGGGGAACGAACGGAGTGGTCGTGGTGGGCTACTAAGCTTATAAATTTTTATTTACATACCTGGTTTTATTAGACTGACATGTGTGTCTGGAGTATCCATGGAGTCCCCTTGGAGGGAATTTGCCCCCCTTCCCCGCCCCGCCAGCTTATTGGGTACCCGCCCCGTCATCCCCGTGGAGGTGATTTGCCCCCCGTCCCCGCTTCTTATCGGGTATTTCCCCGCGGGTACCCGTCCCCACGGGGAAAACTGCCATCTTGAAGTGAGAGACAAGTGCGAAAGCTGGTAGAGATTTTATTTTGGGTGGGTTAGAGAAGTGCCAAAACCGGACTCAAAATTTTGTTAAGTGCCCAAGATGGTGAGCGATCCGGGAGAACTTGTTTTCAACGGGCAATATAAATAGATGACATAAATTTGTTTAATTTTGACATATCTGGTCTAAATATTGCCTGGATACATCTAAATTGAAATAAATTTACGATATCTATTTTAAGATGGGGTGAGTACTCAATGACGACACATTTTTTCCAAAGTAGTTCACTAACCATGCATGGATATATTATGGGAATAACACGAAGTCGACTGATCGAACAAAACAATTTGTCACGAAGTCGACTTAATTAGTAGCAATTAAACGATGGCCACCAAAAGCCACAATTTTAACATTGATTAGTGACCTTACTTAATTAACTATCTAAATATCTTATTACCGGATGTCCCTGAAGGGACCTAAATACCTTATTAAAGAGCACATTTCCTAGTCATAACCGAACGCAAGGTTTTGGAGATATCCACTATTTTTGCCCTAAACCTAATAGTCCCCTCATCGTGCATTTGTTACCGCTCGTGCTTTTTTTTTCGAGCTCATGCCATGCTTCTTTCAAGTTGGTCAAACATTCAGTCGCGTATCGTGGAGCTCGTGCTCAAATCACAATGTAATTATCAAGATTTGCATCAACCGTAAGAGCATCTCTAACAGATATCGCATTCTGTGGTACTGTAAAATGCGGATGTAGCATACTGCAAACCGTTTGTTTGGCCAAGAAACAGCGGCGCTGAATAAATACCGCATATGCGTACTATAAAACAAAACTATTTTTTGGCCTGCAAAACAGAACTATTTATTCACCTCGGAAATATATTCGCAGATTAAATTAAGCAACAAGTGCAGATTTAAATCATCAAATTGATCAATGTTATAGAATTACAAATCAACAATATTCCATAGTTTACAACAACATTTCAAAAATGAAGAATTCAATAGCACAAATAAATGAGTTCTGTATAGAATACAAAGAAAACTCAGTGGAAACTCCTCCCAAGCAAGGACCAACGGTGGACAATAAGATCTCCACGAAGATTGGAATGTTGAGTTCTATTTTTAAGGAATGCTTCTATCTTGTCAGGATTTCTTCTAGACTTGACACGGCAACCAACATTGTCGTACTCCAAAGGAAACTTGTTGTCCCTCTCATCCTCAACAATCATGTTGTAAAGAATGACACACGATGTTATGATGTTGATCAGGTGTTTAACAAGCAGGCCCTCGGACAATTGCAAACCTAGATTGGAGCACACCAAAAGCTCTTTCAATGTCTTTGCGGGCTGCTTCTTGACAAGTGGAAAAATGAGCTTCCTAGGGGTTTTGGGGTTTGCTTATTGTTTTCACAAATGTTGCCGATTGTGAATAAATGCCATATGTGAGATAATACCCCATGGTGTACTCACGGCCATTGATCTTGTAGTTGCAGGCCGACTGTTCTCCATTTGCTAGCTTCGAAAATAGATGAGATCTCTGCAAAACGTTGATGTCATTCAGAGAACCCGGTAGACCAAAGAAGCAATGTCATATCCACAAATCCTGTGAGGCCACTGCTTCAAGCACGATTGTTGCATATAGGTGATGGCCAATGTACTTCTCGTGTCGTGCTTTTGGACAGTTCTTCCACCTCCAATGCATGCAATTGAGGCTTCTGAGCATCCCCGACCAACCTATTTTCTCATTCTCTACCATCAACCTCTTCGTGTCCTCCTCGTTTCGTGCTTGCAGGTACGTTGGACCAAAGACCTTGATCAATGTCTTCGCGAATTTACGCACACATGTCATGGTCGTATCTTCGCCAATATGAAGATATTCGTTAGTGTAGTCAGCTGACAATCTATAGACGATCACCCTCATTGCGGCAGAGATCTTCTGGTACAAACCGAAATCAAGCAACCCAGCACAATTCCTACGTTGCGTGAAGTACCGGCAGTTGGCCTCGCAAGCTTTCACAATCTTCTCGAATAGGGGTTGTCTCATCCGGTACCGGTGGAGAAACAGACGAGCAGGGTAGATGGGTTCCTCGACAAAATAATCATGTATGAGCATCTCATTCCCTAGAATGCGATTGCATGGGATGCACAATGGGCTGACAGTTGATCCCCTCCTCCTCTTTCGGCTATTCTCCTCCGCCTCTAGGAGGAGGTCCTCCGTGTCGTCATCGTCGAGGTCTTCCAAGTTGGACTCGTCGGACGACGAGTCCTCCATAAAAAACCGAACGGAAGAACTCATCGCAGAACACCAGGAATCACTCCACGATGAACTCATGTACAAAATTGTCGCCGCATAGATCTTAAATCTAAGAAATTTCGAATTTGTAGCCAAAACGATATAAGAGAAAGAGGGTTTACCGGCTCGGACGACGGCGTAGCAGATCCAGCGCACGGGCGGTAGATTTGCAGGGGGAGAGGGAGGTTACGCAGCAATTCCGCCATAGATCAAGCGGCGATGGCGTCAGCGGTGGCTCCGCGGTGTGGTAGCGCGGAAACGGCTGCGGATGACGCGGGGAGCATTCCACATCGATGGCCGCACGTAGCGGGTGGTAACGCGGGGCGGCGCCACCGCGCACTTGCCGGGTACCGGCGGATTCGTACGGGCCGATGACGGTGAGGAAAGTGGCTGACGTGAAACCGAAAATATGTTAGAAATAATGAGCTAATTCATTAGACCCATGTGTGATTTCAGATTTTTCCTAAATCTCAAAGCCCATATATGTGGAAGCCCATATGTGATTTGGCCCAAGTTGGTGGCAGCTCACATGTGTGTGTGGCAAGAGCTGTGGGAGCTAAAGTTTAGTCCCACATGGAAAGTTGAAGGAGAGTTGCACTACCTTATAAGATGGAGTGCTGCACCATTTTGTAAGTGAGTGACAATAAGAGAGCTACACGCGTGCTCCTCCGACGACGACGCCGTCGCTCGCACGCACGCTCGTCTCGTCTTGTCTCGTCACGTCACGATGCGCGCGCGCCGCGGTTTGCGGGAATCTCGCCGAGCCGAGCTTTATTTTGCTGCTCAGGAAAATGTGTGCGGTTAGATAGACGTGTCAACAGTTAGCGGACTCGGGTCGCACCCGGATCGTGGGCTATCTGTAACCGACCCGAACGTGCGCGACGTGGGCTTGGTCCACTTCGTGTCCTGTACGGAATTTCCGAGCTGCTCTATATAAACGCCCGTGCGGCTTCCACAACGCACGACACCAAACCAATCTAGGGTTTTGCCATCCTCTCTGCTTGCGTCGCCACCGTAGTCTACTCCATCCCGCTTGCCGGCGTGCACCGGCGGTCGGGAGAGCAGGTCTCCGGAACCATTCGCCTTTGCGATCCTATACGGGAGAGGGCAAATAAGGTTTTTGGGAAGCGCTCCGCGCGACTGCTCAAGTTCGTCATCACGGCGCGTCTTCCCGGTCGTCAAGCCGGACCTCGTGCGCGTCGTTTTCAACGCTGACTTGTTCGTCAGTCTACTGCACCAATGGCGACTACATCGACAATCGATCCGTACGCACACCGTCATCAGATCTATTGTTTTACTATGGATGTTAGTGCGTATAGTATTCTATTGTTCATGTTGATCAATACATCTAGTATGTTAGAGGTTCACATGATTTTAGCTGTTGTTTTCATGATTTATATTCTGGAATTAATCGTGGAAATTATGCCTAATAATCCAACAATCCAAAAACCTTATTATAGGAAATTTCCTGAATTAAACATGGGACACTTGGCCGATGCTATGAAGCCGGAAAAGTTTACGGGTGTTCATTTTAAGAGGTGGCAGTATAAGACCACTATGTGGCTGCAATCTCTGAAAGTATTCGAGGCTAGTGAGGGTTTACCTGAAGGAACTACATCTGATGAGGTTCAGAACAAGTTTAAGAAAACCAATATTGCCTTTGTGAGATGCGTTCTGAGTGTTCTTGACAACAAGCTGTTTGATGTGTATATGCACATCAAAGATGGAAAAGAGCTCTGGGAGGTACTGAACGCTAAGTTCGGTGTAGCAGATGCTGGCAGTGAGCTGTACATCATGGAGAACTTTCATGATTATAGGATGGTTAACAACCATTCTGTAGTTGAGCAGGCTCATGAGATACAGTGTTTTGCCAAGGATCTTGAAATCCTCAAGTGTATCTTACCCGACAAGTTTGTGGATGGGTGCATTATTGCAAAGTTGCCTTCTTCGTGGAGGAACTTCGCCATAACTCTCAAACACAAGAGACAGGAGATATCGGTTGAAAACCTGATAGCGTCTCTTGATGTTGAGGAGAAGGCTCGGGCCAAGGAAACTGCTGAGAGAGGAGGCGAGGGTCAGTCTAGCGCCTATATGGCGCCGAAGAAGACCTTCAGTAAGAACAAAGGGAACTATAAGCCCTCGTTCAACAAGCCTGAAAAGACTACAACCTTCAAGAAGAAGAAGCTAAACAAGGCCGAGCTACATTGTTATTCATGTGGAGAGTTCAACCACTTTTCCAAGGACTGCCCAGTTCGTGTAGATCGCAGAGGGAAAGGTGGGAAGACTGTCAACGTCGTGACCGCTAGCAACACTGATGGGTACGGTAATTTATTTACTGTTCTTTCAGTATTTTAATAACCATGTTGGTGGATTGATACGGGTGCTAATGTTCACGTGTGTGATGACATCTCTATGTTTACTTCTTATCAGGTCGCTCCAGATTCAGCCATCCTAATGGGGAATGGATCACATGCTTCTGTTCGTGGTGTTGGCACGGTGGATCTGAAGTTTACTTCCGGAAAGATCGTGCAACTGAGGAACGTGCATCATGTCCCTACTATGAACAAGAATCTCGTTAGTGGCTCCCTTCTATGTAGAGATGGGTTTAAGGTTGTGTTAGAGTCCAATAAAGTCATTGTTTCGAAACATGGACAATTTATTGGTAAAGGTTATGAGTTCGGAGGCTTGTTCCGGTTTTCACTTTCAGAGTTTTGTAATAAATCCGTGAATCATATTTGTGGTGATGTTAATGATGATACCAGTGTTTGGCATTCTCATTTATGTCACATTAATTTTGGTTTGATGTCTCGAATGTCCAGTATGAGTTTAATTCCAAATTTCACTATTGCCAAAGGTTCTAAGTGCCATAGTTGTGTGCAATCAAAGCAACCTCGAAAGCCTCACAAGGCTGCCGAGGAGAGAAACTTGGCACCTCTAGAACTCATACATTCTGATCTATGCGAGATGAATGGTGTGTTGACAAAAGGTGAAAAGAGATACTTCATGACGTTGATAGATGATGCTACTAAATTCTGCTATGTTTACTTGTTGCAAACTAAGATGAGGCTTTAGACTACTTTAAAATCTATAAGGCCGAAGTTGAAAATCAACTAGAGAGAAAGATCAAGCGTCTTAGGTAAAATCGTGGTGGTGAGTATTTTCCCAAAATATTTTACGAATTCTGTCAGGAACATGGAATGATTCATGAGAGGACGCCTCCCTACTCGCCCCAATCTAACGGTGTTGCCGAGAGGAAAAACTGCACGCTAACTGACTTGGTGAATTCCATGTTAGCCACTGCTGGTTTATCAAAGGCATGGTGGGGGGAGGCTTTGTTGACTTCATGTCATGTCCTGAATAGAGTTCCTAACAAGAATAAAGAAAAGACCCCTTATGAGGAGTGAGCTGGGAGAAAACCATCACTTTCGTATTTGCGCACTTGGGGGTGTTTGGCAAAGGTCAACATACCGATTCCCAAGAAACGCAAGCTGGGACCTAAGACAGTGGATTGTATCTTTGTAGAATATGCTCCACGGAGTGTAGGCTATATATTTCTAGTGGTTAAATCTGAGGTACCTGATATGCATGTTGATACTATAATGGAATCTCGTGATGCAACATTCTTTGAGAATATTTTTCCTATGAAAGATATGCATAGCATTGGTAGAATTTCTTTTGAAATACTTCCTGAATCTAGTGCATCTATTGAGAATTCTGAACAACCACATGAGGAAGTCCTTGAGAAGGATGACGATGAACCTCTCACGAGGAGTAAGAGACAGAGGATTGCAAAATCCTTTGGTAATGATTTCATCGTGTGCCTTGTGGACGATACTCTCAAATCCATTGCAGAGGCATATGCATCTCCTGATGCAGATGATTGGAAAGAAGTTGTCCAAAATGAGATGGATTCAATTCTTTCTAATGAAACTTGGGAATTATCAGAACGACCCTATGGTTGTAAACTTGTGGGCTGTAAGTGGGTGTTTAAGAAGAAGCTAAGGCCTGATGGTACTATTGAGAAGTATAAGGCGCGGCTTGTAGCTAAGGGCTACACACAGAAAGAAGGCGAAGATTACTTTGACACATATTCATCTGTCGCTAGACTGACCACCATACGAGTACTACTGTCCCTGGCTGCCTCTTATGGTCTTCTCGTTCATCAAATGGATGTGAAGACAACTTTCCTTAATGGAGAGTTGGAAGAGGAGATCTACATGGATCATCTGGATGGGTTTGTGATAAAAGGTGAAGAGACAAAGGTGTGCAAGTTATTAAAATCTTTATATGGCCTGAAACAAGCACCTAAGCAATGGCATGAGAAGTTTGACAAAACTCTACTTTCTGTTGGCTTTGTCATTAATGAGGCTGATAGGTGTGTTTATTATCGCCATGTGGGGGCGATAGCGTTATGTTATGTTTGTACGTGGATGATATTCTGATCTTTGGTACAAACATGAAAGTGATAAATGAAGTCAAGTCTTTCCTGTCAAAGAGTTTTGATATGAAAGATCTGGGAGAGGCTGATGTGATTCTAAACATCAAGCTTATTAAGAATGAGAATGGGATTACTTTAACGCAATATCATTATGTTGAGAAGGTCTTGAGCCGTTTTGGCTTTACTGATGGCAAGACTTCTCCAACACCTTATGATCCTAGTTTGACATTACGAAAGAATAAGAAGGAACCAATAGATCAGCTAAAATATTCACAAGTTGTTGGTTCTCTCATGTACTTAGCAAGCGCTACAAGACCCGATATCTCTTTTGCTGTGAGCAAGTTGAGTAGGTTCATGTCTAACCCGGGTATTGATCATTGGCATGCACTTGAAAGGGTCATGCGCTATCTATGTGGTACAATGAGCTATGGGATTCACTATTCAGGGGACCCTGCTGTGCTTGAAGGATATAGTGATTCGAACTTGATCTCTGACGTTGATGAACTCTACGCCACGAGCGGGTATGTGTTTACCCTTGGAGGTGGTGCAGTTTCATGGAGATCCCGTAGACAGACCATATTGACGAGGTCAACTATGGAAGCAGAGCTTACTGATTTAGACACAGCCACTGTTGAGTCAGAATGACTGCGTGAGCTCTTGATGGACTTGCCTGTGGTTGAGAAACCTGTGCCGGGAATCCTTTTGAATTGTGACAACCAAACTGTGATTGGCAAAGTGAACAATTCTAAGGATAACGCGAAGTCACCAAGACACGTGAAGAGACATTTGAAGTCTGTTAGGAAATTGAGAAACTCCGGAGTAATAACTGTTACGTATATTCAAACAGACAAAAACCTCGCAGATCCCTTTACAAAGGGACTATCACGAAATGTGATAGAAAGTGCATCGAGGGAGATGGGGTTGAGACCCATGGATGCCACACCTAGTGGTAACCCAACCTATGTGATCGGAGATCCCGTGAATTAGGACCTGGGAAGAACAAGCTAGTGAGTGGACTAAGGAGAGTATTTTGTAACCCTCTCTATATGAAGATGCATAACTCTCATAATCTGTAAGGCGGGTTGGCAACACGCCTTAATGTGTTTCTGTTGGCTTTAACTAGCAAAGATGCCGCCCTACAGGGCATTCTTGAAAGAACACACCTATATGAGCTCGAATGTAAACGTCGCGGTCTATGAGACTTGGGTGATCTCTAGTAAACTCATGAAGAGACCACGGAGTATGACGCATATGCTCCAACCCGCGGGGTAGGCTACTGGCAGCCAGGTACTAGTTATGATTTTGAGTGAAATCTATTGGCACCAAAACTTGCAATTCAAGGTTCGTCCATTGTTCAAGTTGTTGATAGACGTAGTTCAAAATTCTAGGCGGAAGTTTAACTTAACAGTTTCTGCTGAAACACTGGTATATAAACAAGTAGCGAGGATTGGCAAATCTTCAAATGGGCATTTAAGATCTGGTGGGAGATTGTTAGAAATAATGGGCTAATTCATTAGACCCATGTGTGATTTCAGATTTTCCCTAAATCTCAAAGCCCATATATGTGGAAGCCCATATGTGATTCGACCCAAGTTGGTGACAGCTCACATTTGTGTGTGGCAAGAGCTGTGGGAGCTAAAGTTTAGTCCCACATGGAAAGTTGAAGGAGAGTTGCACCACCTTATAAGGTGGAGTGTTGCACCACTTTGTAAGTGAGCGACAATAAGAGAGCTAACGCACGCTCCTCCTCCGACGATGCCGCCGGTCGCACGCACGCACGCTCGTCTCGTCACGTCACGACGCGCGCGCGCCGTGGGTTGCGGGAATCTCGCCGAGCCGAGCTTTATTTTGCTGCTCAGGAAAATGTGTGCGGTTAGACGTAGCGGACTCGGGTCGCTTCCGGATCGTGGGCTATCTGTAACCGACCCGAACGTGCGCGACGTTGGCTTGGTCCACTTTGTGTCCTGTACGGAATTTCCGAGTTGCTCTATATAAACGCCCGTGCGGCTTCCACAACGCACGACACCAAACCAATCTAGAGTTTTGGCATCCTCTCTGCTTGCGTCTTCACCGTAGTCTAATCCATCCCGCTTGCCGGCGTGCACCGGCGGTCGGGAGAGCAGGTCTCCGGAACCACTCGCCTTTGCGATCCTGTACGGGAGAGGGCGAATAAGGTTTTTGGGAAGCGTTCCGCGCGACTGCTCAAGTTCGTCATCACGGCGCGTCTTCCCGGTCGTCAAGCCGGACCTCGTGTGCGTCGTTTTCAACGCCGACTTCTTCGTCAGTCTACTGCACCAACGACGACTACATCGACAACCGATCCGTATGTACACCGTCATCAGATATATTGTTTTACTATGGCTATTAGTGCGTATAGTCTGCTACTGTTCATGTTGATCAATACATCTAGTATGTTAGAGGTTCACGTGATTGTAGCTGCTGTTGTCATGATTTATATTCTAAAATTAATCGTGAAAATTATACCTAATAATCCAACAAAATATGCGGGATGCGGAGGTAGATATGTAGAAAGGCGTAAAAAAATTCCAAATACGGTACGATATGCAACATCTAAAAAGGCTATTTTTTCTGGCTGATACCGCAAATGCGATTTAAAACGGGATACAGTGTCAGGTAGAGATGCTTTGAGTGCTATGGATAAACCCAGCGGGGCAACATGACGCTAGGCTGCAGTCACACGACCGCTTCGTACCTATGTGGATGATGTGCCACATCGGGTCAAGCCTCCATGCTGATCCAAGAACACACATCATCAATTGAACGATAAAAGAGGAGGGGGATTCCCAAATAGGATAAATTAAATTAATGTAATGCATGCTCAGGCAAATATATACCTAGCCCGGTCGCCTTGCGCATGCAGATCATTTGCCATTGTCTTCGTCCTGGCCTTGGTTTAGTGTGTTTGCGTCCTTCGAACCTCTTGGAATACATAAACGCTAAAGCTTCATGGAGAAGAGAGATTGGGCCAGTTGTCGTATGAATTTTGTTGTGGTGGACCACAACAAAATGTACGAAAAAGAGAGAGAAAATGTACGAAAAATATAATTTTAACCATTTGTCGTATGAATTTTGTTGTGGTGGACCACACTAACAAAACATTTGTCACAACTCAACTTTACCATGATATGGAATATGGGCCACACTCCCATATACCGCGGTGCATTATAACCGCATAGAAGCATTTAGTGGGACAATTTTACTAACATTAACACCAAAACATTGCAAATAAAATTTCTTATCACTATACATAGACAACACTTGTCCACACATAAAATCTAAGTTATTTTGTAGTGATACATAAACACCCAAACTAATTTTAATTAAGTTAACATGCGCACGAAGCGCCATGCACGACGGACCGATCTCCCTTCGCCTTCTTCCTCCTCGTCCGATGAGGTGATGTTCCACATATCTTCATGGTTTGGATCTGGGGCGGAGCTCCCATAGGGAATCTATGGAAGCAGCCCTAACTTGATTTATGGCAAAAAGTTAGATACACATACTCATTTCCCTATGTATATTTAATTTTCCCACGTTTTCTGCTCAGTAAATCATACTTATAGTCAAAAACGATCTTAGATTTGAACGCTTAAATAAAAAAGGAAATATTTTAAAAAATTCTTACAACTTCCATGTTCTAATTGTTTTCATTTGACATCATATTTCAGAAGCCTTTTGATGATCTTTAAGAACCGGTCCTAGAGGGGCAAATTTAGAAAAACTCTGAATTTGTAGGACCAGTTCATTTACAAGTGGCGAAGGGTGAAATTCTTCATTTCATTTGCCATCATATTTCATCCTTATTATGCTTTAGAAATCTTTGTCAAGCTCCGTTATTTTCGTCCTTTGCCACCGCCCTTTATTTCATCCTTATTATGCTTTAGAAATCTTTGTCAAGCTCCGTTATTTTCGTCCTTTGCCACCGCACCTTCCTGATTTTCCACCAACAAAAAGCCTTCTTATGGCCTATCAGCTAATTAACTTGCCCCTAGCGTGTCGTTTTGTTCCAAATGCCTCTTTCTCCCGACCCTCACCTTCTTCTCCAACCTTCTCCTCTTACTCTTCTCAGTCCACCGATTTCTATTGTATGCTCGTATTTTTTTTATACTAGATGTCCTATGATCTCCTCATCTGATTTGATCGTTTTTTGTTTTGCAGCCTGACAGTATTCAAGATGGGTACTGCCACCATCGATGCCTATGGCGGTTAGGCAACATTTGTCTAGCATGTCAGGCGGCCTCGTTTTGCTTCAACATCTCGCCTACTACAGTGGATTCCACATCTCTTGAGTGTCATGTGTTCATTATATTTTGAGGTCAGCCGAGAGGAGCTCCTTATCTGATGGTTGTCATTGAGTTCGACCTTTCAACACTGATAGAAAAGGGCCCATGCGTCCCGGTTGGTAAGGGCCATTAGTCCCGGTTGCCCAACCAGGACGGGGCAATCGGGACTAAAGCTCTAACCTTTAGTCCCGGTTGCCCCCAACCGGGACAAATGGGGCACACGTGGCGACATCAGAGCGCGAGGGGGGGGGGGGGGGGGGGCCTCTAATAACCTGCCGCCGCGGCAGAGATTTGGCCCATTTCTTCGCAAGTAGAATTCATTTTGGCACATTTTGTTGCCGCGGCAGCATTTTCGCCACTTTTTGTGCCGCGGCAGAGAATTCATTTAGGTTGTTTTATTGTTTATTTAGTGTTTTGCACTTATCAACGAAGGAACCTTATATTACACAAGGTCATCATGACAACTTTACATTCAATGCATGGATCGAGTTCATGCACTACATACAAAAGTTGCTATTCGATGCTCTTGAAAGTTGCTATTTTTACAATTCCTATTGTCTATACACAGCCGAGTAGTATTCCCCTTGTGTGTTTAGGACTTCTGCATCCAAGAATCCCGTCAATTCCTCCTGAATTGCTCGTACGTGATCCTTTGGCAGAAGACCGTCCCGTAGACGTTCGGTCTGATTTAAAAAAGGAGTGAGCCTATATGAATATGAAACTAAACACAATTTGATTGTAATTAAAAACTATAGAAATTGTTTACGTACGTGGAGTTGCTCTAAATTTCTGCCCTTCTCATCGCACGTCTGCCGGATGAACTCGCATACATAGTATCCACATAGATTGTTACCTGGTCCCTGCGTCAGGCACTTTACGAGAACAAAGTTCAATCAAAATAATAATCAAGCATGATAATAACTGTATCAAAACTAGAATCAAAGAGATGCGCGGATATAGCTAGTGGTGCTTACATCTAGTGGTTGAAATGTAAGATCCTCTTTCCAAACACCCCTAGCCTTCTTGGTGAACCGTTTCCAAGCGCTGCCCGGCGTAGAAAACGAATAAAATAAGTTATTAAGTACTTGATATCATAAAATTCACGAACGTTGCCGATATAGTGTCGTAATGATTAGAATTACCGCTGGAGAAGTATCTGCATGTCTTTCTTACGGTCTTCTTTGTGCCATCGCAACAACCTGGCATGCTCTTTGTTTCTGAACATGCGTTTCAACCTTGGTATTATAGGAGCATACCACATAACCTTAGCAGGAACCCTCTTCCGGAGGGGCTCTCCCTCAACATCACCAGGGTCATCTCGTCTGATCTTATACCGCAACGCGTTGCATACCGGGCATTTATCTAAATTCCCATACTCCTTATCATGTAGAGGATGCATCATTAATGCATGCATGTATCTTTTGCACATCTAATCCCGAGGACAGAGAGTCTTCTTTGCTTCGTAGGTACTCTCGGGAAGTTCGTTATGTTTTGGAAACTTGACTTCATTATTTTCAGCATCTTTTCAAATGAGGAGTCGGTTAGACCACACTCGCCTTCCATCGCAACAATTCCAAAGGTGGTACCGAGCTTTGTGCTGCCATCTTCACAATTTGGGTACAACAATTTCTTGTGATCTTCTAACATGCCCTCTAACTTCAACTTCTCATTTTCTGTTCACCTCGCTTTGCATCGAAATGACCCTACCAAGTTCATCAGCCGGCTCATCTGATGCCCGTTCTTCACCTCTTTCCTCTCCATTGTCTTCCATTGCAGTATCACTGTATTCAGGAAACATATGATGATAGTTGTTATCATCATCTTCTTCTTCACCATCTTCCATCATAACCCCTATTTCCCCGTGCTTGGTCCAGCAATTATAGTTGGGCATGAAACCTTTCATAATCAGGCCGCGAATGATTTTCGAGGAAGAGTACTCCTTGTTGTTCCGACATTGAACACATGGACAACGTATAAATCCATTCTCTTTGTTTGTCGTAGCCACATCGATAAATTTATCCACGCCTTTGATATACCCGGCTACCCGCCGGTCACCGTACATCCATTCCTGACCGTTCATCTGCATCATATAAGTAAGTTTATCAAAAAACAGGACATCATAAATAGTGAAATAACCAATTCACACCGACACATGAATTGTATCAATGACCTAGAAAAGATAAGATTGCTAACCTCGATCGAGGGAAATAAAGAGGAGAAAGCTCAAGTGCGTCTCGGACACCTTCTATATTTTTGTTCTATGAGAAATTCAACGGGATTATTCACTCAAACATTTCAACAAACACCTTCAATGCATGCATGAGAAAAACTAGCACACCCTCACACCTTCCACCATTCAAAAACAGTGAAGGCGAGGGGGCGACGCATTTATAGAGGCGGTCTGGTCGGTTGGAGCCAAGAACCGGGACTAAAGCGTGCACACGCCACGTGGCGTGGCCAAACCTTTAGTCCCGCTGGTGGCTCCAACCGGACGCATGCCTCGCCCGTGCCGCTCCAACCGGACGTGCGTAAGCATTAGTCCCGGTTGGTGGCGCAACCGGGACTAATGCTCCGAGGGGTCGCGAACGGATAGCCCTTTTTCCTCTAGTGCAAGTTCCAAGCTTCCGATTCAAGGTTAAGCATGTTTATATAAAATGTACATACAATCTTAAGCTCACATGATGGATAGTATTGTTCATATTGGATTTTTAATCTACTAAGTTTGGGTGTAGTTGTACTTCCATTTCTTAATCTGTGTCAGTATCTAATTTCCGGGCAAAGAAAATATTCTATCAAGTGGAAGATTGAAGTTGTGCCACTACTTCACGTCGTATTCACATGGGAGAAGGTTGATATCCAAGGTACTATAGTGTTGTACGCTTTTTGTACCATTTAGAATACATGATGTCTATGTAACATTTTTAGTGCTAACATAATCACCTCCCACAACAAGACCGTTCGTCACCATGGGCCTGAGAAGCCCTGAGAGCTACCAATCATCCACATCATCACATTCTTCCTGTTCCGTCAGAGATATGCTTTTCCTCATCTTCCAACCAAACGTGATAATTCAAGTATGCTTGGTGCAACAATAAAGCTCTAAAGCAACAACTCAAAAATTTAATTATGTATAAAGAGATGGATACAAGAAAATGTAACAAACATGCCGTGTGTTGCTACGGGATAATTTTGTTAAATATTTATTAGGGCATGGAGAATTCTCTACTTATTTGAATTTAAAGTATCATGAGAAGGATGTTTTCATTAAAATCCACCCCCCCTCCCCCCTTCTCCATGGTTCTAGTTAAATAATGATATATGTCATGCTTAAATTTTGGGCCGTCCTCCGCCACTGGTATAGCGTGGGTGGAACAGGATCCGGCTGTGCCGATGTCACAGCTAGGCTGAGGCAAAGTGTGGGTCGAATATATGTCTGTCGAAGTGGGTGTTTGAGGTGCTCGACTAAACATGGGCCCCAAATCTTGATTAAAATGTACGTGTTTAGCAGAAAATAAAGGCACATCAGTTCGTCCTTCCTAATTTCGTCCGTTGGACTTAAATCCGTTAACCTGAACCTGATTGCCACGCGCCTATGCGCCCATCACGATCGCAAGCAATTTCCATACTTGGAAGAGGATATGGAAACGATCCCGATCTGCCTGCCCCGATTGCAGACATATTCTTCGGGAGTTCTACAAACTGCTGCTGCCAATAACTATGACAATAATCAGTTTAATAGGCTAGGCCTTCGCCCCGGTGCAAGCCTGGCCCCATGCCCCGGACCCAGGCGACTCGATCGATAGTCGGAGTGTAGCGAGCCTCCGACGATGTTCCACCTACCCCCGATAGGAATTCTGCTATCTGCATTTCCACAATGGCCCTGAGGCCCTGAATCCAATTTGCAGGTTGGTACTCTTGTTCATCAATCTGACATGGAGTAATTGGTAAATCGATACGAGTCAAAATGTCAAATCAATCAACTTATTTGTCAATAGGCCAATCACTGTTTTCTTTATGTACCACTGTAGTGTATCTAGGTAGGTTCTGACGGTAACTCATATAATTACTACCGGTGTTGTTAATCCAAGATTTGTATTATACTTGCAATATTGTGTTGTCCTGGTGTTGACAATTCATTGTTCACCTACGAGACACCGTTGTAGGTATGCTATTCTTCTATATTCTTGATAAACCAATTCATTATTTATGTAGAGCTTGAATTCATTCAGATATTTTTTGCTGGTTTATAAAACATGAAAATCATGAACTCTAGAAATAGGAAGTATGATTTAGTTACATAATAAAGTTGTATTATTTGAGTGGAATTTTAAATTTTAGGGCCCTATTGGAGTTGTAAAGAACTTTTGTACATTTGGTTTTTATGGTATGGTTCAGGCCGGCCATTAGGTCGACATAGTTGTCCTAAAAGAATCCTAATTTGCATTTTGCACCAGGGCCTCCAAATGGAGATGGCCTTGTTCGAATAGCGTGGGGAGGAGGCGTCAGTGCCGGAGCCGACAGCTTCACCTAGATGTCATTACGCTGGCGGGCGTTGGGTGCATGGTGGGTCGCACATTGGGTGGACGTTATATGAGAAGTTGGCGCACACGCACACGCACGCGCGCGCACACACACACAGAGAGAGAGAGAGAGAGAGAGAGAGAGAGAGAGAGAGAGAGAGGATCTATGGATCGATCGTTGTCGGTGTGTTGGTGGAAAGGGGAGAGGTAGCCGAGTGTCTTTTGGAACCAGATGTGGAGGTTTTTCACGTGACAAGCCTTGAAATCTGGAAGGGCCGCCAAGGTGGATCATGGCCATGACGGCCACATGTACGAGAGGCCTATGGTGCAACTTTTTTACAAGACTTTCGCCTTTGCAATTAAGTAAACCGAGTTAATTATGGCGAAGAGGTGTCTCACCGCGGTGGTGGAACATACAAATCAATAGGACACATTTGACATGTCTCTCTCATGGGAATCACTGAACGATCTCTTACCGCAGCAATTTCTACCTTGTTAGACCTACCGCGGAAGCGTCATAATTATGTGATGTATAAAATCTATCGCGATGTCTCACCATGTGCATGCTTTACCGGTGGACCTGCGAATCTTTTACCCAGATACAACAATATCTAGACAAAATCTAAGACAACTAATTTAAGATAGAGGGAAAATATTTTTTTAGAGCAATTGGCAGAAGCAAACCTTATATTTCATGGAAATAACATTTTTAAACTGTTCATCATATGTCATACATTGTTGTAGACTTATAATTATAATGGTAACTTATTCAATTGATTAGGTTGTAATAATAAGTATATGGAGATACATAGATGCATGTGTGTGACGCATTGTGCCAAATTGGCATATAGGATTCTATCAATAGTTCGGGGAGTTCCTTCTTTAGATAAAAAGAGGGAGATTCTAAAGAGTGCAATACTTGTTTGGTGTTTGCAAGTTTCGCCCAAAATTGAGCTTTTGTGTTGTGGAACTGGATCCTGCATGTTTGCGTTAGAAAGCAGAGAATAAAGTGAGTCTAGGTCTAGGATATTATTATGGGCTGGCCGCTGCAACAAAAATCTATAGCCCATACGTGCGGAAGCCAGGTTTCTCCGGACATGGACTGGAGTTTTAGGTTTGAGGAATACCTGGGCTACCGGGCTAGCAATGGGAAATACAATTGGCCAGCCCATATAAGGATCTATTTTCTTTTGGAATGTTGCTAAAATGTAAGTTTCTTTCATTTTTGTTTTGCCAGAAATAATTAATTTTTTTTTGTGGAAAAAGATCCGGATCCATTTTATGAGTTTACAATAAGTACAAAGCACCCCAAACGTAACCATCGAATGGCCACTATTGTCGCCAGAGCGAGTCGTCGACGCGCCGTTGTCGCCGCTCCCTTACCGGAGCCGGCCTGACGTTGTTGATGACAGTTAGAAAGTATTCGTGCATGTGCCCCTAAGTACCAACGCCCCAGAGTTGAAGCTGTCGTCATTGAACCCTTGAATTGATCTGAAACTTGTAATACCAAACCTAGAACACACGTAGACTAGACGGGATCCAATACTCCATGGAAGCGGAGACCAGACGAATCCCCGCCCTCCTCAACGCCAGCGGCAAGATCGTCGCAGACGAGGTGGAAGAGGAGACGGGTATACCTTATTCTTGTTATGTTCAACGCCACCATAGCAACCATAACGTCGATGCCGGTTGACCAAACTCTAAATTTAGGGACCCTTCTACAATGCTGAGCGCAGGTCCGAGGTCCCCACCCTCTCCTGTCGTCGGAGTGACTTAAGCCGAGAAGGGGGGGGCTCGTTGATTTCCATACATAGACGGCGATGACAAAGCAGATTGCGGCGGCTTCTAGGGTTTTCACCCTAGCCATGCGTCTCTTTTTCTCACGGGAGAAGAGAGCCGATGTGAACCGATATTCTTGCCAGAAATAGTTCAAATGGAACAAGATTGAAAAATGTACAGATGTAAAAACACACTGAACGTATTTTACCTAAATGATTGCATCGTAAATTTGTCTTAAGGAGAGATAGATCGCTTGCTTCATAGGTATGTTCTTTTACAAAATAATATGTGTGCTTTTTCTTGAACTTAAATAAAATGTAGTGCAATAGAACAAAGGTTTTGAACTTGTGGCACCTCCCAAATCAGCAGAAAAGGCATAGCTGTGGGCGAGCTACTAATCGCCTTTTGACGCGCTAGGAGTGGAAATCGCACCGAGCGGCGTGGATTGCAATCGATGGCCCAGTTTGCCTAGTACACTTTTTGTTTTTGAAACAGGAGCAAAATAAACAAATAACAGAAGGGTACCCCCGTTTCAAAAAAGGAGTATTTTGCTGTTATTGAAACAGGTACTAGTGTTTGTTGTACCAAAAACAGTAGCTCCTAGTTTCCTTTACTGGGCTGCTACACTTGTAAGACCACATCGAGATCATTTGTTATTTTAATTCTTGGATTAAAAAAGGCCATTATTCTAGCTAGGGCGGCTATTTAGCTTCAGGGTGAAAGGAAAAGTTGTATGAGTGTTTGCGTGTTTTATACATATGCGTGGTTTCATGAACAATAATGACATATTTTGTGCCCTAGAAATAAAAAGCCAGTGCTCAAAATGAATTCCTGAAGGACCAATATTTTGTAACACATGCCACAAAGATTGTCCTATTTACATCAAAAATTTCTTCTGTACATTGTGCACCATGATGTTTAGCATTTTCTTTTCTTTTCTGCAAGAAGATGTTTTACATTTTCTTAAAACATATTGTGCCACCAATAACATCATTTGTTTTACCCGATGCCGAGAGATAATAGCTGGGGTGCCACTTTGACTCGACGCACTTTTCTCCTCTAAAATACTCTTTAGGAAAAAATCTTCAACCCTTTTTAGGCTTACTTAATCCCATAAACTATCATATCTTGGAGCATTTTACCTATGGCTAGTTTCTAGAAGGTGTCTAAAAGATTCTAAATTTTGTGAACTAATCTGTACACGCAAGTTACGGGATGAATTCACCCGTATTTATGAAACAAAAGTCATTCCACCATCTTAATTGTACGCACCAAAGCCCTCCCTGTGCTCATCGAACGGCTAGAAAATGTTCACGGCGGGAGGCCCTCAGGAAGCGGGTCCTTAGTCGGGCTTGTTGAGAACATAATATATTGTTATCTTTTTTCCATTAATTCATACTTTTGGTCGAGTTGGCTAGTGCATGTATTTAATATGATATTAGAGGAAAGAGGTCTCAATGTTAAGACTTTGCTGACATGTTATTAAAAAATTCTGCAGCCTACATCAAGCCCACACTAAGAACTCTAATAGCTTAGACGTGAAAAAGAGTGTTTGAGGATATAACATATTTGCTTACATCTTTTCATCAGTTCAAACTATTGGTTGAGTTGTCCATTTTTACGATCTCTTTGCGCACAAACTAAAAAACCAACTGTTTCAGCGGCAAGCATAATTATCATTTGGCTATTTTAGTCACTAGACAGTTTCTGTGACGCATCAAGTCAAGCGCATGCGACAATAATTTCTGTTCGAAAACATCCATGTGTGCATGTTGTGGCATGAACTTTATCCACACAAACAATGTTATATAATATGACCACTTACGATATGTGTGAATAGAGAACACACATTTAGTTTTACTTTTGCACACATTGAACAACAGAGAACTGAGATAAATTGCTCGGTACAGAGTAGTAAGAGAAAAGGCTACGATCATAGGTTTCCCAAAGTGCATTTGGGTGGAGCTGATCCTAAACCTTGATCTCGGTCAAACGGTCACCATATAGGGTTCAAATAATTGGCGGGGCAAGGCAAGTCACTCCCCAGCTTTCATCATCCATCCCCCACAGCTTTTCTGATGAGACGGCTGTTATTTTCTAAGGAGATCTCCCCCTATCTTTCCCCCTGCTTTCCCTATCTATCACGGCGACCAAACCCCATGTACCGATGCTGGCTGGCTGGCACCTTTGCTGCTTGGTGAGGAATCCATCAATCACACTTCACACAGGAGGGGGGTCAGAGGCCCAAGCAATGGTAAGAAAGGATCATCATCAGCCCTGATGCCCCAATAATTCCAGCTTTTCCATGTGCCTTCCCCTCTGTAAAGACGATGAGGAGCTTAGCAGGATATGGCTAGTGGTGAGGTGACACTGGTGTCCCCCTGACCATCATTTTACAGGGGGGAGATCATACATGTAGTCATTGGACAGTGGTAGGTGCTCATGTCCACTGCAAATGGCAGGTGTTGGCTGGGAGGAGAAAGCTGAGAGGAACTTGTCAGGGGCCATGCCCTGAGCCATGCAAGCGCTTGACTGATTTGATGGCTCTTGTTTAACTCCCATGTATTTTTTGGTCGCCCCGTGAACCACACCAGGCCTGGTCTCTTCTCCTTTTCTTTCTTTCCCTTTCCTTCACTATTTGTTTATAGAAAAGGTAGCAAATGGAAGTTTGGAAATTACCATAGACTGCCGTTGTGTGGTGTGTACTTTCAGTCTTCAATGTAGGTACATTCTTGTGCCAAAACTGGTCGATGCACTTGTATTTTTTGCCTACATGAGAAAGACAACTTCTAAAACTTCAATATGTTGAGAACCAAGTGCTGGCTTGGTGGGAAGGCTAGCGAGTGCGGAGCCAGCCCATCCAGAATTGATTCCCCATGGGGACCAAATTAAATGGGGTTTTATCCCGGCGCGTACAATCCGCTGCTGGAGATGTCTTACCTATCTAACAACGTATAGCCTGCGAGGAATCATTCTCCGGGGTCAACGTTTTAAAACTTCAATATGTTACTATGTTTCTTCGTGAAAATTCAGTTTTTATACGTTACTCCATTTGTTCCCTTCATAAGACATTTTGGCGGGCTTAATTGGCTCCAAAATGTCCTATAAATTGAACGAAGAGAGCACATTTGATCCTGGATCAGATTCAAGCACTGATCCAGACGGTACAGGCAAAATTTCTCCGATTAATCATTAGTGGGGTTACACTAAGGGGTTGGTCAATAATCATGTGGCAAAGGTGCCACACATGTCATAGCTGCAGCGAGCTATATGAAAGATACAGTGTCCTGTTCTGCTGACTACCATCATAACTTTTGAAGCCATTAGTAGTGGGATCGCTGAGCTGAGGGCCTGCGTGTGCTGTTAGCTCGTCACACATTCGCAGCGCCATGATAAGGTGGTGCTCCAAGAACAGCTACTGGGGGTATTGCTCTGCATTCTCGCCCTTGTCATTCAGCTGTCTCAATTTGCATCGATCCCAGCTATTCCTCAACATTATTGCAGCAATGCTTGCCAATAAAAGCTACACGTGTGTATCAAACGCTTTACTAGTTTTTTTAGGGGAATATCAAACACTTTAGTGGCCTGCGATACAGTGTTATTATTATTAGGTGTGTTTCACCTGACTTGTTATCGCTTTCCTGCATGATACTTATTGATTGTCGCTGTAGCCTTGGAGGGGCCTGAATCTAAATATTCAGAGATTGTCGTTTGTAAGTTATCTTTGACCAGGTGTCCCCATTGGCGGTATTCAGGCGTCACAAGGTCTATTATACAGTACATTCATGTATCAATGCAATGGTTAGCTGGTATGAGTCTTGGCTTCCTTTCAGTTTAATCTTCCAGATACGATGAAAGAAATAGTATAGTAGAAAAACTAAGATTGTGCATCTCATCATCCTCTTTTCTCAGAATGGTAAAGCTAACTCGGTCACGGAAGGGGGCCGCTCTATCTTATCAGTCGCCAACCTTGACCTGCCAGGAAGGCACGCACATGTGGCGAGCTTGCGCATGCAAAACGCCGGTCCATTTCATATGCTCCTCTCGTGCTTTCTATGAAACATACAGGACCATAGAGATATGCATGGATATCGTGTTTATCATGAAGCTGCGTTTTTCGGTGTTACCGGATCTCATGATACATTGGTGTTTGAAAATAGATGTACAAATAAGATTTCTTATCGACGGCGAGGCGTCCGTGATGATTTCGTCAATTTTAAAACCCGATCCGCCGGCTAAGTCTCTCGGAGGTGCTCATAAGGATAGAACGTGCGTGTGTACGGATAGGTGCATGTATGTGTTGTGAACGTCTATGATTGTAATGTGTTTCTAAAAAAAGAGTTACGAATAAGATAAATGCTTCGGATTGTAGTTTGATTCTAGCTTTTGGTCGGGTGAGTTTTCTGTCAATAGAAGATTAAGTTATCAGCACATGGAAAAACGTTTCAATCCTAGAACAAAAAAAATACAAAATATTATCTCTGTCATACATTTATTCCGTAAGACTTTACGCATTTTTTGGTAATTAAACATATGAGAATCAAAAAGATAAAGTGTGAAAAGAGTAAAACTAAGATTCCAACACAAAATCTCAAGAATAAACATAGCTGAGACACAAAGACACAACCGAGACAATCTCAACTACATAGGAAAATGTAGACTTATCTACACGAAAAACACCGTTGAGACTTGAGACCGGATGGAAATAGGAAGTTGGACCAAAATGTTTACTAGGTTTTTATCTAGTATACGTGCACTAGTTAGCATTCCGCAAGAATAACTCATGGACATCCAATCCAATGCCAATCCTCGGTCATTGCCTATAAGTTGTATGCTTAGCTAGCTATCTCTATGTGAAAATAAATAGTTTGGCATCTGCTGGACAAAGGTCTTCTATACCTTTGGTATAGGTTCAAATCCTATTGAACGTAATCTTATTTCTATCAATTATTTAAATAACTATACTAAAAACTAATAAAAATATTATAATCTAGTTGATCGCATAGAACAAACCATATGGTAGGTGATTAGTGGTGTTGTTGTTCCTCCAGCACATGAAAGTTCAAATCCATGTTTCAAGTCCTTTATACTCACCAAGGTAGATTATCGATGACATGCTTGTCAATAGCGAGGTGCAATGACTTCGCCAGCCTTGATGCTTCGTGGTTCAACTCTTCTATTTGAGATATCTATGCGTGTGCATGTGGTTTTGTTTGAACGTATATCAACACTGTATTCAGTGTTTCAAAAAGAAAGGAGAAACTAGACCATCATCATAACGAGGTGGATCTATCTCTTTTCCATTTCATTAGTTTCTAGACTCTGAAACAAGGGGGTACTCTATTATTCTACTTAAAAAATTGGTATACGAACTTGAAGGATCGTAAACCTTACGGATTTTTTATGTGTTCGTTGTTTGATTTGCGGTGGTGTATATTATAGATAGAGATATATACTATGGTCTTTTGAGGATACCATCAGAGGCTAAGAAGCATTAAAACTCGAAAAGGTCCTTTGTTATAAAAGACAATGTGTCTGTTTTTCTCCAACTTCAATTTTAAAAATAGGTTAACACCTCGTGGAATAGTGTATGTGATCTGCCAACTATGCAACCAAATCATGTCTGTTTATACAACAGAATTATAACTTGTTTGTTTTCTATTCTTTTGATTTTTGAATCCTCTGAAAATGAATGTATACCAGAACACGGAAAACACCATTTTATCTTTCTTTTCTCCCTCTAGAATAGTCAAGTGGTAGGCTTGTCATTTCTTTCAGTCAAAGAATGCAGCATCTCCTACATTGACCCAATGGGTCCATTTACTTCTTGCTGTTCGTGTCACTGTCGTCCGCGGAGCCCTACAAGGAGTTAGTTAAGAGTACAGTGAAAGCTGAGCGAGCCGTCCCAACAGTGCAGTAGACGGCCCAGACCGATCGATCGAGCTACCCCAATCCCAACTTTCTCCTCCCTCGCCCATGCACGCAGAAGTGCAGAACACCTTCATGGGCAAATGTAACAGCACGCTTCCGAGTTCAGAGTTCAGACTGTATCCCGAGAAAAAAACTTGAAAAAACTTCAGAGTTCAGATTGAGTTAGCTTCTCCATGGCTCCAAATCCAACCGAACCTCCTCTATCCATGCCACCAATCATCCTCCATGCCGACTAAATGCTGCAGTGCAACAAACGCAAGACGAAAACAGTCGCCGTCGACCGATCGGTCGACAGGTACAGGGAACGAGAGAGGGGGTGAAACCAAACAGTGGACAGTTAAAATCCAAAGGAGAATCCATTGACAGCCACTGTTCGGCGCATTTGCTGCGGCTGCAGGCGCGCGGCAGGAGGGCCATGCTGCCGATGCCGAGCAAGAAAGCAGGAAAAGCGCCCTCTGACGAGCTCGCAAAGGATTCGCGATGGCCACGCCCACGCAGGGGTTCGTCGGGCAGTATGCACGGTTCAGTTAGATGGGGAAAGCCTTGCAGGCAAGGCTGGGTCGATAGGCCACTCCTTTCTTTCTTTCTTTCTTTCTTTCTTTCTTCTCTCTTTCAGGTCCTTTAAAGGCGATGATATGATAGGCGCCAGCCTTCTCTGAATTTTTCCGGATGGAAGTTTCAGCCTTTCTCCTCCGGCGACCAACAAAGCTTCTTTTCTGTGTAAGACCGGAGTCTCATGAGAAAGATTTCGGATTTTCATTTCTTTCCTTTTTCCAACAAAGAATTCCATCTTAATTAATGTCATGAACCAGTGGCCTATTTGCTGCAGTAGCAGTACTCCGTACCAATCATGCATTGGGCAAGAGCGATTAATTCATCTGCAAGGGTTTTTGTCTCTTCCTCCAGCCAAATAGAGAGCCCAAAAAACTAGGCCACTGCTGCTGGCGACGTAGCAATGGTATGGCACTGTTTCGACCCGCTTTGTTTTGTCGCGACGAGCTTAAAGCCGGGCCGTCGACGGTCGCTGTGGCGGGGCGGAGCATCTAGCTGGTTACCGGCGAGCGACGGAGACTGCTGATGTGATAGAGAATAGCATATCTCCGATCCGTCGTCCATGCGCGCATTTCTTTCCATGAAAATGACAGGCGCCGTTGTCTTGTACGGGGAGGGCATATGTCTTGGCTTTCAGTTTGAGGCATGATTCCATACCGATTCCAGCATTGCCATGCAGTACAGTCGTACATGTATGTGTGCGCACGATGCCATAACAAATTTAATATTTCTCTTTAGAAAAATGGCTCGAGCCAAGTCCAGCGTTAAATTAATGAAGCCAAAGGCCATCCAAATTAGCTTCACAAGCCAACGTACTGCCATACAGGTTCGGGGAGGAGGAAGCGGTAGACAGATATCCCCTCCAATCCATATTACTTGTCGCAGCAATTGATGTATTTATATATGTTTTACTGCTAGATACATCTAATCTAATAATAATTAATATGGATCAGATGGAGTACAAGGTTATAAGGGTAATGACTAGTACAAAATAAGTCTAAGGGTTTTATAGTCCATTATCTCTCTGATGTGTTTGTGGATGACGTGAAGCTTGGAGATCGCTTCACGCACCGCCTCCTTGTCTCCTAGCATAACCGCGGGCATCCAGACCTGCAAGTATGTAATCATTTTGTATATACAGTTACGCAATTGGTTAGGAAAGGACTTTCAATTGTAAATTTGTTCCTAATATTTCGAAGGGCTCAGTATTGCACCGCAAAGTAAAATCTAGAGCATACGCCTCGTTTTGGTGGGACGAATTCCAGGGACATGACATTAGTTCCCTAACTACACTCCACATAAATTGTGCTAAGGCACATCCAAAAAAGATATGGTTGGTGTCTTTTGGATCTCCACATAGTCTGCAAAGGCCATTGGACGACCCATGGTGATGATGAATGTTATTGTTGGTGGGTAGCCTCTTTGCGCATCATCTGCCATAAGAACACTCAGGTCTTAAGAGGGACCGAGATCTTAAAGATGTCAACGAAGTGAGGCGGGTGGATCCCCTGACGCGGCCTAAGATAGATCAAGCTAACCGAGAAGGAGACCGATGGTTCGAGGGCCCGAGATATCTCATCTTGGCTCAACGATATTTGTGTTGCTTGGGTTGCTCTCCAAAGGTTGTTCCAGTCAATGGTTTCAAGAGACCCAAATGTGCGCCTAAATGGGATGTTCTATTGGACGCCGACCATAGCCTAAGCGACCGAGGCATTTGGCTTCACCACTATGGGAAAGAGTGTTGCGTTTTTTAAAGGACCTTTCTCAACCCACCAATCATCCCAAATTCTTGCGGATGTGCCGTTACGTACCTTGTGAAAAGCTACCAAGCTAAACACGACATTTAGTTTTTGGATTGCATTCCAAAACTTAGAGCTGGGGAGTGAGAATCTACAAGTAGATCTTTGGATTGGAGACATTTATTATTGAGGATTTGAGGCCAAAAGCCATTCTCTAAGAATAAAGTTTTCAAATCCCATTTAATCACGAGGCATATGTATAGGGGTTCATAGCATGGAAAATAAAAAAGTTCTACCGCATGCACACAAACAAGCCAAGATCTATCTACTAAATTGTAGCAACGAGTCGATAGAGGAACTCACCCTCGAAGATTCCAAAGCAGTTAACGAGAGCAGATTCTCGTGGGTGATGTAGTTGTACACTTGCCGATCTCCAGATCGCGTAGACGAACCTTCCGGCGCTGCGTTCCGGCAGCGCTTCCACAGTCGGTCACACGTTCGGTACTCGATGAAGACCTTCCTCTCCCTTGTTCCAGCAGGCAGCGGAGGTTGTAGCACTCTCCTCGCGATTCCGGCAGCACGACGGCGTGGTGTCGGAAGTAGAGGGGAGATCTTGCAGGGCTTCGCCTTAAGCCGGAGCGAGTATGGTGCAGTATGAGAGAGGCCTTGGTGGTCTAGGGTTTAGAGGGCACCAAGGGGAGGGTGTGGCCGGCGGCTAGGGTTTGGGTAAACCCTAACTCGGCGAGTTGGGAGATCCCTAGGCGGCGGCTGCACTTGTGGTGGAGGCGCCAGGAGCTAGGGTTTTGGTGTGTGAGGGGTAGGGGCGCCCTACCCCTCCTTTTATAGGTGGGAGGGGCCGGTTTGGGAGGAGGGAGTCCTCCTCCAACTCCTCCTCATGGCCGGCGGGTGGAGGGAGTGGGACTTCCTCCCCAAGTAGGTTTCCTACTCTCCCTCCACCAAGCAAACTTCATATTTGACTTTTTCAAATTGGCGTTTGACTTTCAAACTTGGATTTGATTTCTCTCACCATATTGCCCAGCCAAGTGACCTAGTACATGATGCAACCATTCCACATTGTCATGAGACATCCATGTACCCTTCCCCTCCGGACTGCCGGACCTTCCAGACCCTTCTAGAACATTCCTGGTGAAAACACCGGAATCTTTTCCGAACTCTGAAACATGACTTTCCTTATATGAATCTTATTCTCCGGACCATTCCGGATCTCCTCGTGATATACCATATCCCATCCGAGACTCCGAACAACATTTGGTCTCTTACTCATCATTCCATAACTACTCAACAACATTGAATCCTTAAGTGTGTCTTCCTACGGTTTGTGAATTATGCGGACATGACCGAGACACTTCTCCGATCAATAACCAATAGAAGAATCTGGAAATTCATATGGCTCCCACATATTTCTATGATTACTTTGCAATCGAATGAACCACTTACATACGATACCAATTTCCCTCTGTCTCACGATAGTTTACTTATCCGAGGTTTTGATCGTCGGTATCTCTGCATACCTAGTTCAACCTCGTTACCGATAAGTACTCTTTTCTCGTTTCCCGTGGTATGTGATCCCTTGTGAGCCAGTCACATGCTTGAAAGCTAATTGGATGACATTCCACCGAGAGGGCCCAGAGTATATCTATCCGTCATATGGATGGACAAATACCACTCTTGATCCATGTGCCTCAACCCATACTTTCCGAACACTCAATGCCACCTTTATAGCCACCCAGTTACGGTGTGGTGTTTGATGTCATCAAAGCATCCTTCTGGTGATGGTGATTAGCATGATCTCATGGTCGAAGGAATTAGGTTACTATGTATCAGAAAGCTTATAGCAATTGAACTATTAAAATGACTTGATCTTTATGCTACGCTTATCTATAGGAGTATGTCCATCACATCATTCTCCTAATGATATGACCCTGTTGTTAATAACATCTCTATGTTCATGATCAGGAAACCATGATCATATATTAACCAACAAGCTAGTTTAACAAGAGGCTTTACTAGAGACTCGTTTATGTTTACAAATCACACAAGTATTAATGTTTTCGGTTAATACAATTATAGCATGGTATGTAAACATTTATCATAAATATGAAGATATGATAATAACCACTTTATTATTGCCTCTTGGGCATATCTCCAACAGTCTCCCACTTGCACTAGAGTCAACAATCTAGTTTTAAACCTTTGTGCATTCAACACCTATGGCTTTCCGGTGTTGTATTTACACGATTGCTATTGGTCAACTGATCCCCGGATCCGACACTTTCAGGTCCGTGTGTAATTGCATGTCTTTGCGTCTCTACGCATCACTCATTTTCTAATGAGATGGCTTTGTACAAATTTGGTCATTTGGTGAGACCTTTGGTTCCTTGGGGTTAAAACATGTTGATAATATTGTCGTACAATATATCTTCATAGTACTATCCCGTTGTGAACTACACCTAGTTTGATAACAAACTATTTGACACAAATGCCCTCTTTTGCTGCTATAACAGCAGTCATATACTTAGCCTTTTGTTGTAGTATCTGTCACAATGTCTTAACTTTGGAACTCATCCAAATTCATTATGGAACTTACTTTCCATCATATTGTGCCACCCTTAGTTTAGACTGAGATAAACTTAATTTGTACTTTGTTATAAAACTAGTATCAATGTAATACTTTTACAATGAACTAACCATCTATTTGTCACTTCTACAAAATAATATATTCTTAGTTCTTCTAAAAGATCATAAGAATATCTTTACTATTGTCCAATAATCATCTGGATTTTTACACATCACAGCATGATTGATAAAATACTCTTTGTGATTGTATCTATCAAGTATCAAAATACTTAAATCTTTATTCAATCCTTCCTGTGCAACAAGAACTTTTCTTGCAGTTTCTATATTGAACTCATTCAATATCTCATCTATGTACTTCTGGCACAATCATATTGGCGTCACAATTTATCCATATAGACATTGATGCCAAATATTCAGGTTCTGCCTAAGCCTTTCATCGAGATGAAATTCTTATCCTGTGTTAATAAAAAGATACATCATTTCCAATCAACAATATGTCTTCCACATAATTTATTAGAAACATGTCTTAGCGCTCCCACTTAATTTCTTGCAAATCCAAGTATCTTCATCGTCTCCGATGAAATAAAACTCTTTTAACAGTTTCATCATAGTGAAGATTTCAACTCCGCGATGCTTACTTCAACCATTGAAGTTTGCATATTCTTTTAGCATCCTTTGAATTTACAAAACCCTTTGGACCGTGTCATGCACACGTCTTAGGTAACCATTCTATTAGAAGAACTTGTTTTGTTTATTCAACTATCACATAACAAAATTATATGTAGTGGTTGCTACATTAATCTGTCTAGACTAAATATCGCTTAATAAAAGATCGGATCTTGTCATAGTCAACTATTTGAATATTGTCGTGAACTCCTTCCCGACATGTCGATAATTTCATAGATGTGAAACATCCATGTCTATTTCTTTATAGATCCAAATACGACTGTAGGGTCTTTTCACCTTTTCAGAGGGTCTTTTAAGTTCAAATCTTGATCTCTTGTATATGGAACTATCACGGATTTTATGGCTTCAAACCATTTTAACGGAGTCAGGTCCCATCATCGCTTGTTTGCATGTAGTCGGATCATTATTGTCAAATAATGATTTAACTCTCAAATCTTGGTATTTGATTGTTTACCCGATCTACTTGTTTCAATAGGAACTTAGACCTCTGTGACCACAACCAGGCACGTGAGCCATGAACATTGTTGCTGCCTCCGGAACACTTTTCGGCGCTGCGCAACTTTGCACATATAGCTAAGGTTCTTTTAACCTTATCAAAGTTCTATTGTCCTCCCACTTAACTTTTCACGGAAAATTTCTTTCTCAAAGAAACTTGACATTCTAAGCGACAAACATTTTTGTCTTTGGTGTTATGGAGGAATACTCAACGATTATTCAAAATAACATACAAATATATGTTCATACGATTTTGCTTGCAAACATCTTTATTATGTATAGCATACCAATGTTTAAGAAAGGACAACTTGGGTTTTATCCCAAACCATAACTTTATATGGTGTCAATTCAACGGATTATGATGGAGCTCTTTTCAGTAAAAAACGGTAGTCTCTAAAGCTTTTAATCTTTAAAATATAATGGCAATTTTATGAATTACACCTTTGATCTTACCATGTCAAACAAGGTTTAATTACATATCTCGAACACTCCATACTCTTATGGTGTTTCGGGAAATGCAAATCCACGGAACGATTCCTTAAATCTTAGGTGTTTTATGCTAAACTTGTAACTCAAATATCTTCCTTTATGATCTTATCATAAACTATTTATATTCTTGTTACAATGATTTTGCACTTCTTCTTGAAAGTCTTTGAACCTTTCAAATGTTTCATACTTCATCCTTATTGAGTAAATATTCATATATTCACTCAAATTTTCGGAGAAAGCATATGAAGTTGAAATCCATCGCTCTTGACTATACATAATGGACTTCATACAACATTATGTACAAGTTTCAATAAGCTAGTCATCCGTTTCCTTTTGCCTATGAACGGAGTTTTAATTATCTCTAGGAAAGTTTCACAAGCGTCATTTGATCAAAAATCAAAAGACTCCAAAATTCCATCCACATGGAGTTTCTTCATGTTTTCTTTCCAATGTAATTTAAACGACGATGTCACGTCCTAAGTGATCTTTCTTATCAATTGTCTTTCGACATTTTTAGCAATAATTTTATGGATGTTATTTATCCAACGATATTTGTAAATAATCCATCTTTTATGGATTACGGCAATTATCTGAACAACCCTATTGTTCTCATAATACCTGATAAAACAAATCTTGAAGGCAAGCTTTGATGTTAACGAGCAACACAATAACCCTTTATTTGTTCTCGATGAACATCATCACATATTCTTTTGCTAGTTACTTAGGCCATTGTAGTTCATGAATTGTGTTGTTTTGTATGACGATTCACACCAACAAATTCAGTATCCAATATTTAAGAACCACATTGTTTAATAAGCAAAGAATATAGCCATAACATGTATATCCTCTATATACCTAAGCTAAACAATTCTAGTCTTTTCTTTTCTGCCATATATTTATGAGATTCTCTTTCAGTATTTCCTTTTCTGTTTTGAAAGAATCTATCAACATCAATAGTGGAGTCAAACACATGACACATAGTACAAAGCGTGTATAATTGAATACCAAAGTCTTTAGACTTTCACTTTGAAGTAGATCACCATCATCAAATGTTTGGTGTTCTTTCAAATTCCATTCTTTAGCAATCTCTTGGTGTAGTAAATATTTTACCTACATCAAATATTCACCCTTATCATGGAATTATTCATGATCAAGCTACTTTAGCTTATTGAGGTGAATCGCGAGTATAATGTTGCTCTCCAAAACCTTTTGGAGGATTAGGACGACAAGCGTCTCCATCCTTTTTCAAATTCTCATCAAATATGAGAACATAAACTTTGCCATATTATACTCTCTCATGTTGCAACCAAAAATATTATTTCAGATATCGCAATATCTTCCACACATCATGGTTTCTGAAACAACTCTTTCAGATCCTAGATAATCTTGATATTAAAACAATTATTTGATATCAAGAATCATGGAGACAAACATGATACTTATATACTAACACTGGAATTGTCACTCTTGATTTAATACCAATTATTGAACTTCACAGAGTAACTGAAACTTACCGAAAGTTTGCAATAGGACTTTTAAACTTTAGATTAACACTTCAAAAAAATACGATACTATTTCGTAAAGTAACTAACCAGAATTCTATAGTTCTATCATCTCAATTATAACTAAGAGCAAGGTGGTAAACGGATGCCAATGACTACAACAACTATGCAAATTCACTTTGATTTAAATTATGATAAATAGTGTTCAACTTTTAATCATATTGCCGTTGAACTCCCACTCAAAACAATATACCTCACATTGTTTTATTGATCACACGAACCAAATTCACTACACCAAGTCTGATCATCACGTGACATGATATAGTTTCAAAGGCGAACAATCATCATGTTCATCATATAATCTATATGACTCATGCTTTACCTTTCGGTATTCTGTGTTCCGAGACCATGTCTGTACATGCTAGGCTCGTAAAGATCAAACCTTAGCTTCTGCATGAGCAAATATGGCTTGCTCATGTTGTATACACACGCAGAATCTAACACACCCGATCATCACGTGGTGCTTCGAAACAACGAGCTTTAGCAACGGTGCTTACTAAGGATGAACACTTTAATACTTGAAATTTTGTGAGAGGGATCATCTTATAATGCTACCGTCGCGATCTAAGCAATACAAGATGCATAAAAGGATTACCATCACATGCAATTCATAATATGTGATATGATATGGCCTTTCTTCTTGTGCTTCCGATCTCCATCTTCAAGCACGAACATGATCTCCATCATCACCAGCATGGCGTCAAGGTCAATGGCGTCGCTTCATGGTTGTCATCCACCAGCATCAACTATTACAACTACTTTGAATAATAGACACGCGGGTCTTAACGGAATTTAAAAGACAACCATATGGCTCCTGCCGGTTGCCAACTTACAATGAGGAACATTGCAGACATCATATATAATCACAATCATGGCCATATCACATCACAACACACCCCTGCAAAACAAAGTTAGACGCCTCTAATTTTATTTGCATTTTTTACGTGGTTTGGGGATTTCAATAAGTGTCGTTCTAACTTACGAACAAGAACCACAACGTTGATGCTTGAACTATCAAGTGCCCATTGTAAATTGAATCTTTACTATGATGGGAGAGACAGACACCCGCAAAGCCACTTATGCAATGTTGAGTGTGGAGCAAGTCTCATGAATGATGTCATGTAAGGTTAGCCCGGGCCGCTTCATCACACCATACCGCAAGATGCAAAGTACACAAGAAGCAATTGATAATAAAAGCACCACCGCCCACAATGACCATTGTGTTCTACTCGTGCAACAGATCTACATATAAACCTGGCTCTGATACCACTATAGGGGTTCGTAGCATGGAAAACAAAAAAATTCTACCGCATGCACACAAACAAGCCAAGATATATCTACTAGATTGTAGCAACGATTCGATAGAGGAACTCACCCTCGAAGATTCCAAAGTGGTTAACGAGAGCAGATTCTCATGGGTGATGTAGTCGTACACTTGTCGATCTCAAGATCGCGTAGACGATCCTTCTGGCGCTGCGTTAGCCTTGATCGATCAGCGAGTATGGTGGAGTATGAGAGAGGCCTTGGTGATCTATGGTTTATAGGGCACCAAGGAGACGGTGTGTCTGGCGTCTAGGGTTTGGGGAAACCCTAACTCGGCGAGTTGGGAGATCCCTAGGGGCGGCGGCTGCACTTGTGGTGGAGGCGCCAGGAGCTAGGGTTTTGGTGTGTGCGGGGTAGGGGCGCCCTACCCCTCCTTTTATAGGTGGGAGAGGGTGATTTGGGACGAGGGAGTCCTCCTCCAACTCCTCCTCATGGCCGGCGGGTGGAGGGAGTGAGACTTCCTCCCCAAGTAGGTTTCCTACTCTCCCTCCACCAAGCAAACTTCAGATTTGACTTTTTCAAATTGGCGTTTGACTTTCAAACTTGGATTTGATTTCTCTCACCATATTTCCTATCCAAGTGACCTAGTACATGATGCAACCATTCCACATTGTCATGACACATCCATGTACCTTTCCCCTCCGGGGTGCTGGACCTTCTAGACCCTTCTAGAACATTCCTGGTGAAAACACCGGAATCTTTTCCGAACTCTGAAACTGGACTTTCCTTATATGAATCTTATTCTCCGGACCATTCCGGATCTCCTCGTGATATCCCAGATCCCATCCGAGACTCCGAACAAAATTCGGTCTCTTACTCATCATTCCATAACTACTCAAAAACATCGAATCCTTAAGTGTGTCTCCCTACGGTTCGTGAATTATGCGGACATGACCGAGACACTTCTCTGATCAATAACCAATAGAGGAATCTGGAAATTCATATGGCTCCCACATATTCCTATCATTACTTTGCGATCGAATGAACCACTTACATACGATACCAATTTCCCTTTGTCTCACGATAGTTTACTTATCCGAGGTTTTGATCGTCGGTATCTCTGCATACCTAGTTCAACCTCGTTACCGATAAGTACTCTTTTCTTGTTCCCATGGTATGTGATCCCTTGTGAGCCAGTCACATGCTTGCAAGCTAATTGGATGACATTCCACCGAGAGGGCCCAGAGTATATCTATCTGTCATATGGATGGACAAATCCCACTCTTGATCCATGTGCCTCAACCCATACTTTCTGAACACTCAATGCCACCTTTATAGCCACCCAGTTACGGTGTGGTGTTTGAGGTCATTAAAGCATCCTTTCGGTGATGGTGATTAGCATGATCTCATGGTCGAAGGAATTAGGTTATGTAAGGTTCCCAACCTTTAATAAGGTAGAGATCCCTGTGTTTACAATGCTAGTCCCTGGATCAATAGCTAGCATCCACAATTAAGATGTAATATCAAGAAACAAAGGTCATAATACAACTTTATAACCAGGAATAAAATAATTCATTACATCTTACATAGCTCATTTGGTTATCACATTACATTGCAACAGAATAACTATAAAGCATGGGGTCCTTCATCTTCAAAGTGCCACAGGCAATCATGTTGGTTGTAGACTTGTATTCCTATTCAACACACTTCACTAACATCAAACAAACCTGCAACATAATAAGTTGCAGCCACAAGGGTCAATACATTTGAATTGTATTGGCAAGTTTCACTACTATGTAGAAATATGTGGATCCTATCATTACATGCATATTTGGCTAAGTAGGGTTTAGGATCTTTTGCAGAAAGCAATATAGTTTTATCCTATCTTTTCAAAATAGTTTTTGATCTTTGTCAAATCTTTATGAACTACTTGGAAAACTCCAAGTGCTTCAAATCCCTTGTTGTCACCATCAAGTTTTACTTTGAGAAATTGGAATGTCGAGATCTTCCATAGCTTCAGGCCTTAGTTGCTCAGAGTTGTCCATAACCGGGGACACGGCTAAGTACTTAGAATTTGATCTTCTGCAGAAGTTGTACACTTTACCCACATGACAGAATCTCGTCTTGATGCCACCAGTGGCCGCTGGATAAGTACTCACCAAAATGGAGTACTGGCAGACCGAGAATGTGACAAAGTCTTTCCATAGAAGTCCTCCCAATACACAATGCTAGCTTGTCAACCAGGCACCAATGGAGGGATAAATTTCCCTTACACAATTCTAGTTAACCTGAATATGCCAATGCATGGGTCTTCCACTATGTAGTTGACTAAGCCAGAGCCCATTTAGCATGTGGCTATATACGGAAGCCACTGTACGAGAAACATGTTCAATCTCTAAGTCCCTGGGTGGTTTCCTTCTAGTGCATATACAAAAAGATTGCCATATAAACATGGTTCCCTTTGTAGCCACCTTGTCCAAAACTTAAGTATCCTTGTCCACCCAGGTGGTTCATTGAGTACTTGTTTTATTATATAAAACATATATCTTTTCCACACTTCATATAATCATATCATGTATCCCATCCCAAATATATAGCAGGGCTAAGCATACTACAACTACAATGTTTTCACTAAGGAATATATAAGGGTATCCTATTAGGATTTAGCATAGCATAAAATATAGTAGTCATTATCATGCATGTTACAAAAAAATCCACTAAGTGTAATGAAAATAGTAGGACATGGATGATAGTGTCACTTGCCTTTTTAGTAGAGAATGTTGGTTCACTTCTTGATCTTGTAAATATCACACTCTTCTAATTCCACTACAATTCAATCAAGCAAACACAAATTCAACTAGCATTCCAACTAATTTACCACACATAGAATAATAGAAACAAGGTCATGCATGCAAGCATGCAAAAGATAGTTTTATTTTTGAAAGTGGTTTCTACTAGGCTCTAAACATTATAAAGTTCAAAGTGGTCATTTACTAAAGTGGTAAGACCATTTGCAAAAGGTTTTATCTATAAACCATTTTTAAATCAAATCAATATTTTATGTGGTGGAAAATGCTTTTAGCAAAGCAATATTCTTTAAAGGTTTCACCAAATATATTTTAATTCTCAAAACTTGGTGTTTAGGGTCAGAAGGTTTGAATCAAATCATTTCCCAAAGGTTTACTCAAAATCATTTCTAAACTAACATTAATATTTTTATTTGACTAGAAATGTGCTAATTCAAATATTTACTCCTTAACTTCACAAAATACATTTTTAAATACATAAGTTGGTTCCTATGGTCAGTAGGTTCACAAAAAATCATTTTGCAAAGATTTCATCTCAAAAATATATCTAGAACAATTTTTATATTCAAAATATGCCTACACTTGTTTCTACAAATTCAACCAATTTTCTAGAAGCAAAACATTAAAAAATGCATGGTTGCAAAGTACTTGTTCTACAGATTCTATTGATATAAAATTTGCAATTTTTGGACGTGTAGAACTAAAGTTATGAATTTTACAAGTTTGCATATCTAATAGATTATATTTTCTGTTTTTAAACCAAACCATGTCCATGTGGCGTGTTTCTATTGGACAGTACCGCTTCGTGCGGATCGAGCTGTTCTGACCGCAGGATCTTATTTAGATTGCACGGTGCAGATCGAGTGATACCCCTTCGTCTAAGTTCTAATTACAGCCACTGGATCGATATCTAACGGACGCGGTGCGTTTGACCATTTCCTGGCGGCGCTAGCGGCGGCTGGCGGCGGCGTGCGCTCGGGCGATGAGCTTGCCGACGATGCAGGAAGCGAGGGAGAGGGGGAAGTGGCTTACAGCGTTCGCGTGGTCGAGGTGAAGCTCGAGGTGCCGTCGGCTTGGCGAGGGCGCCAGAACGGAGGATTGCTCGTGAGAGGCGGCATCGGCAGCGGTTCTGTTGACGAAGCGGGCTGCAGGTCGCCCTAAGGCAAAAGGGAGGGGGCGTTAGATGTGTACGAGCGTGGTGATCACAGGAGTGTCATCTAGAGGGATAGGGGTGGTCTGGGCTTACCAGGGAGACTCGCCGGAGAAACAGCCGAAGATGGTGGCGCTCGGGTGTGGTCGTTGCCGACGGTTTGGGGCGCACGCGAGCGAGTGGAGCACACGGGCAGGTGCGCACGGGACCGAGGAGAAAGCTTGCATGCTCTGGGAGGCGAGGGGCGGCTGCGGTTCGCCGGAATTGGCCGGGAACGCCGTCGGAGACAGAGGTGGTGTGGGGACAAATTGGAGCAGCCTAGGGGCAGGGAGTAGCTGGAGTTTGGGAGGAAAGAGAGAGGAGGCGTGGGCGTTTATGTATGCGTGATCACAGCGAGGAATAACTCAGGCATTAACTCAAATTCATCGCCGCAATCAAGGTCAGCAACGGCGAGGGGGAACGGTCGCGAGGGAGACGATGATGAGGTGGCGTGGGGTCCGTCTGTCAGCGAGAGTGAGGGAGGGAAAGATGGGGCCAGCGGTTAGTGACTCAATGGCAAGCGGTGAAAAAAATGTTTCACTGGGGGAAGTTGGCTGCGAGCTCTTGGCTGGGCACTTAGTGGGTTGAGTTTGTTTCATTTTTTATACAGAATGCCTTTTCTTTTCTATTTCAATTTCTGTTTTGATTTTCAAACAAATCATTCAAACAACAAATCAATTCAAACCACCACCAAACTTTGTGTTGATTTTAATTCTGTTTAACAACATAATCCAAAGTCCAAATATTTTTCATTCTTTTTAGGATCCATTAATAATTAAATAAATAGACCTTTGTCATTAATTCAAATAGGATTTAATTTATTTAAAAACTCTATTTGAAATCTAAAATAATACCAAAATCATTTCAGTAGTTTTTATTTGAAAATATAAAACACTTGGAAATCTTATTTAAAATAAATTAACAAGTTTTAGTGTTTATTTAAAATGGAAAAGCCTTTACTTTAATAAAATTGGATATTAATTAATCCTAATTATTTTATTTAAATAAACCTTTACTCTTTTTATCAAATAGAAATATTTTATTTCAAAATCTTGGTCAAGATTTAATTTGTCTCTATAAAATAATCCTTATTTATATTCCTACCTTTGCTTTATAAAAACCATATCTTTTTATTTAAAGATCCAAAAATAGTGATTCCAACTATTATAACTTTATTTATTAATTGTTTATCTTTTTAAATCCCTTTAGGATTTTATTTAACCAAAATAGGTTTTGATGTTTCCTATTGGAATCAAAAAGTTTCTTCTCACCCTAAAGATCAACAAAATTTTATTTTGTTTAATTATTTTTCACATTTCAAAATTTGGAAAATTTTGGGATGTGACAGGTTACTATGTATCAGAAAGATTATAGTAATTGAACTATTAAAATGACTTGATCTTTATGCTACGCTTATCTATAGGAGTATGTCCATCACATCATTCTCCTAATGATATGACATTGTTGTTAATAACATCTCTATGTTCATGATCAGGAAACCATGATCATATATTAACCAACAAGCTAGTTTAACAAGAGGCTTTACTAGGGACTCTTTTATGTTTACAAATCACACAAGTATTAATGTTTCCGGTTAATACAATTATAGCATGGTATGTAAACATTTATCATAAGTATGAAGATATGATAATAACCACTTTATTATTGCCTCTTGGGCATATCTCCAACAATATGTTCATGAGTTTGGTGTTGATAATACCCTACTCTCCCATGGGATTTTGGTAGACATACTGTGGCCCATATGACCATATGATATTTGCATTTTAGGCAATCTACTTCCCAAAAGAAGCGACCATAGTGTTTATCCATAATTATGTGGACTTCACTTCCTAGCAAGTAAAGTCCCATCGCGTGGAGTAGAAGGTTGGAAAGGCAAGCGTTGGTAAGAGTTAACCTTGTTGCGGAAGACTTGAACTTCCCTTGCCAGGGGTCGAACCGCTTAGCCACTTTAGACACCAATAGTTCCCAATCCAATGTAGTTAAGCATTTTTCACTCACCGGTATCCCCAAGTAAGCTACATGGAATTGCTCTTGTTTGCAATTCATAAGATTTGCAATGCAAATTTGGTCCTAATTTTCCTTCCCAAGGATGATGGCCCCACTTTTCTAGAAATTTATCTTGAGACCGGACATGCTCCCAAAGCAGAGAAGCCGGAAAATTTCAGGTTTGCAATACCCAGATTATACGACTCAATTAGGATGAAGGTATCAACATCATATTACAAGTGCGACACACCACCTATTAGGTGGGAGATTATACCTTTAATGTGGTCGGCGCTGGATGCAAGATCTAAAATAGCCGATGATGCGTCAACTACGAAGTCGAACATAAGTGGGGAAACCGGGTCTCCCTCATGCACAACTTGTGCATTTGTAAAGAAAGGATCAATACCTCCATTAATGCATATATTCGTCGGACCTCCCGATACCAAACCAAACATATGATGTACCAAACCGGGGCCAAACCCTTTCTCAAGAAGTACATCTGCCAAGAACTTCCAGTTCACGAAGTCAAATGCCTTCTTGAAGTTTAATTTGATAAGAATGATGGGTTTCGCAGCATAGTAAATCAAAAAAATTCTACGGATGCGAACGGTAAAGACAAGATCTAATCTAGGAGATGCAAACAACGAGGGGGGATAGATGAGATCTTCATACCCTTGAAGATTCAAGACTGTGAACGCTCGATTGAACGTGGGTGATGTAGTCGTACTCGCTTCTCCTCCTCGCAATCCAATCCGATCTAACACCGCAAGTGGCGATGCCTCTGAGAGATGTACACGTGCGGCACCTCGACGTCTCCTCCTTCCTCGGTCCATCAAGTAGGGTGGAGAGATGGACTGGATCTACAACGCGACGGCGCGGTGCAAGCGGTAGAGAGTTTATGGCAGGCTTCACGCCACAATGGGAGGGAGAGAGAGAGGAGGGGCAGCAGGGCGGCTAGGGTTGTGGAGGAGGTGTGTGAGGGGTGTGCCCCCAGCCCTCTTTATATAGAGGGGTGGGCGGCTGGACCTTGCCCCTCCCCCAAGCCCTAGGCCGGCGGCCAAAGGAGGGAGGAGTGGGGGGCAAGTTCCCCCCTTCTAGAAGCTCCCCTAGGGTTTCCCTAGGTGCTTGGCCGGCTGGGCCCTATGGGACCTTGTGCCCCTGGCCCAATGCGGCTAGGGCACTCCCTCATAGGCCCATGCCCCCTCCCGGCAAGTGGGGCCACGTTGGTCCCACTCCAAAAGGTTCTAGAAGCTTAGACAATCTTGATTAACCCAAACAATTCGAACTCCAAAACTGCATTGCCTTATATGAATCTTATTCTCCGAACAATTCCGAACCTCTCATGATGTCCGGATCCCATCCGAGACTCAACAAAAACTCATAAACCAATTATCCAATCTATCCTAGGCCAAGACACGTTATGTGTGACCTTCGGTTCGAGAATATGCAGACATGATCTTCTATCAATAATCAACAGCGGGGTCTGGAAACCCATATTGACTCCCACACATTCATCGATGATCATATCGGATGAACCACGATGCCAGGATTCAATCAATCCCATATATATATTCCCTTCATCTCGCGATATCGATTACCGAGTGGGCCTGAAGTATATCTCTCCGACTTGGGAGGGACAAATCCCATCTCGATACATACAACCCAACAGGTACTTTCCGATCGCCTGAGAGACACCTTTATGATCACCCTCTCATAGGATGACGTTTGATGACCTCAAAGCTTTCTTCCGATACCAGGAGTTGTATTATCTCATGGTCTAAGGAATACAATATTTGACATAAGAAAAGCTTCGCAAAGATGAACACGATGACACGATCTAATTGCTCCGCTTAGTTTGGGTCTGTCCATCATATCATTCTCCCAATGATATGATCTCATTATTAATCGACAACTCATGTCTATGGTTAGGAAACCTTAACCATCATTAATCAATGAGCTAGTCCACAGAGGCATATTAGGGACACGGTGTTGTTCACAAACCACACAAGTATTAAAGTTTCCGCTGAATACAATTCTAGCATGGAATATAAACTTTATCATGAACAAGAATTATAATAATAACATCTTTATTATTGCCTCTAGGGCATAATTCCAACAGTCTCCCACTTGCACTAGAGTCAATAATCTAGTTTACATCTGGCAATAATCTAACACCCATGGCACTAAGGTGCTGATCATGTTTTGCACATGGAAGAGGTTTAGTCAATGGATCTGCGACATTCAGATCTGTATGTACTTTGCTAATCTTCAAATCTCCATCTGATATATAATCTCAGATTATATGAAACTTGCGGTTGATATGCTTGGTCTTTGGATGATATCTTGGTTCCTTAGCTAGTGCTATGGCGCCAGTGTTGTCACACAATATCTCCAATGGGTCCAAGGCACTTGGAACCACACCAAGCTCAGTGATGAAGTTCCTGATCCAAACTCCTTCACTTGACGCTTCTGCAGCAGCCATGTATTCCGCTTCTACTGTAGACCCCGCGATCACGCGTTGCTTGCAGCTTCTCCAGCTCACATCTCCTCCATTCAAAATATAAACGTATCATGTCTGAGATTTAGAATCATCCTTGTCGATGTCGAAACTAGCGTCGACGTAACCCTTTACGACGAGTTGTTCATCACCTCCATAGACTAAGAACATTTCTTTAGTTCTATTTAAATACTTTAGGATGTTCTTCACGGCTGTCCAGTGTTCCACTCCTGGATCACTTTGGTATCTGCTCGTCAAACTAAGAGCATTGGACACATTCGGTCTAGTACACAGCATGGCATACATGATAGAACCTATGGCCGAGGCATAAGGCACTTTGCTCATAGCTTCTCTATCGTTTACCGTAGCTGGAAACTGAGCCTTGCTTAATATCTTACCTGACAACATAGGCACTGAACCTTTCTTTGCCTTATCCATTTTGAACCTTTTCAGAACTTTTTCTAGGTATGTACTTTGGCTTAAAGCTACCAGGCGTCTTTGTCTATCTCTATAGATTTTGATGCCCAATATATAAGCAGCTTCCCCTAGTTCTTTCATTGAAAAACATTTGTTCAAATAACTCTTCACATCGTTAAGCATGTTAATGTCATTTCCAATAATCAATATGTCATCCACATATAGTACCAGAAATGTCACCGAGCTCCCACTCACTTTCTTGTAGATACAAGCTTCGTAGCAATTTGGAAAAAATCCAAAGCTCTTAATCACTTGACCAAAACGAAGGTTCCAACTCCGAGATGCTTGCTTCAGTCCATAAATGGAACGCTGAAGTTTGCATACTAGGTATGACGGTACCGACGATCAAATCGGTATTGTTTCGGGATAAACATCGCTACGGGAGAGAAATTCTCATCGTAGTCAACACCTTGAACTTGTCGAAAACCTTTCGCGACAAGCCGTGCTTTATAGACGGTAACATTACCATCCACGTCCATTTTCTTCTTGAAGATCCATTTGCACTCAACGGCCTTTCGGTCGCTAGGAGGGTCCACCAAAGTCCATACTTGGTTTTCACTCATGGATCCTAATTCGAATTTCATGGCTTCTAGCCATTTCTCAGAGTCCGGGGCTCATCATCGCTTCCTCATAGTTCGTAGGTTCACTGTCTTCTACTAACAAGACAGTCAAGACAGGGTTGCCGTACCACTCAGGAGGGGCACGCGACCTTGTCGACCTGCGACGTTCAGTAGCAGCATCGTCCGAAGCTTCATGATCCTTGCCATTAGCTTCCTCTATTGTTGGTGCGGTGACTTTGGAACAATTTCAGTGCGCTACTCTCCAATTCAAGAGAAGGTTCAATAACCTCGTCTAGCTCTACTTTCCTCCCACTCACTTCTTTCGATAGAAACTCCTTCTCAAGAAAGGAACCGTTCTTTCGACAAACACTTTGCTCGGTTCTGCGTGATAGAAGGTATACCCAATAGTTTCCTTAGGGTATCCTATGAAGACACATTTCTCGCTTTGGGTTCGAGCTTGTCCGCATCAACTTCTTGACGAAGCTTCAGATCCCCAAACTTTAAGAAATGACAACTTAGGTTTAGCACCAAACCACAGTTCATACGGTGTCGTCTCAACGGATTTAGATGGTGCCCTATTTAAAGTGAATGCAGCGGTTTCTAATGCATAACCCCAAAATGATAACGCAAATCAAGAAGAGACATCATCGATCGGACCATATCTAATAGGGTTCGATTCCTGCTCGACACACTATTATTACTGGTGTTCCGGTATGGAGTTGTAAACGATTCCGCTTGCTTTAAGATGCGTGAGAAAATCATAACTCAAATATTCGCCTCCACGATCGGATCGTAGAAACTTAATCTTTACTACGATGGTTCTCCACTTCATTCTGAAATTCTTTGAACTTTTCAAATGTTTCAGATTTATGTTTCATTAAATAGATATACCCATATCTACTTAAGTCATCGGTAAAAGTGAGAAAATAGCGATATCCACCGCGCGTCGAAACACTCATCGGTCCGCATACATCGGTATGTATGATTTCCAACAAGTCCGTTGCTCGCTCCATTATACCGGAGAACGGGGTTTTAATCATCTTGCCCATGAGGCATGGTTCGCATGTGTCAAATGATTCAAAATCAAGAGACTCCAAAAGTCCATCAGAATGGAGTTTCTTCATGCGCTTTACACCAATATGACCTAGACGACAGTGCCACAAATAAGTAGTATTATCACTATCTACTTTGCATCTCTTGGCCTCAATGTTATGGATGTGTGTTTCATCCCTTTCGAGATTTAGAAGAAATAAACCATTCACAATAGGTGCATGACCATAAAAGATGTTACTCATATAAATATAACAACCATTATTCTCCGATTTAAATGAATAACCGTCTTGCAATAAACACGATCCAGAAATAATGTTCATGCTCAACGCAGGCACATAATAACACTTATTAAGGTTTAAAAATAATCCCGAAGGTAAAACTAAGGAGAGCGTGCCGACGGCCATCACATCAACTCTTGGTCCGTTGCCAACGTGCATCGTCACCTCATCCCTCGTAAGCCGCCGTCTATTACGTAGCTCCTGTTTCGAGTTACAAATATTAGCAACTGAACCGGTATCAAATACCCAGGCACTACAACGAGGGCTAGTAAGGAAAACATCAATAACATGTATATCAAATATACCTTTGATGGTGTCAGCCTTCTTGTCCGCTAAGTACTTCGGACAGTTGCGCTTCCAGTGACCCTTGTCCTTGCAATAGAAGCACTCAGTGTCCGGCTTAGGACTAGACCTGACCTTCTTTGCACCCTTACCTTTCTTGAAGGTGGAGGGCTTGTTGACCATCAACACATGATTATTCTTTTTGATGTCCACCTCCGCTACTTTCATTTTAGCGAAGAGCTCAGTGATCATATCAGTGGAACCAAGCTGATTGTGAGCAACTACAAAACTTTTGTAGCTAGGAGGGAGTGACTGCAGAACTCTGTCAATCTTGAGCTCCTCTGGAATCTTGCAGTCCAGTTGCTCAAGGAGTTGAGTGTAGCCCGACATCTTAATGGCGTGCTCACTAACGGAACTCCCTTCCTCCATCTTGTAGTTAAAGAATTTCTTAGAGATCTCATATCTCTCAGAACGGGCCTGAGTCTAAAACATAGTTTTCAGCTCCTCAAGAACCTCAAAGGGCCCGGCGAACTCCTCAAAACGATTTTGAAGATCCGATTCCATAGCATACAACATGGCAATCTTAATCAAATCATAATCATCCTTGCGTGACTGATAAACAACTTTCTCATCAGCCGACGCATCTATAGCAGGGGCATCACCTAGCGCTTTCTCAAGGACATAGTCCTTTTGTCCGCCAGCGAGAATGATTCTCAGAATGCGGAACCAATTGGTGAAGTTAGACCCATTGTTTCTAAGCTTTTCTATCTCAGAAAAAACGTTGAAGTTGAAGTTGGACTTGGCCATGTGATCTATAGTATTTGCAAGTACAATTTAGACTATGTTCATGATAACTAGTTCAAATTTTAATCAAATTACTAGATGAACTCCCACTAAATTCAACATCCCTCAAGTTGTTTAGTGAACACGATCCAAATTCACCACACCTAATCCGATCTTCACGAGAAGAGATGTGGTTTCAATGGTGGGCAACGAAGTGTCGATCATATCATTCATATGACTCATGCTTAACCTTTCGGTTCATGTGTTCCGAGGCCATGTTTGTACATGCTAGGCTCGTCAAGTTAGACCCAAGTATTTCCGCGTGTGCAAAACTGGCTTGCACCCGTTGTATGTGAGCGTAGAGTCTATAGCACCCGATCATCACGTGATGCTTGGACACGAAGAACTTTCGCAACGGTGCATACTTGGAGAGAACACAGTTTTTATCTTGATCTTTAAGTGAGGAATCATCTTATAATGCTACCGTCGCGACCTAAGCAAAATAAGATACATAAAAGGATAAACATCACATGCATATAACTTTATGTGACATGGTATAGCCAATCTTCGCGCAATGATCTCCATCTTATGCTCCAAGCATGATCTCCATCACTCCACCATGATTGCCTCCACCACGAATAGCAACTACAACTATTGCTAACTACTTAGCGATAAAGTAAAGATATTACATGGCGTATAAGAAGTTGACACACATGTCATACACAATTATAAAGACAACCATATGGCTCCTGCCGGTTGTGTACTCATCGACATGCAATTCGTGAAACATTACAAAACATGATCATCGCATACATTATACACATCACATCTTGGGCCATACCATATCACAGAAAACACTCCCTACAAAAACAAGTTATACGCCTCTACTTTGTTGTTGCATGTTTTACGTGGCTTATGGGAGTAGATGCTAAGAACGATTCTTACCTACGGAAAGCCACAACGGTGATATTATGGTTGCCAAACTCCGGTGTTAATCCCATGACAACTATAGTGAGAGAAACTGGCATCCAACAGCTGCATGTGTGGAACAAGCCACACGTCAAGGGCGGAGACGGTCTCGCAAACGACGTCGCGTAAGGTTGGCCTGGACCGCTTCAATCTCACTATCCCGCATCATAAGAAGAACACAAACAAGAGGCTTGCAACAGAAAACATCAACGCCCGCAACAACCATGTTGCGTTCTACTCGTGAAACACATCTACGCATAGATCTAGCTCGATACCACTGAAGGGTTTCGCGGCATAGTAAATCAAAATTTTCTACGGATGCGAACAGAGGGAAAGCCAAGATCTAATCTAGGAGATTCAAACAACGAGAGAGATTGGATTAGATCTTCATACCCTTGAAGATTCGCACAGCGGAACGTTCGTCAGAACGTGGGTGATGTAGTCATACTCGCTTCTCCTCCTCGCGATCCGATCCGATCTAGCACCACAAGTGGTGGTGCCTCCGTGAGATGCACACGTGCAGCACCTCGACGTCTCCTCCTTCCTCGGACCAGCAAGTATGGTGGAGAGATAGATTGGTCCCACTCCAGAAGGTTCTAGAAGCTTCCGGTACAATACTGATTAACCCGAAACAATTCCGAACTCCAAAAACTGCATTGCCTTATATGAATCTTATTCTCCGAACAATTCCGTAACCTCTCATGATGTCCCGGATCCCATCCGAGACTCCGAACAAAAACTCATAAACCAATTATCCAATCTATCCTAGCGTCAAGACACGTTAAGTGTGTGACCCTTCGGGTTCGAGAATATGCAGACATGATCTTCTATCAATAATCAACAGCGGGATCTGGGCACCCATATTGACTCCCACACATTCATCGATGATCATATCGGATGAACCACGATGCCAGGATTCAATCAATCCCATATATATATTCCCTTCGTCTCGCGATATTTTACTTGCCCGAGATTCGATCGTCGGTACCGTCATACCTAGTTCAATCTCGTTCACAGCAAGTACTTTACTCGTTCCGTAATCCGATATCACTTTGTGATTAACTCCTTAACCACATGCTTGCAAGCGGTGTTGATACGGATTACCGAGTGGGACCGAAGTATATCTCTCCGACTTGGGAGGGACAAATCCCATCTCGATACATACAACCCAACAGATACTTTCCGATCACCTGAGAGACACCTTTATGATCACCCTCTCATAGGATGACGTTTGATGACCTCAAAGCTTTCTTCCGATACCAGGGAGTTGTATTATCTCATGGTCTAAGGAATACAATATTTGACATAAGAAAAGCTTCACAAAAACGAACACGATGACACGATCTAATTGCTTCGCTTAGTTTGGGTCTGTCCACCATATCATTCTCCCAATGATATGATCTCATTATTAATTGACAACTCATGTCCATGGTTAGGAAACCTTAACCATCATTAATCAATGAGCTAGTCCTTAGAGGCGTACTAGGGACACGGTGTTGTTCACAAACCACACAAGTATTAAAGTTTCCGCTTAATACAATTCTAGCATGGAATATAAACATTATCATGAACAAGAATTATAATAATAACATCTTTATTATTGCCTCTAGGGCATAATTCCAACAGCAATATAAACTCAATGACTTTGATCGTAATGCTATACTTTGGATGAATGTTCATCACATCATTACACTAATGTTGTGACCTCGTTATTAACAACATCCAATGTCCATGATCAGGAAACTTTGATCATCTTGTTAATCAACGCGCTAGTTTATAAGAGAGGCATAACTAGGAACTTCCTTTTTGTTTATTAAACACACATGTATTAATGTTTCTGTATTAATACAATTATAGCATGCAAAATAAACATTTATCATAAATAAGGAATACGATAATAACCACTTTATTATTGCCTCTCGGGCATATTCCCTTCAGTCACTAGTAAGCCTCTTCGACCCTTGTGAGGTGGGCCGACTGCTCCTCTAGTAAGTACCTGAGAGCCCACCCGTCCTTGTCCAGGTCGGTGGTATTCTGCCTCTCGGCCAATGTAGACAATTTGAGACAAAGTGGATCAATACATTCTTTTGCAGATAGTGTTATGCATTATTTTGATGGACCCGTAGTACTTGAAGATCACACAACACAAGACCCCCTCTGGTATCAAGCACACATATGTTGAGTCTTTTTCAAACATACAAAAGATTTACATTTTCATTAATTAAGAAAGAATAGAGTCATGTTACAACACCAACCCTAGAGGCATAGCCTTGAAACAACAAAAGGAAAAAGGGGTTGGCGACTACTCTCTCAACATTAACTACTCAAGTATTCACCGCCAAGAGTCGTAAATTCCTTGATTTTAGTGATGGCTAATTTTAGGTGCGGTCTCAACATGATTGAAAACTCTCGCATTTCTTTCTTTCCATATATGCCTAGTGGTGAGGAACTAAGGATAACAAGGGAAGCCAAACCCTTTTTTCTTGTCATCGTCGGGACATACCAAGGAAATACAACATATTGGTCATGTCCGCAGAAACATGATTTATCACATTGAGAAGGCCGATCTAGCTTAGAGTGGGAATCCACACACGGATATTAAGAGCATCTTCAATAGCTTACATGTCAAATCTCCCAACAACTAATAACTACCCAACTGTTATGCCTCATGTTAAGATGTTGCGTAAGTCCCCTAGCAGTTTGATATATATTTGATAATCGTAGCCACATGAGTATGTATCCATCATTGGTTCATTTGACAATACCTCTCCAAAAAAACGTCAAAGTCCGGGACGCTATGTACACGTATTTTAAAGCAAAGACAATAAAGGCACGTGCAAACAAAATCCAATACAAAAATGGTTATCTGATCGATAAAATAAAATACTCCAAACACACTACAGGACTGGGAAGCTACGCCGACGGCCGGTCGCTACGCCGACGGCCAAACGTCGGGGCCGTCGGCGTAGCCATCGTTCAGGCCAGCCCCGCCAAGCAGCCGTCGGCGTAAAATTGCCCTCGGCATATTCTATGCTACGCCGACGGCTGCCCTCGGCGTAGCTATTTTTTATTTTATCTCATTAAACTTTGAAAAATCATAACTAAATCATTCTAATTCGGAAAAATACAAATAATATATCAAAATTTGCAGAAAAATAAGACCTATCTATCTACACTTAAATATTACACATTTATAAATAAAAATTAAGTAAAATATAAAACATTATATATAGTTTAAAACAGGCATAAAAAATTCAAAAACGATCGAAACAATGCGAAACCTTCGCGTGGTGTCATATTATGTGACATAGTTAGAAGAAAAAATATTAAACTTGGTATATTAATTATGTCTCAAAGAAACCTTCACAAAATGAACTATCTCATTCGAGGTTTCTTGGCTTTCGGGTCAAATGACCAATGTTATGGCTAGAATCAAGACATAGTTTGTGATAATGTGCCCATATTGTGCATACACATGCATCATGGGATGGCGAACAATGTTGCAGGAGGAAGTTTTCCTTTTAAATCGCACCAAAAAGCCATTTCCCATTTTCCGAGCATAAAAAGCAGACGGTTTTGTGAAGCAACCATCAAATGGCTAATTCAAAATACTACCACCACATTTTACAAAAATACTATACCACATTATATGAACAATGTCCCAACAGGTGGATCAAAACCTTTAGTCCACCTTCGGTGAAAAAGACAAATTCTGTGAATCGGTGGGAAGTGGGTCGAATATGAACTACGTGTACATGATCCGATGCTCATGTTTTTTACAAAAATCATTTTAGGTTCACAATATGCTATTTTATCAAAGATCTAATGAAAGTTTAGCGAGGCTCGGCCCGAGCTAAGAATCTTTATGTCCGCTGGTTAAACAAAGTTTAACGATAGTTTAAAACGGGCATAAAAATTTGAAAAATGATCGAAACAATGCGAAACCTTCGCGTGGTGTCATATTATGTGACATATTTATAAGGAAAAATAGCAAACTTGATATATTGATTATGTCTCAAAAAACCCTTCACAAAATGACCTATCTCATTCGAGGTTTCTTGGCTTTCGGGTCAAATGACCAATGTTATGGCTAGAATCAAGGCATAGTTTGTGATAATGTGCCCATATTGTGCATACACATGCATCATGGGATGGCGAACAATGTTGCAGGAGGAATGTTTCCTTTTCGTCGCACCAAAAAGCCATTTCCCATTTTCCGAGCATAAAAAAGGACGGTTTTGTGAAGCAACCACCAAATGGCTAATTAAAAATACTACCACCACATTTTACAAAAATACTATACCACATTAAATGGACAATGTCCCAACAGGGGGATCCGAAACCTTTCCGTCCACCTTCGGTGAAAAAGACAAATTCCTGCCGAATCGGTAGGAAGTGGGTCAGATATGAACTACAGGTACATGATCCGGGGCTCATGTTTTTTTAAAAAAATCATTTTTAGGTTCACAATATGCTATTTTATCAAAGATCTAATGAAAGTTTAGCGAGGCTCGGCCCCGAGCTAAGAATCTTTATGTCTGTCGTTTGACAAAGTTTAACGATAGTTTAAAACGGGCATAAAAAATTGAAAAATGATCGAAACAATGCGAAACCTTCGCGTGGTGTCATGTTATGTGACATATTTATAAGGAAAAATAGCAAACTTGATATATTAATTATGTCTCAAAAAACCCTTCACAAAATGACCTATCTCATTCGAGGTTTCTTGGCTTTCGGGTCAAATGACCAATGTTATGGCTAGAATCAAGGCATAGTTTGTGATAATGTGCCCATATTGTGCATACACATGCATCATGGTATGGCGAACAATGTTGCAGGAGGAAGTTTTCCTTTTCGTCGCACCAAAAATCCATTTCCCATTTTCCGAGCATAAAAAACGGACGGTTTTGTGAAGCAACCACTAAATGGATAATTCAAACTACTACCACCACATTTTACAAAAATACTATACCAACTTATATGGACAATGTCCCAACAGGGGGGTCCGAAACCTTTCCGTCCACCTTCGGTGAAAAAGACAAATTCCTGCCGAATCGGCAGGAAGTGGTCGAATATGAACTACTGTACATGATCCGATGCTCATGTTTTTTACAAAATCATTTTAGGTTCACAATATGCTATTTTATCAAAGATCTAATGAAATTTTAGCGAGGCTCGCCCCGAGCTAAGAATCTTTATGTCCGTGGTTTGACAAAGTTTAACGATAGTTTAAAACGGGCATAAAAAATTGAAAAATGATCGAAACAATGCGAAACCTTCGCGTGGTGTCATGTTATGTGACATATTTATAAGGAAAAATAGCAAACTTGATATATTAATTATGTTTCAAAAAACCCTTCACAAAATGACCTATCTCATTCGAGGTTTCTTGGCTTTCGGGTCAAATGACCAATGTTATGGCTAGAATCAAGGTATAATTTGTGATAATGTGCCCATATTATGCATACACATGCATCATGGGATGGCGAACAGTGTTGCAGGAGGAAGTTTTCCTTTTCGTCGCACCAAAAGACCATTTTCTATTTTCCGAGTATAAAAAACGGACGGTTTTGTGAAGCAACCACCAAATGGCTAATTCAAACTACTACCACCACATTTTACAAAAATACTATACCAACTTATATGGACAATGTCCCAACAGGGAGATCCGAAACCTTTCCGTCCACCTTCGGTGAAAAAGACAAATTCATGCCGAATCGGTAGGAAGTGGGTCAGATATGAACTACAGGTACATGATCCGATGCTCATGTTTTTTTACAAAAATCATTTTTAGGTTCACAATATGCTATTTTATCAAAGATCCAATGCAAGTTTTCCTTTTCATCGCACCAAAAAGGCATTTTTCATTATCCGAGCGCAAAAAGGGAATTTTCTAAAGCAACCACCAAATAGCTAATTCAAAAACGGAGGGTTTGTGATTAGTTGATATGGATATCATATTTGGATTCCTCTCATTTTTCTGATCAATTTAAACATATTATTCGTTGAATTTCGATTTACAGATTTAAAGATATTAATTATTCTATATTAAATAGAAAAATACAAAAAAAATAAAATTATTATATTTTTATTTGAATTCAATAATATTTTTACTTATTCATTAATATTTATTTAAATAATTGTTTGTAATTTCAAAAAATACAAACATGTGACATGATGATATAAGAGTTAATAGGATTGATATCATAGTATTGACATCAATGTATGAATTACTTTGGAAGCGGATTACGAAGAGCGAGGATGTTAAGCGTCTTGAATTTGGAGTAGTATTAGGATGGGTGACCTTATGGGAAGATTGACTAAGTCTAGAATTTAATCAAATATTAAGTATAATTAGTGTTAAAAATGTTCAAAGTAGGAGATTAACAAGTGAAACAATTCAAGGAATAAAAAAATTCAGAAAAAATAAAAAATATTATTTTAAAAAAATCAAAAAAAATATTTTTCAACCCGACGAGCTATGCCGAAGCCGCCGACGCAAGCAAAGCCCTCGGCGCCGACGGCTTGAGGTGCTCCCGAGGAGATCTTTGCCGAGGAGGCTACGGAGGCTGCCTCGCGTCATACGCCGAGGCATTTACCACGCCGACGGTCTTTTGCCCTCGGCGTAGCGCGCGTGTCCCGTAGTGACATGTCAAACTTGGCTTCCCGTAGTGCATGTATAGACAACTATACATGGGGGATTTCGCATTATTGCGGCCATTCATTCGTCTACGGCACACGAGCTTGTACACTAACACAAGCCATGCATGGGTTCGCCGACGTCCTTACTACTCACTGTATTATTTTATACTAGTAGTACTACTCACTGTATTATTCTTCGGCATCGCAAGACCATGTTGGAAGCGACGATGGCCGGAACAGCTACAATAGCTCTTTGTTTTCCCAATAATTGGAAACGACTGTTCATCAAACAATTAGAACAAATAATTGGTAGCTGGTCGAGAATTAATGTCGTCTCTGCTCCTGGCCATTCCAGCAGCGGCAGCAGGCATCCAGTTGTAAATCTGCTGGGGGGCTAAGCTGCTAAAGCTGCGAGCGACGGTCCCGGTCCGACCCGAGCACTACAGTTTCGGGTGATTGGTTCCGCTCAGAGGCTCAGGCTCAGGCTCAGGCTCAGGCTCAGGCTCAGGCAGGCAGTCTCACCACACAGGAGCAGGACCCCCTATAAAGTGTAACAATTCTACATTTCCGATATATAGCACATTACTAATTCTCTATTTTTCCAACACCAAATATAGACATGTCGGAAATATAGACTAACACCAAATGTGTGAAACCTGGTGGGAAGTGTGGGATGCAAGGAACAACTTGGAGGAGGAGGAGAGAAAAAATAGTATACACGTGGCGTGCAGCCACTGGGCACCGCCACATTTGTACCACGAGCCATGCATGCATGCATGCATGCATGTCGTGCTCCTCCACACCGCGTCTGGCTGGCAAGACTCCTCCAATGTCACGTACGCTGTCTCGTGGCACCGAATCGTCAATCGTCTCCAGAAAAGCAAGCCGCTCCACGCTGCCCTAAACCACGCCTTCCCTCCAGCTCTAGAGTCTAGTCCCTCTCCTCATCACGGGCTGGCGGACAAGCATAGATGGCCGGCCCTGCCACGCTCGACGCATGCGGAAAGAACGCAGCATTTATCATTCCTTTATCATTTGCGCGTCCGGTTTATCCACGGCAAGTCGCGCCTTTGTCAGGAGCCACCGCCTACTGCGCGCGTGAAACTTCCTCGAACCTGTATCTGTGTATCCTGAGGGCGACAGTGGCCTCCCGACGTGCGCTGTACTTCCTACCCTGGTTGGAAATTTTCTTCAAGCGTGTGCAGTGTGCGTGTGCGTGTGCGTGTGTCTGCCGACTAAGCTGATCAATCCACGCAGTACAAAGATACTAGCTACTAGTAGAAGTTTTTTTTTTGTTTAAGATCTTTTTGTTTTGTTTAAGATACTAGCTACTACTAGTAGAAGTGAAAATCTTTTTTTTTAGATTAAAATCTTTTTTTTTTCTGGTTTTAGAAGAAGCCAACGTGTATACTGGTACAATAATTAAGGTGTACACCCTAGTAGCTAGCGTACGTGTCCTTGCCAATGACCAAAGTTGAGCCATGCTTTTGTGGTGGTCAATGGGATCTTTGGCAAAGCGGAGGAGATCCAGTACACATGCCGCACGCGAACCTTGCCTGCTCATGCATGGGGTAAGGAGCTAAGCTAGCTAGCTGTAGTACATAGTACAGTACGTTCTTCCTTGGAATCAAATCTAGATCGATCGCCAAGAAAGACGATGACGTGTTCCGGGAAGGAGTCAACCGCGCAATGATGTAGGTTAGGGACTACTTGGCTTCGGTTTAGATGGGGGACGGACGGGTCAGTCAGTCAGTGTGCTCGGTGGGGAGGTCAAAAAGGACCGGGGCCTTTTTTCCTTTCAGTGTCAGGAGGACACTGCTTGCTGGCTGGGACGGTGAAGAGAGAGTGGTGCGAAGAACTCCCAAGGCCTCGGCGCGTTTCACAAGATCCTTGTGCATGCAGAGGCATGCAGGGCAGAGGCACGGAGAGGGACGTAACGTACGTGTGGTACGTGATTGGTCGGTTGTCTGGCTGTCTCCTCCGATCCTCCTCGATCGCTAGCTACATGCACGATGCAGGATGTCAGGCAGGCAGGCTCAAGGTCAGACCGAGCCCCTGCATGCAGCTGCCTGCTAGCTGAGACCTCAGCGAAGATCGATCGATCGATGATGGAGAAAAGACGATTCGCCCGGCCTTTGGTTTCTTGTACGGTTGTACCGGCCGGGCCGGACTTCGCACGTACTACGCGGGCGGGTTGCACTGCAAGCGATGATCCGTGTCTGCGTACGCGGGATTAGGGAAGACGCATGCAGGCAGGCAGGCAGGCAGCTGGTCCCTCTGTACGCACAACAAGGTAGTAATAAGCAATGCATGCAAAGGATTCCCGCGTCTTTGTTTTCCCTCTTCAGGTGAACCAAACGCCCAAGTTTACGCAATTCATATTATTTCTCTATACTTGCACACATATTCCTACATCCTATTGTTAGCTTGACCTCTCTCCCGATCGACCCCAACGGGTCGGTCGACCTCTTATCCGCGTCCTGATCGGGGGCGTCCAACCAAGCAATGGTTGGTGGGCCCCAGTGGCAGCGCTATAAAGAGGAGGTGGGGGCCGGGGCACAAGTCACGAGGTTCGACGCTGCCGTCGCTCTTCCCACCTACATCCCTTCCGATCTAGGGTTTCCTAGCGCGAGCCACGGAGCCCCGCTCTCGCCGATGATCCCATGGCCACCGGCTCAAGCTCCTCGAGCTCAGGAGAAGGTAACCCCATCTTCCTCTCTCTCTCTCTCTCTCTCTCTCTGTGTGTGTGTGTGTGTGTAGGCAAAACCCTAGCAAGTCTTCTACCGAACCGATCTAGAGCTAACAGATCCTATCACCTATTCTTTTATATATATATATATATATATATATATATATATATATTCCCGTGGTTTTAGAATCCTTTAAAAACCAAACACGACCTCATCTACACAAATATGTTACCAGAAAACAATTTCTATAGAAAGTGTGTCCTCCTTAATCAATTTCTATATCAATTTCGCATAAATATGTAAAACAATACATTACCCTTATAGATATTCAAAACACTTTTTTTAGTCATACATGTTGATACTTGCAACACAAACTTCGGTCTTCGAAACCGCTATGTAATAAAGAGATATATATGCCATGCACCGGGGATTAACATATCCAAGATGGGGTATGGTTGGTGATCATACTCACACTGGACCAAATATTCAGATATTTGGCCTATAGACCCTTTTTGAAGAGTTGACAGCCTTCCCCCGTCATATCGTAGGTGTTGGTCAGCCAAAATATGGAAACCCGAAGCCCCCCCTCTTCTAAAGCCAACACCGTACATACTCAAATAACAATTTTCACCACATATGCACTCCCAAAAACATGTATTTTCTAGCATACCGTTGCTCACTCCAATACTGATATTTTACTAGTGATACACATGCACAAAGTCTAGAGACGTGCATGTATCACACCCTTACACTTAGCTCTTAAAAAAACATGGGTACTGTAACTGTTCACGAAAAGACAAGGAGAATGCGATGCATGGGCGAGCGCGGTGCAGGAGGGAATGCATTATATTTGTCGATTCCCAGCTCCCGCAATTAATCCGTAACGAGCCGTACCACGAACAGTCCTCTACAATTCGAGTCTGCGATTGTGGGCATGAAGGGGACAGTTGGGATCAACTCGATCCAAGGACGACCAAAGCACAAGCAGAATTTTCTCATTCCCAGAACTAAATAATAACAACCAAAAATGTGGGCCATGGCCCATGGGGGGGAGTCGGTAGATAAATAGATAGAGAGAGAAAATACACATTTTAAGAGAGAGAGAGAGAGAGAGAGAGAGAGAGAGAGAGAGAGAGAGAGAGAGAGAGAGAGTACACATTTTTATTAGCTTATATACTCTCAAGTAGGGCTGTGGCCCATCATCTTCGGTCTTGCGACTTTGAGAGAGATGGAATAGAGAGGGAGAGGGGAGGAGGGGACGACGGGGGTATAAATTTGGGGCAAGGTGTGGCCTTCTCATTCGGTAGTCCTCACAAGTCACAGCCATAGATAGAGAGAGAGATCACACCCAGTAAAGGGGAGGATTCCAGCATCTGAGGCTAAACAAGCAAGCAAGAAAGAGCAGCACCTAGCTCTAGCCGCTCCTCGAAGATTCTCGATTGGCATCTATTCCCGCTCACAGCTTGCTGCTACACGAGCCGAGCTTAACCAGTTTCTCGTCTCCGGCGGCGGCTGCTGCTAGCTCGTGCCGGCGGCGGCGGCGGCAATGGAGGAGCAGCTGAGCCCGGTGGCCGTGACGCACCTGCTCCAGCACACGCTGCGGAGCCTGTGCACCAGCGACGCCTCGCAGTGGGTGTACGCCGTGTTCTGGCGCATCCTCCCCAGGAACTACCCTCCTCCCAAGTGAGACCGGCCGCCCTCTGTTTCCTTGTTCTTCCCTTAGCTTCTTCCTTCTTCTCTCCATCATGGATGCACCTGTAATAATGAAACGTAGCCATCCATCCATGTGCTAAACTGCTAATGCTGCGTTTTTCTTGCGTGATTAATCTACTCTTGTGCTCGAGCAGATGGGATCTCCCAGGTGTGGCCTATGACAGGAGCAGAGGAAACAGGAGGAACTGGTACGCACACACACAAACCAAACCACATGGGAAACAATCAGTTTTTACTCCCACTTAGTACTTGCGTTTGAGACTTACTTACGAGTGTCCTGTTGGGGTTTTTTTTTTTTTGGGTTTGTTTGCCCACGAACAACGCAGGATCCTGGCGTGGGAGGATGGGTTCTGCAACTTCGCGGCCACCTCTGCCGCCGCCTGCGGCCAAGAGGGAGCAGCAGCAGCAGCAGCGGGCGCAGCTGCGTCGTACGCGGACTGCGAGGCGCAGGAGCAGCTGAAGCAGAGCCTGCAGCCCGAGCTCTTCTTCAAGATGTCCCACGACATCTACAACTACGGCGAAGGGTGAGTACTACTCTCTACTACTAGGACTGGCCAAGATTAACCAGATGCGGTTAGGTTAGGAGATGATCGCTAGGGTTAATCGTGATGATGATCGCTTAATCTGTTTGGTGTTGGGTGCTGCAGGCTGATAGGGAAAGTGGCGGCGGACCACAGCCACAAGTGGGTGTTCAAGGAGCCCCCGGAGCAGGAGACCAGCCTCATCTCCTCCTGGAACAACCCTGCCGACTCCGTAATAATTAAGCTTATACTGTCCTAACCTCCACCTCAGAGACAGGCTTACTGTGCTAATGGTGTACTGATTTGGATGCATATATGTTTGCAGCAGCCGAGGACATGGGAGGCTCAGTTCCAGTCCGGTATCCAGGTACGTACGGACAAGCTAGGCTCGCCCGTGCCCCTACGATCGAGGTCGAGGTCGAGGCCACAGGCCTGCCTTGACAAATCGCAATCGCTCGCCTTTCGATCGAAAGCTCCATCACCATCTGCATCGCCTGCCGCGCCGCTGAGTGGTTCTTTTCATTTCTCTCATTCCCATTCTCTTGTGGATTCGTGCAGACCATCGCCCTGATCGCTGTCAGAGAAGGCGTCGTGCAGCTCGGCTCCATGAAAAAGGTGCACCTCCTAGTACATAGCTTATGGCTGGTCTTTCTCTAGGCTTTAATTGATTCTCCACCGAGAAGGGAGCATGTGCTGCACGCGCGTCCGTCCGTGCAGTGCAGCTCGGCTACGACGACTAGCTTGTGGGCGCGAACACGATCGAGTGCCAACTGTGCATGCATGCAGCGAGGCTCCTTGTTTGACCGGGTCGATTGCGATTGCGATTTGCAGGTGGCGGAGGACCTGAGCTACGTGGTGACGCTGCGGCGCAAGTTCGGGTACCTGGAGAGCATCCCGGGGGTGCTGCTGCCGCACCCGTCCTCCGCCGGCGTCTTCCCGGACGCGGGGTGGCCGGGCATGATGCCGCCCATGCCGCCGCCGCCGCCCGACATGTACGCCGTCGACCCCTACGGCGCGCCCGTCCCGGGCCCGGCGTCCATGCACATCATGCCGTCCATGAGCAGCCTCGAGGCGCTGCTCTCCAAGCTGCCCTCCGTCGTGCCGGCCGGGGGCCCCCCACAGCCGCCACCTCCACACGCGCAGGGGTCCGTGCCGGGCGTGGCCGCGCCGTCGGTGTCGGCCAAGGAGGAGCTGGACGAAGACTACGTGCACTGCGGCGGCATGGACGGCGTGTCCATGTCCGTGCCGAGCAACGGCGGCGGCGAGAGCTCGAGCACGAGCGCAGCTGCCGCCGCGACGGGTCCCATGTCGTCCTACTTCGTCGACGTGGGCGGCAAGCCCGGCGAGGCCGGGTTCTAGCTAGCTAGTAGACACCTCCTTCCGTCTCTCTCTCAAAGTGTTCGTTCTTGTGTTGTCGTGATGGCTTCTCATCTAGCTAGTGTAAAATTAATTAATTAATCGATCCATCGTATTCGATCCCAAGCTGCATGGCAATGATCACCACCTGGAGTAGCTATTAACCCGAATCATTTGCACTACTGCTAGTACTAATCATGGCGTCGGCTGGATCTGGCCGTACACTGTAACAGCTACTACAACCTACTCCTACTACTAGTAGTAGCAGTGGTGTATGCATATGATTGGATTTGTCACACATTTAATTTACGCATGTGTATTTGGAGCTGTGACACCTGAGGAAGGACCCGAGACACGCACGGCAGCGGCATATGTATGCCCCAATCGTCCCGTCCTTCTCCTTCCTTCTCCAAGCGTTTGACTACTACCACTCCTTTTTGGCCAGGGCCCCTGTGCCTCCTCTCCAACCAACTGATGCACGGCCGATACGACCAATCCCAACTTCACATTGCTAGCTGCGTAGATTGTTGTGGTCGAAACTGGCGAAAAATTACTGAAGGCGTGGTAGGCTTGGAGCTTTACGCGCAGGATCGGAGCAGTGGAGAAGAAAATTTCGAGGTGGTCTTCTGCCAAGAACTGTTGTAGGTTCCTGAGTCGTTCGCGCAGCCCCCACCGCCCTGCGCGCGCGGCCCGGCGGCAAACAGTGCCGCCCGGCACAATCATCGCTGCGAGGAAGAGGACACGATCGAATAACTGTCCGCTGTTCATCGGCTCGGCTCACCGGCCGGCCGGCGAGGCATGCAGAAGGCACTGTCCGGCCGTATCTATTCCCTTTCTGCCGTTCGCGGATCCCGCGGCGCTGTCGACGGCGGCGGCTGCGCCCGAGACTGTAGAGGTCTCAGAGCGGCGGTGTGGAGGGGCGGGGCGGGACGGGGTGGGGCACGGCGGCAAAGCGGAGGGCAGGCAGCTAGTATTGAAGTTTCAGATTCAGTCAATCACATCGGTGGATTGGTCGCGGATGGTCCCCGGCCCGGGCAGCGCCGGTAACAAGCTGATCTGCGGCGGGGGTCCACGCCGCTATCATGGCCTGACCGCGATTGCCATTGCCGAGCGAGGCGGGTCGGTTTGTGATTACGGTGGGAGGAGTTCTGTCGAGGCGTGAGTGGTGCGTGCGTGCGTGCTGCCGTTGGCTTGGCCGGCTCTAAGCACGCATGGCGCGCGCGCGCACGCACGGACTGTCGAGTCGATCTCCACTGGCGTTCTGCGTGAGCGTGAATGAACTTGGAGGTACTGTACTATGAAGAGAGTTGACTAGCTGCAAGTTGCGTGCGTGCGTGCTCGAAGGCCGGTGCACCGTGCCGTCGAGCGTGCAGGTCGCGTGATCAAATCCCGGCGACGTCACGGATAGGCAGCAGCATGCCGCGCAATCGGCAGCGCGCGAGCTCGGATCGGATCCGTGTTGACGCTGCACCTGCTGCTGGGCCTACGCACTGCTCGTATGGTGGCGCGCGCGCTGCTGATCGGCCACGTCGCCGTCGGCGCGCACGTACGATACGATATCCACCGGCCCGGCTGATGGTACCACGACAGGTTTGACATGCCCATGCCAACCGAACCGGCCACACGACGGACGGACCCGGTCGTGCCGTCGGCGCCTAGTTCACGTTCACGCACGTAGCGCCGCGGGCGGCCGCACGTACAGGCAGACTCGGCCCGGCGCGGCCCGGTGGTCCTGCGGGGTACGGACACGCATGCACGTCTCGGCGTCGTGCAAATCATTAGCCGGAGTGGAGAGAGCCGGTTTCCGCGCGGTTGCGGACGGTGCCGCTCGATCAGGTGGGCGGCGGCGACGTGCTTGTCAAGGGGAAGGAAGGAAGGATCCCCGCAATCATTGGGTAGTCAAGGCGACCTTGGTGGGTTGGTTGCCGGAGGGCGGAGGTAAGGGGTACGGGACGAGCTCGGCAGATCCTATTCTCCGCTCGCTGCAGGCTCTCTATCCGGCGCTCCGCCCCAAAAGATTGCATTTGCGGGCCGACCCATTTACAGCCACTTCTTTATCTTGTTGTTTTATTTTTCTGTTTTATTTTATTTTTTATGTTTACTATGTATTTTTTTTTTAGATCGAAAGGGACTCTGTCCCCTGTTCCATTAAGCATAATGAAACAAACCAGTTCCACAAGTACGAAGAAAAAGGAAACGACAGTTAAGAGCTCTGAAACGCTCCACCCTACACGACTGAAGAAACTATTCGGCTCAGAAACAAAGCCAGCTGCTCAAACAAAAACTATCTCCGACAGCCAAAAAAGCTCAAGGAAAGGTCGAAAGAGAAATTAGAACACCACATGAACATGCTCCTCCTCATCAGGATGATCTTGGAGGTGCTTGATCTCTCCCTCCATAGCTTGATGACGCAGTAGTCTTCCAAGTGAAATCCACTCGAACCAGTGCAGATCATCTCGCCATGAGCGTTAGAGGGTTTCTCGATCTGTCGATCATCCTCTCCATGAAAAGGCGATCTTCCCCCTCCGGGTCCTTGAATGGTTTTTGCCATATCTTTAGGAAGGAAAGGACCAGACGCCAAACCTGTTTCATATTAATCCAAGTTGTCTTGTTAAAGACAAGGCTATTCCTATTGTTCCAAATACTCCAAAGAATGAAGAAACCACATTCAAATGAAGATGTTTCTTATTAGCAATCCATTTCAAGCAAGGGACTCAAAATCTACAATACTAACACCAAAAATATCATGCACATCCTTCCAAAGTAAGCTAGAAACCAAGCATTCAAAAATAAATGATGCATGATTCTATTTCTTTGCGAGATTGCATTCTAAAGGTTTTGGAATACCTCGGCTCTAAGATTATCTCTAGTCGAATCTTATTTTGAGAAAATAACCAAAGGAAAATCAGTATCTGGTGGGATAGGTAATTTCAAACAAGAGGAAGATAAACACGAGAGATACCTCTAAAATTGACCGGAGAATACATAGAACTTGAGGAATATTTACCCTTAGATTCATCCGCCAAATTAGTGATCATCTTGTTCGGAGAATCTAATCGTGAACAATGCCCGTAAGCTCATGCCATTGCAGCATTAAATCCTCGAAAAGGTTCTTCTAAAGTCACATCTAAGGTGTGTGCCATCCCATAACTCGCATTAACGTTTTAGTTCTTTGGTTAGAAATCAAATAAATTTCCAGGCGGGTGGCTAAATTAGAATTTCCAAACGGACATCTTCCCAAAATCTAATAGTTTTACCATTCCCCACATGCCATTTATATCCAATCTCAACAGCCTAGATGCCCACATCACCCCTTTCCAAAAGGTAGATGGATGGACATCATGGCAACAAAGGATATTAGGTGACTTAGTCCTATATTTAGCATCTATCACTTTTTTCCACAAAGCCCCTCTCCTGGATATATCTTTTAATCCAGGAGCCAAGGAGGCAAAGATTCAAATCATGCATTGGGAATACCCAAACCTCCAAACTCTTTCTTCATGCAAAGCGAAGGCCGATTAGCAAGATGCAACCTATGATTACCTTCTTCATCATTCCGGAAAAAGTTAGCTAAATGTGAATCTAGGAGTTTCAAAGCCCATTTGGGAAACTTAAAGAAGGAAAACAAATAGATAGGGATACTAGAGAGACAGCTTGAATAAGCACCTTTTTAGCGACATAAGATAAGAGTTTGCCCTCCAACTGTGATTCTATTCAACAAGTTTTCTCGAGGTCGCAAATCTTCTCTTTTTAGCTTTTCAAAGTGAAGAGGAATTCCCAAATATTTAACAGGAAGTTACCCTAATACATTCAAAATTTCTAGGAAAGGTCTAGTATCGACTCGACATGTTAATAGGAATGAGTTCACTCTTATGATAATTAATACGCATCGGAGATCCGCTCAAACGGTGAGGATCCATTTAAGATTAACTATTGACTCACTAGGCTCCAAGAAGAGGAGTGTATCATCGCATATTGCAAGCAGACAATCCCTCACAGGAAAAAATTAGGACAGAGACCTTTAATGGCCCCACAACCAACTCCCTTAATTAACATCCTAGAAAAAACATCAATCATCAGATTAAACAACAAAGGAGCAATGGGATCACCTTGTCTGAGACCTTTACCAGTCAAGAAAAAATCACTCTCAAAATCATTGACTTTAACCCCCACTGACCCCCCTAAAGTAATCTGCTTAATAAATCTAATAAAGATAGGGCAAAAGCCTCTTAGCTCTAAAATCTCAAACAAAAAATCCAAATTAACTCTATCATAGGCTTTCTCATAGTCTATTTTGAGCACTAGACCCTGATCCTTATTCCTATGCACCTCATGCACAACCTCATGTGCAGTAACCACACTTTCCAAAATGAACCTACCTCTAATAAAAGCAGATTGACTAGGAGAAATTAATCTACCAATGATGAGTAAGTCTATTGGTGAACCTTGGTAAAGATCTTGAAAGAACAGTTCAAGAGACTAATTGGCACGAACTTTTTCATTGTCCTAGCTTCATTTTCTTTAGGAATCAAAGTAATCATAGCAAAATTGAGCCTAAAGATACTAAAGCGATCTTCATACCAGATGGAACATAGCAATAAGATCGACTTCAAGATATCCCAAAAGATTGATAAAACATAAAGGAGAGACCATCGGGCCAGGGCCCCATCAAGAAGTAAAGATAGCTAATCTAATTTCTTCCTCGAAAAACTTGAGCCTAAGTTCAAATTTTCAGCCTCATTGACCTTTTCTTCCTCGGAGAAAAAGTCCTGTCATTTGAATATTGGGCCTAGGTTCCCAAGCAAACACTCCTATAGTAATCAGTTGCCACTTTAAGCATATCTTTGATGTCATAACAGCCCATCGGGACCATCAAGAACATTAATCAACTTTTTCCTTCTATTTGATTACACCTTTGCATGGAAGTAAGTGTTTCTATCTCCTTCTAACACATTCCTATCTCTAGACCTTTGTCTAGCCTTAGTCTCCTCTAAAATCCAATATTTATGGAGCTCGGAAAAAAATGAAATCTAGTCTGTTTTCTCCTCCTCGCAGGGGGTTGAGTCTCACCTTAATATCTAAAGTATCATATTCCTCCATCAATTCTCTCCTATTTTTCCTAACAATGACCTCTATGTTAATGTTCCAACCTTTGGCCAACTTCCTAAAGAATCTCACTTTTTTGCCAAACCTCTATTGGATCATCACCTTCTACTTTTAAAGACCAAGCTTTTAAGACAATCTCTAAAGTCAGGCCTACTAAGCCACCATTTTTCAAACTTAAATCTATTAGGCTTCAGTAAAACTATTTCCCCTGAATCCCAAACAATAGGAGTATGGTCACTCCCAATTCTAGTTAAAGCTTTAGCACTAGCTAAAGGAAAATGATTATCAAAACCAGAGTACAAAAAATTCTATCTAGCTTACATAATAGGTTCAACTTGGTTATTACCCCAAGTATAAGCTCTAAAGAAGACCAATCTCCATAAGGGCCCACAAGTCAACCGGATGTTAAACTTGTCCACCCACTTATAATCTACATTCCTAGAGGATTTATCTTGGGGATCTAATAAGGTTGAAATCACCCCAATCATAGTAGGGCCATCCCAACAGATAAAAGATCATGAAGTTGTAAATGAAATCCTGCTTTTCCTCATAAGGCACCCATACAGTAGTAATTCTACAAATGAAAGCGATAACTTTGTTTTTAAGCACTACACTAACAGAGAAGGATCTAATATCCCAAGACACAACATCAAAAATATCTAAATTGACCCCAACTAAAATACCACCAGCAGTTCCCTGAGAAGGGAGAAAATTCCAAGCAAAATTTCTATTCCCTAACAGGTTCTTCAAAAAAGAGTTGCTAAAACTATCTTTCTTGGTTTCCTGAAAACCAATGTAATCTACTTTAAGAGGTGAGATATTCTCAGAAATGAATTTTTGTCTACCAGGAGCATTAAGGCTCCTACAATTCCAAAAAAGACTAATCATAACTATTTTTCTTGGGGTGCTTGCCCCGAGATTTATTCAAAACTTCTATCCAACCCTCTGCCACATCCTCTTCAGAAGGAGAGTTTGTACCTAGAGGTGAACTATGTAAAACATCACTAGAACTATCTAAATCATCAGGAATATCAAATCCTACACTATCATAAATTTTCTAAAGTAGAAACAGAGCACTGAGAAAGGATTTGTAGACATTATACCTTTCATGCTCTTAGGAATTTCCAAATTAGTAACTTTCTTGATTCATAGCCTTCTCAAGAATGGTTTTGGATCTATCCACCTGAGCTCGCCTTGTTGGTTGCACAGGTCCCCACTGCTTACATTTCTTGGCGACTTCGAAACCAGACAAATCCTCTTTTTCTCTCACAACTAACTCCTTGAAGCTAGGCATGATATCATCAGGGAGAGCACCCACTTGATCAAGCAATTTCTGAGGGGACCCCCTAGCTACCTCTTGAGAGAACTCCAATTCTTCAGACTGACCATCTAGCCAGAATCTCTGAGCTTCTTCTTCAGCACCAGGAACCAGAGGAGATTTATCCCAAATGAAATTACCTTCAGTATCCACAAGACCTCTTTGCACAAGCAGTTGGAACACAGCACTAGAGTTGTTAGGAGAATCAGTAGCCATCCTCACCCTGTTAGAAGACCCCTCTCTAAAGGTTCCCACTTAAAGATGAGTTAGCACCGTTCAGACGGTCCCACATTACTACCATTACCCGTCTGTCGAGGGTTCATCCTCAAGATTTTGTCTTGCCCACCTTGATCATCAACACCTAAATTCCCAGTCTCCTCAACCAAAGGAGCAAAGAACATCTAAAGTGAATCCTAAGCGAAAAAGTTGATCCCGAAATTGAAGAGCCTACTAGCAGGGAGCTTAGATGGATCTTTGCACTTGATGAGACTCTAACTTCCTTAGCATTGTTCACGAAAATCTTGAGCCACCAACTTCCTCTAGAATGCCACAAGTGGAAACAACTGATCCAAAGTATTCCATTCACACCACTTAGCCCGCAAGCGGTGATAATCACCCAAGCCTTCTTCAAGACCTCACAAAGTTCAGGGATCATCACACCAAGCTTCCACCTTGACCCACACCTGGTTTGGAAACCCCAAACTTAGGATATCCAATCACCGCTCCACCACAATGTGTGGGGGAATTTGACGAAAAGTATTCTCGAGCCTAGTTCCCTAATTTGCTGTGGCGTTGGTCTTGTAGATCTTGGAGAACTCAACAGCTAACTCTTGTTCGACAAAGATCCTTCTTCCACCAGAACAATCCCACAGTTCTTAGTAGAGGCAATTGGGTTCACCACATTTTCAGGCATTTCAATGTGATAGAAACCCAGGCCAGGAGCACCACTACCAACATATTTAGCCACCTGATGTGGTCTCTTCCTCACAGGGCATTTATCCAGAATGGGCAGCACTTTTGCAAATGAAACAAACCAGAGTCTTCTCACAGCTAGTTTGCACATGTCCAGGCTCCCCACAACACAAGCAAAAATCATTAACATAGTTCCACTGAGCATTAGCACTTTGACCTGAAATATTTTCCTTATGAGCAACAGACAGTTTCTTCTTGCTTTTCTGCTGACCCAAAGACTTAGATTTCACACCCTGCTCATTACTCAGAGAGCTGTGCTGTTGAGGAGGGGCAATCCACTGATTTGACTGCACCCCAAATTGTTGCTGAGGTGGGAAAGGAGGAAAAGGGTTGGAAAAACCCCAAGGAGGTGGCATATTACCTGGTGGAAAGCCAAAAGGAGTCTGGTGAGGGAAGAACTGAGGATTGAAACTCCCAAACTCATAAGGATCAAGGCATTCTTTGCATCTCGAAATTTGCCGCCGAGGCTCAGATCCATCGGCTTGCTGCCCCTGCCAGTTGTCTTGACCATTGTTCCCTCCCCTGCCTTTTCCTTTGCCTCCTCGACCTCTATCTCCCATCTCCAAAAACCCTGAATCTTCAATGAGAAAAATCTACAAGGCCTAAGCACTGGAGTCCAGAAGTGAGCTCAACCACCGCCGCCACCAAGAGGGGAGGGGAATAAGCTCTAGGGTTTGCACCCCCCAGGGTCTTATAAGCAGGGCCATGTGGCTCAATTGGAGTGAGTGGCTGCTGTTGCTTCTGGTGGCACATGGGCTGCAAAGGGGGATTCCATAGCTGGGAAAAGAAGCCCCCCATGCTTTCTTCAGGACAGCAATCCTCCAGCCCATCCACCTCCAACACCCCACTTTTCCATAGACTAAACTTTCTCCCCTGTCCTTTTCTGACCTTGGGAGAAAACAGCCCCGCCAACCCTGAGACTGTGGAGTCTGACCGGGCTTCTTGCACCGATTCGAACTCGATCAAGAGGATTAGCAGATTCAAATCCAAAGAAACCCACTGCGCCCCTAGTTCCTTCCTTGAAAAATCCCGCATCGAGACTGGGTTGCAAACCTTGGAGAGGATCGAAGCTTTTGCTCAATCTCGAGAAAGGGAAGATGCTCTTCTCGGTTCCCCGCTTCATCCCCTCTGCCGCTCTCTTCGCTGCACTGTAATGGTCTTTGCATCGAAGTTCAAATTCGCTCAGAGATTTGGATTTCGCGGCACCGCCTCTTCACAGACAACTCCGCCCTTCCAACGGTGATAGGAGCAAAGGAGCCAATACAGAGGTCGAAGCAACTGGAGCTGGATGGCCATGGGGATTCCTTACCGAGCGCCGTTGTCGAGTTCCCCACGCAGGGCCGAGAAACCTGCTCCTCGAGCATTTCTCCTCCTTCTCGTTCAGGCTCCCTTCTCGGCGATTCCACCCCCTGATTCGTTCCGCCGCCCTTCTCAACGGAGCATCCATCCACGGGGATCGCCAGAGTCAACCGCCGAGCGGCCCGCGCGCGGATTCCGAGGTGATGGGTTATCGGCGGAGGACTCGGAAGCTCACCGGAAACGCGAGTCGGCGAGGTAGGTGGAGTGGACCAGGTTTGTCGACCGGCCATCACGTGCTCCCTGGGTAGGGGCTCGCGGGACCCGCCATGAGGGGGAGGGAGGCCCCCGCCATGAACAGGACCTTCATGCGCCACGCGAGGGAACGTGTCGGAACAGTCCATCCTCAGCTGGCAGGTTCTATTTTTGCACTGGTGCGTGTCGCGTTTATGTGCAACTCCGTTTACTATGTATTCTTTTTGTGTTTTCGTGTTATCTTTTTTTTAATTCTTGTCAGATAGATTTATTTTTGGAAACTGTTTTGATTTTGAAAGTGTTAATATTTGAAAAATGTTTCAGTTTTTGTAACTGTTCAGATTTTTAAAATGTTCATGTTTGAAACTTTAGGATTTTTGAAAATTGTTCTAGTTTCAAAATGCCTGTATTCGAATTTTGTATATTTTTTTTTGAAAAGAACATCAATTTTGAAAAGTTTCTAATTTTGAATTGTTCAATTTTTTCTAAAAAAAGGAGGCTCCTAGTCCCTCGATCAATTGGGATTTATGCTAGCACTCCATCGACCTACGTCAGTGTTTTCCTCTCTTGGACTTTTTCCTACAAGTAATTAGAAGCCCGATAAAAATATAAAAAAGCGAACAGTTAAATGCCCAATTACAAACTACTACGGAAAAGCAAATCTAAAATATGGATTCAATTTAAAGTTCAAAAAATTGCGCACATATTTGCACCTACATATCCATGAGCAATTGTATACATATATATAGGGTGGCGCTATTTGACACCCAGGGTGTAGAATAACTATTTTACACCCACCCTCTATCTTTAGAATCGTTAATTATTTTTACGTCACGTAAATTTTGTATTACTTAATTTTTATTTACATGTCGTAAAAAATTAGACGTAAAAGAAATATTTTTGGTGTTTTTACACTATAATGACTCGTTAAACTTTATTTTTGTGTCAAATTTTTTGGTTGTGGTGAATATATGAATATAATTATTCGTATACAAAACATAATTTTTTAAATCTAACAACATAAAAATATGATGGGTGCAAAATAACTATTCCGCATCTTGGTACGTACCATTGCTTTCTCTAATCACAAGCTATTGTTTTACATCGTTATTATGGACCGATTATTATTTTACAAAAAAATATGGAGGGATGCGCGCGACAAGTAACTCTCTCCCGCAAAAAAAAAGACACTAAACCATTTAGATGAAAATTTAGGGTTTGCATAGTACCACAAACCTTCACTAGAGTTTGCATACTATGTAGAACTCATTTTAAGCCTTGTTGACTTATCTTTCCATTTTAGATGCTAAAAGTTTCTTTGCCAAACATCGAGCTAAAATTTTTAGGGTTTTCACGAGCCCCTAGGCATTGCATGCATGTGCACACAGGCGGCTGCAAACGCCGTTAGGGACCGTTACTACTTTCAAGAGCCAGCCATTACCATCTAAACTAGTAGTGTATGTGATCTTTTTATCCAACGGTCCTAAGCCTATGCGCAGCTATGCCCGTGTGTAGCAAATCCGCGTCGATATATATATATATATACGGTAGCGCTATTTGACCCCCAGGTTAGAACTGTATATTATTTTTACCTCGCGTAAATTTTGTCTTACCTCGAGAGTTGAGAAGAACGTAAGAAAATATAGACATGTCATAATTTTTTTTTGGTTTACATACCGTAAAAAAATACGACGTAAAATGCGTTTTTTAGTGTTTTTTACACTATAATTACTCATAAACTATTTTTTATGTTGATTTTTTTGCGTTGTGGATAAATATGAACATAATTATTTGTATACAAAAAATAAATTTCTAAACGTGACAACATAAAGTTATGTGAGATGCAAAATAACTATTCTGCACCCTGGGTGTCGAATAGGGTTTATATATATAGTCGCGCTATTTGACTCCCAGGGTGTAGAATAATACACCCATCCTCTATCTTTAGAACTGTATATTATTTTTACGTCACGTAAATTTTGTCTTACTTCATATGTAGAGAAGAACATAATAAAATTTAGAAATGACATAATTTTTTTTACATGCAGTATAAAAATTCGACGTAAAATACATATTTTTGGTGTTTTTTACACTATAATGACACATAAACTCTATTTTTTGTCGATTATTGTTGTTGGGGTGAATATATGGACATAATTATTCGTATACAAAACATAAATTTTCAATCTAACAACATAAAAATATGTTGGGTGCAAAATAACTATTCTACACCCTGGGTGCTGAATAGTGTGCTGAATATGTTGGGTGCAACACACACGCACACGCACACGCACACGCACACGCACACGCACACGCGCACACACACACACACACACACACACACACACACACACACACACACACACACACACACACACACACACACACACACACACACACACACATATATATATATATATATACGAATGTGCAATTATGCACGTATGTGCAATTTTGCGGCTACGAGCAAAAACTATGCATATTTTTTCTAATATATAAATAATGTACTTATATGTAATGACACACATACTTGCAATTGTATACATACATGCAATTGCCATACAAAAAAACTGTATGGGTTGCAATTGCACACACATATGCAATTGTGTATCTATATACAATTGCAAGTGCAAAAGGTAGCATGGGCTTTCCAGTATACGTGTATATGCAATTTTGCAACTATATGCAATTGCACGAATAGAAAATATAAAAGATGTTTCTATGAAAAAAATCCAAAATCTATGAAAACATGACCTACAACCACTGACGGAGCTATGCACAAGTCAGAGGGGGCCACCGCCCCCTAGACTTGGAACATTTACTGAGAAAAAAATATTTAAGGGGCTTAATTGAATTTTTTTGAGTCTTTTGCCCCTCCAAATGTTGAAATATTACCTTTTGCCCCCCAGTCAACCTGCGCTAGCTCCGCCAGTGCCTACAACAGATCTCTTAAAAGAAGAATCAGCCCTTTACTTAGCCCCCCCACACAAGTCAAAGAGACAAGAACAGGGCCTATAACCCACACAGGCCGACCCAACAAGAAAAGGACAGCAAAAACACAAATTTATCTAGACCATGTGCCTCGAAATTATGCTCTCGAATCTGGTTTATTTTCTCTTCCTCTTGGATGCCATATTTGGTTTCAACCTCCACGGGCGGTTTATTGTATTGTTGAATAAAGTTCGTTTTTATGCTAAAAAAAAAGAAAAGGAGACAAAATATTTAACGAGAAAAAGGCAGGGAGACCAACCAGAATCTATTGGATCGATCGCATTGATCTTTGCTTAACTCTCGGACAACTGAGAGTAAGAAAATCTCAAATATAAATGAAAATATTTTTATTGTTCAAATAACAAAAAGAATTAGAAAATAAAATAAATAGAATAAAAAGATTCGTACATGTTATTAGGACTCGTGTGGCCTGCAGTGTGCTGCGGCCCAGTTTGTCCGCGGTTGATACCTTTTTTCTTTTCCTTTTTTTCTAGTTATTATCTTCTTCTGTTTTTGTTGCATTTTCGTGTTTCTTTTTTTGGTTTTCCTCTTTCCTTTTTTCGTTTGTTCATGTTCATTTTATGCTTTCTTTTTCTGTTTTGTAAGTTTATACTTTTGATAATTATTTCATGATTTCCAAAAAATGTTTGTGTTTTTTAAAAAATATTCATCATTTTTCCACAATGTAAATTCTGTATGAAAGAATCACTGTTTTAAAATTTTGGTTCATTTTTAGATTTTTGGTTCATGATTTTTGAATTTTATTCCTGATTTTTACAAACTGGTTCGTGATTTTAGATATTTTGGTTCATGATTAATGAATTTTTGCCCATGATTTTCGAATTTTGATTCATGGAATTTGAAATTGGTGCATGCGTTTTTAAACATTGTTCATGATTTTTCGATTTTCTGTTCATGATTTTAAAATTTTGATATTTGGTCCAGTAGAAGGATCAATTGGTGTTCAATGACATGTGAAGCATAAACTTTTTTTTTTTGAGAAAGCATAAACGTTTTTCCTCGCAAACATTTCTTATTCTTATGAACATGTACGTGAATCTATTTTTAACGTGAGCATGTGCTATTCGCTAGGAGCTAGCTTCGCTCATGCACTGAAACAAACTTGAGCTAGCTTGTGTTTTCGAGCTAAACTTGGGCTTAGCTTATATTACTGTCATAAGTATATGCGACAATGCAGTCTCCCGACGGGTAGTGGGCCAGGCCCACGTACGAAAAACTGGAGAGAGCTGGGTCTTGGCCATTAGGGGGCAACAGTCGGTGGAGCTCGTTATTATGTCGGTGAGCAATTTTTATACGCCGTACTACACGTGTTTCGGGATATTTTTCTAAAATTTTCCGGGTCCTCCTGCTGACACATGTTCATCCAAATTCCGTTTTTGCTACATTTAGACCCGCTTTTGCAACATAATGCCTCGCTTTTGCTACACTGTAGCAGAGAACGGTTGGCTCAGAAATAGAAAAACAGATTGGACCTCGTCAGGGATTTTACCGGAAACCTCGCCGGAGACCGTGTAGCAAGAAAGTTGGTCTAACGTAGCATATTCGACCTCGCCGGAGGCTTTCGCCGGTAGACCTCACCGGAGACCGTGTAGCAAAAACATTACGCTATTGTAGAAAAACCACCAAACTGTTGTAGCAAAAAAATTATACTAATGTAACAAATTCAATCTTGTCGGGCACCTCGCCGGAGATCTCGTCGGAGACCTTGTAGCAAAACCAAATACACGCTTGTAGCATGGCCGCCAGCCGCATGTAGCAAATCTCGACGCCATACGTAGCAGCGGCGATAACAGTACGAAGCAGCGCCGCTAACCCTACGGGGGCTCCGGCGAGGGTTCGACGGTGGCACGGTGCTGCGATGCGGGGCTTGGGTGCGGTGGAGCGGGACGGCGGCGCGGCGCTCCGGCGAGGTGGAGCAGGACGACAACGCGGATCTTCGGCGAGGTGGAACGGTATGGCGGCGGCGCTCCGGCAAGATGTAGGTGGCGGCCTGTGGCGGAGACGACGGCGGCCGTCAGTGCTGCAGCGGAGCTGGGCGCGGGCGGCAAGACAGCAGCGGTGCCGGGTGACGACGACGGCCCGAGGCTGCAGCGGAGCTCGTGGGCGAAGCTAGGCGACGGCGCGCGGCGCCGGTGACGACGTGGAGGTGGCAAAGACGCAGGAGCACGGCCATGGGAGGAAGCGGTCTGGAGCACGCAGGAGCACGCAGAAGAAACAAGAAGAAGTTAAAGGAAGGGATAAGAAAGGAGGAGGGTTCATCACGATACGCGTTGCCTAACCGCGACTACCCGGGGGATCGAGTTATGGGATCCCCCAGGGAATTAGTATCATTTTCCAATTTTTATGCACTTTCCTAGAACTCTAAAACTGGAGACCTCTATGAAGGTATCCTCCATGTCATGTGATGTTGCTAAGAGCATGTACAATAAGCTATCTATAAGACATTAAATATTCTTTCCGATTTATATTACTTGTCGTTGAAATAGTTATATATACACTAAAACATGTCTAGATACATTTATTTTAGTGATAAGTAATATGAATCGGAGGGAGTAGTATATTTGTGCTGAGTTGAAAGAGAGAGAAGAGGAAAAAAAAGGGGAGTTGGCTCCCATGCAAGAGTCAGCTCTAGCACGTACTTCTAGGCTCTTTGTGAGAGTGAATGGTGGGTCAAGTATTAATAAAATGATACATTTTTATAGTTTGTTATTGTACATATTGACTATTTGGTTAACTATAAATGATATGACACTACCTTATAGCCAGCAGTCGGCTATACTATTGTTTTTGAAGTGTTAGCTTCTCCATTTATAGAAAACCTATCGTTTGTCTGCATGTTTGACAAGTGTCACAATAAAAGATTTTTTTGGCAGATCATAATAAGAGAGTTTTTTTGACAGATCACAATAAGGGAGTTTTGAAGGGATTTCTACATTTATTTTCATAACTTAAATTTTTAAAATAAAATAACTTGATATCTATTCGCTCATATTACAAATTGTTTTTATCTTTGAGCTCCTTGCGTTGAGAACTTCAAAATTACATCCTACTAGATGGACCCAGCGCGCTCTGCTGCGTCGTTCTCTGCAAATTGCTTTTATTTTTTTTGGCAATGTGTTCTTTTGTGTACTATATATGGTTTTGTATTCGGTCTGTTGTGGCTTGGTTTGGTTCACATGGCCAGGGCTTTTTCATAGCACGCTGGAGGCTGGCGGGAGCAAACGAAACACCACATCAATCAACGACCAATTGCATCTCATACACCCCCAAACCCACAAACCCACAGCACACACGTGCATCGGTCTCGACCAGCGGCCAACAATAGTAACGATAACCCATAGATTCACATCACAGATATACACCCATACAACAAGCATGTCCCGTGAACCGTGCCACCAGAACCAATCCCTAGAACAACATTAGAAAAACGAAAGAGCAGAGGAAATGAACCAAAGAGGGGGGAGATTCCCTAGAGAACACGCATGGGCACAGCGGCCGCACTGAGAACCAGCCCGCATCGACGAATTTCGGGAGGCGAAGAAGCAGGAGGTTAAAATAGCGCCAAAGGAAACCACCGCCACATGAAAAAGAGCATGAGAGAGACCGACTGAGCGGTCAAAGCAGCAACCAACCGACTCCGCCCCTTCTTACTTCCATGCAGAACACATGTGAGTACACATGGCCCGTCGCAATATCATGGACACAAAAGGCACGTAGGCAGGCCCACACGGAACAATGACGTCCATTTCTCAACGGATATACACCGGTGGACCTAATTCGAAAGTTAAATCAAATGTTTCATGTTTATAAGTCCAAGTGTGAATAATGCTCCTGATTGCAGTCCCATGTCATCATTTTCTCTCCCGTAATTCCTAATTAAAGCAATCATCTAATAAGTGGGCAAACAGTTAATTAGGCCGATGCATGCTCTCTTTTGCTGCTCCTTTGGCAAAAAAAAATAGACGTGAAGACCAGGGTTGAAAATTGAAATTGTTTTGTCCACTTAATGTGTTATACTGTTTTGGAGTATTTTTATAACGAAGTGTTTGTAAATCTTGTTTTGGACCAGTCCACCACACCACAATGTAGACCCCACCAAGTACACGTCTCGAGCAACCGTACAAGAGCTCAATTTTAGGGAGTATAGTTCGCAGCAACTAATCTGCTTAAATAAATTTCACAAAGACTCACAAGTAACTAATATGCAGCAAAACAATTGCATTCATAGCATCAACCCAGTAGAAAAAACTATGAGCTAAACACCATACCGGAAGAAAATGGGGTGATCGATGCCATGGATGGCCGCCTCTATGACCTACGCCCAAGGTTTTGGATTTCGTTTTGCAAATTTACCGCCCCTGAACGAAATAGGCGAAATTCGGCTTTTTGATTATTTTCTGGAAATTCTCGGACAAAAAGACCAATCCAAAATTTACGGTCGCCTCTATGACCTACACCCAAGGTTTTGGATTTCGTTTTGCAAATTTACTGCCCTCGAACGAAATAGGCGAAATTCGGCTTTTCGGTTATTTTTTTGGAAATTCTTGGACAAAAAGACCAATCCAAAGTTTGTACTATTTAAAATGAAAATTAAACAAAAGTTGAAATCATGCAGCAAAGCAGAAGAAAACAGAACAAGAACGATCGCAGAACAACCCAGAAGCGCTTCTCTCGCTTAAACTCCAATCGGCAATTCGATTTAGCAGCTGATTTAGCAGAGTGATTAGACAATAAGGAATCTGACACTACTTACCACTCATATAGCTCTGAATTATCGGTACATCAAAGCTGCCCCCAGACGCACGCCTGCTCCACGGTAAGATTCCCGTTTCGGCCGGCCTGCACCCCCAATCAACCGCACATCAAGCAGGCCCTGGATGACAGCCACACAACGTGCAGAAGGGACAATCGGGGGAAGGATGCATCGGCGCGAACACATCGGCGCCTCGCACCTCGCTCATCTGCCTCGTCCAGGGATAGAAAAAAGGACAGGGGTGCGCCAACGATGGAGTTAACCTCATGGAAAAGAGAATAGACCACGGCGGCGATGTTTACCACCGGATCCTGCATCCCCGCGAGCCGTGCATCGCGGTACCGCTTCCCGTGGGCTCCTTTTTGACGGCGGCGACGACGGCTCTAAAGATGGAGGCGGTGATCTTGATCTGCCACCTCGCGTGTGATGGATGGGGGCTGGTTTGGAGGATGCGGAGTGTACAGGGCAGTTGTATTTCTGCTGGCCATTGCCCATCGCGTCGTATTTCCGCCGGCGGTAGCTCCCACGCGAGAACCTGAAGGGAGGAATAGAACAGGTCGGCGGCGCTCTCAAGCAGCAACACCCACACGACCACACGTTCTACCCAACACGATTGACCCAAAGGCCCAAAAGAACCGACTCTGGAAATTGTAAACTAAAGTCAGCTTGACACGTAGTCCTGTTCGTGGCATCACGCGAACCCAGAAGCAAAATTCAAACCGGAATCACGTACAAAGCTTCAATTCTAGGAAGCTTATTAGTGTTCTTAGAAGATGTTGATAGATTTTCACAAACTCTTCTATACTTCCTAAACTACCACGGGTGTACTTGGTTTATGGATGTAAGTGTATATATCCGAGATTGCATTGAGTTGTACTTCGAATTTTAACGTGTTGTGTACTTGACTTTTCATTGGACGCGTACTCCGTATATATGTATGTGTAGTCCGCCTTGGACGCGTACTCCGTATGTATGCGTGTAGTCCGCCTTCTATCTACTTATACTTCGTGTGTATATGTACTCGTGCTCTAGGTGTATGTGTACTTGTAGTCCGTGTGTATATGTACTCTCCACCTTTTGTGTACTTGTACTTCGTGTTCCTGGTGTCCATTTACTTGTACTCCAAGTGTATGTGTACTCCACCTTTTATGTACTTGTACTTCGTGTTCCTAGTGTCTATGTACTTGTACTCGGGATGTCTGTGTACTTCGCCTTATGTGTACTTGTATTTCATGTGTCTATGTACTAGTATTCCGGTTGTCTGCGTACTTATACTCCATATATTTGTGTACTTGTAATCCATGTGTTTGTGTACTTGTACTTATACTCCATCTACGATATACTTGTACTCCGTCTTATGTGTTGTGTAGTTTGTACTTTATACTTTTTTTGTTTTATCCGTACTTCAGAAAAAAAATAACGAACCAAGCTGGCACTCCTGCCTGTAGCCCGTCAACACACGTGAGCTCCGCGTGACTCTTCGTGCGTGTCCTGCACGATTCTCGTGTGCGTCACTAGTCCGAAGAAACCACTTTAAACGTCGGTCTTCAGCTAGTCGCATTCCTTTCCTACTATATGATGCCCCTAACTTCCGCTAGCACTGCGACGCTCCCGCGCGAGTGGCGGGACTAGTTAAGGGTTTTCCCCTTTTTGTTTACTTTTTTTTTTGGAAAATGCTTTAGTCCATCCTGATGATCCAGCGAAGATATTAACCATGTCATCAAGGGCGACACATGTTTGGGAGTCGGTATGTGTTTTTGCCATATCCTCCTCTTTCCGGTTGTGTGCCACTCGTTCTTCTCCCTGCCTCCATCTCTTACATGGACCAAAGGGATCTCAATCTCGCCTCCATGGAAGGCGAGGTTGCGGTGTACACCAATGGTTGGTCGAGCAGCACGCTGCTGAAGCCCTGCTGCTTGTAACCAATATGAAGACATCGTTGAAACCCTGCTTCTGAGGTTCATGCATTAGCGAGATCGACGGAGGCGACACTTCCGTTGTTGTTCGCACCACTGCCCCCTATGGTGATGAGCGCATGTGTTTAGGTTGCATTGTATTTTGATCTCTTGCAAATTTTCCACCTTTGTGAGTGCAAGTTTTTATGTTTTTGCAATACATTTTATCCTGGCTTTTTTTTAGCTTGCATACCCTAGTTGGAATTTGTTGCAATGTTATGTTTGTGCACTACAATGCCTCAAAACAATGCAAAACTTGAAAACCAAATAATGAAAGAAAACAAGAAAAAACAAGAGGGTGGCAGTCCGCCTTGCCGCTTGCCCCCTTACCATGTGGCGAGCCACCATGCGCCCCAGTAGCGCTCGTATGCCCTCCCGTAGTTGCCCCCTTTTTGGATCATGTGTTCCTTTTTTCGACTTTGTTGTTTTTAGCGGTTCTACCTTCCATTTTTCTGCCCTGCTTCTCTTGTTTTTTTTTCGCTTTTTACATGTGAATCCTATTTTTATGGCGCTAAGACATAGTATTTGATACTGTGCTATGTAGCTTTGTACTTAGCAGGCTAACTGCTCATGCAAATTGTGAACCGGCTCCGCTTTGCCTCTTCTAGACATTACCAGAAGCATCCATGGACCTTGTTGAGCTCCTTTTCTCCTCCACATTCCTCCCACGCCACTACCAAGTGAAGATAAAGGCCGTGTGACACCTCCAAACCAAGTAGGGCCGGAAGTGGCTTCGAGAAGCTTTGGAGCGGTGCAACCTTACGTGCAATGCATATTTCCATTGTCCTTGTGTACAAAAGCAAGGATCAACACAACAATGATGGGTTGCCGGGCAGGGACGGAGGGAAGGGGGGACGAGCAGGGGCTAAGCCACCCCCAATGATTTGATTTTCTTAAGAAATGTTCTATTATTCATGCTTATACTTAGTGACTCTAAGCAATTTTGCCCCCTCCAACATGATTAAGCCCCCTCCAATCCTAATAGCTGGCTCCGTCCCTGTTGCCGGGGACAAAGGTAAAGTCGATTTGCTAGGTCATAACTGGTGTCCTAGATGATTCACCACAAATGTCACAGTCTTTTAACATGCTTCATAAAAAAAAGTAAATTTTATGATTTAGTGGATCTATGATTGATAACGTCTAAATATGTCAAATACATCTAAAACCTCATACAACAATCTCAGGTCTAATGCCCTTAGCATACACATGCTCGAGACATGCCGATGGGAATTGACATAATGTTGTTCGAGTGTTCCAAGTTGGCCTAGTCAACTGCATGTTTCCTAACACGTTTTTTTTTGGCATCCCTTTGTCTAGGACATGTGAAACATGGTCATCAACAAATACATTTGATAACCTATTATTAATATGCGTCTTCAAAGTTCAGATGAATTCTGACTAAATACTAATTTAGAAAAACTATTCAAGTTTGGTACGAAGAGTCTCACAAACATGCTACATACTCAATTATTTTCGAAAAGGGGAGTATAATCCTGACCTTTGCATCAAGCAGTGGACACACCCATCAGTTACATACTCACTAATCAATGAAAAACAATATCAATGGACATAATTTAAAATTATCATCTATATGATTGCGGCTAGCCTATATTTCTAACGTATTCGTCATCGGAGTGCAGGATCAACCCATGACCAGTTGAGACAAAGCAGAATAGGCTGGACTGTATTTCAAGAAAAGAAATGGTAAATTGGAGTGAAGAATCTAAGCAGACATAAAGTATGGCACAATCTGAAATGATTTTTGTTGACAATTTGTATCGCATTTAAATCATTCATAACCAATAATGGTTACAAATTACAGCATTGCGATAATATATTATGTTTCCGGTCTGAGTCAACCAGGAACATTACACCCCGAATATATGAGTGACAAGCTAAATACTCATCATTGCAGTGAAATCAAGGGAAGCAATTATTAAAAACAACACTAGGGCAACCCAACGCATAGCTGGCGATTCACCACAAAAGTGTAAAGCTCAATTATCTTTGAGCCTAGGCTTCCACTTTAGCATGTCTCTCGCAAAAGGATTTCATCCTTTCAAGGCCATCCTCAAGAGATGGAAGGTCAATGGCGAAAGTGATGCGACCCCAATTCTTCATTCCTAGTGCAGTACCTACAAGATGTTCATGTACATTAGGGCAGATGAGCAAAAAGGAGTAGCAGCACCATTTGTATTAATTTATTTTCCAAAATGCTGTTGTTGGTAAGACTTCTTTTTTCAAAGAAGAGTATCAGGATATATGGACTTCACCTGGCATTACTAATACAGATTCTTCTTTTGCCAGCCTGCAGCAGAAATCCACATCGTCGGAAAAGCCATCCAAGCAATTGAAGTCGAACTTTACCTGAAAAGCAAGAATCTCAAAATTATAACCTCATTGCAATAGAGTACAACTTAACCAGCTGATTTAGAGCATGTTAACTTGTGCACTTACCATCACAAACATTGATCCCTCCGGTTTGTGCGGACATGTAATGCCCCTGATGTCCTTTATTTTACCGAACAATAAATCAGCCGAGTTCCTTAATAGACCAAGAATTTTGTTGAAGTATTCTTGCTTTGTGTTGGCAATCAGTTGAGGGACTGCTCCCTGCAAGAAACAAATACAGTTATTTAGAATGTAAGAGACTCGCTACAAGCTTACGATGCAAGCGATAGATGTACATCTGTAAATCAAATTATTAGACAATATATGTGGAAGTGAAGAATTTCTATTCAAAATAGTGAAAATCAAAATCCACATACATACATACCTGAACAAATGTTGCAGGATCAGTTGAGATGTTAGTGTAGTTCTGAATTGATTGGTCAACCTGTTACGAGAAACAGAGACAAATAACCAATCAATACAAATGTTAGATTGTAACATGACCTTTCAGAGACACTGGGTACATGTAGATAGCTTAAACAGAGCAAAATAATTAGGGATTACAAAGCGATTTCAACAATTGTACTAGGCATGTTGAGTTTCGTACGAAATAGCAGCGCACAAAAATTGTTGCTTGGAACTTCTAAGCATGATAATTCATGAAACCATAACATATCTTTTCAATTTAATCTACGTTGTCAGACAAAGTTAAAGAACAGTGAATTCTTCAAACATTTCTCAGCGAAAATTTGCAATACAGTTTGGTACAAAAACACCTAGCTAAAGTCAGTTTAAGCAAGATAAAGCATACAAGCTATATGCAGGTGGTACACCATCTGCCAGGCAGAGCTTGACCTTGACATGGAAATACCAAAAACAGGAGATGCATCCAATTATATATATAGGTCAGACGTTCACCTTTGCTTCCTTTAAGATGCCATCCGGGTCACATAATGCGATCCAGCCAAGTCGCCAACCAGGCACAAGCCATCTCTTAGATATAGATCCCAAGGTGATCACTGGGGCTACCTTGCCAAAAACACCCATCGGTACAAAAGGCCTGTCCCCAAATGCCAAATGGGCGTATACCTCATCAGAAATTATCATTATGCCAAGTTCTCGCGCAGTTTCTGCAATCTGTTCATTGAAAGTAGTTCATACATGTTGTGCAAATTGCATCAGACACAAAGCAGGGAACACATGACAGACATACATATAGTTCGAATACTCACCTGCGCTAAATGATCATGTGAGTACACACTCCCAGAAGGGTTTCCGGGGTTGATTATGACAATCGCAACAGTGTTGTCATCAGCAAGAGCCTTGACGGACTCGAGGTCCACCTCCCAGCCTCTTTCGGGAATGAGGTCGAAATGTCGATCCTCTAGATGGCTGAACATGGTCCGCGCCTCGTACAAGGGAAATCCAGGTTTGGGGAGCAGGATGTTGGCGCCGGGCTGGGCAAGAGCAGAGATCATGATCTCAACCGCTTGCACGCATCCGGAGGTCAGGTAGATATCATCTGGTGAAAGGTCATATGGAAGATCTCTAGATAGGTAGTCTGCAATAGCGCTGCGATTCGGCGAATAGATGTGAGATGCTAGCTCTGTCGAGGATGGGGTACAGTGGTGTTGCGTGGAGGTGCTCACCTGCGCGCGTGGGGTTCGCCGCTGGTGCTGGAGTAGCCGTTGTGCTTCCTGGAGCGGAGCGCGTCCACGACGGCGTCCTCTGCTTCTGGCGTGGTCTGGAAGCAGGCGGTGGCGGTGGGGTCGCCATGGGCGAGCCACACGACGGGGCGTGTCCCGGATGGGTCGACGGAAGATCTGAGGAGGCCGAGCACCGCGCGGATGCTCAGGCTACCGGCGGCCGCCAGCTGCGTGCCCCCTGACGGCCGGGAGAAGCGCCACCGTGGTCTGGTCACTCCGACGTCGTCGTCCCCTCGGCTGCTGTTGCCGTTCTCCATTCGGTCTGCTGGCCGTGCTTTTGCTTGCCGTTGTGTTTTGATCCAAGGAATCCGTCGATATCTGTTGCTTATTGTTATTTACGCTACTGAGCATCTTCGCCTATATTTAATTGTTTCCAGAAAACCTGCTACCTAGAGGACAGAGCATCAGACAAAGTTAAGATAATAACTTAAGGTAAATACTATCTATCACATCCCGATGAAAAACGATCCGTCGGGCCTCTCCAACGGCGTCCATCTTGGTGCGATCGAACGGACTGGGTATCCAATGTCATCTCAAAAACAGTCCCTATTAACTATGTGCTGACCAAAATCACACGAAATTTCCGGTCATTAATGCATCCCGACGTTTCCCCTCGCCTCCGCGACTGATCCCCAAATCATGCTCCCGGCTCTCCTCCATTGCCCAATCTCTCCCACCGTGATGCTTCCTCCCCTCTAGGTCGCCACCTCCGCTTGGTTCGTCTCATGCGCCGGTGGCACGCATGATGCTCTGTCGCGAAGAGACGTCGTCGGAGTATCACTAGGCGGCGCTTAGCTCCTCCGCGGTCTTCTGTTGTTCTCACATCCAGTAACAGCTTACTCCCTGGAGGGAAGCACCGATGGGGCCTTGTCTTTCCGTCTGTGTGACCACTGCGGCGACTGGCCTCTGCGGTGACTGGCCTCCGCTGCGTCCTGCACACTGCCGATATTGAAACAAAGGTAGCTACAACTATAAGCTCAGGACAAGTCTAATTCTTTTTCTTTCTAATGGATTTCTTCTCTCGTTGTACTGTCTATATGAAAGATCAAATTTCACGTATATAAGCACTAGTATTTGTACCCCAATCCTGGTGGCAAGCTGTCAAATTCGCGAACTCAATTTTTTTTACCGATGTATGTCTACGATTCATGTGCCCTCATATGTGATGTGATATACTAGCACACTAGTATATGCGTTTGATACCTCTACATGTTTCCTTTCCTTGTGATATTTGTTTCTAATATAATTGAACTTTGCTTCGACCATTAGAATCCATAATTCGTTTCTTTTAATTTTTCCATCAGGCAATATCAGTTTGAGCTTCTTATATTTCCCATTGTTGTTTAAGTTGTCTGTATTATCCTTTTATAGTTCATGCCAAAAATGCTTCAAAGTTTATCATTGGTTTTGAATATTAGTTGTGACTACTAACATGGTCATGTGCATCTCTTGGCTTCAACACGGTGCCTAGCCTCGTCTGGTAGCTTTGTCATGGCATGAAGAAGTTCGACTTTGCCGCATGTCTCGGCTCGCCTTCGACCACCACACATCCGTCGTGGGAGCTGCCATCAAGTTCTTTCCCTGACCTCCCGCCTTGTGTACACTGTCATCATCGGTAGTGGCGTGGCCAACATGACTCGCCATTTTCTCCGTGACATATACACAAAGGTCTTGAGTGTCTGTAACATATTGGTAGTTTCATATGAAACATGTAAGGAAGCATACTGGCTAGTGGATGGAAATATATATTTAGCCAATAGGAAGCATGTGTTATGAACATATGAAGCTCTATAGTATTGGCGACTGAAAGGAATAAAATGTTTTGGTTAGTGGAAACATGTAATATGGCTGTACGAAGCATTGTGGCATCAATAAAATACAGTTACATTGGACATTTGTTTCATATTTTATACTAAAACAATTTTTGTTTGCCATGGAAGCAAATGATCTGGTCGAAGCAAGCAAATATTCTACCCGCATCGCACGGCCCGCAATAACCAGTTATCCTCTAAAAAAACAGGCCGACAATTTCACATAGTGAATCCCATAATATCGGTGCCCTTCTTCCACAAAACCGTCACTGCCTCCTCGTTTGTATGATTATCAGTTCGGACGCTACACCTCGATCCACCACATACACTCAAACTGAAGCAAATTCAGTGATGAGGAAAGTATCCCGTCGACAGAAGCATGGTTTGATATTTTTGAAACAAGCCATTCTAACTATTTTTATATTGAAGCAAAATTTAATTTCATTAGAACCAAATTTTAGTAGCATTGGAAACACATATTTAGATCACATTGGAAGCAAATATATGTAGTAGCATGATTTAATATTTTGAAAGCAAGTCGTTGGCAACTATTTTCATGGATGGAAGCGAATTTTAGTAGCATTGGAAACACAAAGTTTGATCACACGGGAAGCAAATATACATAGTATTGCAAAAGAAAATTGTTCTATAACGAAGTAAATCAGATTTTAGGAGACTAATTTTGCTAAAATTATCATTTTCATTAAAACTAAATTAGTTTCCTACAAATAAGGAATGATGAATAGTTATACGTGAATTAATTAAGGGATCTGTTTTTTATGGAAGCATGCAATCTACGGCCATGCACTAGTCCGATCTCAAGCCAATATCGGCTTCTGATTCCTAGCGGTGCCCATAACTTAAACCGAACAAGCTTGACATTTTATTGTCGGTGGTCAGTGGGAACAACCGGACAACTAGTGGTTAGCCCGTGTAACACGAGCTATCAATAATCAAAGTACACACATCATAACTACTCCCTCCGTTTGAAAATATAAGACGTTTTAGGTTTGTGAAGGAGATGTATCTAGACACCTTTTAGTGTATAGGTTCAAATGAATTTAGACACTAAAAGATGTCTAGATACATCTTCTTCACAAACCTAAAACGTCTTATATTTTCAAACGGAGGGAGTAGTAAGTTATTATGCGAATCTATTACTCGTATATACTAAAAGCAATATAAGAATGTGTTTCGAGGCATCAAGTTGATCCACATCATCTTAATTATTTTTGATAGTCAGATCTAGAATCTAGGGCTAGGATTTAACTAAATATTAATAGTCATGTAATTCTGTAACAGTGTATTTGGTTTATATGGTGTAATCCGGCTGTCACGTTTGTGTTGTGGGCCTTTATCAAAATGGTCTAGACATGCATGTTACCAAGCAGTAAACAGTAGCCCGTGCAGTTTTAAAAAAATCGGTCCATGTCAATCTATCTGTTAATGGTTAAAAAAAAATCTGTTACACAACCAACACAATCCCGCACGACTATGATACGTGAGAAGTAAGGAGACTGCACACTAAAAAAAAAGGGAGACCGACCCCCATCAGGTTATGCTTCGCATCAGCTCCACCGTCACAAAATTTCTTTCCGTGGTGTCTGAAAAAAACAAGAGAACGTTCTATTATATATCTCTTCGTATTTTGCATAACACGGTTGATTTCTCAATCTACTTCGTTACATGCATGCTCTAGAAAAGTCGGTTGCAACACATGTATATATGCGCGAGTTGTAGATTTATAAATAATAACAACCAATCAATTTTCACCAAGTAATGAACACATCAACTGTTTATTGCAGATTGACACGGACAGATTTTTTAAAAACTCAGATTACATAATTGGATATAATTGTCATGGACTGATTTTTTAAAACTCAGATTACATAATTATATACTATGTTATATGCATTACATGATAGTACGCCATAGCTATCAATATATACTACATTATATGCATTACATTATATAATTGGATATAATTGTCATGTACGACTCCACATGGCCGAAACAATTCAACTAGGAGGCACAATTGGTTAATAAATGAAACGGGTTACTCAATTTTATAAAAAGGATAAAACATATCGCTAATTTATAACAACATTTATTTGAAGAACACAGATAATAAAAGACAAAAGGCATTAACTTAAAAATATTTTAAGTGAATATTTAACATTGGTTGGAATATAAACAACAAGCACATGTTACACCTGGTCTAAACATGTTAGTCCTCACAAGACAGACGTATCTTTTTTGCGCGTAAGACAGACATACTAATATACTAGAATTTGTAGATACATTATTGGATAGTTTTAGAAAGTCATACAAGGGTTGATTCACTAAAACACACATACATGAGGTTGTGTCGGTCATTGGATTGTTAAAATTTGTTTTTCTTTGTAAAAAAGATATTGATAAAATTGTATATTTAGGCAAGAATCTCGGCTCAAGTGTATTTTTTCATCAAGGACAATAATAGAAAATACATAGAATTAATATATATAGCCACCCCACACCATGTCAAATAGAAATATATATACAAATTTTACATTAGCTAGCATATAATAATTTATTTAGTATGCGTGAGAATTGCAGGTTAGTTTGATGTAGTCCTAGCTGCTAAATTGACCTAAACAATATTTTCTTCCAAAATGTAACATGCATAGGTTTTATTTATTACTCCCTCCATTTCAATATATAAGAAGCTTTATTTTTTTTAAAACACATGTATCTAGATGGCTTTTAGTGTGTAGATTAACTCATTTTACTCTGAATCTACACAGTAGAAAACGTCTAGATACATGTGTTTCAGAAAATGCTAAAACATCTAATAATTTAGAACGGAGGGTAATGATATGAAAATATTATGTGGATAAATACGAGAAAATACCATTATAAGTTAAATGATATGAAGGTAACATATGTAACATTTTTAACACTATAATATGATGCCCTCGCGTGCCGCCTTGCTAGTTTAGACAAATCTAAATCGGTCATGAAAATGACAGATGAAGTACTTTTTTGGACGAACTTGCCTGGATGATATGCTATGGCAATATTGCACCGATCGATCGGAAAATCACTTCAGAGTTCGGGGATATGGAGCCCTTTATTTTTTAAAATTTCAAAATATGATTTACAATTTTCAGAAATCTAAAAAACAAATGTAGACATAGATAATGATGTACTCTACCAACAACACAAAATCTCAACCAAAATGCTTTATATTCTAGGCTTAACAAAAATGACAAAATCTGACAAAAGTTGGTAGTTTGAAATTTTGCACGATTCACTATTTTTTATGTCAGTTTTTGTCCTTTTTGTGCAACCCAAAATATGGGGTATTTTCAAATTAAGTTTTTTCAGGCTGGTAGATTAAATCAAGTTCTACATTTATGATTTTATATTGGAATTTATTGGTACTTCAAAATGCAATTTCTAGATTGATCAAAAAAGAGCTCCATGTCGCCCGAGCTCCAAACGTCGGCATCCACTAATAGATGGATTAACACACAATTTAGTTGGTCATGTGCGTGAAGGGAATATGTCCTAGAGGCAAATAATAAAAAGGTTTATTATTATCATATCCCAATAAGTTTGTAATAGTTTTATATTGTGCTATAACTGTATCAAGTGGAAACATTGCAACAAGTGTGATATGAAACAGAAGTCCATAGTAGCCTCTATTCATACTAGTTCGTTGGTCAATCGATGATCAAGGTTCCTGATCATGTTGGTTCTTCGGTGCTAGTTGACAACGAATTCATACCATGGGTGAATGATATGATGGATATTTTCTCAAAGATTGCGACACGAGCAAGTCACGAGGTTCATCGTTGCAATAGTCATAAACGTATTCTCCTTCTCCTTAGACCGTGAGATCATATTAATCACTGTATCCCGAGGCTGCTTTAACTACATCAAATGTCACTCCGTAAAATAGCGATTATAAAGGTATATGTTGGGTTTTCGAAGAAATAGGTTGAGGCCTATGAATAAAGACTGAGATTTGTTCACCCAGTGACGGGTAAGATACATTAGGCCGACTTGGTGAGATTACATCCATAATGTTGTAACATGTGACTAGGTCACGGGGATGTAATATCACAGGAACAAGTGAAACAGTACTTGTCAGTAACGAGATTGAACAGGGTATGTGATACCCAAACGATCGGATCTAGGAAAAGTATTGAAGAAATAAAGGGAATATGACTCGACGTTTACGGTTCAAACGACATCATCAACTTGGAATGCATAGGGATAATATGAGCATCCCGGTTCCTCTATTGGTCATTGATAGAGATCATGTTTGTGTCATTCCCGAGCCGCGAGGGGATCCACTTCAGGGTACGAACAGCTGGAGATCATCTGTAAGTTAGAATCATAGTAGAGAAAGATAAATCCGTAATTTTTCCATGAAGAGAGATCCGAAGTTGTTCAGAGAAAGAAGGGAAACCGGAAAAGTTTCGTGAGAGAACCAGAATTTTTCCGGAAAGATCCGAAGTTATTCGGGGGAAATCAAAAGGGGAACCAAAAAGTGTTCCGGGCCCAATCGGATTTGGTAATATGTATTTAAATATTAATTAATATAATTAATATTAAATATAATATTAAAACTCTAATTTAAAAGGGTATTCCACTAATGGGCCAAACTTCCCTAGGAAAAATGGCCCATGAGGGAAACCAATGGAGGGTAAGGGCCCATGCGCCCTAGAGCTGCCCCACCTCCCTTGGCTGCCACCCCTTTCCCCCTTGGACGCCTTAGAGTTACCTTGGTGGGAAGGGGGGTGTTAAGGGTGCCCACCTTCCCCTATATAAAATCCCCCTTGGAGGAGGAGAGATACACAACAGAGAACACTAATCCCATGAGTTGGGAACTCTCCTCCTCCTCTATGCGCCTCTAATCTCTCTCTCTAGCTGTCGCCACGCGTTGGCACGGTCCAAGACTGTTTGCCCAAGAGATGAGGCACCTGCAGCACGCCATTGCGTTGTGGGGATTTCAAGCCAGAGATCTACTTCCGCACACCCAGCGGGATCAGGGAGACGGAGGTCTCATCGTACATCATATGTGTACGAAGCCACGAGGTGTCACAACAGCTGCACGGTGATAGGGCAAGGGGTGACCTGCGAGGAGCTTCGCGATCTTGAGGTCGGCTACGCGCACGACTACTTCAATCACGTTTCTCTCGGAATGTTACCCGCTTTCGGACTACAAGGGTATGTATAAGAAACCTCTCGGCCGTTACTGCATTACTAATAGATAGATCTTGGGCATTAGGGTGATCCGACGTAGGAATTGTTTTGTTTTCTGCACTAGAATCCCAATAGTGTGTATCTTTTTTTAAATACCAAACTATTGGCATCCGCATTGATTAGTGATACATCCTAAACTTATCTATAATTTTTTATGTTCCATGCTTGTTAACTATCAACTTTGCTATGTTTTGTCTACACTTTGAGGTATTTTTATACACTTTCTGGAACTAACCTATTGAAAATATGCCATAGTGCCAGTTGCATGCTTTCTGCTATTTTTGCTTTCACAAACCTAAATATGAATATTCTCGGAATTGGACGGGACAAAAGCCAAAGCTCATATTTTTCCCTGAACGATACGGAAAATCGAAGACGAGACAGAGAAGGACACCAGGGTGGCCACACCCTAGGTGGGCGCGGGCCCACCCTAGCCACACCCACAGGGGGTGTGGGCCCCCTGGCCCTCCATCGACCATGCCTCCTTTGCCTATAAGAAGCCCCCGAGGACAAAATCCTAGATCGTCGACCAGAAAGCCATGAAAAGTTTCACAGCGTCGTCGCCACCGAAGGGGAGATTCAGGGGACAGAAAGTCTCTGTTCCGGCACCCTATCGGGACAGGTAAGTGCCCCCGGATCCATATACATCGATCTCCATCACCATCTCCATCACTGTTGCTGATTCCCATGATGAGGAGGGAGTAGTTCTTCCTCGAGGCTAAGGTCTCTACCGGTAGCTATGTGTTCATCTCTCTCTATGCATGATCTTGTTGTGGTCATGAGCTGTGTAATCAAGTAGATCTACCTTGCTACTCAAGTGCTTTCATAGATCTTCGGCTCTCCCCACGTGTATGAAAGTGATAGTGTGCATACCATGGTGGCACTTAGGCTATAGTCTACATAAATACTCATCGTGCTTTAATAGATCTATGCTTTTCCCCAGTGTGTGAAAGTGACAGCGTGCACACCATGTGTGGTACTTAAGATAGATTACATACATATTTCATGAGTATATTTGGAGTTGGATGTTTTTATGAAATTGTGGTGTTTGTTGAAACCATCTAGCACTCAAGATGACAGTGTGGGGTTATCTAGATTGGGGAAGACGGACTTTGAGGTGTGCTGTTATAGACCTACCATGGATTAGAGTGTCCAACCGGAGAGTAGTTAAGAGTAGTGTCATGAAGAGAATATATTTATATGAGAGTGTTCACTAGTGAAAGTATGATCCCTAGGCCTTGTTTCTAAATATTGAAACATCGTTCACATCTAGATCTGTTGCATGTTTGCTTGCTTCCATGTTTTTGCCTTTAGTCTTTTCCTTCCTGTTAGAAGCTCTTTTCTAGCACCGTTACCACTTATAAGCATCCATACCACTTGTATTTCACTATTTCTTCGCCGAACTAGTGCACCTATACACCTGAGGGGGGAATTGGGTGTGTTGGGGACACAAGAGACTTCTCGTAACCTTATTGCAGGGTTGCTTGAGAGGGATACCTTTGACCACTTCCTTCCTGAGTTCGATAAACCTTGGGTAATCTACTTAACGGAAGCTTGCTGTTGTTCTACAAACCTCTGCACTTGGAGGCCCAATAACTGTCTACAAGAATAGAAGTGCATAGACATCAAGCTATTTTTTGGCGCCGTTGCCGGGGAGGTAAGGTAAAAGGTACTCACATCCTCCAGTGTGAGTGCTCGAAGTTATTTCCTTTGGATTCTGCAATTTTGTCTTTTTGTTTCTTGTTTTCACTAGTTAGGCTTAATGGAAAACAAAAAAAATTAGAGAGATTTATAGTATTTATCTTGAGTTAGGACATGAAGTGTTTGAAGAGAAAATTAAAAAACCTATGGAACTTTATTTGCATGCTAATAGCAGTGTTATTAGTATGAATTCTTTGGACACCATTATTGCTAATGCTATGGAAAAGTCTAAGCTTGGGGAAGCTTGTTTTTATGAAAATGATCTTTTTAGTCCCCCAACTTTGGAAGATGGCTATTCTATTGCTTATGATGATACCAAACCTCCAATATATGATGAATATGATATTTTCAGTCCACCTACTATTGAGGAGAATATTTTCTTTGATGATACTATGCCTCCTATATTTGATTATTATGGTGATGATAATAATAGTGATAGCTATTTTGTTGAATTTGCTCCCACTACAATTAATAAGAATGACTATGCTTATGTGGACAGTGATAATTATTATATGCATGTGGCTCATGATAAGAATGTTTTATGTGATATTTATATTTTTAATTTTATTCATGTTGCTACTGAAAGTTATTATGAGAGAGGGAAACATGGTTTTATTCATTTCAAAAATATTAAGTTTCCCCTCTTTATGTTGAAAATTTTGAAGTTGCACTTGTTTTGCTTTACTATGCTTGTTGCTTTGTGCTTTCATGACTTGTTTCTTTACAACATTCCTATGCGTAGGAAGTGGGTTAGACTTAAATGTGTTTTGAATTTGCTTCTTGATGCTCTCTTTTACTTCAATTCATATTTCTTATGTGAGCATCTTCTCAAACTATCAAGCCTAACTTAAAGGCGTTAAAGAAAAGTACTTGTTGGGAGATAATCCAAGAGTTTTCTTGCGTCTTGAAAGTTATAACTTTAGTAATGACCTCTCCTTATACTTTTTATTTGCTTTTTGTGCCAAGAATAACCTCTAATGAAAGGGAAGTAAGACTTGGGGAGTTGCTGTCCCAAAACAGATTTTTGTGCTCCACCTTAAAAATTCGTGAGGAATCTCTGTGAGTCGTATTGATCTGATATTTTCTGAATAAATCCCCCAGTATGTTAGCTAACTTTCGTTAGTTCAACACTTTTTTATTTGAGCAACATAAGGTCTTAGAAAAAATCAGTTTCTACATGCTGGTATCTTTTGACAGATTCCTGCCACTATTTGCATTTCTTATTGATTCCTTTTTTGTTTTCTTTGGTAAATTGAGCTTTCTGAGGGAATTTCTACAGTAGCTTGTGTTTTTAATGAAAGTTTTGTTGTTTTAAAACTAAACCCCAAAGGTTTATTATCTTTTGAATACACTAATGTTGATAATGAAGATTGTGTGAAGTTTTGTATGAATGAAAATTTTCAGGTGCAGAGAAAGAATGATGTAATGAGATGAAGAATGGACAAAATATCAAGCTTCAGGTACAAGCGTCAAAGCTTGGGGATGCCCAAGGCATCCCCTTCATCATCAATAAAAATTTCAGGTCTTTCTAGACACTTCGTTTTTATTTTTTTCATGCACTTTTGTGTTGTTCTTGGAGCATCTTAGTTTTTGTTTTTGGTTTTTGTTTGCTTAGTTTGCTTGATTTAAGTTGGTTGATCCCATCACACTTATTTTGGAGAAAGACACACTCTATTTTCATTGCCTAGAACACTCTAGTTTTCACTCTTATTGTCTATGAGTGTTCTCTTTTGCTAGCACTGTGTTTAGCCTTAGTTTTCTTGTGCTTTCAGCTTAGAACTTTTTAGTTTTTCTTTGTGGATTTGTGAGAATTGCTCACTGATCTTTATTGAGTATTATGTTTGTGAGTTGCTTCAAATAAGTTGATTGGTGTTTTAAAATAGTAGGAAGCTTCATGCTTAGAGTGGTACAAAAGGGAGCTTGTTTTGACTGTGGCTTAGACTCTATCATGTCATGCTAGATGTTGATTTGACCTTATGCTTAGTAATTATTGCTTTCACATGACTTGTTCCAAACAATTAGGATTGCTTAATGTGCCTTGAAAGAATCATGCGTTGTTTTAACATACAAAAACATAGTATTATGGTATTCTCCTTTGATGCTTTGTTTGGATTGACTTGGCACATGCTCACACCATGTTATGACTATGAACAAGTCACCATAGCCTCTATGATCATTTAGTCCTTGACTTATAGTACCACTTTATGCTTTGATTAGTAATGTTTTGTCGCTCTGCATGATTATGGCAGTTATTGCTCTCTTAGTTGGTCGCTCCTAGTCTTTTGGTAGCCTCCACTTGTATGAGTAAGCTCTACTCATGAGTCCAACTCCCAAGAAACCAAGTTATTCCAAAGTGTCCATTATAAATTCCTATGCATGGTGTATTACACCATTCCAAGTATATTATTGTTTTCATCTATCTTCCAATTAAAAAGTATTTTGTTATGTGAAAACTTAGTGATTAAAGCTCTCAAAAACTTGATGGCACACTTTATATTTCTTGCCCCTAATAAACTTGAACCATTGTGTCATCTATGTTGTATATGCTTGCACTTATACGCTGGAATTAGCAGAACTATTTTGTCATGGGGAATGCTTTCAACATTGCACTTGTACTCTTGATACTTCGAAACGTATCTATGATTTTTGATGCTCCATGATTGTTTTGTATCTACTTTTCTTTGCTTTGTCTACACTTTGAGGTGTTTTTACATCTTTTCTGGAACTAACCTATTAACAAGTTGCCATAGTGCCAGTTGCCTGTTTTCTTCCGTTTTTGGTTCCAGAAAGGCAGAAAATCAATATTCTCAGAATTGGACGGGACAAAAGCCAAAGTCACTATTTTACCGTGGGCAACACGAAGTCTAGAGGAGAGACGGAGAGGCGAACCAGGGCCGCCACACCCCCCTAGGCGCGGGTGGGTCTTGCCATGCACCTAGGTAGGGTGTGGCCCCCCTGGCCGCCTCCCAGCCTCGCCTCTTCGCCTATAAGAAGCCCCCGATGCAGAAACCCTATACACCCGATCAAAACTCCACGAAACCTTCTATAGCCGCCGCCACCATCGTCCCTAGATCGGGGGGATCTGAAGCTCTTCCCGGCACCCTGCCGGAGGGGAGATCATCCCGGAGGCCTTCTTCTCCGGTATGATGCGTGAGTAGTTCCACCTTGGACTGTGGGTCCATGTAGTAGCTAGATGATTGTATCTCCTCCTTGTGCTTTCATGTATAGATCTTGTGAGCTCTGTTCATGATCAAGATCTAATATATTTGTAATCATGCATGTTGTGTTTGCGGGGATCCGATGGATATTGAGATTACTATGTTAGATTGATTAATGGTTTTGTCTATTTGATTATATCATGTCTGTGTTGTTTGTGATCTTGCATGCTCTCCGTTGTTAGTAGTATCTTTGCCAAGTAGTTGCTAGTGACTCCAAGAGGGGGTATTTATGCTTGATAGTGGGTTCATGCCTCTAGTTTCCAAGGGAAGTGACAAAAATCTCTTCGGTTGTAGATGTGATGTTGCTAGTAGGGAGAAAACAACGGTCTCTTGTTCATGGAACAAGTGGATTGTTTACCTTACACACTTTGCTTAAAGCAGTTGTCTGTTGCTTGCAACTTAATACTGGAGGGGGTTCGGATGATAACCTGAAGGTGGACTTCTAGTCATAGATGTAGTTAGATGGCGGTCTATGTATATTATTGTATTGCCCAATCGAATCTCAAAGGATCTTTTTTGTCTGGTATTGCATTGTTATGCCTTGCTCAGTTCCTGTCAATTGCCCTGGTGTAATTTGTTTACCCTTCATGCCATGTTGTTTATCTAAGGAGAGCACCTCTAGTGAACTATGGACCCCGGCCCAATCTTTACCATTGGTACATCTTCCACTGTTACATGTTTACTTGCCACAAACCATCATCTTCCACACCATACGTTTAATCCTTTGTTACAGCAAACCAGTGAGCTTGACAACCTCACTGATTCGTTGGGTCAAAGTCTTGAGTTTGTGTTATGCAGGTTTCCACATTTCTTGGAACACCTTTGAGACGTTTCCTTCCTCCTACTGGTTCGATAACCTCGGTTTCTTACTGAGGTAAAACTTGCTGCTGTGCTCATCACACCTTGATCTTGGGGTTTCCAACGAAGTGTCCCACGATAGTGTTGGTCGTCATCAAACTTTTCTGGCGCTGTTGCCGGGGAGGCTAAGGACGTCTTCACATGGGGAGTCCTCCACTTCCTTTCTCTTTACTTTGTTTTTAGTTTGCTTAGTTTCTTTTGCTTGGTTTTGTTTGCCTCTTTTCAAAAACTCCAAAAAAATAGTTTAGTTTGGTTTGCTTTCTTTATTCAAAACACACAAAAAAAATTAGTTCCTACTCTAGCTGCTGTTGCTGTTTTTGTCTTGCCCACCTTTGCCAAAATGAACTCCGCTGAGAACACCAAGTTGTGTGACTTCACTAGCACAAACAACAATGATTTCCTTAGCAGTCCTATTGCTCCACCTGCTCCTGATGCTACCTTTTATGAAATTAAGCCTGCTTTGTTGAATCTTGTGATGTGAGAGAAATTTTTTGGTGCTAGTTCTGATGCTGCTGCTGTCCATCTCAATAACTTTGTTGAACTTTGTGAGATGCAAAAGTATAAGGATGTAGATGGAGATATTATTAAGCTCAAGATGTTTCCTTTCTCCTTGAGAGGGAAAGCTAAAGAATGGTTGCTATCCTTGCCTAGAAATAGTATTGATTCTTGGACTAAGTGCAAATATGATTTTATTGGAAAGTACTATCCTCCTGCTAAGAATTGTCCCACTCATGGACTCACTGTTGGATGATTATCTAGACTTTTTATGCAGGTTTGAACTTATCTTCAAGAAACCTGTTGGATTCAACTGCTGGAGGTACTTTTATGGGCCTCACTTTGGGTGCTGCAACAAAGCTCCTTGACAATATGATGGTTAATTACTCTGAATGGCATACTGAGAGAGCTCCACATGGTAAGAAGGTAAATCCTGTTGAAGAAACCTCCTCTTTGAGTGATAAGATTGATGTTATTATGGCTATGCTTGTTAATGGGAAAGCTCCTCTAGATCCTAATAGTGTTCCCTTATCCTCTTTGGTTGCTCAAGAAGAGCAAGTTGATGTGAACTTCATTAGAAACAACAATTTTGGCAGCAATACTTATCGTAATAACTATAGGCCTTATCCACCTAATAATGGAAATGCTTACCATGGTAGATCTGGAATGCCTAGTGAAGATAGGATTCTGGAAGTTGAAAGATCCACTAAAAACTTTATGCAGATGCAATATGAGCAAAACAAGATATTCACTAAAACTATGGAAGAACAATCTGTTATCTTGAAAAACATTAGTCATCAGCTTGAGAATCTGAATAGATAAATTCCTAGTTTACAGTCAAAAATTTTAAGTGCTGAAAAGAGTATTTCCTGTTTGTCTGAAGCACAGTCCTCCTTGATTAATAAAATGGCTGCTAAACCTAAAACCATGGAAAATATCTTTGTTGCTGCTCATGGCATACAAGTTAGTATTGATGAAAATGTTAGGCTGTTGGCTCAACTTCATGCTAAGTGGGAAAGGGAAGCTGAAATTGATAGAAACAATAGTGTGTGCATCATCACTAGAATGGACCACTAAACCACAAGAAGTCCACATTCCTCCTCCTACAATGCCTAAGCCTAATGATTCTACTACTAGTGATGCTAAGTTTGATTTTGATATAGATGGTTACAAAATTTCTAAAAGTGATTCTGTTCTTGCAAAAACTTGCTATAAGTCCTGATGCTAGTGATATACATGTTGCTTTCACCAAACACATTACAGATGCTCTTGTTAAGATTAAGGAAGAGAAGCTAAAACACAAAGCTTCTATTCCTAGGAGAATAGAAGATAGTTGGGAACCCATTATTAATATGCAAGTGAATGACTTTGATCTCAAAGCTTCATGTGATCTTGGTTCTAGTATCTCTATTATGCCTAGGAAGATTTATGAAATGCTTGATTTGCCAACTTTGGAAGATTGTTATTTGGACGTCCCACTCAATGATAATGCCAAAAAGAAATTAATGGGGAGTATTAATGATGTTCTCATCATGGTTATCAATGCTTATGTCCCTGTTGATTTCTATGTTTTGGATGTTGAATACAATGCTTCTTGTCCTATTACTTTTGGAAGATCTTTTCTTAGAACTGTTGGTGCCATCATTGATATGAAAGAAGACACCATTAAATATCAATTTCCATTCAAGAAAGGTATTGAACACTTCTCTATGAGGATAGAGAAGTTGCTTTTTGCTCCTCCTTTGAAACCAAGGTTTGATGTTAATGCTTCCTCATTTGAAAATACTTGATTCCTCTTGCTTCTTGTACCTAACTTTAAGGAGTTAAAGAAGAGTACTTGTTGGGAGATAACCCAATATTTTCCTTGAGTCTTGGAAGTTATTACTTAAGTAATGACCCCTCCTTATCCTTTTTGTTTGCTTTTTGTGCCAAGAAAGACCTCTAATGAGAGGGAAGCAAGATTTGGGGAGTTGCTGTCCCGAAACAGATTTCTGTCCTCCACCATAAAACTTCGTGAGGAGTCTTTGTAACTTGGATTGAGCTGAAAATTTACGAATAAATACCCCAGTATGTTAGATAAATTTTTCTAGTTCAACACTTTTTGATTTGAGAAACAGAAGATTTTCGAAAAAATAGGTTTCTACCTGCTGGTCTATTTTGACAGATTTCTGCCATCATTTGCATTTGCTTCTTATTTATTCCTTTTTGAGTTCTATTTAGGTGAATTGAGCTTTTTGAAGGAGTTCCTACAATATCTTGTGTTTCTAGTGAAAAGTCTTGCTGTTCCAAAGATTTTCCTAAAGATCTATTATCTTTTGAATAAACTAATATTGCTAATGAAGATTGTGTGAAGTTTTGTATGAAGGAAAAATTCCAGGTGTAGAGAGAGAATGATGTAATGAGATGAAGAATGGACAAAAGCTCAAGCTTGGGTATGCCACCCCGGTGTAACCCCAAGAAATACCGAAGAGTTACAAGCGTAAAAGCTTGGGGATGCCCAAGGCATGCCCTTCTTCATCAATAAAAAGCTTAGGTCTATCTAGACACTTCGTTTTTATTGTTTCATGCACAGTTGTGTTGTTCTTGGAGCGTCTCAATTTTAGTTTGGTTTGCTTAGTTTGTTTAGTTTTCTTGAATAAAGTAGTTTGGACCCCCGTTCTCGCTGTGTTGTTTCAAATAAGTTGATTGGTGTTGGAAAGGAGTAGAAAGTTCCTGCTTGAAAGTGCAAGAGGAGCTTAAATTGACTGTGACTTAGACTTTAGCATGACATGCTAGGTGTTGTTTTAACCTTATTCTTAGTGATTATTGCTGTACCTTGTCTTGTTCCAAACAATTGGTATTGCTTAGTGTGCCTTGAAAAAATCATGCATTGTTTTAGCATACAAAAGCATAGTATTGTGGTATTCTCCTTTGATGCTTTGTTTGGGTTGACTTGGCACATGCTCACACCATGTTATGACTATGAACAAGTCACCATAGCCTCTATGATCATTTATTCCTTGACTTGTAGTACCACTCTATGCCTTTATTAGTAATGTTTTGTCGCTCTACATGATTATGGCCATTATTGAGATGTTCATTGTTTGATTACCTTGTCATTTTGGTTATGGGATAGCTCCTGTACCATGTGCAAGGGGTATCCCGTTGGCGGTTCTCTATGATACGCATGTACATAATATGACAAGAACTTACAGGTGACTGAAGTTGAGTAGCATGAGGTGTGGCCCTCGTATTCAAGGGACTTGAGATTGCCAACTTATACTTTGTCAAGCATATACTCCATAGTTTGTTCACTTTAACCTTAATCACTTCAAGATTCTTATGATAGGGGAAATGAGGGCTAAAAGCTAACAAGTACCATAATTTTTGGAAGCTCTTTTTGAAACTTGAAATCCCTGCTTCCTTTATGAAAGGCTTTTCTTCCACCATTATTTGAGTCTCCGCCTTCTACCTTTAGGCACCTATAAGAGAGCATAGTTGTCATTCTGTGTGCAGTGTTCCAAAACTTATTAATTGATGCTTATTATGATATTACTTGTTCCTGTGCTACTTGTTTCTAGTCACCCTTGTGAACTTTGAAGGTGTCCTATGCATCTATTTGCTACTCTATGAGGGACAAGCTGAATGCCACTATGCCATGTTTTCTGTATGTGAAACAAACAAACGTTTTTCAATGCATGTTATTTATGATCTTTGTTTGTAGCATGTCATGTTGCATGCATAGTTACTATGTCTTATTGTTAGAACTCCATCTTTCATGCACATGTTTAGAGCTCTTTGATCCCAGCTTTCAATGCTTGCAAATGGTTTGATCTTGGTTTTGATGGTGCATGTCACCTCAAAAATTATTCTTTTTATCACTTACCTACTCGAGGAAGAGAAAGAGTTAAGCTTGGGGATGCTTGATACGTTGGAAATATATCTATAATTTTTGATGCTCCATGCTTGTTTAGTCTCTACTTTGCTTTATTTGTCTACACTTTAAGGTGTTTTCATATCTTTTCTGGAACTAACCTATTAACAAGTTGCCACAATGCCAATTGCCTGTTTTCTTCTATTTTTGGTTCCAGAAGGCAGAAAATCAATATTCTCGGAATTGGATGGGACAAAATACAAAGTCAATATTTTACCGTGCGGGACACGAATCCAGAAGATGAGACGGAGAGGTGCCAGAGGGCCAACACACACCCCATGCGCGGGCTAGGGTGGACCCGCGCCTGGGCAGGGTGTGCCCCCCCTGGTCGCCTCCCGGCCTCGCCTCTTCGCCTATAAGAAGCCCCCGATGCAGAAACCCTAATGACCCGATCAAAACTCCACGAAACCTTCTGTAGCCGCCGCCACCGTTGTCCCTAGACCGGGGGGATCTGAAGTTCTTCCCGGCACCCTACCGGAGGGGAGATCATCCCGGAGGCCTTCTCTCCGGTATGATGTGAGAGTAGTTCCACCTTGGACTATGGGTCCATGTAGTATCTAGATGGTTGTATATCCTCCTTGTGCTTTCATGTATAGATCTTGTGAGCTCCGTTCATGATCAAGATCTAATCTATTTGTAATCATGCATGTTGTGTTTGAGGGGATCCGATGGATATTGAGATTATTATGTCAGTTTGGTTAATGGTTTTGTCTTTATGATTCTATCATATTTGTCTTGTTTGTGATCTTGCATGCTCTCCGTTGTTAGTAGCTATCTTGGCCGAGTAGTTTCTAGTGACTCCAAGAGGGGGTATTTATGCTCGATAGTGGGTTCATGCCTCTAGTTTCCAAGGGAAGTGATAGAAATCTCTTCGTTTGTAGATGTGTTGTTGCTACTAGGGAGAAAACAATGGTCTCTTATTCATGGAACAAGTGGATTATTTACCTTACATACTTTGCTTAAAGTAGTTGTTTGTTGCTTGCAACTTAATACTGGAGGGGGTTCGGATGATAATCTGAAGGTGGACTTCTAGTCATAGATGCAGTTGGATGGCGGTCTATGTATCTTGTTGTATTGCCCAATCGAATCTCATAGGATCTTTCTGACTAGTATTGCATTGTTATGCCTTGCTCAGTTCCTGTCAATTGCCCTGCTGTAATTTGTTTACCCTTCATGCCATGTTGTTTATGTAAGGAGAGCACCTCTAGTGAACTATTAACCCTGGTCCAATCTTTACCATTGATACATCTTCCACTGTTACCTGTTTACTTGCTGCAAACCATCATCTTGCACACCAAACATTTAATCCTTTGTTACAGCAAACCGGTGAGCTTGACAACCTCACTGATTCGTTGGGGCAAAGTCTTGAGTTTGTGTTGTCTAGGTTTCCACGTTGCTTGCAACACCTTTGAGACGTTTCCTTACTCCTACTGGTTCGATAACCTCGGTTTCTTACTGAGGGAAAAGGTGTTGATGTGCTCATCACACCTTGCTCTTGGGGTTTCCAACAAAGCGTCCCACGACAGTGCTGGGCGTCATCAACTCTGTACACAGTTGATATCCTGCTCTTTTGTCTATGGATGTCGCCAGTGTGAAATAAAGAGGGAGCTTGTAAGTCCATGGAGTTATGTATGTGTGTTAGAGAAACGCCTGGGATGTAGCCTAAGCCATGCCTAATCATGGTGGAAACTTGCAGCATCACCATAGTCAGCAATCTATGAAGCTTTCTTCTTATAAAAAAAGATACATATTGAAAAGAGGAAAGAGAGAAAAAAAGCACCATTTTCCCATGGTAAATAAGAAGATTGCTGAGATGCTCATTGTCTGCTTGCCTTGTCATTTTGATTATGGGATAGCTCCTGTATCATATGCAAGGGATACCCCATTGGCGGTTCTCTATGATACACATGTACTTACTATGACAAGAACTTACAGGTGACAAAAGTTGAGTAGCATGAGGAGTGGCCCTCGTATTCAAGGGACATGAGATTGCCAACTTATACTTTGTCAAGCATATACTCCATAGTTTGTTCACCTTAACCTTAATCACTTCAAGATGCTTATGATAGGGGCAATGAGAGCTGAAAGCTAACAAGTACCATAATTTTTGGAAGCTCTTTTTGAAATTTGAAATCCCAGCTTCCCTTATGAAGGGCCTTTCTTCCACTATTATATTGAGTCTCCACATTCTATCCTTAGGCACCAGTTAAGAGAGCATAGTTGCATTTCTTAGTTCTATGTGCATTGTCCCAAAACTTATTGACTGATTCATATTGTTGATATTGCTTGTTCTTGAAATATTTGTATCTAGTCACCTTTATGAACTTTAAAGGTGTCCTTTGCATTTATGTTTTGCTACTCCGTGAGGGACAAGCTAAATGCCACTATGCTATGGTTTCTATATGTGAAACAAACAAACGTCTTTCAATGCATTGTTATTGATGATCTTTGTTTGTAACCTTTCAGGTTGCATGCATAATTACTTTGTCTTATTGTTAGAACTCCATCTTTCATGCTCATGTTTAGAGTTCTTTGATCCTAGCTTTCAATGCTTGCAAATGGTTTGATATTGATTTTGATGGTGCATGTCACCTCAAAAATTATTCTTTTTATCACTTACCTACTCAAGGACGAGCAGGAGTTAAGATTGGGGATGCTTGATACATCGTAAACGTATATATAATTTTTGATGTTCCATGCTTGTTTAGTATCAACTTTGCTATGTTTTGTCTACACTTTGAGGTATTTTTATACACTTTTTGGAACTAACCTATTGACAAGATGCCACAGTGCCAGTTGCCTGTTTTCTGCTTTTTTTGGTTTCAAAAAGCTAAAAAATGAATATTCTCAGAATTGGACGAAAGAAAAGCCAAAGCTCATATTTTTCTCTGAACGATACGGAAAATCGAAGACGAGACGGAGGAGGACACCAGGGTGGCAACATCCTAGGTGGGCACGGGTCCATCCTAGCCACGCTCACAGGGGGTGTGGCCCCCTGGACCTCCGCCGACCTTGCCTCCTTCGCCTATAAGAAGCCTCCGGGGAGAAAATCGTAGATCGTCGACCAGAAAGCCACAAAAAGTTCCGCGACACCACTGCCACCAAAGGGGATATTCGGGGGACAGAAAGTCTCTATTCCGGCACCCTGCCGGGACGGGGAAGTGCATCCGGAGTCATCTCCATTGATCTCCATCACCATCTCCATCACCGTTGCTGATTCCCATGATGAGGAGGGAGTAGTTCTTCCTCAAGGCTAAGGGATCTACCGGTAGCTATGTGTTCATCTCTCTCTATCTCTCTCTCTCTATATATATATGCATGATCTTGTTGTGGTCATGAGCTTTGTAATCAAGTAGATCTACCTTGCGACTCAAGTGATTTAATATATCTCTGGCTCTCCCCACGTGTATGAAAGTGACAGCGTGCATACCGTGGTGGCACTAAGGCTATAGTCTACATAAATACTCATCGTGCTTTAATAGATCTAAGCTTTTCCCCGCGTGTATGAAAGTGACAGTGTGCACACCGTGTGTGGCACTTAAGCTAGGTTACATATATATTTATCATGAGTATATTTGGAGTTGGATGTTGATGTCTACACACTTCTATTCTTGTAGACAATTGTTGGGCCTCCAAGTGCAGAGGTTTGTAGAACAGCAGCAAGTTTCCCTTAAGTGGATCACCCAAGGTTTATCGAACTCAGGGAGGAAGTGGTCAAAGGTATCCCTCTCAAGCAACCCTGCAATCAAGATACAAGAAGTCTCTTGTGTCCCCAACACACCTAATACACTTGTTAGGTGTATAGGTGCACTAGTTCGACGAAAAGATAGTGAAATACAAGTGGTAACAGTGCCAGAAAATAGCTTGACGGTGAGGTAAATACTAAAGGCAAAAAGATGGAAGCAAGAAAACATGTAACAGATCTAGTTGTGAACGGTGTTTCAATGCTTAGAAACAAGGACTAGGGATCATACTTTCACTAGTGAACACTCTCTCATGTAAATATCTTCTCGTAATGATACTACTCTTAACTACTCTCCGGTTGGACACTCTAATCCATGGTAGGGCTATAACAACACTCCTCAAAGTCCGCCTTTCCCAATCTACATAACCCCACACTGTCACCTTGAGCGCTAGATGGTTCCAACAAACACCACAATTTCATAGAGACATCCAACTCCAAATATACTCATAATAAATATATATGTAACCTAGCTTAAGTGCCACACACAGTGTGCACGCTGTCACTTTCACACACGTGGGGAAAAGCATAGATCTATTAAAGCACGATGAGTATTTATGTAGACTCTAACCTAAGTGCCACCATGGCATGCACGCTGTCACTTTCACACACATGGGGAGAGCAGAGATCTATTGAATCACTTGAGTAGCAAGGTAGATCTACTTGATTACAAATCTCATGACCACAACAAGATCATGCATATAGAGAGAGGTGAACACATAACTACTGATAGAGCCCTTAGCCTCGAGGAAGAACTACTCCCTCCTCATCATGGGAATCAGCAACGGTGATGAAGATGGCAATGGAGATCGATGCAGATGGATCCGGGGGCACTTCCCCGTCCCGGCAGGGTGCCGTAACAGAGACTTTATATCCCCCAAATCTCCCCTTCGATGGCGGCGGCGCTATGGAGGTTTTTGTGTATTTCCGCCAGATGATTTAGGGTTTTTGGGTCGGAGGCTTCTTATAAACGTAGGAGGCAAGGTCGGTGGAGGGCCAGGGGGCCCACACCCCCTATGGGCACCACGAGGGTTGGCCTGCGCCTAGGGGGGGGTGCGGCCACCCTGGTGTCCTCCTCCACTTCTGCTTCGTGGTTCCGTGTTGCTCCGGGAAAATAGGAAGATTAGCTTTTGTCCCGTCAAATTCCGAGAATATTGATTTTTGCCTTTTCTGGAACCAAAAACAGAAGAAAATAGGCAACTAGCACTGTGGCATCTTTTCAATAGGTTAGTTCCAGAAAGTGTATAAAAATACCTCAAAGTGTAGACAAAACATAAGACAAATGATATAAAACAAGCATGGAGCATCAAAAAGTATAGATACATTTCCGACGTATCAGATGTCTTTATGAAATTATGGTGTTTGTTGGAACCATCTAGCGCTCAAGGTGACAGTGTGGGGTTATCTATATTTAGGAAGATGGACTTTGAGGTGTGTTGTTATAGCCCTATCATGGATTAGAGTGTCCAACCGAAGAGTAGTTAAGAGTAGTGTCATGAAGAGAATATATTTATATGAGAGTGTTCACTGGTGAAAGTATGATCCCTAGGCCTTGTTTCTAAACATTGAAACACCGTTCACATCTAGATTTATTGCATGTTTGCTTGCTTCCATATTTTTTCCTTTAGTCTTTTCCTCCCCGTCAGAAACTCTTTTATGGCACCGTTAACACTTATAATCATCCATACCACTTCTATTTCACTATCTCTTCGCCGAACTAGTGCACCTATACACCTGACAAGTGTATTGGGTGTGTTGGGGACACAAGAGACTTCTTGTATCTTGATTGCAGGGTTGCTTGAGAGGGATACCTTTGACCACTTCCTCCCTGAGTTCGATAAACCTTGGGTAATGCACTTAAGGGAAACTTGTTGCTGTTCTACAAACCTCTGCACTTGGAGGTCCGACAACTGTCTACAAGAATAGAAGTGCATAGACATCAATTAGTGCAAGCGACCATAATTTTTTATCCACAAGGAAATGTACTCGTGCCTCATTATGACAGGAGTGAAAAATTAATTTTGTAATAAAAGTTTGTTTGGTCCAAATATTGCCCAATGGCATGGCTATTTTTTCGAAATGGAGCCTTTCATCGACCTATGTATTAATTGATACATGCGACCTTGTTATTACTTTATTTAAAATTTGTTCTTACAAAAAAATTACATCATGGATCACACAAGGTTGACACATGGATTAGCCAAAAGAAAATAAAAGATATCATATAATGATACGGTATTTAATACGACATTGTAAGATCAGAATGTTGTTGTATATATATGTCCCGTGCAACCTTCTCTAGCTAGTTGCACCTAATAACCATGGTGTCTCGCTTCTCCCTTCTCCGTTGTTTGTAGATAGTACCACATACTGATCCAATGTGTAGCCGATGGGATAACCTATATAAAATATGATGATTTTGCATTGTTAAAAATATAATCACAAATTCTATAATGCCCATAATAAAGCGCAAATCCCCACTTGAATTTGCACTTTATCATCATTGGAAACTCCCCTCAACCAGTTCCCAAAAAAACTCGATATATTTGTTGTGGGTGTTGAAACAAAGATCATATGAACTATTCTCCATACAGTTTTATCAAGCGGACAATTAGTAAACAAATTTTGTATTGTTTCTTCTTTTATTACAACAAAAACATTTAGTAATATCTTGCCATTTTCTTCTAACCAAAATTTATTTAGTGAGAAGTACCCGGTGGTTTAAGAATCACATAAAAATCTTAATTTTTAGTGAAACTTTCATTCTCGAAATATATTTATGTAAGAAACGTGTGTGTCCATTCATTAGATCTAAAAAGAATGATTTGACAGTGACCTAAATTTGCTAACTTCCAAACAAATACATCAGGTTCATTAGATAGTTGAATATTCATTAGACGATGAACTAGATGCAGCCATCTAGACCACTTAGTTCCCGTGAGTGATCGTATAAAACTTATATTCAAAGGGTTCTGTGATAGAACATTGGCAACAGATGTCATTTTCTTATGAACAATGTTGAATAACATTGGATATTTCTTGGACAAAGGTTCGCTACACAACCATGTGTCCTCCCATAATTGAGTATCTTTGTCGTCCCCTATCTTAAAGAGACCTCTCTCAAAGAATTCATCCTTTACCTTCAGGATTCCTTTCCAAAACAGGGAATCCAAAAGATTTTACTTACTTGAGATAAATACTTTGAATGAAGATACTTATTATGAATTAGTTTATGCTAAACCCCTTAACCAGTTAGACTTTTGAAAATCCATTTCCTTAATAGGATTTTATTTGTGATTTCCAACACCTCAATCCCTAGACCTCCTTGGTCCTTTGGTTGGCATATTATATTCCATTTAGATAACCTATCCTTCTTTTTGCGTCCGTCACTCTACCAAAAAAATCATGATCTAAACAAGTCTAGTCCTTTTCAAACCCCTTTGGATATTTCAAAGAAAGAAAACATGAACATACATAGGCTTGTTAACACCGAATTAATGAGTATTATTCTATCTTCGTAGGATAAAAGCTTCCCTATCCAACTAGATAATTTTACTTCAAACCGGTCTTATATTGGTTTCCATTCCCCATTCTTTAGTTTATTATAGTGAATAGGGATTCCCAAATATCTAAAAGGGAAGGATCCATCTTCACAACCAAACAAGTTAATGTATTCGGCCTCCACCTCCTTATCTTGACCGAAGCAAAAAAAACTTCACACTTATGGAAGCTAATTTTAAGACTAGATAGATATTCAAAAAATGCATAATATTAGTTTCATGTTCAATGCTTTCTGGGTATCATGTTCCATAAAAATGATTATGTCATTGGTATAGTGAAATCGACACCCCTTCAACTAGATGAGGTATGAGGCCATCTACTTGACCATCTTATTTTGCCCATGCTATCATATCTGCAACGATATTAAAAAGAATCAGCGATAGCGGATCACCATGTCATAGGCCTTTATGAGTTTGAAAATAATGACCTATGTCATCGTTAACTTTGATACATACACTTCCTTGACTAACAAAATCTAATATCCACTTACACCATTTAGGATCGAAGCCCTTCATTTGCAAGACTTATTGCAAAAAAGCCATTTTACTGATGGGTTTGTTGTATGAAAAAAATCCTACAAAAGAGCAGAAAATGCAACAAGGTCCAATCTACAAGATGGTAGTTATAAGAGATAGATCTGATATAGTTACCCTCGGAGTTACACGAGCGTTTAACGATCGAGGGATCTTGGGGGGTGTATGTGTATATGTGTGTTAGTTCAACCCGATGAATGATGGAAATATGTCCTAGAGGCTAATAAGTTGTGTTATTCTATATTTATTGTTCATGATTAACTTTATTATTCCGTGCTATAATTTTAATAGTTCCGGATAATGATTATTTGGAGAAAAAATCCTAATACGTGTGTGCAATTATAAAAACTATTTAGATATCCCTAGTCTTGCCTCTAAGAATAGTTTGTGCATTATTGATAGTGATGGTTTCCTCAGTATGGGAAAATACAAAGTGTTATAGAGTTGTCAATGATATATGAAATCGGACTTGCGGAGAGAACAACGATGATGGATAGACCTATTTAGTATACTGTGAAACATATCGTGAATATTGTTATCAGTAGTTTCTCAAGACAAGTATTACGTTACTAAAGATCATTGGACCATAAGACACATATAGACTTGGATACAATAAGGACACAACGAGGCCTTCAAATGTTACTTCGTGACAGTGTAATCATAAAACCGGTCTTCGTTCTTTCCGGATGGTATGCCAATGTTCTATATGGTGTAGTTATGGGAATTACTACTCCTGACAATGGATAGATACACTCTGGGCCCACTCATGTTTTATAATGTCTGTCATCTTCTGTTCGGACATCTGATCAAGTTGTTAATCATAGGAACACCAATAATATGGGAATGAGTAAAAGAGTACATGTTGGGTAACGAGGATAACCTAGTATTTCACCTCGGGTTATGTCAACTATCGAGAATAAATGCGACATGTATCGGTAAGTAATACTAAAGGTTCACACGATAAAGTTCTTGGTGTTATGTGTGGGGATCAATATGTATAGATCAAGGTACAATGTTGATCATTGTCACGGAAAATGTTTTGGACATGTCGACACATATCCGAACCCATAGGGTCACACACTTAAAGGTTTGTGACACTTAGGAATGCAAGTTATATATGAAGATATTAGAGAAGTAATTCCAAAACTATTTGGAAAGTCTCAGAATATATCAGAGGTGTCCATAATAGTACTAAGAGTGTTCGAATATGAGTTTTGAGCATTTATGAAAAGAGAGAAGGGTTATAAGAGTGTCTCGAGTGATCTTTGAATGGTTCCGAGGGGTCCCGGGTGATCCCGGAAGTGTCTAGAATGATCCCAGGAGTGTCCGAAATGGTTCCAGGCATATATGGAGGGTTTTAGAAGGATAGGAAGGGTCCGAAAAGTTATGGAAGGTTCCAAAAGGTATCTGAGGTGATATGGGCCATCTTACGATGTCCATAAGGTTTCATAATAGGTGCATCCATGTTGCCCCAAGGGGAAAATAAAGTTTCCCTCTCCCAATTCGGATTAGACAAAAGAGGCTAGTTTCTAGTAGGTTTCGGTTGACCTGTACCTACCGAAACTCACTGAAACTTTGGATATGGGTCTAGGATGACCCAAGGGGCCTTTCCATCTATATAAGGGAAGCAAGGGGTGCCCCAAGAGGTGCCCAATTATCATCTCTCCTCCTCCCAAGCCGCTTCACCCTGCCGCCTCCAAACCCTAGCCGTCTGCCACCGCCACGTCGTGCTCCTCGCACGTTGTTGACCGTCGTCCCGCCCTCTGATCTCCTTCAACTCCATGGAGTGGACCTAAAACCTAGGGATGGTGTGCCCTCGGTTATATCCTTCCTCTCTCTCTCTCTCTCTCTCTTGGGAGTGCTGCTGGATCGTCTACTCCGTTTAAATCTAATCTAGACGGCGATAGCGGAGCACCAGATCTTCATTGACTTGATTCCCCGCTTCAAACGTTGCACTTGACCACACTTAGACGTGGTGATGCTACACCTGTACATGTGGATACTGGTGGAGGTACTACACTTGGAGCACTTTATCGTGAGGATCTTCGCAAAGGATGATAGTAAATATCAAACTCAAAACTCGTTGATGTTTATAGAACATGCTATTATGATGAGTCTAATGATGATATGTCTAATATTTTGAAGTTCCAAATGATGACTTTAATAATAATGAGTGTGTTTTGGGTATGCAATATGATAATGCTCTAGATGATGGTCCTATTTTACTTAATGATCCTCCATGTTCAACAATGATTAAAAATTCATGTGAGGATAAAAATGATAAACTTGATTGCTGTGATGATACTCTCATCCATGAGAGTCCTATATCATTATTTAATTCTCCTATTTACACCAGAGAGGAGAAATATACTTTGTGTAAGAAATATATGCATGGTTTGAAATTGTCCTATGGAAATCCTACTTGTAACCATGATATTGATGATGATATTGATACCTGCAACTACTTTGAGAAAGAAAATCATGCTTATAATTATCATAATAAACCAAATGATCTTGTTTATGTTCCTATTAATTCCAAGTTGCATTCTCCAAATGGCTATATTGTTAAGTTTGCTTCTCATGCTTGCAACTACTATGAAAGAGGAGGTGATAAGTGACTTCTTTATGTTAATAATAATTATATGTTGCAAGTACCTACTGATAATATGCATTGGTATACTCTTGTTTCCTATAGTTTGTTCATGTATAAAATGTCAATGCATAGAAAGAAAGTTAGGATGCGTTATTTCCTGATTCATGCTTTGTGGTGTGTTTTATTATGCTTTAAAGTGTTGAGTATATTGTTTGGATCGATCACACCATGGGATCCTGGTATTTTTATCATGTTTTATTTCTAATAATGAGAAGTGGAGAATCAAGAAGCATTACTTACACAACATGTGCCCCTTCTAAAGACAAAGGCATGAAATCCTACCTATATGGCTATAAATAAAGCACTTTTCGGGAGGCAACCCGTTTTTTTTCCTTTTGGATTTTATTTTTGCACTCTTATTGTAGAAAGAGAGCTTTATTTTAGTTTACTTTCTATAGTTTTCAATAAAGTACCAAATTTAACTCATTTGGATGCTGCTGTTCATGAAAATATTTTTGAGATTATTTATGTAACTCTGATTGAGATAAAATTTCTAATGTAGTTACAACTTTCATCCTCTATATGCAAAAAATAGAAAAAAATCCTGACATGTCTAAGTGGTCCAATTAGTTATGTTTTGCTGGTGCTATTTTTTAAGATAGATTCTGCCTTTAGTTGTTTAAGCCATTGTTTTAGGTTTCAACTTGATTTCAAGTATATTAAATTTTGTGAATACAGGAAACTTAATATACTTAAAAACAACTTGATTATTTTTGAGTCTAATGTAGTTACGATGAACATGAAAGAAAGGGATCCATTTGTTATTTTGATATAAAAGCCATACAATTGTAACATCCCAGGATTAGAACCTCAAAATAGACATGACACATGTTTATGCATTGCATCCATGCATAAGAAAATCCGGGGAATTTTAGCGCAAAACTAAAGAAGCTATAGAGGGATCGAGATCTCTCTTGTTCTGATGGAAACATCAGGGCGGGTGGGATGGATTTTGACATGACCTCTACTGTACTTTTTTTGTTTGAGGGAAAAAATTCAAATTTGAATATTCAATTGATAAAGAATTCTAAAAGAATTTGAAATGGAATAATAATTCGAAATTAAATTGTAATAAGAAATAAGAGGTGAACTCGTATTTAGAAATAAGATACAATATTTATAGTTATCCTAATAGTAAAGATAATTGAAATTTAAATACAAAAGGAAAAATAATTACAACAATAAAAAAGGATTGAATTAGTAATTATAAACATGATATAAATATTTATAAGTTCCAATTTACAATAATGGAGAAAATTTTTATTTTATTATCATATAAATAATATTACAATGTGTTTACAATTTCCAGGAATAATCACAGAAGAATAACTTTAAGACAACAATACAAACATTACTGTTTTTACAAATGTTGAAAAGAAAGAAAAAAAGAAATTACAAGTATATGAATTAAAAATTACATAAGAATAAATGAAAATCCATACTAATATTTATGAAAATTCCTTCATCTTCCTGATCTTTTCTTCTTTATTGGATCCCTACAAATAAGTACAGCAAACAAAGAAAATAAGAGAAAAGGGTTAGTTTAAATGGTTTTGCTCTCAGAAGTAAACAATGAGATGCACTGTTAAGTGTTTCATCATTGAGCTAATCTGAAAGGGGCAAGTTTCACCAAATTGAGCATCTGTTCTTATCAGGAAATTTTGCCTCAGCACAACATCATCGGCTAGTACGGGGCAAGTTTCACCATGAATAAAAAAAGGGGCCAGTAAAAACATAAAAATATCATATATGTACTCAAGCATATCCACCAGATATTTCTAGATCATGAAACTTGAACCAGCACAGGCCCCACATGTTAGCAGGCTTGCATCTTACACACTACATGCAAACATGTGTGCTGTCAACACAAGAGATCTGTGAGAGGGAGTATTAGACCCAGCCATAGTAGCCAAGACCCTTTCTAGTACCACTTTGTCTTCATTTACAATATCAGTCCACAACCATATCTCATCACCTCAAGAACAAACCATTCTCCTAACACCACAAGACTGAACCAGATCACCATCACACCTTAGATATGGTTGCTCCCAGGAGCCATCCAAGAGCTAGGATAAGGGGAAATCAAGGCCAGGTAGCAGCTCCAGGAAAAGAAGGCCATGCCACAGCAGTAGAAGGAGCTGGGTAGTGGAATAAGGAGGAAGGGGAGGTCACCTGTACCAGGAACAATATCCATCAGATTGGACATGAACTACTCAAGATCCATCACAAGGGCTACCACCCACCAAAGGTTGTTACAACATCAATTATTCATAGTTTCAGTTCATAGCATGTACCATGCATAATTTTGTGTACTTTAGGAAAATTCTCATATATGTACTCAAGTGGAGTACTAAATCCTCACAGAATACATTTTTAAGAGAAGCACTAATAAAGTTTTAGAAATCAAATCATTAAGGCCTCAACCTTAGCATCACAGGCCAAGCCAAGAGTTATGGTAGCAAATATTTGAGAGGTTACCACTGTGCACTCTCTTAAAAGAGTCACCACAGTTAAAGACAAAGCAACTCTAGTCAGATCCACCACAAAGGCCACTTAAAATCATGTGCTAACAAAAGTACAGATATTTCTCATCATCTTCATAGCTAGTTTAGCCAGAAATCATTATAGCACTCCAAGGGTAAATTTATATCATATTCCTTTGATAGAAGCATCTATAAAATCTCTGAAGAAATGTTGTTCTATTAACACATCACAAGCATAGACCAGCTATGCTTGCACAACATATACAGATTAGGCAAAACGTCTTTTTATTTTAGCATAGGAAGGTTCCCACTGTGTACCATCCAGCAGGAGGTTTCACTATGGCATCCATCCAAGCCAAGACCAGCCTCAAGCTCAAACAAGTTAAACAATCATCTGCATAGAATATTCAGAACTATTCTTAGCCATCTGATTAAGAATCATTTAAACAGTAGCTGTCATATTGACACAATAATCATATTGGTCAAGCGTCTCTACCCATAAATGATATACAGAATCAAACTCATCATTTCCCTAGCAGCAGCCTAGGAATCAAAATTATATACACTGTCAGAAATTGATAGAAAATAAATCATCTTCCTAGATCAAAATCATTATGAATCATTTCAAAGTTACTTTCTCATATCGACAGTATAGAGTAAGCAATTGATCTCACATGCACATAATCACCAAAGAGTTCTTATTATTTTCTTAGTCAACCATCTAAGCATCGTTCAATATTTAGTATCGTGTTATCCAGCACATACTCCAGATCATCATTGAACCAAATGTTCAATAAATCAAAGCATAGGATATTATCATCTCAGCCAATTACCAATTTAGTAACATTATTTTAGCAAAACCATATCTTTTCTTATCTACTAACAACCCCAAAATATAATAGCAAATCAGAGCCCCACACTGCCACCAAATTATCCACCAAACATATACCAAGCTAACAGCAGTAATTATACAGTGAATCATCAGCAGATTAGACCTGAACAAGATTGTAATTTAGCAGTAAAGGTAGCACTGGAGTTCATTAGTTCTAGATCAATCAGGCCACAAGCTACATGTAGTGTTGACCCATAAAGGTGTTGGAGATATGCCCAAGAGGCAATAATAAAGTGGTTATTATCATATCTTCACACTTATGATAAATGTTTACATACCATGCTATAATTGTATTAACCGGAAACATTAATACTTGTGTGATTTGTAAACTAAAATAAGAGTCCCTAGTAAAGCCTCTTGTTAAACTAGCTTGTTGGTTAATATATGATCATGGTTTCCTGATCATGAACATAGAGATGTTATTAACAACAGGATCATATCATTAGGAGAATGATGTGATGGACATACTCCTATAGATAAGCGTAGCATAAAGATCAAGTCATTTAAATAGTTCAATTGCTATATGCTTTCTGATACATAGTAACCTAATTCCTTCGACCATGAGATCATGCATATCACATTTTCCGGATGGATGCTTTGATGTCATCAAACACCACACCGTAATGTGGTGGCTATAAAGGTGGCATTGAGTGTTCGAAGTATTGGTTGAAACACATGGATCAAGAGTGGATTTGTCCATCCATATGACGGATAGATATACTCTGGCCCTCTCGATGAAATGTCATCCAATTAGCTTGCAAGCATGTGACTGGCTCACAAGGGATCACATATCACGGAACGAGAAAAGAGTACTTATCAAGAACGAGGTTGAACTAGGTATGCGAGATACCGACGATCATAACCTCGGATAAGCAAACTATCGTGAGACAAAGGGAAATTGGTATCGTATGTAAGTGGTTCATTCGATCGCAAAGTAATCGAGAAATATGTGGGAGCCATATGAATTTCCATATTCCTCTATTGGTTATTGTTCGAGAAGTGTCTCGATCATGTCCGCATAATTCACGAACCGTAGGGAGACACACTTAAGGATTCGACGTTGTTTGAGTAGTTATGGTATTATGAGAAAGAGACCGAATGTTGTTCGGAGTCTCGGATGGGATCCAGGATATCACGAGGTGATCCGGAATGGTCCGAGAATAAGATTCATATAAGGAAAGTCCCGTTTGAGTTCGGGAATGATTAGGTGTTTTCATCGGAATGTTCTAGAAGGTTCGGATTGTCCAAGACTGGGGGAGGGTACATGAATGTGTCATTACATATTGAATGATTGCATCATGTACTAAGTGTTCTTGCTGTTCCAAAACTGAAAAGTCAAACTGCCAGTTTGAAAGTCAAAAAAACAGGAAACTGTGGGAAACAGGAAACTGTGGGAAACAAACAAGAGGTGGTTGGAACCGACTTGGGGAGGAGTCCTCCAAGCCGTGGCGCCAACCAAGGCCGACTTGGGAGGGACTCCTCCTCTTGTCCGCCCTCTCCTATAAAAGGAGGGGCAGGGCCTCCTCTAGACACACAAGTTCCTATCCTCTAATCTCCGATTTAGAGCCGCTTTTGGTTTAGAGCTTCTAATTTCCCTAGCCTTGGTTTAGAGCCTTCTAATTGGTGTGTCTAATCTCTAGACCACTAATAGCTCTCTCTCATACTCCACCATACTCGCCCGGCTTAAGGCGAAGCCTGCAGATCTCCCTCTACTACCGGTACCACGCCCGTTGTCTTGGGAATCGCGAGGAGAGTGCTACAACCTCCGCCGTCATTGGAACAAGGGAGAGGAAGGTATTCCTCGAGTACGAACGTGACCGATCATGGAGCGCTGCCGGAACGTGGCGCCGGAAGGATCGTCTACACGATCTTGAGATCGAAAAGAGTACGACTACATCACCCACGAGAATCTGCTCTCGTTAACCGCTTTGGAATCTTCGAGGGTGAGTTCCTCTATCGACTCGTTGCTACAATCTAGTAGATAGATCTTGGCTTGTTTGTTTGTATGCGATAGAATTTTTTGTTTTCCATGCTACGAACCCCTACAAAGGGTATCGAGCCGTGTCTATATGTAGATCTGTTGCAGAATAGAACACAATGGTCATTGTGGGTGTTGATGCTTTATTGTCGATTGCTTCTTGTGTACTTTGCATCTTGCGGTATGTTGGGATGAAGCGCCCGGCTAACCTTACATGACATCGTTCATGAGACTTGCTCCACGCTTGACATGCAACTTGTATTGCATAAGTGGCTTCTGGTGCTGTTTCTCCTAGCATAGTTAAGATCCAATTTACAACGGGTGATCAACAATGCTAGTATCAATGTTGTGGTTCTTGTTCGTAAGTTAGAACGACACTTATTGAAAGCCCCAAACCACGTAAAATATGCAAAGAAAGTAGAGGCGTCTAACTTTGTTTTGCGGTGGGTGATGATGTGATATGGCCATGATTGTTATTATATATGATGTATGCAATGTTTCTTATTGTAAGTCGGCAACCGGCAGGAGCCATATGGTTGTCTTTAATTTCTGTTAAGACCCGCGTGTCTATTCAAAGTAGTTGTAATAGTTGAAGCCGGTGGACGACAACCATGGAGCAGCATCATTGACCTTGATGCAATGTCGGTGATGATGGAGATCATGTTCGTGCTTGAAGATGGAGATCGGAAGCACAAAGAAGAAAGGCCATATCATATCACATATTATGAATTGCATGTGATGTTAATCCTTTATGCATCTTGTATTGCTTAGTTAAACGACGGTAGCATTATAAGATGATCCCTCATGCACATGAATTTCAAGTCATAAAGTGTTCACCCTTAGTTAGCACCGTTGCTAAAGCTTGTTGTTTCTAAGCACCACGTGATGATCGGGTGTGTTAGATTCTCCAAGTGTATACAACGTGAGCAAGCCAGATTTGCTCATGCGGAAGCTAAGGTTTGATCTTGACGAGCCTAGCATGTACAGACATGGCCTCAGGAACACGGATTACCGAAAGGTAGAGCATGAGTCATATAGTAGATATGATGAACATGTTGATTGTTCGCCATTGAAGCTATATCAACTCTCGTGATGATCGGTTTTGATGTGGTGGATTTGGTTCGTGTGATCACTAAAACAATGTGAGGGATATTGTTTTGAGTGGGAGTTCACCAAGATTAATTTAATTATTAATTAGAACTCAATCTATCATAAACTAAATCAAAGTGAATTTGCATAGTTGTTGTAGTCATTGGCATCCGTTTACCACCTTGCGCTTAGTTATAATTGAGATGATAGAACTATAGGATTCTGGTTAGATACTTTACGAACTGGTATCGTATTGTTTTAAGTGTTAATCTAAAGTTTAAAAGTCCTATTGCAAACTTTTAGTAAAGTTCCGGTTACTCCATGAAGTTTAATAATTAGTATTAAATCAAGAGTAACAATTCCAAGTGTTAGTATATAAGTATCATGTTTGTCTCCATGATTCTTGATATTCAAAGGATTCTCTTAATATCAAGGTTATCTAGGATCTGAAAGAGTTGTTTCAGAAACCATGATGTGCGGAAGATATTGTGATATCTGAAACAAAGTATTGGTTACAACATGATAGAGTATAATATGGCAAAAGTCATGTTCTCATATTTGATGAGAATTTGCAAAAGGTTGGAGACACTAGTTGTCCTAATCCTCCAAAAGGTTTTGGAGAGCAACATTATACTTGCGATTCACTGTTACAAGCTAAGTAGCTTGATCATGGATAAATCCATGATGAGGGTGAATATTTGATGTAGGTAAGATGTTTACTACACCAAGAGATTACTAAAGAAAGGAATTTGAAAGAACACCAAACATTTGATGATAGGTGATCTACTTCAAAGTGCAAGTCCAAAGACATTGGTATTTAATTATACACGCTTTGGATTATGTGTCATATGTATGACTCCACTATTGATATTGATAGATTCTTTCAAACAGAAAAGGAAATATTGAAAGATAATCTCATAAATATATGGCAGAAAAGAAAAGACTAGAATTGTTCAGTTTAAGTATATAGATGATATACATGTTATGGATATATTCTTTGCTTATTAAACAATGTGGTTATTAAGTATTTGATACTGAATTTGTTGGTGTGAATCGTCATACGAAACAACACAATTCATGAACTACAATGGCCTAAGTAACTAGCAAAAGAATATGTGATGATGTTCATCGAGAACAAATAAAGGGTTATTGTGTTGCTCGTTAAACATCAAATCTTGCCTTCAAGATTTGTTTTATCAGGTATTATGAGAACAAAAGAGTTGTTCAAATAAATTACCGTGATCCATAAAAGATGGATGATTCACAAATCTCGTTGGAGAAATCACATCCATAAAACTAGTGCTAAAAATGTTGAAAGACAAATTGATTGAAAGATCACTTAGGAAGTGACATCGCTTGAATTATAATGGAAAGAAAACATGAAGAAACTCCATGTTGATGGAATTTTGGAGTCTTCTGATTTTTGATCAAATGACGCTTGTGAAACTTTCCTAGAGATAATTAAAACTTCGTTCATAGGCCAAAAGGGAACGAATGACTAGCTTATTGGAACTTGTACATATTGTTGTACGAAATCCATTATGTGTAGTCAAAAGCGATGGATTTCAACTTCATATGCTTTCTCCAAAATTTGAGTGACTATATGAATATTTACTTAATAAGGATAAAGTATGAAACACTTGAAAAGTTCAAAGACTTTCAAGATGAAGTGCAAAATCATTGTAACAAGAATATGAATAGTTTATGATAAGATCATAAAGGAAAATATTTAAGCTACAAGTTTAGCATAATACCTAAGATTTAAGGAATCGTTCCGTGGATTTGCATTTCAAACACCATAAGAGTATGGAACGTCGAGATATGTAATTAAACCTTGTTTGACATGGTAAGATCAAAGGTATAATTCATAAACTGCCATTATATTTTAAAGATTAAAAGCTTTAGAGATTACCGTTTTCCACGAAAAGAGCTCCATCATAATCCGTTGAAATGACACCATATAAAGTTATGGTTTGGGATAAAACCCAAGTTGTCCTTTCTTAAACATTGGTATGCTATGCATAAGAAAGATGTTTGCAACCAAAGTCGGATGAACTTTGTCTTTGTATGTTATTTGAATAATCATAAGTAATCCTCCATAACATCGGAGACAAAAGTGTTTGTCACTCAAAACGTCAAGTCTTTGAGAAGGAGTTTTTCGTGAAAAGTTAAGTGGGAGGACAATAGAACTTTGATAAGGTTAAAAGAACCTTAGCTGTATGTGCAGAGTTGCGCAGCGCCGAAAAGTGTTCCGGAGGCAGCAACAAAGCTCATGGCTCACGTACCTCAAAGGTTGTGGTCACGGAGATCCAAGTTACTATTGAAACAAGTAGGTCGGATGAACAATCAAATACCAAGATTTGAGGGTTGAATCATTATTTGAGAATAATGAACCGACTACATGCAAAGAAGCGATGATGGGCCCTGACTCCGTCAAATGGCTTGAAGCCATAAAATCCGTGATAGTTCCATTCATAAGAAATCAAGTTTTGAACTTGAAGGACCCTCGAGAAAGGTGTAAGACCTTACAGTTGTGTCTGGATCTATAAAGAAATAGACATGGATGTTTCACATCTATAATCGACATATTGGGAAAGAGTTCACAAAAATGTTCAAAGGTTGACTATGACAAGATTTGATCTTTCATAGTGATATTTAGTCTAGACGGATTAATGTAGCAACCACTACATATAATTTTGTTATATGATAGTTGAATAAACAAAACAAGTTCTTCTAATAGAATCGTTACCTAGGACATGTGCATAACACGGTCCATAGGGTTTTGTTAATTCATAGGATGCTAAAAGCATATGCAAACTTCAATGGTTGAAGTGAGCATCGCAGAGTTGGAATCTTCACTACGATGAAACCGTTAAAGGAGTTTAAAAGTTCATTAGAGACAATGAAGATGCTTGCATTTGCAAGAAATTAAGTGGGAGCGCTAAGACATGTTTCTAATACATTATGTGGAAGACATATTGTTGATTGGAAATAATGTATCTTTTATTAACACATATTAAGAATTTCATCCCGATGAAAGACTTAGGCAAAACCCAAATATTTGGCATCAATAGACGCTAATATGGTTGTGCCAGAAGTACATAGACGAGATATTGAATGAGTTCAATATAGAAACTACAAGAAAAGGTTCTTGTCGCACAGAAAGGATTGAAAGAGTTCAATGTTGATGATATATTCAAGTGTATTGACATTTGGTAAAGTGAAACAAATAATCAAGTATAGATTGATACTTGATGTATGAAATCACAAAGAGTATTTATATCAATCATACTGTGATATGTACAAATCCAGATATGTCCTATGCTCTAAATGTTGTGAGCATATACCAGAATGATACGTAAGATGATCATTGGACAATAGTAAGGATATTCTTATGATCTTTTGGAATAACTAAGAGTATATTATTTGTAGAAGTGACAAATAGATGGTTAGTTCATTGTAAAAGTACTACATTGATACTAGCTTTGTCACAAAGTACAAATTAAGTTTATCTCAATCATCTAAACTAAGGGTGGCACAATATAATGGAAAGTGAGTTCCATAATGGATTTGGATGAGTTCCAAAGTTAAGACATTGTGACATATACTACAACAAAAGGCTAAGTATATGACTGCTATTATAGCAGCAAAAGAGGGCATTTGAGTCAAGTAGTTTGTTATCAAACTAGGTGTAGTTCACAGAGGGATAATACTATGAAGATATATTGTGCGACAATATTATCAACATGTTTTAACCCCAAAGAACTAAAGGTCACACCAAAAGACCAAATTTATACAAAGCCATCTCATTAGAGAATGAGTGATGCGTAGAGACGCAAAGACATGCAATTACACATGGACCTGGAAGTATCAGATCCGGAGATCAGTTGACCACTAGCAATCGTGTACATACAACACCGGAAATCCATAGGTGTTATATACACAAAGGTTTGAAACTAGATTATTGACTCTAGTGCAAGTGGGAGACTGTTGGAGATATGCCCAAGAGGCAATAATAAAGTGGTTATTATCATATCTTCACACTTATGATAAATGTTTACATACCATGCTATAATTGTATTAACCGGAAACATTAATACTTGTGTGATTTTTAAACTAAAATAAGAGTCCCTAGTAAAGCCTATTGTTAAACTTGCTTGTTGGTTAATATATGATCATGGTTTCCTGATCATGAACATAGAGATGTTATTAACAACAGGATCATATCATTAGGAGAATGATGTGATGGACATACTCCTATAGATAAGCGTAGCATAAAGATCAAGTCATTTAAATAGTTCAATTGCTATATGCTTTCTGATACATAGTAACCTAATTCCTTCGACCATGAGATCATGCATATCACCTTTTCCGGATGGATGCTTTGATGTCATCAAACACCAAACCGTAATGGTGGTGGCTATAAAGGTGGCATTGAGTGTTCGTAAAGTATTGGTTGAAACACATGGATCAAGAGTGGATTTGTCCATCCATATGACGGATAGATATACTCTGGGCCCTCTAGGTGAAATGTCATCCAATTAGCTTGCAAGCATGTGACTGGCTCACAAGGGATCACATATCACGGAACGAGAAAAGAGTACTTATCGATGTGAGGTTGAACTAGGTATGCAGAGATACCGACGATCATAACCTCGGATAAGTAAACTATCGTGAGACAAAGGGAAATTGGTATCGTATGTAAGTGGTTCATTCGATCGCAAAGTAATCGTGAGAAATATGTGGGAGCCATATGAATTTCAGATTCCTCTATTGGTTATTGTTCGAGAAGTGTCTCGATCATGTCCGCATAATTCACGAACCGTAGGGAGACACACTTAAGGATTGACGTTGTTTGAGTAGTTATGGTATTATGAGAAAGAGACCGAATGTTGTTCGAGTCTCGGATGGGATCCGGATATCACGAGGTGATCCGGAATGGTCCGAGAATAAGATTCATATAAGGAAAGTCCTGTTTTGAGTTCGGGAATGATTAGGTTTTCATCGGAATGTTCTAGAAGGTTCGGATTGTCCCGCACTCCGGGGAGGGTACATGAATGTGTCATTACATATTAAATGATTGCATCATGTACTAAGTGTTCTTGCTGTTCCAAAACTGAAAAGTCAAACGGCTAAAACAGGAAACTGTGGGAAACAAGCAAGAGGTGGTTGGAACCGACTTGGGGGAGGAGTCCTCAAGCCAAGCGCCAACCAGGCGACTTGGGAGGGACTCCTCTGGCCGCCCCTCCCACCTATAAAAGGAGGGCAGGGGCCTCCTCTAGACACACAAGTTCCTATCCTCTAATCTCCGGTTTAGAGCCGTTTTGGTTTAGAGCTTCTAATTGCCCTAGCCTTCGGTTTAGAGCCTTCTAATTGGTGTGTCTAATCTCTAGACCACTAATAGCTCTCTCTCATACTCCACCATACTCGCTTTGGCTTAAGTCGAAGCCTCATGATCTCCCCTCTACTTCCGGTACCACGCCGTTGTGCTGCCGGAATCGCGAGGAGAGTGCTACAACCTCCGCTGCCTGTTGGAACAAGGGAGAGGAAGGTCTTCGTCGAGTACCGAACGTGTGACCGACTGCGGGAGCACTGCCGGAACGTGGCGCCGGAAGGATCGTCTACACGATCTTGAGATCGGAAAGAGTACGACTACATCACCCACGAGAATCTGCTCTCGTTAACCGCTTTGGAATCTTCAAGGGTGAGTTCCTCTATCGACTCGTTGCTACAATCTTGTAGATAGATCTTGGCTTGTTTGTTTGTATGCGATAGAAATTTTTTGTTTTCCATGCTACGAACCCCTACAAAAGGAACCATAGAACATATCATAGCACTCTCTACAAGGAACCCTTGTCCATAGGGATGAACTCCAGTAGAACTAGAGGAAGATAAAAACCACCACTTACCCGAGGTCCTCGCTAAGAAAATAACAGAGGAAGTAGTGGCTGTGGCATCCCGCAAAACCACTACTAGAAAATCGCGTAGAATTTGTGCATTGCATCGTCATCATCATGCATTGTTTGCCAAAACTATTTTCGCAAAGCCTGTTTTGTTTTCTAAAACGCCCCCTCTGTATTCAAACATCAAAACCGGGTCCCCGGAATATTTTGTTTTGTCCGCTGTCGGATTGCAAAAACGCTGTTTGAAAATAAATATTTAAATAATTGTTTTGTGGGCGAACGCAGCCGAGTAGACCCGAGCCCTGTGTTTAAAATCGGTCCACCCACCTGCCCATCTAATCCTACAGCTACCCAGGAATCTACCCTCTCTCACCCTCCACCTCACCCCAACCTATCCCGCTGCGCCACCTCACCTCTCCTCTCTCCCTTACCCACTCCCTAGCTGCCACATGGCCTACCCAACCCACAACCCACCAAACTCCCTCCTCTCTCTCCACCTCTCCCCCACGCCAGCCCACACTCTGCAATCTCCAAACCACCTGGACCCCACGCCCCCGGACCCCACACACGCAGCCGACCCCGCCCCTAGTCAAACCTTCCCCAGCCCCTCCTCCTTCTCTCCCCACCGCCTGGGACCCACCCACCTACCATGCCCGACCCCATCCCTCTTCTCCACACAGCAGCCGCTCGCTTCGCTCGCTCCACCGCCACTCGCCGCCGCCCGCCTCCTCTCGACGCCACCGCCTTTGCCCCTCCCTCCCGCCTCACCCCGCCACCTTCGCTTCCCCGTCGCCCAAGTCCCTTTGCCTGGCCGACCGCCGCCGCTCACCGCCGCTGCTTCGCCGAGCGGCCTCTTCTCCTCACCGCTTCTCCGCCCTGCCCCGCCACGCCGCCTCCTTCCTCCTGGCGCGCCGCCGCTGCCCGGCCGCCATGGTGCTCGCAGCCACCTCGCCCGCTGCGAGCAGCGCCTCCGCCCTTTGAAGCCCGCCGCCGCCTCGCCGCGCTTCGCCGCCCAACTCCGCGCCGCGGATGCGCCATGCCGAGCCGCCACCGCCACTGCGCCTCGCCCCGCCGCCTCCGCCGCCCGCCGGGCGCGCGCCGCGAAGTCCCTCTCACCGTCGACCCGCCGCCAGGAGCCGCCCCACGTCCCCAGGCTCTGCTGCGTCGCTTCTTCGCAGGACGCGCCCGCGAGCCGCCATGTCCCGCCCTGCTCCGCCCGTATCCTCCGCGCCTCTGCAAGTCGGCGTCGCCCGCGGGAAGGACCTCGCCGGCGCCCTCGCAGACCCGCTGGTGCCTCCCTCGCCCGGACACGCCGGCCTTCTCTCGGCCTTCTTCCGCAGCGCCTGGACCACCGCTAAGTACTTCGGCATGCACCCCAACGGTTCACCGCCAACCCCCAAGTCCTCCACCCCGGACCCGGAGGATCCCTGGAACGACAATCACTCCCTCGAGAACGCAGAGATCTACAATCGGAACCGTCGACATGACCCGACGACCGCGGAACCGACAAGTTCGCTATCGACATCGAGGACGCCCACACGAAACGACAAGACCGCCACACGGACGCCGAGACCCCTGAACCCTGAGGACCCGTTCCCGGAGACGAAGACCGGACCCGACAAGATCGTCGCAACGACAAGAACGGCACCGACCGAAACAAACCCGACGCGCCCCGACATGACCCCAAGTCCTGCTCCCCGGATGCCGAGGTCACCGACTCAGGACAACAAGATTCCCCCCCCCCGCTATCCGAGAACGCTTCCGCCGAACCCTGAACCCCAGATCGTCGAACCCTGAACCCCGGAACCCCAAGATCGTCGAGCCCCCTCTGATGTGTGAACCCCTTTTCCTCGAACCCTATTTTATAACATAACAACTTGTTGCATATTGAATTGTCATACTCGCATGCATATCTGTGGTTTGGGGGCCTTATGCCGATTCACCTAATGATTAAATATGGGGCCCATATGCGGGCAAATCTAGCCTTATATTAGCCTCATTTAAACTTGTGTAGCGAACCGGTATCTTATCTTGCCTTGTTATAACAACATTTAATTTGCGGGGTATCTAAACAACTTGAACCACCTAATATTTGTCGGGACCCCGGTTCCGCTTAATCTTGACCTAAATGCATCGCACCTTGCCATGCCATACATCATACATGCATCCTGCCGATCTTCTGCCGTATTATTAAATATTGCATCCGGTGTTCCTTCTAGTGTTTTGCTTCTTCGCGGATAAGGCCGTTGAGTTGATGTGAGCTTCGCCCCGACCTTCGGGTTGAACCTTCGGCAATGTTTTCAGGCGAGCATCTCCCTCTTTCTACCTATCTTACTTTTATAGTAATTTACTTCCCTCCTGTTGATCTATTGCTATCTGTGTTGCGATGCTTTAGCGTCCGTACCTGTGAAATCCCTTGCAGCCCTATATTGCCTTGGACACACCCTATTACCTGTTGTTTGGTAGATAGTTGGACTTGCGCGTCGTAGTTGCTTGCTCAAGTGCTGATGTGAGTCGTCATATGCCACGATTCTTGATGTATTGCCGCATGTTGATGTTGGAGATGATTCTAGTTTTACTTATGGTTCACTTTAATTTCTGTTAACAACTAAAATTGAATAAGCGAGGCATCGGTGGGTGATAGATAATATTTGGTTTCAACGCCCACTTGTGTCCCGTAAGACCCAGTACTTGATACTGTTCCTTGTTTTTGCGCGCTATCCACATCCGGAGGTATATGGGACCCCCCAACGAGCTTGATTCCGTCTTATTTCTTGGGGCCACAAACTAGTTTGAGGTTTTATTTACGATCTGTACTTATGCCATGCTTTACGCTTTATTTACGATTGTGTGAGGAGCACACTGTATCGCTTAGGACATAATGGCCCGTTTCAGCGGTGTCGACAAGCCCAGCCACACTTCGGTTCCCGATCGTCACCACCGTCTCCATAACCTTGAGGCCGTCTCGAGCTTGCTTACTCGCTTGATTCTACTTAAGGTGGCCCCAAATATTTCTGAATCTGTGATTGTTCGATCGTGAAAGCCTCGTTGGGTTTTGATTTGGTTTTTCCGAGGTTGATCGAGCGTGTGTTGCTATTGGTGCACCCCGGCCGGGTAAATCTTTCTGAAAGCCGTGTCCGCGGATATGGACGACTTGGAGCACAGTATCTCGATCATAGACAAGCATAACTAAAGTTTACTGCTATTAATTTGACTTATAATGACTAGTAATCAGCTTCACTATAACGGAATGGCTAATTAATACTGCCCACAATTGCTTGTTGGTTGTCGCTTGCGACAATTGTACCTGACTAGTAAGTATTGCAACTACAACGAAATGGCCGAATAAAAGTACCAACAACTGCTGGGTTTTGGGTTTATCTCATGATATCTGTACCTGATTAGTAATTGTCTCAACTATCACGGTTTGGTTAACTAAAAGTGCCCACTGTTTACTTTATCAGGACGATTATCTAAACTTGACTAGTAAAGTGCCGCAACCATAACTGAATAAATAAAACTGCCAACTGTGTGAGTTCCTCGGTTGACTTCCTCGTTTGGTCTCGAGGGGGAAACACCAGGATGGGTTGTTTGGTGATAGCTTCAGGTTGGATCCGGTTAGGTCATTCTTACCTCTCGATAACCGCCATTGTATCGAGTCTCTATAGGTTGTTTAGTGCTTTTGCTTTGCCGCTTGATCCACCATACCTATGTAGGCGAGGACCGCCGAATTCTAGCCTCGCCGCAATCTTGGCCTCGATCGACGCTCTTTCTTTGTTTTCGCTTTGCTTTGCGGCACCCCTTTGTTAAGCAGGTTGTGATCGACGCCGTTAGCGAGGTTACCCTTCCGGCTTGGCACAAGGTTATGGACGCCATCGGTTATTCTTCGTGGCTCTTAGCCCCATTTGCATCTTGTCCGTAGTCGACGCTCTCGCTTTTCAAGGTGATTTGGATCTTGTATATTATATCGTATTCTTGACTCTTTGAGTCATTGTTAAATATATCTGCTCATGGGCCCCATCGAGGACTTGTGTGTAATGTTATTACTTCGTTTTCCACCGCACGAAAGTGCTGGTGGGCACCTTTGAATCGTTTCTATGCGGGTTTGGTGAATTTTGCCCAAACTTGCATAGGTCCGATTCGAGGGTGTTACTGAGTGGTATCGAGCCCAGCTTGCGATACCCCACAAGTCCAAATTTCAGGATAACCTAGCTAACGGTCGAAGTAGAGTGTCAAACTATTTTGCAAACTCGGTTGGATAGTTCTGACTAGGTCTGATTTTACTCCTTACCCCTCTGCTATTCTCCTCTTACCTCGACGTGTTTTGAATCCGCTCTCATCTCTTTCTTCGAGTCCAGGAATTATCGTGGTTGGGTTTCCGTCGTACCTTCAGGGTTTCGCTTTCTCCCTTTTTGTAACGGAGGTGCTGCGATCATCAATCTGCAACTTGTCTGTTGTGCCCTTCATCCGATCTGTTGTTCTTGAGCTCTTTGTCCATCTGTGTTCCTTGCTGGATATCAGTGTCGTGGAAAAACATCTGAGAAGGAAGAGCTTTGGTGAAGTTGGAGTCGACCTTGAGCATGTGTTGTTCTTGCCAATGGAACCATCGCGAAACCTAATCAGTGTGTCTTTCATACGAGTTCTGCTGGCAACACTCCCTTGTTTCCGAACCTCGCTTGTCGAGATCTTCAGTCTAATTCTGAGAGTTGGATGCTTAATCCGCTTATTCGTGTGCAGAGTAATGGTTTGAGTGCGGGATGGAGTAGCTACCCTACCACTGCTCTTATCATTCGCTCTTGTACGTCGAATCAGTGAATCCAGCAGTTTTACTCCGACCTTTGTTTATCCGGAGTGTTCTCCCGACGATCAGGAACAACGCCATTGTTGGTGGTGTCGCCGATTCCCAGATGAAGAAGGAACCCTCGTTAGTGGTGTCGCGAGGATCTACACGAAGCGCGAAGGATCAGACCGTCGTCCTTCCTTCCGGTACCATGAGGCGGATCTCGAGGGCGAGATCCATTGTTAGTGGTGTCGAATTGTGGCATCCCGCAAAACCACTACTAGAAAATCGCGTAGAATTTGTGCATTGCATCGTCATCATCATGCATTGTTTGCCAAAACTATTTTCGCAAAGCCTGTTTTGTTTTCTAAAACGCCCCCTCTGTATTCAAACATCAAACCGGTCCCGAATATTTTGTTTTGTCCGCTGTCGGATTGCAAAAACGCTGTTTGAAAATAAATATTTAAATAATTGTTTTGTGGGGCAGTCGAACGGGCCGAGTAGACCCGAACGACCGCCCCAGGTTTTAAAATCGGTCCACCCACCTGCCCATCTAATCCTACAGCTACCCAGGAATCTACCCTCTCTCACCCTCCACCTCACCCCAACCTATCCCGCTGCGCCACCTCACCTCTCCTCTCTCCCTTACCCACTCCCTAGCTGCCACATGGCCTACCCAACCCACAACCCACCAAACTCCCTCCTCTCTCTCCACCTCTCCCCCACGCCAGCCCACACTCTGCAATCTCCAACCACCTGGACCCCACGCCCCTGGACCCCACACACGCAGCCGACCCCGCCCCTAGTCAAACCTTCCCCAGCCCCCTCCTCTCCTCTCAGCCCCGCGTGGCCCCACCACTGCCTGGGACCCACCCACCTACCATGCCCGACCCCGACCCCATCCCCTCTTCTCCATGCAGCCAGCCCAGCTCGCTCGCTCGCCACCGCCTCCGCCTCGGCCGCTCGCCTCCTCACCGGCCGCCCTGCCCCTCCCGTCGCCTCCTCACCCGCCACTTCGCTTCCCTGTCGCCCCAAGTCCCTTTGCCTGGCCGACCCCGGTCCGCTCACCCGCCCCGGCCACTGCCGCTCGCCACCGCGCCTCCCTCTTCTCGCTTGCCGCCGCTCCCGCCACAAGACGCCTGCCGCCTTCCTTCCTCCTCGCTGGCGCCGCGGCCTCGGCCAGCGCTGCAGCCACCTCGCCGCCTGAGCCGCGCTCCTGCTGAGCCCGCCGCTGCCGCCTCGCCGCCCGCCGCCCAACTCCGCTGATGCGCCGCTGCCGAGCCGCCACCGCCACTGCGCCTCCGCCTCGCGCGCCCGCCCGCCCTCCGGGCGCGCGCCATGCCAGTCCTCTCACTGTCGACCCGCCCGCCAGAGCCGCCCCACGCCCCGAGCTCTGCGTCGCTTCGCCGCAGACGCGCCCGAGCCGCCATGTCTGCCGCTGCCCGCCCGTATCCTCCGCGCCTCTGCAAGTCGGCGCCCGCTGAAGGACCTCGCCGGCGCCCTCGCAGACCCGCTGGTGCCTCCCTCGCCCGGACACGCCGGCCTTCTCTCGGCCTTCTTCCGCAGCGCCTGGACCACCGCTAAGTACTTCGACATGCACCCCAACGGTTCACCGCCAACCCCCCAAGTCCTCCACCCCGGACCCGGAGGATCCCTGGAACGACAATCACTCCCTCGAGAACGCAGAGATCTACAATCGGAACCGTCGACATGACCCGACGACCGCGGAACCGACAAGTTCGCTATCGACATCGAGGACGCCCACACGAAACGACAAGACCGCCACACGGACGCCGAGACCCCTGAACCCTGAGGACCCGTTCCCGGAGACGAAGACCGGACCCGACAAGATCGTCGCAACGACAAGAACGGCACCGACCGAAACAAACCCGACGCGCCCCGACATGACCCCAAGTCCTGCTCCCCGGATGCCGAGGTCACCGACTCAGGACAACAAGATTCCCCCCCCCCGCTATCCGAGAACGCTTCCGAACCTCGAACCCAGGATCGTGAACCACGAACCCCGGAACCCCAAGATCGTCGAGCCCCCTCTGATGTGTGAACCCCTTTTCCTCGAACCCTATTTTATAACATAACAACTTGTTGCATATTGAATTGTCATACTCGCATGCATATCTGTGGTTTGGGGGCCTTATGCCGATTCACCTAATGATTAAATATGGGGCCCATATGCGGGCAAATCTAGCCTTATATTAGCCTCATTTAAACTTGTGTAGCGAACCGGTATCTTATCTTGCCTTGTTATAACAACATTTAATTTGCGGGGTATCTAAACAACTTGAACCACCTAATATTTGTCGGGACCCCGGTTCCGCTTAATCTTGACCTAAATGCATCGCACCTTGCCATGCCATACATCATACATGCATCCTGCCGATCTTCTGCCGTATTATTAAATATTGCATCCGGTGTTCCTTCTAGTGTTTTGCTTCTTCGCGGATAAGGCCGTTGAGTTGATGTGAGCTTCGCCCCGACCTTCGGGTTGAACCTTCGGCAATGTTTTCAATGAGCATCTCCTCTTTCTACCTATCTTACTTTTATAGTAATTTACTTCCTCCTGTTGATCTATTGCTATACGTGTTGCGATGCTTTAGCGTCTGCACTGTGAAATCCCTTGCAGCCCTATATTGCCTTGGACACACCCTATTACCTGTTGTTTGGTAGATAGTTGGACTTGCGCGTCGTAGTTGCTTGCTCAAGTGCTGATGTGAGTCGTCATATGCCACAGTTGCTGATGTATTGCCGCATGTTGATGTTGGAGATGATTCTAGTTTTACTTATGGTTCACTTTAATTTCTGTTTAACAACTAAAATTGAATAAGCAGAGGCATCGGTGGGTGATAGATAATATTTGGTTTCCGAACGCCCACTTGTGTCCCGTAAGACCCCGAGTACTTGATACCTGTTCCTTGTTTTTGCGCGCTATCCACATCCGGGAGGTATATGGGACCCCCCTGAACCAGAGCTTGATTCCGTCTTATTTCTTGGGGCCACAAACTAGTTTGAGGTTTTATTTACGATCCTGTACTTATGCCATGCTTTACCGCTTTATTTACGATTGTGTGAGGAGCACACTGTACTGTTTAGGACATAATGGCCCGTTTCCGCGGTGTCGACAAGCCCAGCCACACTTTCGGGTTCCCATGCTCACGTGCCTCCATAACCTTGAGGCCGTCTCGAGCTTGCTTACTCCGTTATGATTCTACTTAAGGGTGGCCCTGAAATATTTCTGAATCTGTGATTGTTCATCGTGAAAGCCTCGTTGGGTTTTGATTTGGTTTTTCCGAGGTTGATCGGCGTGTTGCTATTGGTGCACCCCGGTAAATCTTCTCAAAGCCGTGTCGCGGATATGGACGACTTGGAGCACAAGATCTCGATCATAGACAAGCATAACTAAAGTTTACGCTATTAATTTGACTTATAATGACTAGTAATCAGCTTCACTATAACGGAATGGCTAATTAATCGCCCACAATTGCTTGTTGGTTGTCGCCGCGACAATTGTACTGACTAGTAAGTATTGCAACTACAACGAAATGGCGAATAAAAGTACCAACAAGCTTGGGTTTTGGGTTTATCTCATGATATCTCATGCACGATTAGTAATTGTCTCAACTATCACGGTTTGGTTAACTAAAAGTGCCCACCGTTTACTTTATCGTGACGATTATCTAAACTTGACTAGTAAAGTGCCGCAACCATAATCGAATAAATAAAGCGCCAACCATGTGAGTTCCTCGGTTGACTTCCTCGTTTGGTCTCGAGGGGAAACACCAGATGGGTTGTTTGGTGATAGCTTCGAGTTGGATCCGTTAGGTCATTCTTACCCCTCTCGATAACCGCCGGTTGTATCGAGTCTCTATAGGTTGTTTAGTGCTTCGTCACGCCGCTTGATCCACCATACCTATGTAGGCGAGGACCGAATTCTAGCCTCGCCGTGTCTTGGCCTCGATCGACGCTCTTTCTTTGTTTTCGCTTTGCCCGTTGCGGCACCCTTTTGTTAAAGGTTGTGCGATCGGCCGTTAGCGGTTACCCTTGGCTTGGCACAGGCGGGGTTATGGACGCCATCGGTTATTCTTCGTGGCTCTTAGCCCCATTTGCATCTTGTCCGTAGTCGGACGCTCTCTATTTTCAAGGTGATTTGGATCTTGTATATTATATCTGTATTCTTGACTCTTTGAGTCATTTGTTAAATATATCGTTACGTGGGCCCCATCGAGGACTGTTGTGTAATGTTATTACTTCGTTTTCCACCCGCACGAAAGTGCCTGGTGGGCACCTTTGAATCGTTTCTATGCGGGTTTGGTGAATTTTGCCCAAACTTGCATAGGTCCGATTCTGAGGGTGTTACAGTGGCCAACGTCAAGGAAGGACGTGGTGGCACGGGGAGCACCCCAAAAGGGGCGTTGCAACCCGCACCAAGCCACGTTCATAGCAGCTACTGAAGAGGGGGTGACACCACATCGTCTCCATGGCACCAGGGTGGCGCCAGAGGGTCGTCAGAGCGCCAAAACACCGAGAGGATCTGAACCCTAGGCACCAGGGAGGAGACAACATAGCCAGAGAAGGACCTGAGCATCAAATTGGACTGGGCCAGTTGATGAAGTGTCGTCGGCTGCCTCATCTTGCAACATGGCGACGACCGGGAAGGCCAGAGGCGGTCGGAATCGAGCGGCGGCGGCGAGGAACTCTCGGTCACTAGAAAGAGGAACAATAAGGCGAGGCTGGACGTGCTCGAGAGAGGGCACACTGGGATGCTGGATCGGTCTAGTGGAAATCAGATGGGTTTCACCCAAGACCCAAAGGACCAAGCCAATTTTTTAGCTAAATATAAAGGAATTAGAAATTACCAAAATGACCCTATAAATGTTGTAAACCCTAGAAAAATATAGAAAAATCCTAAAAATACAAATAATATATCCATATGTTATTCACTAAAAATATAGAAAAATCCTAAAAAATCTAAATTATTCACTAAAAATAGTACATTGCATTTTAGGATGACAAAATTTAAGATAATTATTTAAGTGACATAAATTCCTTATGGGATTTTCTAAAAATAAATATGACATTTCAAAATAAATAAAATTCACTTTTATGATCCTAAATAAAGATTGTAATTAATAAAAATACTAGTTGTATTTTAGTCTAATAAAACTAAATGATCTATATTAAAATACTTATTACTTTATGAAAATTCATAAAATAAGGAAGAATCTTACAAATCAATAAAAAATCATTTTTGTGTATTAAAAATCAATCTACCATTCTATAAACATATTAACTTAAAAATTTACAAATAAAACTTGAAAAAAATTATTCAAAGACATCTAATACTTTGAGGAATTTTATAAACATAAGAATACTATTTTAAAAAAAATTAATAAATAAAAACAATTTTTTAAAATCTTGAATAGTTATATTATACTAGGAAAATATTAAACATATTATTATAAAAGTTTTTAAGATTTTAAAGTAATAAATCCTTTTCTATTTTATAAAATACCTATTCTATCAATTCTTTAATAAACATTTCTTAAGTAAGAAATAATCACAGTTCTTTATAAATATTAAATCCTTTAAGACTAAGTACTAAAGTCTAAGGCCATAATTAGGATTCATAATAAAACTTAAGTATAATGTATGAAATTTTATAAAACCCTTTTGAAATCTTAAATCAAATTTAAACCAACAACAATTAAGCTAACATTATGCATTATTTAATCCTATTATAGGTAAATGATCTTTATCTTTTAACCATACCCCACATGACTTTATAACCTAACAAAATACAAATATCATAAGCATTACACTTTAAGTCCATCTATGTCCTTAAAGATTAACTTTAGTCTACAAGATTGTAAACACAATGTTAAAGGCTTCATTATGTATTTTATAGTTTACTTTGGTCTGTTTCAATTAATACCTAATGCATATCAAGACCAGACTAACCGAGTAAACACCAAGAGACATCTACCACATTCTATTAACCATGAAGATCGTTTAAACCTTAGAAAAGAAACCTTTCCTTTGAAGGTTATTCTTTTTGCCACTTCAAACAAAAACTCTATAATAATTCCTTCAACTCTTAGCAACGCAATCCAAGGACTTTTATCATAATCACAGATGACAATTAACCTTAATCTTACATTGCTTTATACCTACTTGTATATCTTGGGTTATTAACTCTGAAGTACCTTATAAATACAGTTACTTGTAAAATAAATTTTTAAAATTACCCAACTCTTAAAGGAATCACCTAAGATCACTTCACCTAAAGTATTGGGGATTCATTTCAGGAGTATTACAAAATGCATTGCATTACTTATGCATAATAGCATATTGCTTCTTTAAACATTAGTCCTTACCAGACCAATGATGCTAATTTCAGATATTGGATCTTCTATTGTCTCGAAGACCGTGAGTACATAATCTTGCAATCACAAAAGGCAAGTTCACACTTGGTCATGTCCTTTGATTATTTTCTATCAAATAATTGCAAATTGTTCTGTCATCAACTGCATTTCAAAAAGGTCGAAAACACTATTTTCATAATTACCATGAAGTATCGATTAATGATCCAGGGTGATCAGCTAATCTATTAAATCTGTCAGTTGAAATACCACTACACAGGAATATATCATCTACGACTTAACAATCAATATCACCAGTGATTCTTGCGCCATATATCACGCATTAACCATGAGATTTGGAATGGGACGAAGAAGTCAGCTGTATCTTCTTCCTCTCGCATGTAGCCGGATGCGCAGGTCGTGGCTGTTATCCTTGTAGCATCCATTAATTGGTAATTCGTAGAGTATATGCAACATATTGGTGGGAACCCTCAACGTCCCACGATAGTTCTGGCATCTGAACGGTTTGTACCAACCATTTCAGGAATTCAATGTGTGGGCATGACGTACACCAAGAATACATGTGGGGTCGCGAAGAGGGAAGTGATTGGCTTGAATCATCTATTGGGACCCACATCACAAAAATGTGGACGGGAATAAGCTGCCCGGTTGTGCAACAAATATTTGATCTCTCATGGGTAAAGTAACGCACCTCTGCAGAGTGTAAGAACTATAAATTGTTACTCCCTGTTCCGGGAAGGAGCTACGAACACGGAAGGAAAGGAACTCCACGAAAGTTCTGGTAAACTTGTGAAGGCTGGCGGACATATCTTTTCAGAATAAAAGCAACCTTTGAAGATTTTTTTACAAAAACCTGCATTGCCTATGACCTATGGTTTGTGGCTATAGATAGTGCATCAAACACTCCTTTTTAGTGAACTTGTTGAGTATGCTCGTACTCAATGTACCTTCTTAACCCTTGCTAGATTCTGAAGCCAATACATACGACGTCTACATCAACTTATGCTCAAGGAAATCGTCCTCAATAGTTCAAGCTCTTCAATGAAGTCAAGGAAGTCAACATATACATCAATTAAAGTGAAGACGAAGTTTCTAATTAGATAGAGTATAATATTTGACCATAGAACCTACTTCTATAGAGTATTGCAATAGAAGCAATGCAAGCCAAATAGTTAGATGCTAATCTTATTAGCATGATAGTTATGAGTTGATTATTTCTCGTTCTTCTTTTGAAAGATGTTGTTTTCTCTCTGTTCAACCTAGAGTGTTCTCTGGATCTTTTGTAAAGAGTCGATTTGTAACCTATAGTCATTTCTTGGACCTGCTGTGTTTCTGTTGTACCACTCTGAGGGATGTAATACTAGTGAACGGTGTTTTATTGGTGTTATGTCAACGACTATAGTGAACTACATCATGCAGTGGTATGTTGGGTCACCACAATAATACACGTGTCACATTTCCTTACAATACTCATCGCATTCGTTCATTATCACATAACAAATGTGCACAGAAGTTTACAGAAAATGCTATTAAAAAATACTATAGAGGGCCCTAGAGATTCTAGCTTGCGGACGTTGTTGATATGATTCGTCTTCTCACGTCCCGTTCAATCTTCTCGTCGGTGAAAACCTGACCGCCCACCTCCCTGGACTTCCGTCATGCGGTGATCGTCAAGTAGGAGAAAGCCAAAAAACCATTCGCTGGCATGAACTTGTGGAGAATATGACCCTAAGCAGCTCCAAACCAAATCAGTAAGCGAATGTATAAAAAGCTAGCAAATAAGAAATTGTAAGACACGAAAGACATACCACTATCTTCGACGTTGCCAAGCTTGTCGCCCTTCATTGGCAGTTTTGATAAGGAGAGAACTAAACAAAATCAAAGAAGATGTCACATAGCAAACACAAAAGAAAAGATAAAGAAGTCGAGGACACATACCGTACCAACGTGCTCTATGAAACTATGGTATGACCTATCTTCTATGTACCACCAACATCTACAGAGTAGAAAAACATTAGCATAGATGAATTGTGGCTGCAAAAAAAGATGAATGTGAGCGTCCAAAATCGTAAAATCAGGAAAATAAAAGAATAGGCGGGTAGGTACTTGCCGCGCCAGATGAGACGAAGTCTGAGGAAGGAGATTGCGGCACCACACGTCGATCCTTACCTCCTCCATCTAAAAAAGAAAAGACGGGAATGGTAAACATTAGCACTCGTTTTCACTAAGAAGCGTACCTGATAAGCTTTGTGCTGGTAGTAACGATGCCCCGTCGCATTGATCACATCCGACGATCACTGGCCGGCGCGCTGTGTGATGACACGCCGCCGCTATGGCCGCCAACTTCGTGCGTCGAGCGAGATAAATTTTCCAAGAATAGCTTTGTACACAATGGACGATCCCTCCATGCACTCTCCACGACGTAGAATGCGTGCTAAAGAGAACGGTGACGCGACTCAATTGTAGAGCTTCGTTGGGAGACCCCAAGAGGAAGGTATGATGAGCACAACGGCAAATTTTCCCTTAGTTATGAAACCAAGGTCATCGAACCAGTAGGATCAAGGAAACAACCCCAAGGTGTTGCTAGAAAATTGGACTCCTGCACAACACAAACTCAAGACTTTGCCCTAACTTACAGTGAGGTTGTCAATCTCACTGGTTTGCTGAAAACAATGGATTAAACGTATGGTGTGGAAGGTAATGATTGCTTGCATAAAGTGAACGGTAACAGTAGATGATGTAACAATGGTAAAGATTGGACCGGGGTCCACAGTTCACTAGAGGTGTTCTCCTTAAGATAAATAACATAACATGCTGGGTGAACAAATTACAGCGGGGCAATTGATAGGAACTGAGCAAGGCATAACAATACAAATACTAGACATTCATGATTTCTATGAGATTTGATTGGGCATTACAACAATATACATAGACCGCCATCCAACTGCACCTATGACTAATAATCCACCTTCAGGTTATCATCCAAACCCCCTCCAGTATTAAGTTGCAAGCAATGGATAATTGCATTAAGCAATGTGTGTAAAGTAAACAATAGAATTGTTCCATGAACAAAAGATTGTTGTTTTCTCCCTAGTAGCAACAGCATATCTATAACCTTAAAGATTTCTGTCACTTCCCTAGAGTCAGTAGAGGCATGAACCCACTATCGAGCATAAATACTCCCTCTTGGAGTCACTAGCATCTACTTGGCCAAGATAGCTACTAGAAATGGAGAGCATCCAAGATCTCAAACAACACAAACATGATAGAATCAATAATCAATAAGACATGATAGAATCATTAATCAATCTGACATAATATCTCAATATCCATTGGATCCCCGCAAACACAACATGTATGATTACAAATAGATGATCTTAATCATGAACGGAGCTCACAAGGTCTAAACATGATAGCACAAATGATGAGAAACAACTATCTAGCTACTGTATGGACCCATAGTCAAAGGGTGAACTACTCACGCATCATACCGAAGGCTGGCATGGTTATGAAGAAGGCCTTTGGGATGATCTCTCCCCTCCGGCAGGGTGCCGGGAAGACCTTCAGATCCCCCCGATCTAGGGACAATGGTGGCGGTGGCTACGGACTGTTTTGTGATGATCTAATCGGGTACTCAGGGTTTTGGCATCGGGGAGCTTTTATAGGAGAAGAGGCAAGACAGGGGCACCCTATGCGCCCACACCAGGTGGCAGCGCGCCCTAGGGGGCCCGCGCCACCCTAGGTTGTAGCGGCATCGTGGCCCTCCTTCGGTCCCTTCGGTCTCTGTGTTCTCCTCAGTGAAATATTGACTTTGGCTTTTATCCTGTCCAATTTCAAGAATATTTCCTTACTAGCTTTTCTGAAACCAAAAAACAGCAGAAAACAGGTAACTGACACTACGACATCTTGTTAATAGGTTAGTCCCAGAAAATATATAAAAATACCTCAAAGTGTAGACAAAGCAAAGAAAAGTTGATACTAAACAAGCATGACCATCATAAATTATAGATACGTTTACGACGTATCACACGACGATGGCTTGGCCATTAAGCCTGAAGTGGATGCACCTCAGAACAGAGGAGAGATGGCGTATGGTAAAGAAACTACATCTATGAGAGAGATGCAACCCATACGACATGTCTAAGCGAGAGGATCGATTTATAGAGGAGCGCTGCTTGCAACGCAAACACGAGTGGGGGCAATGGATAAGAGGAAGGACGTAAAAGTGTTCGGCTCGTGGGGCCTATCTCGCACGAGATAAGCTTCTAGCAACAAGGCGTCCATCGTTTTCAGCGCGTATGGCCATCGTATGTGAGAAGCTATTTCGCATGATGGAGGGACCCTCGCCAAGAGAACTCGCGGACGGTGAGGGATAACACTACCAGCTAGACTGTGGACCGCGCGAACATTCAAACGGCAAGATATACCGCAACAAATCCTACTCTATTCGATACACAACGTACGGTCTCGTTGCGAGAAGCCGCGACCGTCTAGATCCACTGATGCCACCAGGGCCCTCCACCGCGACAACCCTCATCCGCCCATGCCTTCAGATGCCAACTGTGCTGCCAGTTGGGCTTTTTTCCGCGAGGAACCGTGTCTGGTCAGGGTCCACCATGTCGCACCTACTATGGATAGGTCCCACGCCCGCAAGAACCCACGTCCAGCATGGGATTATGTCACCACATCGGGTCCGTGTGAGCCCCATGACCACGAGAAACCGCAGACGGCATAGGCTGACGGAGCCGCGTCGGCTTGCGAGAGAGGAGGCGTATTGCGCCGGGAACGACTCTCACAGAGAGCGGTCCTGATCCACGTACGCTGACGGTGGGCCTAGGGGCACGCTCGGTCCACCATACGATGAGTAAGGGTCACGTGAGGGCCAACTGTCGGCAACCCTGTTCATGATTCAGTGTCTAAAAAGGACGTGACAACTCTCATCAATCGCGGTCCTGACCACGTACGCTGACGGGCCTAGTGTGCACACGCAAGCAAGAGTCTTGTGAAGCCCGCCTGTCTGCGACGATTCAATGTCGAAAAATGACACGATGACTCTCACCAAGTGTGGACCTGTCCGCATACGCTGACGGCGGGCCCAGTGCATGCACGCGGTCCACCATACGGTGAGTAAGAGTCCAGTGAAGCCCACCTATCCGAGACTCAGTTCGTGATTCAGTGTCGAAAACGTACGCGACTCCTATGATTGACTGCGTTCTGCCCGCGTACACTGATGGTGGCCCGAGGGCGCGCGCGTCCCACCATTCAGCGACCCTGACCGCGTTTGTAGGTTGAAAACAGGCGCCAAACGAGCATCAGACACGAGATTGGAGTAAAATTTTGGGTCCAGGCAATGGTGCTCAGCCGCTGATCGTCGACATCCCACTACTGAAAAGAATCGGGGGCGACGTGGATAGCAGTTTGGGCCAAAACAATCTAATGCAATTATTTACTCTGATAATATAAGCGTTATCACTGAATTCTTCTATGTAAAGTTGGAGGATAATAGACGATGTATCCTATCATCATACGAACCTCATGACTAGTTTCAAGTTTTTCATTCATAAGAGAGTCCATCTCATGGGATCCAATATAAGAAATATATTTCTCAACTTGTTCTATATCATGACATGAAAATCTACACTCTGGATAATAAGAAATTATAGGATCACACTATGCTTACATTGATAATAGTGTGTTTATAGACTTCTCTAGTGCAGCAAGTTTTATATCATGTAGTTCACATAAATCAATAGCCATATTGCTGAGATGTTTAAGTAATACATCCATTATTTTTCCTTCTTTGGTTGCTCGATATTCATAGTAAGTTTCCAAAATTTTATCAATATCTTCCTCCATGGTTTAGCATACATATTAAACCTACACTTAATTTTTATCGATTTTTGGGTGTATTAAAAAGAACAAGACTAAAAGTAAACAAAAAAGTAAAAGCCAAAAAAGATGGGTGTTTACACAAGATGAGTGCTTTGTAAATCTAAAAGAAAAGAAAAGCTCACAGTCGTGTAACCTCCCCAAACTTGGGTGTTTACACAAGTTGGTGAAGGTGGTGCCAGAAAAAGTTCCAACAGTTGTTGTACTTACAGACTTTATGAAGATTGTGCCAGAAAATATTCTAGCTGTTGTAGTGGGAGTTGAGGTGTATGTGATGACTCCAAAGCATGTTTACCTTCATTTTTTTGCACAAGTAGAGTAAGATTTTTGGTATTTTACTACGCTCGCGCACCTTTTGTTCTTGTTTTAACAGGATCCCAAATTACTAAGTATTTTGTGAATATATCAATTAGGAATGTCATGTTATGCAGTAATATGATATTTCCAAGTAATAAATGTCATTTAAATATTTCCTCGCACCTGGGAGAATAGAGAACGCGAAGGAAGGCTACAGAAGGTTTAACGACCACTAGTATGGGAGGATCTTGCCCGTACCATCTGTCAGCGCGTCCGCCTCGTCAAATACTCTCACCACACAAATACGAATCTGAGATCCGACATTCACAGAAACTTCTAGCCTCGAAATACCACACCAGAGAGAGATCTGGAGGAGGAACTAAGAGAAGGGAAATCCTTGATACTTCACGGATCATCAGAGGACATCACACCATCTCCTTCATCATCAACCGCTGCATCTCCATCGCCATTTCCATTCCCCTCTTCCATACTTTAGACCTTGTTGTAATTCCAGATACAATTGTGGTTTGCACTAGATTTATCTTCATACTTTTATCCATCCATTTGAATATGATGATGTTGTTGATTGCTTCCATGTGTGAGTAGTTCCCTTTGTTCTTGGGGAGATGGAGAAGGCCTAGCATTATATTATGAAATGAAATAAAGATGATCTATTACTTTGGTCCATGATCCATTGATCCATGATATTGTGTTTGATCTATCTCTTTAGATGGTATGTGTAGTCGATCACATATCATTTGTCTTCGGGTCTAAAGAGAGGAAGATACCCTTAGGATGTATATGGAAGTATGTTCATTGTTACTTTTGTCACTACAAGCATTGGCTCATAACCTTCATAGTCAAAAGGGAGAAGTAAGAGAGATTCACTAAGCTTATTACAATATCCATGGGGAAACCCTTAATTATGGTGGTCTGTATGAGTGAATGATCTCAGGCATCGCAATGATTATTTAGAAATGACCTCATTGCCTGATTCAAGAAGAGACTTCTCACGAGTCGTGTAGTGAACATCTTATTATGGAGCTCTCTCCACACATATCATGACGAAAGAATAGACTATCCTAATCTATATACTAAAAATAATATAAGGATGTCTAATAGACAATTAGATCTAAAGTTAGTGGCTATGATTTATTAAAAGATTACTAATTATGTAACTGTACAGTTCCGCTTGACATGTCCATAGTTTTGTTTTAATTAAAGTGGACTCTCCTAATTCCCGTTGATTTTCCCCCCTTGATTAAATCGTGCCAAGCATTTTTTTTCCAAAATATCAATTGGAGATTAATAGTACCGTAGGAAAGGTCCGTATTAAATAAGAAAGAATACCAAGAGTCCACGTTGAATACGAAAGGAAGTAGAAAGAGTCCACTTTGAATACGAAAGGTAACGCCGTGTTTTTGTCCAGCTTACCTCATCCCTACTCGATGATTTTTTTCATTACTGACCCGATCATATTTATAGCTGAGATGGTTGTAGATAGAGGATCAATATCTCTTCCAATTAATAACGGTACACGACAAGGTCTTGGTTTACTTGATCTCTTTCCATGTGCCCCATTTTGAAATAACAATGGGTTGGCTCTCATACCTACTCGCTACTCCGGCCACGTACGTATGAATACATAGAGTTCAGAAGCAACATGTCATGTTTGTACTATATTGTTTCGGTGACACTAATAATTCTAGGTCGTAGTAAAACAACATGGGTGTAAGTGTAACCGAAGGCAATCCATGTCAAATTGACCATGAGAGTGAATGTAATATTTTAGAAATTTCTAATGAAGGACATACCCCATTAGTATAACAAAAGTAGAACTAAACCGCGTTTGTTCTTTGAAATTGTGCATGCAATTGAATCAAAGAGAAATAAGAAAAACAACATGATCATGGTAACAAACAATAAGCTACAATGGTAGTGACTGCGAGATGCTCCATAAAAGGAAAACATAATAGCCAAGAGATCGCAAAATAAATAAATAAGGTTGCCCAAAAAACAGTTACCTAGGGACAAATGTTTTAACAAATAAGGACATGTGAGAAAATAATGGCAAGACCAATAAACCATCCAACATGATCGGTATTTGCCCTTGCTATGTATCGTGCAGAAAGAAAAATCATGTTGTCACTAGATCAATTGAGTTTAGAAGCAACATGTCATTTTGTACTATGTTCTTTCGGTGATGCTAAAATTCGATGTTATAGTAAAACAACATGGGTATAATCACAGAAGGCATGTGTCAGATTGTCCTAGAGAGTGACTGCAATATTTTAGTTTTTTGTAATGAATATGACAAGCCTCATTAGTATAACAAAAGTTAAACTAAAGTCGTGTTTGTACATGAGATTGTGACTGGCGTAGAAGGAGAGAGAAATAAAAAACTAAACATGAGCACAAGAAGCAACAATAATATATGATGACAGTGACCGGCAGATACTTCACAAACGGAAAAGAAAATGTCCGAGAGATCATGAGAAATAAGATTGCCAAAAAATAGTTAGCTAGAGCAAATGTTTAAAAAAATGGTTATGAGAGGAGAAAATAATGGGAAGTATTTAATCATGTGAATCAAACAAATGAATTAAACTATAAGGTAAATTTATGATGCTATGGAGAAGTATTAATATCCGATTCGGAAGAGTTTGGTGGTGCAATGGGATAATAAAATATTATTTATATAAGAGGGAATGGATTAAATTGGCAAAAGATTAAAATAGTGATAATATTTGTTGCCCAAGACACGTTTATAGGAATTTCTAATAAATGTGCACCTATATTTTTATTTTATAAGAAAAACTACAGGAGAGGCATGTGAGTAAAACAAAAGTAAAACTAAAATCATGTTTGCCAATGAAAATGATGCATGTCATAGAAGGCAAACGAAATAAGGAACTCAACATGACCATGATAACTTAATAAGAAAGAATAAGCTATGATGACCGAGAATGACTAAGAGATTGTAGAAAGTAAGATTGCCCAAAAGGTTGGCTAGGGACAAACATTTTATCAAAAAATATTGTCGGAGGAAACAAATGTTATGTTTTTAATCACGTGAGATGCTACGGAGGAGTATTAATATCCGATTGGAAAGATTTTGGTGTAGTGGGATAATAAAATATTATTATTACAAGATGAAATAGATTGAATGGTGACACATTGAATACTAAAACTATGTGCTACCCAAGATACCTTTTTAACATCAATTTTTTACATGAAACCATGTTACCTCCAACTAGATGTTGGCATTGTTTCATGACAAACAAAAGTGTGAATGAGAGAGTAGAAAACCTAGATTGTACAATGGAGAACAGCAGGAAGATAGCAAATATGTGTCCATATAGCGGTAGGTATGTTCTAGGATAGACATCATTCCCAAATATGTGACATGATATTTGCAAATATGATAATAGCTATTTTATATAAACTAAAGTAATTCAAAATCTTTCTGACACATGTGATAATTTGCCTTACATATTGTTTGAGGAAGTGATAAAATCATATTATTTGCAATTCTATGTTTTTGAATATCCTTAAAATATAAATATTCCCATGAATTGGTTCAAACAGATATAGACCATGCCCTCACATTTGCGAGGGCCACCTTGCTAGTTATGATTAATTACCATATGCTAGTGGTGTATCCTACATCCTCGAGAATGCTTTAGCCTTATTTAGTTCCAACACCATTTCTAACGCTTTTGTTACTTGCTTTACTTTACTTGTTTTATTACTTTCCTACACACAAACAAAAACCTTTCAAACACACTTTACTTGAAATCAAAGGCAGATTATAAGCATCCTTTGGTAGACAGTGACGAGGGGTAGAAAGACCTCAACCAAATAGCTCTATGTGGGTACTATACTCTTATTTCGAAACTAGCTACAATCGATCTACGCACTTTCAGTCATCAGTACTCCATGCCGCAACCACCGTGAGATGTCTCTTGCAATTTCCTGGCAAAGACACCAAAAAATGTTGTTGATGGCAACAACTCCGTGTGTACTAACTTGTTGGAACTCCAAGTGCAGAGTGTTGTAGCAAGCGTCTTTTCTCCACAAGGGTGACTCGAGGATTTATATCAAACTCTCAGTAAATTGGCTTAGAGACTTATTTTGTTTTCTTCTTCAAGCAACCTAAAAAACAAAGTAGTTGCCTTGTGTCCCCAGCTCCACCATGTGGTTGTCAAGCACCAGGTTTTGTATTAGTAAACTGAAATAAAAGTAAAAAATGTTTTTGTTTGTGTTTGCTAATAATAAAAATGTTTTTGTTATTTTTGGATTTAATTGGTGGAGCAAGTAAAAAAGCAATGAAAATAATAAACGCTGTGTTTCTTATAATATAAGATGGATCAGGGTTTTATGGTTCACTTTTCTATTCTCTCATAAAGTGTGGTGGCATAAAACAATAAATAAGCAATACTATATTGATAAGAACTTCATTATGTGTATGATAAGCATTCATATGGGCATCACGTCTTATCATAAAGATTATGCAACACAACTCATACTCCTCTAGACAGGGATACTCCAAGCAATCTAGAATTCAGAAAAAACAGAGTATAGCCTTAGGTACTTTGACATGATATTTGAATGACAAATATGCTACCTTGAATAAACAATATCATATGAGCTGTCACTAGACGATAATAACACATGCATTCACTTTATCCCTAATGAGGTAATAAAAGAAAGGTAAAACCCATAGTAGATCTTGAATTTGTTTCCACTGTCCAATCACTACCACCATGTTCCTCCATCTAATACACATTTCCCCCCACACATCCCTCTCAGACAAGTTGGATTAAAAAAGTAATAAAGAATGGTGTACATAGTATGCATCTACCAATACATCTCACACATAATATAGATCAGATCTCAAATATCAACTCACAGAATAAATATCCACCACATAAGAATTGCATAGATGACCATAATCATGTTGGGCATCTCATATGGTAATTAGAACAATGATAGATTAAGAGATAAATAGATCAAGCTACTGCCACAAACCCATAGTTCAGAGGTGAAATACTCCCTCTTCATCATGGTGATGAATCCGAAGATGTTGGAGAAGGTAGAGATCCCACCGGAGGCGGTTCTGATGGCATTTTCCCTTACAATTTTTGCTGGTTCTGTCTCTGTTTTGGTGTTTCTGTGTTTATGCACCGTTGATACGTCCAAAACGTATCTACTTTCTCGAACACTTTGCTATTTTTTCCTCTATACTTGTGTGATTTGGATACAACTAACACGGACTGACGATATTTTCAGCAGAATTACCTTGGTGTCTTGTTTTTGTGCAGAATTACCTTGGTGTCTTGTTTTTGTGCCAAAAACTATTTCTCACCAGAAGATCCACGGAGCCAGAAGGGGAGACAGAGGGGAGGCCTGGGGGGGCCAGACCCACCCTAGGCGCGGGTCCACTGACCCCGTGTGTAACTACCTCGGTGAATTACGCTCCTAGATACAAGCCTGGATGAACGGTAGTGGTTGAAATAGTATGGTGGGGCCCCAAAAGCCACTCACGGGTAGACCTTTCGGCCGTCCCAACCACTTCCAATTCATCGGGACCTGTACGGGCGGCATAATCGGCAGGCGATGGGATTAAATACATACACAAATGAGCATGTATGCAAGCCACCATACAAGAGTACATCAGAGCCATTCCATCTAGAAAGAAAGGAAATATAGCAACACCATACGGCAAGATTCAAATGACCTAGATAGATATAATATTTTAGGATAATTCCTCATACATCACACATCAGAGTATCAAGCGGAAGCGGCAAAACAAGTCCGAGTACGGATAAGAAGCAAATCGGCATAAGATGCCACAGAAATAAGCACATCCATACAGATCTCACGGATCCCGTTCCGGAATCTCTACACGAGCGATCGTTGCCCACATCATCAACCTCTTCCACCCGATGTCTCCTGCGAGTGTACTGTTCATCCGAACCAATAATTTATCGTGTGAGACCCTAAGGGTACTCGGCAAGTCTTAATGCCTCTAAAGGGACACGACACAGGGTGACGCAATTGCAGCAAAAGATAAACCCTAGCAGTTCTATAGATGCTCGCTAACCATCCGTCTAACCAAGGATGAGCGGATGTCCGTGAATTAATGACAACGATTATAACGATAATTTCATCAGATCCATCCTCCTCCTCGCTTACCAACGAGGAAGCGGACGAACAACCCCCCATCCGTTGGCAATTTTATTAACCATTCCATGAGTGTTGCACTATTTACTAGTCAATTACTTGGTCAGATTAAAGCGGTACTTTAGTTATGCTTGTCTATGTTCGAGAAACTGTGCTCCAAGTCGTCCATAACCGCGGACACGGCTTTCAGAAAGTTTTACCCTGCAGGGGTGCACAAATAGCAACACACACTCGATTAACCTCGGAAAAACCAAATCAAAACCCAACGAGGCCTTCACGACAAAGCAATCACAGGATTCAGAAATATTTCAGGCCACCCTTGAGTACACCATAACGGTTAGTGACTCCTAGACGGACCCGAGGTTTGGGTGGACGGTTTGTGAGCATTGGGAACCCAAAAGCTGGGCTTGTCGACACCGCGAAATCGTGTCCCGATCCTAAATGATCTTGTGCTCCTCGCACAATCGTAAATCTGAGAGTAAAGCATGGCATAAGTACAGGATAGTAGATAAAACCTCAAACTAGTTTGTGGCCCCAAGAAATAAGACTGAATCAAGCTCTGGCTCAGGGGGGTCCCATAAGCCTCCCGGATGTGGATAACGCGAATATTCTTGGAATAGGAATCAATTACTCGGGGTCTTACGGGACACAAGTGAGCAGGAAAAACCAAATAGCAGATGTTGCTCACCGGTGCCACTTTCATTAGTTATCCCATTACTACTCAGGTTAAGTTGTTTAGGTACCTCGTTATCCATCAGACTCTCACATACCCTACACATGCTGTTATACGACTCGCATGGCTCAAACAACTCCTGTAGTAATGGCTCATGGGATGGGGGAACAAGCTTGATGGGGTTTAAAAGTAAAGGCTATGCAATACTTGGGATTCAATTTAATGCAATCGCGACTCAATGGTGCAAGAATAAGATAGAGGCAATAGGTACTGTATGTATGCAAGCATGTGGTAGTGCTTGCCTGGCAACTCAGTTGAAGCGAGAGATGGATCTGGGTAGTGCTCCTGGTTCTCTTGGTATATCCCCTGCTCAGTGTCTATTCGAAGAAGAACCAAACAAACAAGGGCCAACATAAATATAGTGCACAAGCATAGGAATAAATGCGTCAAGCAAACAATCATGCCATGATGAATGATGCACAAGTTGCATGGCAATAATGTAGCATGGCATGGGTGAGGTGTAGAATACAAGAAATAACATTTTATTGGGTTTTGGTCACATTTTATTGTCATATTAGTTGCTGTATACTATATTTTTATGTGATGCATGCTGCAATTGAAGTCATGGATAGCACGAACAGAAAGGTCTCGTCGAGCTGATCATTTTAGACATATCATTTGTCAAATTCGGAGTTATAAAACAAAAGTTATTAATTTATTTAGGTCCAGGGGCATTTTGTTGTAATTTAATTCAACTTGAAATTTAAAGTGTCCAAATAATATTTTGAATGGCATATTTGAATTCCTCACATTTTTCTGATTCAAAAACATATATTATTTGGAATTATGAATTTAAATTTATTTATGGCAAAAATCAATAAATAGGGTCAAATTCAAAGGTTGACTAATTAAATTAATTCTGAAAATATTTGATTAAAGATTTGAATTAACATTCAAAAACTAAACATTTTTCATATAAGGTTTGAATTCAAATTCGAAATATTTAATTAGTTATGAATTTATCTGATAATAATCATTTACTGAAATTTTTATTGATTTAAGAAATGGCTGTGGGCTTTTCTTACTCGGGCTAGAGCTACCCGATCCTTGTCGGTGGGGACCTGGTGGCCGCCCATCGCTTGTGAAGCCACGTGGGCAGCTGGGACATGGGTTGGAAGCCCAAAAGGGGGAGGGGCTCTGTGCAAAACAACCAAGAGGCTGTCGGGTGGGGTCCGGGGGTCTGCGGGTTGATAACAATGAACCCTAGGGGCCTATGCAGAAAAGCGTCTGGGGGGTTGGTTAGTCTGACGAAACTGTCGCTGAATTCAGGGAAAAACTGCGAGCTGGCCTAAAGTTCAAACGAACCTGGCGAGCAAACGGATGCGAATTTCGCTAAACCGTAAAAACCAAAAACGAAGAGGGATGTACATGCTGCAAGTTTTGTGTTTGGGGTGCCAACAACGGAGGACTCTACGCGCCGGGAAACTATGACGAACAGAGGCCAACCCGAGGCAAAAACTGAAATCTCAACGTCAGGAAAAAGAGGGTTTTCTCATGATCTTTCGAGGACGATGGCGAAGGATACAACGCGATTTTGGAGATGATGTAAAAACTAAAAACGCAGAGGAAAGGTAGGGCTATGACTTTCATGTTGGGGATTTTTGCGAAGGAGAATGGCAGACGGGCGAGGTGAAGAACAGGGTGTTCTCGGTCTTGTGATCGGCGGCTTCGTTAGGCAGGGTTCGCTGCCTTGTGTGACAGCAACGGCTACAGATGGTTGGGGACGCCAGCCTGGTGATGATCCTCGACCGAGGCGAGGCTACGGTGCACAACAGCAAAGGAGGAGGAGGGGAATTGGACCGGGGTGCTCACCTAGACCGATTCCCAGCGGAATCGAGGACGGGGGTGGTCGGAGTGGAGGACGGCGACGCTGCTGGCTCGGTACTTAGTCGGGAAGAAGGGGTGCGAGCTCTGGGACGGACATCTCCTCTCGAGGACCCCAACAACAGGCCAGACGAGGCGTGATCCCGGCCAGCGGTGCTCACCGCGACCATGGCGTCGGCTGGCTCCGCTTCTGCTTCTTGGGAGGAGGATGGACAGGGAGCGACGGGCGGAGAGTAGGGAAGAGGAAGGCTAGGGTTGCGGGGGCCTCCACGGCTTGGGGATAAGAAGAGGCGGAGGGTGGCGTGGGCGATGACGACGATGGGGACTGCTCTCTGCTGCTTTCCGTCTGCGTGTCTGCAGAGAGAGGAGGCTGACGGAGAAGAGTCTGAGGCGGCACGTGAGCGAAGAAGTCTTGGGCAGGGGGTGGGCTGGTTCTTTGCTTCTCTCGATCGGTGATCTGTTGGGCCAAAATGGCTGCTACCAGGTATGGCTTTCCCCTTTTATTTATTTTGTCTATTAGTTATTTGTTTGTTATTTTTATTCTATTTCAATTTTCAAACCAGTTTATAATTTCAAAATCTTTTGAACCTTTTTACCAGGAGGTTTTGAATAGGGGGCTTGGCTAAGAGGGGAGGCAAGGGCAAAAGAGAAGGAGGATAAGGAGATGCCACATTCATGGCTTATGAATGGGCCAAGTGGGGCATTTTACCAGATTAAGAAGATATGGGGTTTTTGCAATTTAGAAGAAAACATGTGTAAAAATTAGGGAAACTTCACATGGAACCAAGGCTTGAAGAAAACAAAACAGAGGGAAAGAGATGGGGTGGTTCTTGCATGGCCCATGCAAATGCATTAAAGGCTAGGTCTTATCCTGTGAAAACAAAACAATACCTCATGGCATTTATTTATTTGCATCCTCCAAAGTTGGAGTAAGGGCCAAGCAAAAAGGATTGGTATTGGATCCACCCAACCCACATGAGCTAGGTAAACTCAAATAAATGCCAGCTCATATTAATTGGATGGTGGAATTATATGGTGGTGAAGACCAGGTGGTGGAGTCAATAAGAGATATGCCCCCAACTCAACTTGGGCATTTAACAATATATCAAGAACCAAATACAATATCAAGAGGCAAATACAAATATTCGTGCATATGAGATAAGAACCAAAACAAAAAGGGTTTTTGTATGATGCTCAAATGCAAGGTGGCATGATGACATGAACATGACATGATGATGATGCAACAATTATTTGTAGGAAGTGGCCATTTTATTACTAGATCAAGTAGCATTACAGAAGTTAGACAACTGGGATGCTACACCGTGCCTGGGGGAGGTTTGGCCACCCCAGGCAGCTTCTCGGCCTCCCTCCGCGCCTATAAGTTGCCTTCTGACCTAAAAACAGAGGGTGGTTCGATAGTTTTCCAGAAAGAATTCCGCTCTGCCGCCGCCACGAGAAACCAAGATTCGGATCCAGAAACTCCGTTCTGGCACCCTGCCGGGATGAGGAATTTGGAGAGGATCATCGCCATCGTCGTCACCAACGCATCTCCATCAACCACCGATGTTTCCCTCATCCATGAGTGAGTAATCCCCTGCTGTAGGCTTGGGGATGGTAGGGATTGGATGAGTTCTATCATGTAATCGAATAAGATCTGTTAGGGGCATAGTGCCTAGTATCTCTATTAGTGCTATTTGACTTTTTTGCAACTTGTTGTGCTTAATGCTTGTCACTAGGGCCCGAGTGCCATGATCTCAGATCTGAACTTATTATTGAATCATTATGATAGTATTGTTTATGATCTTATCTGCAAGTTGTGTACACATATCATTGTCCAGATCCAAAGGCCCCCAAGTGACAATAATTGGGACAACCGGAGGGGATGGCTGTGGTGTGAGGATCACATGTGTTCACGGAGTGTTAATGCTTTGCTCCGGTGCTCTATTAAAAGGAGCACCTTAATTGTCAGTAGTTCCCTAGAGGCCCATTGCTGGTAATGACGAAGATGTTGTGCAAGTTCTCATTGCGAGCACGTATGACTATATTTGGAGCACATGCCTAGGATTGTTTAGTACTTGGATGCTTGTTATTATTTATCTGCAATGTCCTAGTTCTTTGAAGTTACATGTTTAGACTCGTCCATGCAACGCCCGTCCATCCATCCCTATGCCTACCGCACTCGAATCCTACTATTACCGTTACTGTTACTATTGCTATTGTTCCACTGTTACTGTTGTTGTTGCTACTATCAAACTGTTGCTACTAATAAACTTCTGTGAGCAGGAACTATTTCTAGGTGCAGCTGCTGACAACTCAGTTGTTAAGGCTTGCAAGTATTCTTTGGATCCCCTTGTGTCGAATCAATAAATTGGGTAATACTACCCACGAAGACTGTTGCGATCCCCTACACTTGTGGGTCATCAAGACTATTTTCTGGCACCGTTGTCGGGGAGCATAGCTTTATTTGTAAGTTCACTTGGATCTATTATTGTTCACTTCTACTCCTTTCATCATGGGCAAGTCTCGTGATGGAAAGTTTTCTATTTTTCCATCCACAACAAGAAGAGGTACAATACTAAACACCTTTGCTGCTCTTGATTCACCGTCTGTTATAAGTAAGCTTGTCACACCACCACCACATACTCATGCTACACACACTACTACTACTGCTAAATCTGAAACTGCTTTTGATACTCATGATGTTACTTCTGTTGTGCTTGATGCGAGTGGTTCACTAGGTCCTTTTCTAGATGCTACTATGGCTAGTCTAGGAAATACCGAAACTCCTAGTGAAGACACTGTTACACCTGTTAGCTCACCTTCTAGTGAGAGTTTTGATATTAATGATGGTTACATTGAGCTCACTGATGAATTTGTTGAAGAGTGCCGAAACACACATGGTGCTAGTGCTATTAAGAGTCTCCTTGCTAGACATACTATTATACCCAAGAAGTCCTATGATCCTAAGTTTGCCACCTCTCCCATAGATATTAAAGATAAAGATTATGATTTCTCTCTTGATTTAGATTATTTATATATTGTTGGGAAAGAACCTTTTTGTGGTACTGAAAATGAGAGTGATGTGGCTCATATGAATGAGCTTTCTACTATGCGTGCTTTGTTCTCTGATGATTTTAAAATGCGCAAGTACTTTGTTGCTAAGATCTTCCCTTTTTCACTAAAAGGAGAAGCTCGGGCTTGGTTTAATAGATTACCTCTGGTTCCATTGATAGCCCTGATTGCTTGATTGCTTATTTCTTCCATAAATATTTTCCTCCCAGTGCTAGACATGCTGCTTTGCAGAGACTTTTTTATTTTAAATAGGAAGAAGAAGAGAAATTGCTTGAGTCATGGAAAAGATTCTGTTCCTTGATTCATGCATATCCTGGATGTCCATTGCCTAAGAATGAGTTGCTTGATATTTATTATAATGGACTAACTGATGATTCTAGGATCTACCTAGACAGATTTGCTGATTGTGTTTTTAGGAAAAGGACTCCTACAGATGCTGAAGAATTAATGAACAAAATAAGCAAGAATTAGGATGGTTGGACTTCAACTAAGCTGAATACACCTGAGCCTATTACTCCTGAACCAGTTCCAACACGAACAACAAAGAAGAGGGGAGTTATTGCATTAAATGATGAAGTGATGAAGGAAGCTAAAAAGTGTCTAAAGGATAAAGGTATTAGAGCTGAAGATGTGAAGAATCTACCTCCTATAGAAGAATTATGTAAGACAATTCCCCACTCATCTACTATTGAGGTACACTCTCTCCAACACTTTGATGAAGGTGATATTCCTTATGGTAAGCCTCCTGATCAATGCTTAGAGGAACTTGACATTTTTATTGTTAAACAAAGTAATTTTAATAAAAAAGTTCAGAATCATTTATTGGAAAACTCTAGAGCTATTCATGAGTTGAAAGATATTGTAGAAAGAACTTCCCATGATATTAAAATGCTTTGTAAACACTTTCAAATGGTTCAAACCCAACTTGATCAACTTGCTAAGGTGCAAAAGGATATGCTAGTTAATGCTTCAGGAAATAAACATGCTTATGGAATTAGAACTAGGAGTGGTGCAGCTACTCAAGATCCTTTATATCCTGAAGGACACCCTAAAATAATTGAGCAGGATTCCCAACAAGGTGAGGATAGTGGTAGTCCTCGTAAGAGGAAGAAAAAGAAACATAAAAAAGTTGAGGAACCACTTGAACCTGCTGTAGATCTTAATAATATATCTGTCTCTGATGCTGAAACTGAGAGTGGTAATAATAATGAGTCTCTTGATAAGGAGGAAGGTGAGGAAGAACCTGAGAAACACACTAAGAACACTAGGTACACAAAAGAGGATTTTATTGCTAATAAACATGGTAAAGAGAGAGAACCTTGGGTGCAGAAGCCTATGTCTTTTCTAGGTAAGAAACATAAATCAAAGGAGGAAGAACACTACAACAAGTTTTGTGAGTGGATGAAACCTTAATTTTTGCAAATTCCTTTGACTGATGCTATTAAATTGCGTCCTTATTCAAAGTATATGAAGGATATTGTCTCTAATAAGAGGAAGATTCCTAATAAGGAGATTTATACTTTGCTTGCTAATTACTCCTTCAATGGTAAGGTTCCAAAGAAACTTGGTGATCCAGGTATACCAACTATTCCTTGCTCTATTAAGAACAATTTTGTTAGAACTGCTTTATGTGATTTGGGAGCTGGGGTTAGTGTTATGCCTTTTTCTCTCTACAAGAGTCTCCATCTAGAGAAGTTGATACCAACTAATATATCTTTCAAATGGCTGATAAGTCAACTACTGTTCCTGTTGGTATATGTGAGGATGTTGTTGGAGATATGCCCTAGAGGCAATAATAAATATAGTTATTATTATATCTTTGTGTTTATGATAAAAGTTTACATTCATGCTATAATAGTATTAACAAGGAAACATTAATACTTGTGTGATTTGTAAACTTAATTTGAAGTCCCTAGTATAGCCTCTATACTTCACTAGCTTGTTGGTTGATTAATGATTGTGGTTTCCCTATCATGAACATTGAGATGTTATCAACAACAAGATCATATCGTTAGGAGAATGATATGGTGGACATACTCCTATAGATAAGCATAGCATAAAGATCAAGTCATTTCAATAGTTCAATTGCTATATGCTTTCTGATACATAGTAACCTAATTCCTTTGACCATGAGATCATGCATATCACCTTTACCGGATGGATGCTTTGATGACATCAAACACCACACCGTAACTGGGTGGCTATAAAGGTGGCATTGAGTGTTCGGAAGTATTGGTTGAAACACATGGATCAAGAGGATTTGTCCATCCATATGATAGATATACTCTGGGCCCTCTCGGTGGAATGTCATCCAATTATCTTGCAAGCATGTGACTGGGTCACAAGGGATCACATATCACGGGAACGAGAAAAGAGTACTTATCGGTAACGAGGTTGAACTAGGTATGCAGAGATACCGACGATCATAACCTCGGATAAGTAAACTATCGTGAGACAAAGGGAAATTGGTATTGTATGTAAGTGGTTCATTCGATCGCAAAGTGTAACACCCTCAGAATCGGACCTATGCAAGTTTGAGCAAAATTCGCCAACCCGCATAGAAACGATTCAAAGGTGCCCACCAGGCACTTTCGTGCGGGTGGAAAACGAAGTAATAACATTACACAACAGTCCTCGATGGGACCCACAGAACAGATACATATACTACAGCGACTCAAGGAGTCAAGAATACAGATATAATATACAAGATCCAAATCACCTTGAAAACGGTAGAGCGTCCGACTACGGACAAGAAGCAAATGGGGCTAAGAGCCCTGAAGAATAACCAATGGCGTCCATAACCTGCCCGAGCCAAGCGGAAGGGTAACCTGCTAACGTCGATCTCAAACCTGCTTAAACAAAAGGGTGCCGACAAAGGGCAAAGGAAAAGAAGAGGCGTCGATCTTGAGGCGATGCAGCGAGGCTAGAATTGGCGGTCCTCGCCTACATAGGTATGGTGGAGCGGCGGCAGCAGTGACGAAAACAACCTATAGAGACTCGATTCAACTGGCGGATATCAGAGAGGGATAAGAATGACCTAACCGGATCCAACCTGAAGCTAGCACCAAACAAACCCATCCTGGTGTTTCCCCCTCGAGACCAAACGAGGAAGTCAACCGAGGAACTCTCACAGTTGGCAGTTTTAGTTATTCAGTTATCGTTGCGGCAATTACTAGTCAGGTGTAGATAATCATCTTGATAAAATAAGCAGTGGGCACTTTTAGTTAACCATTCCGTCATAGTTGCATCAATTACTAATCGAATCTGATAGCATGAGATGAACCCAAAACCCAGCAGTTGTTGGTACTTTTATTCAGCCATTACATTGTAGTTGCAATTTACTAATCGGTACAATTGTATGGCGACAACCAAACAAGCAATTGTGGGCAGTATTAATTAGCCATTCCGTTATAGTGAAGCTGATTACTAGTCATTATAAGTCAAATTTATAGCATAAACTTTAGTTATGCTTGTCTATGATCGAGATCTTGTGCTCCAAGTCGTCCATATCCGGACACGGCTTTCAGAAAGTTTTACCGGCGGGGTGCACCAATAGCAACACACGCCGATCAACCTCGGAAAAACCAAATCAAAACCCAACGAGGCTTTCACATGAACAATCACGAGATTGAGAAATATTTGAGGCCACCCATTGAGTAGATCCATAGCGGTAAGCAAGCTCGAGACGGGCTCAAGGTTTGCGCTGGTGGTAAGCATCGGGAACCGAAAGTGTGGCTGGGCTTGTCGATACCGCGAAACACTCCGCTTTCCTAAGCGATGCAGTGTGCTCCTCGCACAATTTAAATTGAAAGTAGCATGGCATAAGTACAGGATCGTAAATAAAACCTCAAACTAGTTTGTGGCCCCTAGAAATAAGATGAATCAAGCTCGGCTCGGGGGTCCCATATACCTCCGGATGTGGATAGCGCGATAAATCAAGGAACAGTATCAAGTACTCGGGGTCTTCACGGGACACAAGTGGGCATTCGAAACCAAATATTTTCTATCACCCACCGATGCCTCTGCTTATTTCAATTTTAGTTGTTAAACAGAAATTAAAGTGACGATAAGTAAAACTAGAATCATCTCCAACATCAACATGCGGCAATACATCAAAGCTGTGGCATATGGCGACACACACATCGCACTTGGGCAAGCAACTACTGACGCGCAAGTCCAACTATCTACCAAACAACAGGTAATAGGGTGTGTCCAAGGCAATATAGGGCTGCGGTATATATCAGTGCGAAACTAAAGCATCGCAACACGAGATAGCAATAGATCAACAGAGGGAATAAAGACTATAAAAGTAAGATAGGTAGAAAGGGGAGATGCTACTTTGAAAACTTTGTCGAAGGGTTCAACCAAGATCGGGCGAAGCTCACATCAACTCAACGGCCTTATCATGAAGAAGCAAAACACTAGAATAAACACGGATGCAATATTTAATACAACGGCGGAAGATCGGCATGATGCATGTATGATGCATGGCATGCCAGGTTCGATGCAATTAGGTCATGTTAAGCGGAACCGGGGTCCCGACAATTGATTATATGGTTCAAGTTGTTTACCTATCCCGCAATTAAATGTTGTTTAGCAAGACAACAGATGGAACCGGTTCGCTACACATGTTTAAATGAGGCCAATATAAGGCTAGATTTGTCAGCATATGGGCCCCATATTTAATTATTAGGTGAATCGGCATAAGGCCCCCAAACCACATGATATGCATGCGAGATGAATGATTTGATGTGCAACAATTGTATTATATTATGAAATTAGGGTTTGGAAAGATTCACACATTGAGGGGTCTCGACGGACTTGGGGTTCCGGGTCCGGTCGGTCTCGAGGTCCGTGGTTCGGCGGATTGTTCTCGGCCCCGGGTTCGATGGATCTGGTAGATCTTGTCGTTCCGGAAGCCGGACTTGGTTCGATGTCGGCGCATCGGATCTTCCGGTCGGTGTCGTTCTTGTCGCATGCAGATCTTGTCGGGTTCCACGGGTTGATCTTGCATTGCGAGTCTTGTCGGTTCCGCGTTTTCGAGTCGGTGTCAACATTCGGGGCGTTCTCGTGGCAAACTTGGCGTTCTGGGGATGATCCTGGCGATTCCATGTCGTGGGCCCTGACGGTCGGGTAGGAGAGCTTGACGCACCGGGGTTCGCTCATCGGTGTCCACGAAGGAGTTCTGGCGTTCGAGAAGGCGAACTTGTGTTCGGGCATCTTGGGTTGGGGGTGCACTTGACACGGGGTCGGTCTTGGCGTCGAGGTTCTTGGCGTCAGGGTTCGGTCAATCGACCATCGGGTCCACGATGGCATCATCGCCGTGGCGAAAACAACGGTTCCGTGACGAAGATCTTGGGCCCGGTCTCGGCGATCTTAGCGAGGACTTGGGGTTTGCGGGCGGACTTGCCGGCGGGCTCGCGTCGGAAGCGCGTGGGGCAGGGACGGAGGACGAGGCGCAGAGCTTCGGGCGCCGAGGCGGAAGCGAAGGCGAAGCGGCGGCCCGTCAGTGGCGGGCGGCTCGGTGGCGCGCGTGGCGGGCTTGCGAGGGAGCTCGCCACGGCACGGGTAGCGGCTCGGAGCAGCGGCAGGCGCAGGGCAGTGATGGCGGGCCGCGCAGGTGGGCTGCAGCGGTGGCGGGCTTAGGAGAGGCGGGCGCAGCTCTCAGCGGCAGCAGTGGAGAGGAGAGGAGGTGGTTGGCGCGAGGCGGCGAGGTCCGAGGTCATGAGGCCTGGCCGAGGCGGCTCGTCTTGGCCGGAGGCAGCGGGCTGGGGGAACTCGAGCAGGCGAGTCTTTGGAGGTCGGCGGTGGTCCCGGTGGCGGAAGAGGGGGGTCTAGCTCGCAGACGGTCGTGAGGCGGCCTTGGCGAGGAAGGAGGCAGGCGGGGCCGGCAGAGGAGGCAGGCTCGGAGGACACGACAGCCGGAGCTGGGGCGGCGAGGATGGAGCTCCGTGAGGGCACTGGCGGCCAGGGGATGCGGCGAGGCGGTTGCGGAGGAGGAAGATGGTGGGAGAGAGGCGGGCGTGGGGCGCCTGGTGGCGGGACCCACAGGCAGGCAGGGCGGTGCTGGCGCGTGAGAGGGACGACAGGTGGGCCCCGTGTGTGGGCCAGTGGGGGGTGGGAAGGGCGGTCGAGGGAGAGGAGAGGAAGAGGCAACGTGGCGGGGGGTGGGGTGTGCGTTGTGTGTGCGGTTGGTGGGAGAGAGAGGAGAGGAATGGAAGAGGGGTGGCCAAGTGTCGTTACGGTTGGCTAGGGGAGGGTGAGATGAGGTGGCGTATGGGGATTGGTGGGGTGATGTGGAGGCTGGGGCTGGGTAGGATTCTGGGTAGGTTTAGGTTTTGTTGGGTGTCCAGGACGGACCGATTTAGTTTATGGGGCGGTCGTTCGGGTCAATCGGCCCGTTCGGCTGCCCCGCCAAAATAATTAAAGATGTTCATTTGTTTAAACGGGCCGTCTGCAAACCGATAGCGGCCAAAACAAAATAATCCGGAGACCCGGGCTTTGGGGTTTGAATCAAGAGGGGCGTTTTAGAAAACAAAACGGGTGTTGCGAAAATAGTTTTGGCAAACAATGCATGATGATGACGATGCAATGCACAAATTCAACGCGATTTTCTAGTAGGGGTTTTGCGGGATGCCACAATTCGACACCACTAACAATGGATCTCGCCCTCGAGATCCGCCTCATGGTACCGGAAGGAAGGTCGGCGGTCTGATCCTTCGCGCTTCGTGTAGATCCTCGCGACACCACTAACAAGAGGTCGTTGTCCGTGATCGTCGAGAGAACACTCCGGGGACAAAAGGTCGAAGGTAGAGGTATCCACAAATAAAGCCACCTCTAGCTTCCGTGGATGGAGTACAACTGCTGGATCCACTGATTCGATGTACAAGAGCGAATGATAAGAGTAGTGGTATGGTAGCTACTCCATCCCGCACTCGAACCATTACTCTGCACACGAATAGGTGGATTATGCAACCAACTCTCGGAATTAGACTGAAGATCTCGACAAGCGAGGTTCGGAACAAAAGGGTGATGCAGACTCTGCATCGGATCTGGCGTAGATGATGTCGTCGCGTCGGAAAACACCGGAAGGCACAAACAAGGAACTAAGAATGGTACCACAGCAGACGGGTTCCTCAGATAGCATGAACACCGGATGGTAGAACACCGTTATCAAAGGAGGAAGCGAAACCCTGAAGGTACGACGGAAACCCAACCACGAGAATTCCTGGACTCGAAGAGAAGGAAGAGAGCAGATTCAAAACACGTCAAGATAAGAGGAGAATAGCAGAGGGGTAAGGAATAAAAGCAGACCTAACCAGAACTATCCAACCGATTTTGCAAAATAGTTTTGACACTCTACTTCGGCCGTTAGCTAGGTTATCCTACAGGCTGGACTTGTGGGGTATCATAGGCTGAGCTCTGATACCACTCTGTAACACCCTCAGAATCGGACCTATGCAAGTTTGAGCAAAATTCGCCAACCCGCATAGAAACGATTCAAAGGTGCCCACCAGGCACTTTCGTGCGGGTGGAAAACGAAGTAATAACATTACACAACAGTCCTCGATGGGACCCACAGAACAGATACATATACTACAGTGACTCAAGGAGTCAAGAATACAGATATAATATACAAGATCCAAATCACCTTGAAAACGGTAGAGCGTCCGACTACGGACAAGAAGCAAATGGGGCTAAGACCCGGAAGAATAACCAATGGCGTCCATAACCTGCCCAGCCAAGCGGAAGGGTAACCCTACTAACGACGTCGATCTCAAACCTGCTTAAACAAAAGGGTGCCGACAAAGGGCAAAGGAAAAGAAAGGGCGTCAAGATCTTGAGGCCAAGACAGCGAGGCTAGAATTCGGCGGTCCTCGCCTACATAGGTATGGTGGACTGAAGCGGCAGCGGCAGCAGGCACGAAACAACCTATAGAGACTCGATTCAACTGGCGGATATCAGAGAGGGATAAGAATGACCTAACCGGATCCAACCTGAAGCTAGCACCAAACAAACCCATCCTGGTGTTTCCCCCTCGAGACCAAACGAGGAAGTCAACCGAGGAACTCTCACAGTTGGCAGTTTTAGTTATTCAGTTATCGTTGCGGCAATTACTAGTCAGGTGTAGATAATCATCTTGATAAAATAAGCAGTGGGCACTTTTAGTTAACCATTCCGTCATAGTTGCATCAATTACTAATCAGATACAGATAGCATGAGATGAACCCAAAACCCAGCAGTTGTTGGTACTTTTATTCAGCCATTCCGTTGTAGTTGCAGATTTACTAATCAGGTACAATTGTCGCAAGCGACAACCAAACAAGCAATTGTGGGCAGTATTAATTAGCCATTCCGTTATAGTGAAGCTGATTACTAGTCATTATAAGTCAAATTTATAGCAGTAAACTTTAGTTATGCTTGTCTATGATCGAGATACTGTGCTCCAAGTCGTCCATATCCGCGGACACGGCTTTCAGAAAGTTTTACCCGGCCGGGGTGCACCAATAGCAACACACGCTCGATCAACCTCGGAAAAACCAAATCAAAACCCAACGAGGCTTTCACGGTGAACAATCACAGGATTCGAAATATTTCAGGGGCCACCCATTGAGTAGATCCCGCAACGGAGTAAGCAAGCTCGAGACGGGCTCAAGGTTTGCGTCGCTGGCAGTAACGCGGGGAACCCGAAAGTGTGGCTGGGCTTGTCGATACCGCGAAAACACTCCGCTTTCCTAAACAGTACAGTGTGCTCCTCGCACAATTTAAATTCAGAAAGTAGCATGGCATAAGTACAGGATCGTAAATAAAACCTCAAACTAGTTTGTGGCCCCTAGAAATAAGACTGAATCAAGCTCTGGCTCAGGGGGGTCCCATATACCTCCCGGATGTGGATAGCGCGATAAATCAAGGAACAGGTATCAAGTACTCGGGGTCTTACGGGACACAAGTGGGCGTTCGGAAACCAAATATTTTCTATCACCCACCGATGCCTCTGCTTATTTCAATTTTAGTTGTTAAACAGAAATTAAAGTGACGATAAGTAAAACTAGAATCATCTCCAACATCAACATGCGGCAATACATCAGCAACTGTGGCATATGGCGACACACATCAGCACTTGGGCAAGCAACTACGACGCGCAAGTCCAACTATCTACCAAACAACAGGTAATAGGGTGTGTCCAAGGCAATATAGGGCTGCACGGTATATCACAGGTACGGAAACTAAAGCATCGCAACACAGATAGCAATAGATCAACAGGAGGGAATAAAGACTATAAAAGTAAGATAGGTAGAAAGGGGGGATGCTCTTTGAAAACTTTGTCGAAGGGTTCAACCGAAGATCGGGGCGAAGCTCACATCAACTCAACGGCCTTATCCGCGAAGAAGCAAAACACTAGAATAAACACCGGATGCAATATTTAATACAACGGCAGAAGATCGGCATGATGCATGTATGATGCATGGCATGGCCAAGGTTCGATGCAATTAGGTCATGTTAAGCGGAACCGGGGTCCCGACAATTGATTATATGGTTCAAGTTGTTTACCTATCCCGCAATTAAATGTTGTTTAGCAAGACAACATATGGAACCGGTTCGCTACACATGTTTAAATGAGGCCAATATAAGGCTAGATTTGTCCGCATATGGGCCCCATATTTAATTATTAGGTGAATCGGCATAAGGCCCCCAAACCACATGATATGCATGCGAGATGAATGATTTGATGTGCAACAATTGTATTATATTATGAAATTAGGGTTTCGGAAAAAGATTCACACATTGAGGGGTCTCGACGGACTTGGGGTTCCGGGGTCCGGGGTCGGTCTCAGGGTCCAGGGTTCGGCGGATTGTTCTCGGGCCCCGGGGTTCGATGGATCTGGGTAGATCTTGTCGTTCCGGGAAGCCGGACTTGGTTCGGTGTCGGGGCGCATCGGATCTTCCGGGTCGGTGTCGTTCTTGTCGCATGCAGATCTTGTCGGGTTCCACGGGGTTGATCTTGCTGTTGCGAGGGTCTTGTCGGTTTCGCGTTTTCGAGTCGGTGTCAACATTCGGGGCGTTCTCGTGGCAATCTTGGCGTTCTGGGGATGATCCTGGCGATTCCATGTCGTGGGCCCTGACGGTCGGGTAGGAGAGCTTGACGCACCGGGGTTCGCTCATCGGTGTCCCTGAAGGAGTTCCTGGCGTTCGAGAAGGCGAACTTGTGTTCTGGGCATCTTCGGGTTGGGGGTCGGTGCACTTGACACGGGGTCGGTCTTGGCGTCCGAGGCAGTTCTTGGCGTCCGAGGGTTCGGTCCAATCTCGACCATCGGGTCCACGATGGCATCATCGCCGTGGCGAAGGCAACGGGGTTCCCGTGACGAAGATCTTGGGGCCCGGTCTCCGGGGCGATCTTGGCGAGGGGGACTTGGGGTTTGCGGGGCCGGACTTGCCGACGGCGGGCTCGCGTCGGGAAGCGCGTGGGGCCAGGGACGGAGGACGAGGCGCAGAGCTCGGGCGCCGAGGGGCGAGCGGAAGGCGACGCCGCGGCAGGGGCGAGGCGGCGGCCCGTTCAGCGGGCGGGCTCGGTGGCGGCGCAGGCGGGCTTGCCAGAGGAGCTCGCCCGGCACGGGCGGCGCGGCGGAACAGCGACGGCGGGGCAGACGATTGGGCGGAGTGTGGGGAGCGGGCTGCAGCGGTGGCGGGCTTGGGAGAGAGGCGGCGGGCAGCTCGGGGCCAGCAGTGGAGAGGAGAGGGAGGTGGTTGGCGGCGAGGCGGCAGGTCCGGAGGTCATGGGCCTGGCCGGAGCGGCTCAGCTGCGGAGGCCAGGGCTGGGGCAGGAACTCAACGGAGGCAGTCTGGAGGTCGGCGGTGGTCCGGCGGTCGGCGGAAGAGGCGGGTCTAGCTCAGAGCAGTCGTGGCGGCCTTGGCGAGGAAGGCGGGCAAGGCCGGGCGAGGCAGGCTCGGAGGGCGACGACCGTGAGCTGGGGCCGGGCGAGGATGGAGCTCCGGCGGGGCACAGCGGCGCCGGGGATGCGGGCGAGGGGGCGGTTGCGGGAGGAGGAAGATGGTGGGAGAGGAGCGGGGCGTGGGACGCGGCCTGGTGGCGGGACCCACAGGGCAGGGGCAGAGCGGTCGCTGGGTGCGCGTGAGAGGGACGACGCGGGTGGGCCCCGCGTGGGGACGCGGTGGGGGTGGGGAAGGGCGGTCAGGGAGAGGAGAGGAAAGAGGGCAACGTGGCCAGGGGTGGGGTGTGCGTTGTGTGTCTGGTTGGTGGGAGAGAGAGAGGAGAGGAATGGAAGAGGGGGTGGCCAAGTGTCAGGTTCTGGTTGGCTAGGGGGGAGGGGTGAGATGAGGTGGCGTATGGGGATTGGTGGGGGTGATGTGGAGGCTGGGGCTGGGTAGGATTCTGGGTAGGTTTAGGTTTTGTTGGGTGTCCAGGACGGACCGATTTAGTTTATGGGGCGGTCGTTCGGGTCAATCGGCCCGTTCGGCTGCCCCGCCAAAATAATTAAAGATGTTCATTTGTTTAAACGGGCCGTCTGCAAACCGATAGCGGCCAAAACAAAATAATCCGGAGACCCGGGCTTTGGGGTTTGAATCAAGAGGGGCGTTTTAGAAAACAAAACGGGTGTTGCGAAAATAGTTTTGGCAAACAATGCATGATGATGACGATGCAATGCACAAATTCAACGCGATTTTCTAGTAGGGGTTTTGCGGGATGCCACACAAAGTAATCGTAGAAATATGTGGGAGCCATATGAATTTCCAGATTCCTCTATTGCTTATTGTTCGGAGAAGTGTCTCGATCATGTCCGCATAATTCACGAACCGTAGGGAGACACCCTTAAGGATTCGACGTTGTTTGAGTAGTTATGGTATTATGAGAAAGAGACCGAATGTTGTTCGGAGTCTCGGATGGGATCCGGGATATCACGAGGTGATCCGGAATGGTCCGGAGAATAAGATTCATATAAGGAAAGTCCGTTTGAGTTCGGAATGATTCCGTGTTTTCATGAATATTCTAGAAGGTTCGGATTGTCCGGCACTCGGGGAGGTACATGAATGTGTCATTGAATGATTGCATCATGTACTAAGTGTTCTTGCTGTTCCAAAACTGAAAATTCAAACTGCCAGTTTGAAAGTCAAACGGCTAAAACAGGAAACTGTGGAAAGCGAACTGTGGGAAGCAGAAAGCTGTGGGAAACAAGCAAGAGGAGGTTGAAACCAACTTGGAGGAGTCACTCTCCTCCAAGCCGTGCCAGCCCTAGGCCGAGTTGGGGAGGACTCCTCCCCTCCTGGCGCCCACCCTCCACCTATAAAAGGAGGCGGGGCCTCCTCTAGACACAAGTTCCTATCCTCTAATCTCGGTTTAGAGCCGTTTTGGTTTAGAGCTTCTAATTGCTTTAGCCAGCGGTTTAGAGCCTTCTAATTGGTGTGTCTAATCTCTAGACCACTAATAGCCCTCTCTCATACTCCACCATACTCGCTCCGCTTAAGGCAAAGCCTCAGGGATTTTCCCTCTACTTAGGTACCACGCGTTGTCGCCGGAATCGCGAGGAGAGTGCTACAACCTCCATTTTCTTTGGAACAAGGAGAGGAAGGTCTTCGTCAGTACCGAACGTGTGAGCGATCATGAAGCGCTTCGAGCAGGCCTGGGAAGGATCGTCTACACGATCTTGAGATCGGAAAGAGTACGACTACATCACCCACGAGAATCCGCTCTCGTTAAACACTTTGGAATCTTCGAGGGTAAGTTATTCCATCGACTCGTTGCTACAATCTAGTAGATATATCTTGGCTTGTTTGTTTGTTTGTGATAGAAATTTTTTGTTTTCCATGCTACGAACCCCTACAGATGTCCCAGTTCAAGTTGCTCATAATTGCATGGTTTTAACTGATTTTGTTGTGCTTGAAATGCCTGAAGATGATAATATGTCTATTGTTCTTGGGAGAACTTTTATTAATACTGCAGGTGCTGTCATCAATTGTAATCAAGGAAAAGTAACATTCAATATTAATGACAAAGAGCACACTGTCTATTTCCCCAAGAAGGTTGTTAGAAGCTATTGCCTGAATTCTATTGAAAATATTGAAGGCATAAAGGTTGGAGAAATATATTGTCCCATTTCACAAGAAATTTTTGAAACTATTATAATTGGGACCATTGCTATCAAGTATGATGTAACATAATCACCTTGTGGAATGCAAAGTTTTGTTTCATATAAGATTGTTTTGGTAACAAGACTTGATCAACCTTGTTAACAAAAGGATTTTAATGAACAAAATAATGTTTCCACTATGGTTATACTTGCTTTATTTTTCCCTTATCCTTCCTAGTCTTTGCTTTAGCTTTAGTTTTGTTAGTTGTTTGCTTGTTTGAGTTTCTTAGAGCTCCTGTAGTTTGGCTTTTGGTTAGCTTTTGCTTCTTCTAAAAAACTGTTTCTGCGAGAAAATCAATTTTCATACCCTGAAAATTCGCCAAAAATAAAGTTTCCCGAAAAATCCCAGAAAATTTAAAATAAATTTTTCCTCGAAAAAAGGGGCAGAGAGGTACCAGAGGTGACCAAGGGGGCCACCCCTAGGCCCCACACCTGTGGTAGGCGCGGGCCCACCACTAGTGGCTCCTAGGGGGGGTCTGGCCCACCTAGGCCCCTCCTGGCCGCCTCCTCAAAGCCACCTTCCTTCTCTCTCCCGAAAAACACCGGAAAACTTGCTCAAGCTCGAGTTCTTGTTGTTCTTGCTCATGATTTTCGATCTCCTTGATCGGATAATCTCAAGTGCTGATTTTTTGAGGGATTGTTCCTTGGTATGTGCCTCCTCCACTTGTCCAACTAGATTTGTGATTGGTAGATTGTATCTTGAGTATTTTGCTACTGTAGGTGACAGGTTGTTTAAGCTTGCATGCTTGTTCTATGCTTAGAAACTTTGTTTTGATGCATGTGTAGTCCTCTAGCAAGTTCCTATAGTAGTTGCTCATCATTTATCAACTTAGAAATCACTTGGTTTGATGGTTGTCTAAAAATTTCAGCAAGGAAGATGAGTGCTTATCCACTGAATCAATATGACTTGATGGTGCATGAGCCAATGAAGGTTCATCGTGAGGAGGCAGTTTTTCCTTCCATATATCCATGCCATGAATTTATGAGAGCTGCGGGGATTCTCCAAGATTTTCAAACTTTGGTTACAAATGCAGGGTTGGAGCACTTTGTTGAAGGTGAACTAATCCAATATGTTAAGCTAACCATGGCTTTTGTGCAGGACTTCAGGTTCACTTGTTCTACTTCTAATCCCATGGCCCATTACAAAATATATAATATACCTGTCGACCTGCCTTTTGCTGATTTCTGTGCAGCAATTAGAGTGCCTCAGTGGGGATCTTATGAGAAGATCAAGGAGAGGCCCAAGTCACTTGTTGATTTGTATGCTGAGATTTGCCAAGGTTTCGACTTATCAAAGTAAAGCGGTAAAATTCGGAACATCCAGGTCCCAACTATTAGATACTTTTCCTATTTCCTTACCAAGTGTGTTCTTGCTAGAAAGGCGGCTAGAAAGTTGTATTCTTTTGATCTAGCTTTTATTGCAGCTGCTCTGAATAGGAATAGTTCTTATAGTTTGGGTACTTTGATAGCTCACCGTCTCACCACTAACCGTGAGAAGGGTGGAATTTGTGGGGGTCCCATTGCTTCTAGGTTGCTAGCTTTCCATGGTTTAGAGCCTCATTATTCAGATTTTCAGTTCCCCATAGAGAGGCTTGATATTGAATCCATGATTCAGCATGGTTTTGTTTCTTTGGGAGCTAATGTGAGAAGTTTGCCATTTGAACTATCTTTTGTCCAGCAAGGTCAGAGAAAAGGTAGGAGTGACAAAATAGTTTATTTGCCTGCACCTGCTTTGTTTAACTTTGATAACATGCAAGGATGGTCACTTACGGAGGAGGAGGTTGACACATATGTTGAGAACTCTCCCAGCAAGAGGAGAATGTTGAAGAGGATGCCGAAGAAAATTCGGTTCAGCCCTCCTACAGCGAGGCCGAATCGACGGCCGCACTGGTAGATGTCGTCGACACACTCGACGAGGCACGCGACATAGCCGCAGCTCGATCAACGGTCTATCAACAGAGCCTCCGCAACTATCACAGCCATCGGCTACGCCCAAGGTCCTTCGTTAAAGGAGACCTAGTCTTGCGACTCAAGCAAGAGCGACCGAAGAAATTCGAGTCACCATGGGAAGGACCCTACATCATCACCGAAGTCATCCCAGGTGGCGCCTATCGCCTCAAGCACGTGGAGTACAGAGTTGCATAGTCCAACCCATGGAACGTCGCACAACTGCGATGCTTCTACCCCTAGCTACCCCCTCCTTTTACTTTCAATAAGGCTATCCAGCCAAGGCTACTCAGCCGAACAATGTACCTCCTCCTTATGATATGAATAAAGCTAAGTGTCTCTGCCCAAAAATTTGTCTATTATTCGCATTTTCTTCATGTTACAAACACACTCGGGGGCTCCCCTCACCTCATGACTTTGTCGACTGAGGATAATGCGTGTACAGTTGAGTAGCTGACCACGCTAACGAAAAGGGCATGCATACAAACAAAGCACCACGTGCTAAACAACAATCAACCTTTACATCAAAGGGCATAACACGTCCAGTCGAATACATACAAATTTTACATCTATCTTTTTACAGGTCCTACCTATTCTGAAGAATCACCTGTGCACGTTGCTCAAAGAGATCTACAATTTGTTCGGCATACTTCCTTACAGCCGCATAATGTGGACGCATATCCCACACGCCACCATCCGGCCGAAGGGGTGGCCCAGCCGCCACAGCAGCAAGATCCACGTCAGGGTGATGTAGCCGCACGAGGGACAGCGCGGCCTTCACCCCTGCAACCAGCTGATGCCGCACCGGCTCCCTTACATGATGCACATCTCGAAACTTCGCCAGCAGGCCCCAGAGAGTCGATGGTGCCTCATCCAGGGGAAACATCACGTGCAGAACTGACGCCAAAGAAGTCTTCACTTGACACAGCACCCGCAACACCTGGTGAACACGATCCTGCATAGTCGCAAGGACCACGGCACGATCGCGGTCCATCCAGAAAAAACCGCCGGCCTCCATGTCTTGCTGGGTCAGGCAGTTGATCCGAACAGCAACACTCTCCTTTTCCTCCTTAGGAACAAGGTTAGCACCCGCAACACCTGCAAAGAAAGATGATAGGACAACAGGCACATCCAAGAAAAGAGCAGCAGCTTGAAAAAACTCACATTGAAGCTGTTCGGCCAGACGACGCAACTCCCCCATCAAATACTCCTCTCTGGCGGCGCCTCGCTCTGTCTTCTACTTCCAAACATCCGCGTGGCCTCGAACTCCAAGTAATTCTTTCTCAATACTACAGTTGAGGTCACGAAGAAACACAAGCTGCGACGCATCATCCAAGGATGGTTGCAGCTGCGGCGCAGACGAAGTATCAACGGGATCATCACCCGAAGGTCCCTAGAGGAAAAGAAGGTAGGGATATGAACAAACACACGAATGAACAAAGAGTTCGGAGATTCATTATATGCAGCAAAAAGCCACTGCGTGGCACAAGGAGTGTTCATAGATACATTACAACAAAAGAAACAAAATCTATCCTACAAATACAAGGCCTAAGAAGCTGCATCCTGAGTAGCCTCGGAGCCGGATTGCCTGCTCTTGGCCTCCCCCTGCTGCCTCACCGCGTACTCAGCCAGCAAGTCAATCAGCTTCGACCATAGCATTTACAACGGGTAGCGTAGAGGGCGAAGGCTACCTCGGATCCGTCGGCAGCTGTTGGCATCTGGCAGATGACCCGATGGAGATCCAGCTCCGCTCCAGACGCCAGGGCCACCGCCAGCCCCACGGATGCACCGATGCCTTTCTGCTTGCGCTTGTACGCTGCAGGCGCATCGGCTGACAGCGCATCCGCCAATAAGTCGACATCCTCGAGGGCGATGCCCTTGGGGACGAGCTCCTTGTAGAAGCGCCCGAGAACCTCCTTGTCCTTGGCAAGCGAGCCGACCACGGTACTACAGCGGTCTTCGATGGCCGCAGTGGCATCATCTAGGGCACTTCTGTGCTCCAGGGCACCACGGTCAAACTCGATGCCTGCGGCATCTAGATAAACGGAAGAGGCAACATGAAAACAAAGCAAAACAAGAAATAAAAGGAAGCCAAAAAGGAATAGGCAAAACTACTCACCTGAAATATCCTTGGCAGCAGCCATCAGCTTGCCGGCTACCTCCTTCTCGCGCGAGGCCGCAGCGGTGGCGAGCTGCTCCTCACGATCCGTGGCCTCCTGCTGCAGGCGCTCCTTGGCCACAACTGCGTTGGCTAGCTCCTGCTCGAGGCGCTCCTTTGCACCAATGGCGTCCTCGATTTTCTTCTCCGCTCGCCCAAGGTTCTTTTTTAGAGCATCAAGCTCACGGAGGGCGGTATTGTTTTCATCTGCAAACAAAAGAACACGCATCAGATTGAAGGAAAAGGAAGAAGAGGAAGACGAAGAAGACCAACTCATGAATGTACCCTGGAGCCGCTTGAAGCTGGCCTCCAACACCAGGTGCTGCTGCACCAGCTGGTTGGCGCCTTGCACAAAAGGCTGCAAGAAGACACAACTTGTCAGGAAAAAGGCTCGGGGGCTACGCCCAAGGAACGATCAAGGAAAATCATGCATACGAAAAAGCGCTCGGGGGCTCACCTCGAGGCACGTACAAAAAAAGAAAGGCATGATCAACAGATCATTCGGCACATGCTCGGGGGCTCCCCCCGAGACACAAAACAAAAATGATTAGCAGATCATCCGAAAAATGCTCAGGGGCTCCCCTCGCGGCAAGAACAAAAGCACTTACGTGGTCAGACGATGACTCCGAAGGTCCGGCTGTAGTCTTCTGGGGGACAACCACCCGAGCCTCCTGCAGAGAAGGGTTCGAAGCAGCACCCTCAGAGGTGGCCACCGTCTGAGGAGGAGGAGCAACCTTCAACTCCCCCACCATCTCCTGAGCGCCATCGCTGAAGGAGCCATCGGGCTACAAAAGAAAACATCAGACAAGTATAAGCAAGCAAAATCGAAAGAGAGGAAAAAACAACTGAAGAAACTTACGAGTCGAGATCGCTCAAGTCGAAGACAGGCGGAGTCCTCCTTCCTTTCTTCTCCTCTTTCTTCTCTTCCTTCTTCCGCTTTGCCGGCAACTGCGGCGCCACAACACGCACGGGCACAGCTGGAATAGGAGAGGAAGAGCCACCATCACCCCCACTATGACACGCGAGGCACAGTGGGTTCCTAGGCGTCGGCGGAGTCGAGGCATCCAACGATTCGCTCGAGCTCCGTGTTTGCTCTCGAGTCTGCTCCTCGCTCGACTCAAAGTTTTCTTCAGCCGGTGACCATGCCGAGGGAAGCTCAGACATGGAGTCCACTACCTCATTGTCCGGCGCATCCGGAAAAAGTTCGGGTAGTGGAGGCGACATGCCAGGCACCTTGAACTCCTGCACAAAAGAAAACAAACTCTCAGACTAAACGAACTGCAAAGATACGCAGTCGAAAAAAGTGCTACGCGCACGTCCCAGATCTACACCTGCGGCACCGGTCGAGAGGCCCTGAAGGGTGTTGGAATTATGCCCTAGAGGCAATAATAAAGATGTTATTATTATAATTCTTGTTCATGATAAAGTTTATATTCCATGCTAGAATTGTATTAAGCGGAAACTTTAATACTTGTGTGGTTTGTGAACAACACCGTGTCCCTAGTATGCCTCTATGGAATAGCTCATTGATTAATGATGGTTAAGGTTTCCTAACCATAGACATTAGTTGTCGATTAATAATGATATCATGTCATTGGGAGAATGATATGATGGACAAACCCAAACTAAGCGGAGCAATTAGATCGTGTCATCGTGTTCATCTTTGTGAAGCTTTTCTTATGTCAAATATTGTATTCCTTAGACCATGAGATAATACAACTCCCTGGTATCGGAAGAAAGCTTTGAGGTCATCAAACATCATCCTATGAAAGGGTGATCATAAAGGTGTCTCTCAGGTGATCGGAAAGTACCTGTTGGGTTGTATGTATCGAGATGGGATTTGTCCCTCCCAAGTCGGAGAGATATACTTCGGGCCCACTCGGTAATCGATATCAACACCGCTTGCAAGCATGTGGTTAAGGAGTTAATCACAAAGTGATATCGGATTACGGAACGAGTAAAGTACTTGCTGTGAACGAGATTGAACTAGGTATGACGGTACCGACGATCAAATCTCGGGCAAGTAAAATATCGCGAGACGAAGGGAATATATATATGGGATTAATTGAATCCTGGCATCGTGGTTCATCCGATATGATCATCGATGAATGTGTGGGAGTCAATATGGGTTTCCAGACCCCGCTGTTGATTATTGATATAAGATCATGTCTGCATGTTCTCGAACCCGAAGGGTCACACACTTAACGTGTCTCGACGCTAGGATAGATTGGATAACTAGTTTATGAGTTTTTGTTCGGAGTCTCGGATGGGATCTGGGACATCACGAGAGGTTCCGGAATGGTTTGGAGAATAAGATTCATATAAGGCAATGCAGTTTTTGGAGTTCGGAATTGTTTCGGGTTAATCGGTATTGTACCGGAAGCTTCTAGAACCTTCCGGAGGGGGACCAACGTGGCCCCACCTGCCGGGAGGGGGCATGGGCCTATGAGGGAGTGCCCTGGCCGCATTGGGCCAGGGGCACAAGGCCCCATAGGGCCCAGCCGGCCAGACCTAGGGCAAACCCTAGGAAAGCTTCTAGAAGGGGGGGAACTTGCCCCCCACTCCTCCCTCCTTGGCCGCCGGCCTAGGGCTTGGGGGAGGGGCTAGGGCTGGCGCCCACCCCTCTATATATAGAGGGCTGGGGCGCACCCTCCCCCCACCTTCTCCACAACCCTAGCCGCCCTGCTGCCCTCCTCTTTCTCTCCCTCCCGACTGCATGTAGGCGAAGCCCTGCTGCAGAAACTCCCCACCACTTTCACCGCGCCATCGCGTTGTAGATCCAATCCGTCTCTCCACCATACTTGCTGGACCGAGGAAGGAGGAGACGTCGAGGTGCCGCATGTGTGCATCTCTCAGAGGCATCGCCACTTGCGGTGTTAGATCGGATCGGATCGCGAGGAGGAGAAGCGAGTACGACTACATCACCCACGTTCCGACGAACGTTCCGCTGTGCGAATCTTCAAGGGTATGAAGATCTCATCTAATCCCCCTCGTTGATTGCATCTCCTAGATTAGATCTTGGCTTCCCCATTCGCATCCGTAGAATTTTTTTGATTTACTATGCTGCGAAACCCTTCAAAGGGAAGGGTCAACGAGCTACCCAGAATATCCTCGTCAGCCTTAAACTTCAGCAGTGGCCGGAGGATTCCGTCCACATCCCCCTTGGAGAGCTCTCCAGTCGAAACCCTAGTCGGGTCGTGGCGGCCAGAATAAAGAAACATGAGAAAATTCCCTATTTGACACCGCCTTAAAGTGAGGTTCCTTATTTGACATTGAACAAAATTTGTTTCCCTATTTGACACATATTCTTAATTTGTTTCCTTGTATGACACTGTCGTTAGCTCTGTTAGGTAGTTCCGTCGAATAAAAATCAGGGAGACCAAAATACCCTCTGCAAGCAACCTATCAAACTGAAAAAACTAATCCCTATCGAACCGCTCCTCCCATCGTTGTCTTCAGTCCCCACCAAACCTGAACCCTTGCGGCGGCAGTGGTGGAGTGCTGGCTGGTGGCGGCAACGTGAGCCGAGGGAGCAATCCCGGCGGCGGACAGCGACCCAGGCATGGCGGACGGCGGCCAAGTCGGGGCTTGGTAAGGAAGCCAAGGGGCACTGTGGCAAGAAGAAACGGCGCACAACTGCGGCAGCACGATGTACTCCCCATCATCGTGCACACGCTCCACGAGCCAGCTGATAGTTTTGTCCTAGATCAGGATGTACGGCGTGGCCTCCAACTGCACCAGTGCCCGCCGCGCTGCATGGCCCGAGAAGAGCCCCATCCATGCCGGTGTCATCATCAGGAACTCCGCAAACACCTCCATTCCTCCAACACATGGAAGCCAACACATCGGAACGCCGGCATGGATGCGCCCGAACGCAAGCGCGGCAGCGGACGCGGCCTGGTCTGGTTCGAGTAGTTGCTCAGGGAAGAGACGGTATGTGGAATAGAGGAGAGGCGCTTCACGCTTGGACGCCGCGTGCCTCCGCTTTGGGTTGCCCGTTTCGTCGTCGTGCGCGACAGGGTCAGCGTGATGTCAAGGACACGCGCCTAGAAGTCGTTGTATGTAGGACCCGTTGCAGAATGCGCTGGTGTACTCCTCCCGGAAGTCTAGGCTTGACGATGACGAGCTTCACATGTCACAAACTCAACAAGAAAAGAAACGATCGGCATACGATCAATCGAACCAAATGGTCAAATGGAAATGCATGCGGCTACACGCCCAAATCGAACTAGCTCTGCTGCCGGTCAACTACTATGTAGGTGAAGACGCTACTGCTGCATGAATTGCCGACCAGAGTCCAGGTGCGGGTAAACAGAACAAGCGTCAAACTGGTGAATGACAACAGCTATTGATTTTTATTAAGAACCAGGGGTAAAAAAGTCTTTTCATGTCTCTCTTTTACACAGTTAGTGAATAAAATGCACTAGAGTGTCATATAGGGAACTAAATTTTGAGCATATGTCAAATAGGGAAGAAAATTTTGTCCGGTGTCAAATAGGGAACCTCATTTTAAGCCAGTGTCAAATAAGGAATTTTCTCAAGAAACATCGGGTGTGCCCTAGCCTGGAGCGGCTGCACCTGACGTTTGAGGAAGGTGCGGATGATATCCACACCGTTCACCTCTTTATCCGGAATCACCTGAAGATCCTCCACCCGACGGTAGAGCTCCTCTATCTCCGCCACCTCACCATCCAAAATGTGGTTCTTCCAGGACCTCTTCGGCTGGATTTTCTGGGAGGGGTCGAAAGGAGCAAGGCCAAAGTTCTGCCCGGCCACTGTGGAGTCGCAGATGTAAAACCATCGCCTCTGCTAGTACTGGACAGACTCAGACATAGAAAAGGAAAAGAAGATAAAGTTGGATTTCAGGGAAATGATGCAGCCGCCGATGGGATACACGCCATCGGAACCAGATTGCCTCTTCACGGAATAGAGCTTCCGGAAGAGGCCAAAGTGTGGCTCGATACCGAGCCAGCACTCGCAGAAGGTGATGAAGCAGGAAATGTGAATAACATAATTAGGCGAAAGATGATGGAGTTGGATGCCATAGAAGAAAAACAATCCACGGAGAAAATCATGGATCGGGAAATAAAGGCCCCGAAGGACGAAAGCGATGAACATGACCCGAAACCCAGCGGGAGGACGGGGAATTACCTCGTCACCGGGAATCCGGACGACATCCCTATCCCGCGGGATTAGACCCCGCTCACAGAGCTTGCGGAGATCTCCCTCGCGGGTCTCCGATCGCGGCCAGCCACCATCGGTGATGCGAGTAGCGGCGGAACCCTTCTTGCCGTCGGCGGCAGCACTAGTACCAACGGCGGTGGAGGCCTTCTTGGACTTCCCCATCGCAGTGCGGCGACGGCAATGACGTGAACGCAGAAATAAGGATGGAAAGGTTCGAAGAAATTCCAGCGTGCATCAAGAAAACTCACGAAGATGGAAGCAGTAAAACAGGAATGGCTGCGGTGAAAACAAACAAAGCTTTTCCCCAGTGATTATAAGGACGAAGAAGACGCACGAGGACTGATTCATCGGGAAGCCCTAGAGCCAACATCAAGATCCGACCGTCCACGTGTCAGCACGGCAGCGCACCGTCGCTCACACGCCGTCCACTACACACAGAAATCGAGGCGACACAGTAATTATCTCCATGTTGCGCGTGACTAGTCAATTCAAAGTCAGAAGGTGGGACCCATGTTCATCCAGTCACGTCATCTCTGGCGTTGCAGACGCTTGAGGTCACCGATCGTCAGCAATGATGTCATTAAGTCTATACTAGCAACGGTTACAATTCTTTAGCTACACAGCTAAAAGTACTCACTCGAATCTACGATTCGAATAACTACTCGGGGGCTACTCCTATCAGGAGCGTTGGCCGCGCACCCGAAAAACGATCAAAGCACTACACCATTGAAGTATTCTTTGAGTCCTACGTCGAGTCTATGACTCCACTACGGACTCGGGGGCTACTCCCATAGGGAGGATCGATTCAAGCATCCGAAAATTTTGTGTCCTACGAACCTAAAAGTCAACAAAGACTAAATTAAAGTCTATGCTCGAGTCTACGACTCGAACAGACACTCGGGGTCTACTCCCATAGGGAGCGCTGGTCGCGCACCCTATGAATTCTTGACTGTGATCCTTCAGATCAGTATGCAAAAACTTTTCGGCAACTCTGCCCCAATTAACGATAAGTGAGCAACATCCTCCTTGGCCACCCGAAACACCTCCGCGGTGATAAACATTCGAATGCTGCGTCTGCGACGCAATGATAAGACCTACAGATACCAATCTGATGGCCTGGTAACGCACACGACTGCGCTCTGCTAGTAAAAATCCGTGCCAACAGGCACGACGAAAAATCCCGATGGACGCGTTGGGTACATCATTTAAAAATTTACTGGGATTCCGCTCCTGTAAGTCCTCAACGGCCTGAGTCGAATTACGCCAGCATATGTTCCGGGTTCGAGTCGAGGGACTCGAATCTGAAGAAGATCGTGTTGTTTTGTCCTAAGACGGTTAACTGGCCCTGATCCGTCGGGAGAGTCAGGCACATGCATCAAAAATCCCTACACGCTCAAATCATTCTCTAGCGAACAGAGATAGCTGCACCCAAAAGATTGAAGAGTCCCCAGCCAAATCTACGATTCGACTGAACACTCGAGGGATACTGACATGGTTATACCATACGGGTACACGATCTTAGCATACCTAGTCCAGCCCAAGAAAGGCCCACGACGAATATGCGTCAGCCCATGAAGACTTTTGGGTGGCCAGGGCCCATGACGTCTTCAGATCCTTGAAGAGCAAGACTAGAATAGATAAAATATACAAAGGGGCAAACCCTAACACCTGTAACCGACTCGATCTATGCCCGGGACCTGCCTATCTCTATATAAAGGCTAGGAGGGCACGATGAGGAGGGCACTTCATACCACCGCATACACACCTCCACGCCAGATTGCATATGCGCACCCCTGTACTTTTCGGTTCCGCCGTAATCAAGAGCAGACAAGCAGGAGTAGGGTTTTCCCTCCGGGGGCCTGAACCTGGGTAAACCTCGTGTCCCCATGTTGCTTGTTTGCTAACTGTTCCGCGATCTCCAGCATCCCCATCTTCTCCAAAACCCAAGTCCATAACAATGGGCATTGACGGGATCAATCCTCGTCACCAGCAACCCTCATTTGATTGGGGCACGTCTTCTTCTTCTTCTTCTTCATCACAGGCGCCTGACTATGATCATTTCTATGATGACCCACCAGCATGGGGTTACTATCCGCATTATTGAGCCCCGCTTAGGCCAAAAGCCTAAGCTTGGGGGGAGGTATACCGATGTCACACTCATCTATATATCATGTTCAGTCGGTTCTCTGTATATCCATTGTTTTCACTTTCTTTTTTATTCTTGTTGCTTCTTTATAAAAACCCGAAAATACCAAAAATATTTTCGTTGTTTCTCTTGGTTTGTTTCTTTGCTTAGGTTTGCCTTAAAAGAAAAATCCAAAAAGATTTTGCTTTGTTTGGTTTGCTTTGTTTTTGTTTGGTTTTTCTTTGTTTGCTTGTTTCTAAAAAAATGAAAACACCAAAAATATTTGTTGTTCTTCTTTGGTTTTGTGAGTTCTTCGCAGAGTTCAGCCGTCCTCAGTGATATTGGTTTTCATGTTAATTATTCAAGTCACAAAAGTGAAGGGAAATAAGGAAGATTAAGACAACTTGAGGTGTGGTAAGAGCCTGGTAACAAACTCTATTTGTTTCATTTTTGTACATATACTCATCACTATGAGCATGCTTAGCCTGTTTGTGTAAAGTGTATGTCATTATGGATGCTTAGTAGTTCTTGCTTGTTTATGATTAGCTCCAGCTTGCTAATAGTTTGTAGCATGTCATATGAATGTTTGCTTGCATTGTTTTATTCATACTTTGGTATGACATTGTGGTATCCTCCTCTGACTGTTCTTGTGAATCGACTTGGCACATGCTCACGCATGCATATGACTAATCAATAGCCAGTAAGCCTCGATGATTTATTTTGCCTCAGAGTTCTTGTATCACTTTCATGCCATAGTTAGTCCTGTTTTGTTGCAAGCATGATTATGACAGCTATTGCTCTCTCGTTTGTCGCTCCCTCTCTATTGCTAGCCTTCACTTGCACTGAGTATGTGCTCTACCTGTGCTTCCAACTCCACAAAACCAATATTGCCAGCTGTGTCCACCATACCTACGTATAGGAATCGTTTGCTACTTCAGTGCATATTTTCTATATGACGTGTTTTCTTCCAAAATAAAATGTTTGCCTGTTTTGAGAAAGTTAGTTAGTAAAGATCTCACGAACTTGATGGCACACTGTATTCCTTGCGCTTAATAATTCTGAACCATTGTGACTGGTCCATGAAAGTTATATGCTTGCTTATTATATACTAGGAGTCAGCAGAACTGTGCTGTCATGGGGAATGCTTTCAACACCTGTTGGATATCTCATCCAGTTGATACTTTGCTCTTTTGTTTACGGATGTTGACGATGTGAAATAAAAGGGGAAGTTGTTAGTTCATGGAGTTTATATATTGTGTTAGAGAAACGCCTGGGCCGCTAGCCTAAGCCATGCTTAATCATGGTGGAAACTTGCAGCATCACTATAATGAGCATCTATGAAGCTTCCTCAATAAAAAGCTATGCATATGGTAAATAAAAAGATTGCTGAGATGCTCATTGTCTGATTTCCTTGTCATTTTGGTTATGGGAAAGCTCTTGTACCATGTTCAAGGGGTACCCCATTGGCGGTTCTCGATGATACGCACGTATTTACAGTGACAAGAACTTTCAGGTGACCAAAGTTGAGTAGCATGTGGAGCGACCCTCGTACTCAAAGGACTTGGGATTTCCAATCTATGGTATGCCAAGCATATGATTCAGAGTGGACCTCACTTTCACCTTAACCACATGAAGATGCCTATGATAGGGGCAATGAGAGATCAAAGCTAATGAGTACCTTCCTTTCAGCATTGGGAAGCATTTCAAACCTTCACAAAACCGTTTTCAAAATTTTGTTGAGTCACCAGTTATTCTATGAGCACTTTCTTGAGAGCATAGTTATCATTCTTGTGTTTGTTCCAAAACTTGGTTAATTATGTCATGACTTTGATGCTTGTATCTCTAATATCTTTATCTCTAGTCTTCATGTGAACTTCAGAGGTGCCTTAGCATTTATATTGTGCTCTTCAAACAAAGGCAAGCAAGATACCACTCTATCATACCTTATTATGAGCATTGCAATGTTGCTTATTGTAACACCCTCGCCTGATAAGGCTGAGTTCATGTGTATAGTGTCAATCCCTGGATCGGTTCACTAGCACACACAGTACAGATGAATACCAAAGAATTTAACAGTGCATCATAAATAACGAATAGATCCAGAATTTACATTATTACAATAATTCTTAGCTCAAGGCTAGCTCAATATCAAGTAGCATACGGAAGCATAAACAATTGATAGGCTCCATCTTCAATTGTGCCACATGCGAACAACTGTTGAGTGGAGTATCGCGACCTATTCGATCACTTAGAATCGGAATAATAACCTGCAACATAAAACGTAGCAGCCCCGAAGGGTCAATACTTGGAATTTCTGGCAAGTAGAGCTATTAAAGGAGACAATAAACCTAGCATCTACATGCTTATTTGGCAAGTGGAGTTGTGGCTAGCTTGCATTTTCAAATACATTTGTCCTACTTTCATAAACAGTTTTGATTTTCTTTGAAAAGATCCCAATTAAGTTAACCCATCAACATTAAAGCAATTAGGAAATTAGAATGAGCGAGAAACATGTCATGAACTCAATATCAAGCAACTCAGATGTCCCTAACTGGGAATCGACTAATCGATTAGTTTATACACCCTGCAGGGGTTAGTACACTTTACCCATGTGACTTGGCCAGCCTAGCTCGTACCACCACTCTCATATTGGGTGATGATAGGGAGAAGTCCAAGAAGGGACCGTTCGGGAAGTAGCTCCCCAAACCCGACACGCACCGGTCCAACCTACCAAAATTCTACATCTCTGGATACGTGGGTTCGAGTTACCACAACCTACTGAGTCCAACCAACCTACCATTCCATTATTGGCACATGGTTGTACATGTAAGCTACCAAATAAAGAAGCCAATCATTTTCTCTTGATACCTGGGTGCCTTTCCGCAATGATACCACCAAAATTTTCAATCTCATCACACCCAGGAGATTCATTGATTAAGTTGTTTTTAGTTTTCGCAAACCAACACATATAGAAACAACCTTCAGTGATGAAATCCAGCCCTCTTTCGTCAAGCATGGCTAAGCACATCTACCAAGGGTGACTCATCTATAGGAAATTCCTACCACATAATAGGACATAGCATAGCGATAGTACTTTCATACACATGCATCTACAAAATACACGACAATGCATTGAAAATAGTAGGACAACATCATGAACAAAGTAGCATCTACTTGCCTTGATAGTTCTTGGAGTCGTTCAAGCACTCGTTGCAATCACACACGTTGCACTTCTCGCAATCTATCGATCAAACAATTGCATACAACATAAACAATAGCACATAGAGATCAAACAAATGCAATAAATGCATGCATGATAATTTAATAAGTCACAATGCTTGTATTTAGTTCTCTAAACATTACTGAAGTATATGATGTATGCAAGAGATCAATTAATATAATGGAGTATTTGTTATTAATAATTACTTGCCAATATAGGGGTTTTAACAGTTCTGTTATAACGCCTGTTCTAATTGTCAAATTAAATTTGTATCTGAAGTGTACTGGATATAGGGCATTAATATGAACCAGTAGGCGTTGGATTCACCCCAATCGGAGTTATAGATCTTTTCTTATGATTTAAATAGTTTTTAATGAGTTTTAAATCATTTATATAGTTTCTGTTGCCTAAAAATCGAACTAAAATTATATATGTGATCTCCACGGAATTGTGATTCCAGGGATATATTATTTGTAATTTTTTGAGCAGTATACGAATTACTATGATTTTAATACTCTAAATAAGCCATTAATCTATTTATTTAATTGCTGCGAAACCTTACAGTATTTACCTGAACCATTTGCATATTGATGATCTACATGGAACCAGCTTTCCATCGGTATATTATTTATATTTTGGTGAGTTACAAATAATTTACTATGAATTTAATGATTTCTAAAGACATTAAAACTAATTAAACCACTACAGGGTAAATAGTCTGCAAAAGCTGGATCCAATAAGATATTATTAATCTACATTATAGTAGCTTCAATTTGATATATTGTTCATATTTTTCGGAGTTATAGATAATTTCCTATGAATTTATTAGCCTAGAAGACCATTAAAACTAATTACATTACTACAGTAAACGCATACTGTAAATGTTAGATCTAATGCCATATTATCATTCTCCACGTTTTTCTGAATCCATTGATATATAATTTGCTATTTTGGATCTACGAATATTTTTATATGATTTTTGCAAGTTTACACAATTTTCTGCAAATTAAATTCAATTTCAAATCTACAGGGAATATTTCCTAAGAATATTCTATGCTGTCTGGGACGCGGGGCTGACCTGGCGTTGACACGTGGCGAGATCCGGTTGGCTCGTACCCCTTCGTTGATAAACTCTAATCTTGACCGTCGGGATGAGATCGAGTGGCTAGGAGAGGAGATTGACCCGATTTTGGCTCAGAATAGACAAGAAATAGATCTGAGTTAAAGAGACAAATCCATAGGTCAAATTGAAAAACTTACAACATGAAAGTTGTGAGGAATCATTAGTCCTACCTTCTCACCAAAGGAATTTGGATTTTAAGAAACGAGGGCGAGTACATCTTGGATTTACACCGTCATATCTGAAATATTACGATGCAAAATTCTCCGGCTGTGGTGGATGAAAAGAGGTGAGGTTTGTCGGGATTGAAAGATTTCGACGAGATGTACAACTTTCGTTTTTGGCCGAAGGCAAACGACGAAGTCTAGATGAGTGAATTAACGAAACAAGATTCGGGCATGTGTAGATTCGGGATTTCGAGAAGGAAAACTCATACAGCTGTGGCTCCACGAATTTATATGGAGATTTAGGATGGTGTAGAGATAGGTCTTGAAGTAGGGAACATGTAGAAACAAACGAAAATCGATTCGGAGTTATAGATAAAAAATATAAGAGTTTGAATAGAGATAGGTTTAGAAACGTGTTTTCGCACGATTTTTAAAGCAACTGGGACAACGATCGTTGTCACATACGCGCCTGCCTGGCTGGTTCGGTCTGCTGGACCGGCCCGTTAGTTTTTTTTCTATTTATTTGTTTCCCTCATATCTTTTATATACGAAATCCAAATGATATGATTCTTATTTCTAATTTTTTCTAAAATCGAATAGATCATTGTAGGATCATATTTGTAATGTTTTTACTAGTTTGCAAGTAGTGGATTTATAAATCCTTATATATTTTATTTTATTTATATCTTTATTTGTTTGTATTTATTTCATAACTTTTTCATAATAGCTCCAAATGAGCTCAATTTTGTTTGTAAAATTTTGTAATATTTATTGGATCTTTTTATGCTATAATTTAGCAAGAATCGCTGCCTTAGCCACATTGGGTTTTTATAAAGTCAAATTAATTCTCTTTAGGAGCAAAGTGGCATATACTATTTAGGGTTTTAGTCCTTTATTTTTATTTAGGGATTTTTCTTGATGCAAATATGCAATGCAATGCTGATGAATATCATGCAAATGCAATTTTTTCTAGTCCCAATTTCTAAAATCTTGGGATGTGACAGACTAACCCCCTTAAGATGAATCTCGTCCCGAGATTCGGAATGGCTAGCAAGGGTATGGGTGTTGATGTCGAGACTAACCCCCTTAAGAAAATTAAACTTGCATCTCCAAGGATAGTTGATAAGCTATATCTTGTTCTTCCTTCCTCTAGGATTGTGAGTTTAGTATCAAGTTGTGCACCAACAATTCGAGCTTCTTATTTAACCATCCAGTCTATGTCTACTATTACTACTATGCCATGTGAATCCAATATAATCTAGCTAGTGGGAAATTTTTATGTGCTCCAATCTCTATGGTTTAAGCTCAACGCCGGATATTTGCTATGGTTGAAAGGCACTCGAGATTCTCAAAGCTAACAGTACAAGAGCGAATAACAAGAGTAGTAGGAATGGTGATCAATCCATCCTGCACCCAAATCATTACCCTGTATGAGGATAGGTGAATCACGTTTTTCTACACTCGGGCATCCTCACTTTCCTTGAAGAATGTTTCCATGGGCACGAACTAATGCTCTATGTAGACTTCCATGTATTCAATCAACAAAGCTATTACTAAACCTAAACTATTGATACTTCAACTTTCAGGTTGCATAATCTACTAATCCCTCCATACTAAAATAGATGTCTCAAATTTGTCAAAATTTAGATGAATCTAGACACTATTTAGTATATAGATTCATCCAAAATTTGAAAAAGAAAAGACATCTATTCTTGGACGGAGGGAGTACATAACATCATTTCAACACTTCATACTCCCACATCTCTTTTTTCCATTAGATAAAGCATTCTCCTTCCTAAATGCATTGTGTTGTCAAACCTTCCACTTAACACATCATTATATCTCCAAGGGTTCAAGATAAAGAAGAATAGATTCTTTAGGAAAGAAACGACTAAGAAAATAATCCTACTCATAACTATATGAAGCAATCAATGTCACAAACAAGGAAACAATCATAGGAGATCAACACACAATAAAACACTTGTATAATAACATTACAGGGGTCTAAATATAGCAGTATATAACCACAAAATAGTTTGAAAGCATTGGGAACAATACTAGAGTAAAACATAGCAACATATAAGCAATAAACAAAATCTGTCAAAACGGTACAGCATACTTCACGAATTTTTATGACCGACTTAAACTCGTCAGGAATTTTAGCCAATTTTTTTGCATATACTACAGGTAATTACTCTCCAGATCCTATTTTTTTAGATTTTTCTGAGTTACCAATAAAATACCAAAAATCGCATGGTACAACATGTTAGGCAGAAAACTGCAGCAGCAATTCCACGAATTTCAATCAATTCACACCATTAAAATAATTTTAAAACCACACAAAAACTCTAGCAACTTTAGAGTTTCAAAACAACAGATCGTAAACAAGGCATCACCCGATATGGTTCAGTAAAAACAAGCAAGCAACCTATATTGTCATACCACATAAGTTGGTAAGAATAATATGCTAACACGATAGCGATGATCTCCTAAAGAGATAGAACATGGTGGTCTAGACCTAACCAAAATTGATGAGATGTTTACTTATGTCATACTATTTGTTCTTTTACTTAGCTAACTCTCATATAGGTATCAAAAGAATGGACAACTATAAATGTTTGAATAGGAAGAGGTTCTAGAAAAGATAGACAAGGAATATAAAAAATCTAATAAGTAGAAAATATTATTGTTCTCGTAATAGAGGTATCCTATTGCTAATCTATTTCTAAGGTCACGATCCTACAGTCAATACACAACTCTGATACCATCCTGTAACACCCTCGCCTGATAAGGCCGAGTTCATGTGTATAGTGCCAATCCCTGGATCGGATCACTGACACACACAGTACAGATGAATACCAAAGAATTTAACAGTGCATCATAAATAACGAATTGATCCAGAATTTACAATATTACAATAATTCTTAGCTCAAGGCTAGCTCAATATCAAGTAGCATACGAAAGCATAAACAATTGATAGGCTCCATCTTCAATTGTGCCACAGGCGAACAACTGTTGAGTGGAGTATCGCGACCTATTCGATCACTTAGAATCGGAATAATAACCTGCAACATAAAATGTAGCAGCCCCGAAGGGTCAATATTTGGAATGTATGGCAAGTAGAGATATTAAAGGAGACAATAAACCTAGCATCTACATGCTTATTTGGCAAGTGGAGCTGTAGCTAGCTTGCATTTTCAAATACCTTTGTCCTACTTTCATAAACAGTTTTGATTTTCTTTGAAAAGATCCCAATTAAGTTAACCCATCAACATTAAAGCAATTAGGAAATTAGAATGAGCGAGAAACATGTCATGAACTCAATATCAAGCAACTCAGATGTCCATAACCGGGGACACGGCTAATTGATTAGTTTATACACCCTGCAGGGGTTACTACACTTTACCCATGTGACTTGGCCAGCCCAGCTCGTACCACCACAGCCCAAGAAGGGATCGTTCGGTGTAGCATCCCAGTTGTCTAACCCCTGTAATGCTACATGTCATAATAATAAAATGGGCCACTTCCAACATATAATTGTTGCATCATCATCATATCATGCTCATGTCATCATGTCCCCTTGCATTTTAGCATCATATAAAACCTTTTCTTGTTTGCTTCTTATCTCATGTGCATGATTAATTGTAGTTGCCTCTTGATATTGTATTTGGTTCTTACTAAATTGTTAAATGCCCAAGTTGAGTTGGGGGCATCTCTCTTTTGCCTCCACCACCTTTTCTTTCACCACCTTATAATTCCACCATCCAATAATATGGGCTTGGCCTTTTATTGAGTTTCTCTAGCCCATGTTGTTGGTTGGATCCACTCTTAATCTTTTGCTTGGCCTTTGCCCACTTTTTGGGAATGCAAGGATTAAAGCCACATGGAATCATGTTGTTTTCACAATATAACCACTTGGCATTAATTGTCTTGCATGGGCCATGCAAGTACCCCCCCTTTTCCTAGTTTTGGTTTTTGTTGGATTCCTAAATGGAACCTTCTACCTTGCTTCTTTTTGTTTGGTTAGTTCAAAACCCTAGCCCTCTTCCCCTTCTTGGCCCTTGCTTGGTTTGTTGGAATCATGCATGGGCCAAATAAAAACCCCCCCATCATCCTTTTCACCTCTTCCTATCCTCTTCCTTTCTCTTTCCCTTGATCATGTGTATTGCATTTGAAGCATGCATGATCTAGAATAAGTACCTCCATCTCTTTTCTTACCCCTCTTAGCAAGCTTTGAATCTACCCATGCCATCTCTCTTTTCCCTAAACCAAAACCATAATTCCAATATATGCTAAACCAAAACCCTATTTTACCATTAACCTAAACTAAACCCTAAACTACACTTTCCTCTAACAAAACCCAAACAACATCTCTCTCTCTTCTTTTCTATCCTAAACTAAACCCTAATTACTTATAACCTAAAATAATCCCTACATCTACTTCTCCCTCTAAACTAAACCCTAGCTACATCTATCTCTAATCAAACCCTAAACTACCTTTTCCCTCTAACTAAAACTAGCTACCACCTACCATGCGCCTACCCCAAAGACCCCATGCCCCACCCATCAGACCCCCTAGCTGCCCCCACACGGCATGGTATCCCTCTCTCCTAGCCCTAGACCGAACCCCCTCTCTCTTTTCTCCCCTCTCTTCCCTCTCCCTGGCCAAGGGCCCCTCTAGCCAACCTGCCTCACCAAAACTCCCCTACCCCACCTGCCAGCCTCCCTCTCCCCGTCCCAGTTCTACCACGCCACCCTGGTCCCTGCCGAGCACGTGAGAGGAGGAGGCCGACGTGCCCTGCCAGCTTTCCCCTCCCCCACGCCACACCTGCCTCCTCTTCCTTCTTATCCTCTCCCTCATCCCTCTCTGCCTCTCCCAGAACCCCCAGATCTACCCCGCAAGCGCCCTGCCTTCCCCCTTTCTTCCCTAGCTCCCTCTCGCCGCCCACGCCAGCTACCCCCTGCCCTCGTCGATCTACCCGGTGGAGTGCTGCTGCGAGTGGTCGAGGAGAACCAGGCGAGCCCCCGCACCACGCCTGCACACGCCGTCGAGGAGGAGAAGGACCGGAGCCCGAGGCGCGCGCCACGCGCTGAAACCCTAGCCTCCGGTTCATGAGCCGCCATGATCGCTTTGCTCGCCACGTCGACCACGCCGGCACGTTCGCGGTGAGTTCCTGAACCTCCCTGACAACCTCCCATCCTCGGTCGCTTCCTGGTTACTCCGTTTGTTTCGTCGAACGCCCTACGTGCGCCAGCGCCTCGCCACCTGCCAGACGCCGTATCGCCTTACCTAGCCGCATGGCGACCCAGGCGGCGACCCAGCGGCCGCGGTGGCACCGCGTCATGAGCCCAGATCGGTTGAACCACTCGCCGCCACGCGGCAGCGTCGCGCGTCGAGACGCTGTGAGGAAGATCCACAGGCGCCCGTCCTTTTGCGAAAACCCCTGTTTCTTTTGCTTAACCCGCAATCCCGAGGTCCCACTCGTGGCGGTGGCCTTTTCTAAAAGGCTCCGTAAGACCCGTCTTTGAACCCGCAGTCCACCCCCTGGCCGCGTGTGCGTTTTGCAGAAATCCCCTGGCCCTTTTGTTTGCATAAACCCGCGGTCCTTCCGGGCCCGTTGTCAGTGTCTCTGGGAGTTTTTCAAAAAGACTCCTGTGGTTCTGTTTAATAAACCCGCGGTCCAGTTGTGCGCCAGGCACTGCCGTGGGCGAAGAGCCTCCTGTCCACTGTCTGCTCAAAGCTGAGGCTGTGTGAGAAACGTCCCAGATGCTGTTTAAATTCAAAATATGTTAAATAAATTCAAATTTTCAAATTCTTTTCAGATTTCTAATAACTTTTACATCCTTTATCCAGATTGAGTAAATGATATATGTATTGATATCAGGAAAATGAGAGGAATCCAAATATGCCATCTATTTTGTAGTTTGGACAAGTAAAAATTCCAAGTTCATGTTAATTACCTCAAATGCCACTGGATTTTTCAATAATTCATAACTTTTGTTTTGTAAATCCAAATCTAGCAAGTAAATAGTCTAAAATGATCAGCTCGACGAGACCTTTCTGTTTATGATATCCCTGACTTCAATTGCAGCATGCATCATATAAATATATTGCGAACAACAATTGTTATGACAACAAAACCTGACTAAAACCCACTTGATGGTTATTATTCTTGTTTCCTACACCTCACCCATGCCATGCTACTTCACTTGCCATGTAAATTGTGCATCATTCATCATGGCATGATTGTTTGCTTGACGCATCTTATTCTTATGCTTGTGCTCTATATTTATGTTGGCCTTGTTTGTTTGGTTTTTCTCGGATAGAACCTTGGCGGGGTTGTATCAAGAGAACCAGATGCACGACCGAGTACCGGCCCGTGCATCAACAGAGATACCAGGCAAGCACTACCACATGCTTGCATACATACAGTACCTATTGCCTCTATCTTATTCTTGCATCATTGAGTCGCGATTGCATTAAATTGAATCCCAAGTATGCATAGCCTTTACTTTTACACCCCACCAAGCTTGTATCCTCCATCCCATGAGCCACCACTATAGGAGTTGTTTGAGCCATGCGAGTCGTAGAACAGCATGTGTAGGGTTTGTGAGAGTCTGATGGATAACGAGGTACTTAAACAACTTAACTTTGAGTAGTTCGGGATAACTAAAGAAAGTGGCACCGGTGAGCAATATCTGCTATTTGGTTTTCCTGCTCACTTGTGTCCCGTAAGACCCCGAGTACTTGATTCTGTTCCTTGATTTATCGCGCTATCCACATCCGGAGGTATATGGGACCCCCAGGCGAGCTTGATTCGTCTTATTTCTTGGGGCCACAAACTAGTTTGAGGTGTTATTTACGATCCTGTACTTATGCCATGATTTCTTGCTTTATTACGATTGTGCGAATCGCACTGCATCGCTTTTGAAGCGGAGTGATTACGCGGTGTCGACAAGCCCGTTTGGGGTTCCGATCGCTCCACGACCATTGTCGTGAACCTTGAGGCCGTCTCGAGCTTGCTTACTCCGTTCGGGATCTACTTAAGGGTGGCCCTCGAAATAATTCTGATTCTGTGATTGTTCACCGTGAAAGCCTCGTTGGGTTTTGATTTGGTTTTCCGAGGTTGATCGAGTGTGTGTTGCTATTGGTGCACCCGGCCGGGTAAAACTTTCTCAAAGCCGTGTCATGGTTATGGACGACTTGGAGCACAGTTTCTCGATCATAGTCAAGCATAACTAAAGTACCGCCTTAATTTGACTAAGTAACTTGACTAGTAAACAGTGCAATACTCACGGAATGGTTAATAAAATTGCCAACGGAAGGGGGGTTGTTCGTCCGCTTCCTTGTTGGTAAGCAGGGAGGAGGATGGATCGGATGAGATTACCACTATAACTGTTGTACTTAAATTCACGGACATCCGTCTATCATTGGTTAGGCGGATGGTTAGCGTTTATCTGTAGAATTGCTAGGGTTTATCTTTTGCTGCAATTGCGTCACCCGTGTTGTGTCCCCTTTAGAGGCTTTAAGACTTCTTGAGTACCCTTAGGGTCTCACACGATAAATTCTTGATTCGGATGAGTGTACCTTCTCGTGACGGATCTTTGGGTGGAAGAAGCCGATGAAGTGGGCAACGATCGTATGGTGTAGAGATTCCGGGATCGGGGATCCGTGAGACCTGTAGTTGGGATGTGCTTATTTTCTCTGGCATCTTATGCCTATTTGCCTCTTATCCGTACTCGGATATTGTTTGCCGCTTCCGCATGATACTCTGATGTGTGCTGTATGAGGAGTTATCCTAAATTATAGATGTATCTAGGTCATTTGAATCTTGCCGTATGGCGTTGGTATATTTCCTTTCTTTCTAGATGGTGTGGCTCTGATGTACTCTTGTATGGTGGCTTGCGTACATACCCACTTGTGTACGTAGTTGATCCTTCGCCGCCGACTCGCCGCCCGTCTGAGTCCCGTTGAGAGGTTAGCGGTTGGGACGTCTGAAAGGACTACCAGTGAGTGGCTTTTGGGGCCCCGCCGTACTATTTCAACCGCTATCTCTCATCCAGGCTTGTATCTAGGAGCGTAGTTCACCGAGGTAGTTACAATTGGTATCAGAGCCATCCCGACCTTCAGGGTTTCAGCCAAACGGTCGTTGTCAGTCTAGCAAATATTTTGAGTAGTTATGTATATAGGGAAAAACAAAAAAACGCGAGAGTAGGACTGCTTCATTTTTCTTCTTACCCTCCCACCCACCCTTTTCTGGTAAGGAAGTGTAACGTTTCAATTCTCTTCTCAAAGTTCAAACTAGGATTCACGTGTTCGGGGTTTCCGTAGTACCATAGGTTGTGTGTGTGTGTGTGTAGTTCTTTGTCTATCTGTTGTATCCAAGTTGTTATCTTATCTGCCTTTGGTTATCAACTGTTGGTACATTCCATACCGACAGGCCTTTGTAAACCGACGCAATCTATCTTCCGCTTTGTATCCGACGATATCTTGTTTGGGGTGTTCGTTTCCGTAGTACCAATCTTTAGGTTTCGTCGTGAGGAAAGGGGTTAGGATATGTGTTCCACTTGTTCATGTGCGGAGTAATGATTTGAGTGCGGGATGGAGTCGCGACCATACCACTACTTGTATCATTTGCTTTTGTATATTGGATCGGTAGAGTCACTAATCTTGATTCGTTAAGTAATTTTGCGCATCTATTGGTATTTTAATGCCGAAAATTGTGGAAAATTTTTTCTTTGATATGTTTGTGTACCACACTTCTTTTCAGTCGTGTGCGATATGCTTAATATCTTTGAGGTGCTATGAACTTTGTTGATATTTTATATCATCTCAGTAAATTGTATCCTTTAATCTTGATTAATTCCATCTTGGTACTATTTTGGATTATTATCATCTTCCATTATAGTACTGACTTGAGTTTTATATCAATGACAGGATGGCTCCCCCACGCCGGACTGAGGAGGACATTCCTCGGGCTCAGGCTGCCAAGCATAGCCAATGCTTTGGCAGCCATGCAAGAGAACCATTGCGCTTTGAGGAGAGCGTCAGAAGGGCAGTTCACTCCACTTCCTCCACCTCCCAAGCGTGGTGACATCAAGAGCTTCTTCAAGTTCAACCCCTTGATTCGGCGTGTCGACCGACCTCTTGATCTTGATGATTGGCTGCGAGATCTCAAGGCTGCTAGAGGCTGGCGATGTGCGAACAGAATGGGTAAAGTGTGCTACTCACCGCTCAAGGGAGACGCAGCTCTATGGTGGGAAAACTACTTGAAGGCTAGGCTGCCTTGGGTTCCAGCCCACTTGGGAGAGGTTCACCGGCTTTCAAGGAGCAGTTTCTCTCGAGATTGTGATGGAGCGGATGAAGGATGCTTTCCTCAACTTGAAGCGGGGCAATGATAACGCCAACACCTACATCAGAACTTTATGAACTTGTCTCGCTATGGTGGTGATGAGGTATCGATGACAAGAAAAGGTAAGAGATTCGTGCAAGGGCTCAATCGTCGATCAAGTATGCACTCACGCATGCAAGACCGGCAACCTTCCAGGAACTGCAGCATATGGCACTACAAGAGGAGGCTAGTAGGCGGATGTTCGAGGAGTCCAAGAAACACAGCGAGGATGCATCAAGCTCGGCGCAATGGCAACTCCTTCTAAGCGGCGTGTGCGGGTTCCTAACACCCACCGTCGCTCCGGCTCCACCAAGACCTGCGAGCTTCACGTCAAGGCCACCAAACTTCACCACTGCGGCTCCGGGGCTACAACAACCCTTACCTGGGCGCTGGTGGAGTCCACAGCTACTACGCTCCACGTCCGGTGGTGCACGCTGCGTGTGGAGATCCCGGACATCCCCATCGAACTGTCCGTTGAAGAACAAAGCTCTCCTCAACCCCCAAGATGCATCAAGCTCTCCTTCGGTTCGTGCACCACCGCCTCGGGCTCTCAACATCAACACTAAGCCCGGTCTGCGGTTGTCGCGCCAACTAATCACGCCTCTCAAGTGAGCTCGCTCGGAGTTGTCATGGGTATGCTCTCGATTAACTCGGTCCTGCACGAGTTCTCTTTGATTCTGGTGCATCGCATTCATTTGTGTCTCACAAGTTTGCAACTGAGAATGGGTTAGCGTCAGATCCTCTTCCCAAGAAGTTAATGGTTCTTTCTCCTGGAGCAACAATGGCAGCATCTAAGATTAGCCATGGCAACCAAGTTGAGATTGGTGGTTCTTCATTCTTGGCTTCTTTGATTATTCTGGGCAACTCTGACATTGATGTCATCCTGGGCATGGATTGGTTGACAGCAAATGCAGCTGTGATCGATTGTCTTTGAGCTCGGTGTCTCTGAAGATCCCAAGGCCACATAGTTTTTCTCCAAGTCGACTCCTGCTGTCGGCTCTATTCCTTGCTGCTCGAATGATGATGCTATGGAAGCTATTCGAGGTACCCGATGGTCTGTGAGTTTCCGGATGTTTTTCCTGAAGAGTTGCCAGGTATGCCTCCGGATCGCGAAGTTGAATTCGTGATCGAGCTTGAACCTGGAACGGCTCCTATCTCCAAGAGGCCATACAAAATGGGTCCTTCTGAGCTGGCTGAACTCAAACGACAACTTGATGAACAAGAGAAGTTGGGTTTCATTCAGCATAGCACTTCTTCTTGGGGTAGTCCAACAATCTTCGTGAAGAAGCGTGACAGAACCGATAGGCTATGTGTGGACTATCGGGCTCTCAATGCTAAAACCATCAAGAACAAATATCCTCTTCCTCGGATAAATGATCTATTTGATCGGTGGCGGGGCTGGTGTTCTCTAAGCTGGACTTGAGAAGTGGTTATCACCAAATCAAAATTCGCAAAGAGGATGTGCCCAAACAGCTTTCACCACTCGCTATGGCTGTATGAGTACACGGTCATGTCTTTCGGTCTCACCAACGCTTTGCTACCTTCTCGAGGTGATGAACTCCGTTTTCATGGAGTACTGGACAAGTTTGTCGTGGTATATCTGGATGATATTCTGGTCTATTCCAAGTCCAAGGAGGAGCATGAAGAGCACTGCGTGTGTCTGAACAAGCTTCGTGAGAACCGCTTGTATGCAAAGTTCTCCAAGTGTGAGTTCTGGTTGCCTGAAGTAACATATCTGGGCCATGTCATCTCTGCCAAGGGCATTGCAGTCAACCCGGAAACCGTGAAGACAATAGTTGAATGGCTTCCCCCTGCTAATGTCAAGGAAGTGTGGAGTTTCCTCGGCTTGGCTAGCTATTGTCGCCGTTTTGTGCAGAACTTCTCGAAAATAGCAAAGCCTCTTACCGACCTCCTCAAGAAAGGCAAGAAGTACCTGTGGACTCCTGCTTGTCAAGAGAGTTTTGAGACACTCAAAGAGAAGCTCACTTCCACACCAGTCTTGGTTCCTCCGGATACATCTAAGCCTTTTCAGATCTTCTGCGATGCCTCTTTGCAAGGATTGGGTGCGGTCCTTATGCAAGAGAGACAGGTGGTTGCTTATGCCTCTCGTCAGTTGAAGACGCATGAGGTCAACTATCCCACACATGACCTTGAGCTAGCAGCAGTGGTCTTTGCCTTGAAGCTGTGGAGGCACTACTTGCTTGGTAACCGTTGTGAGATCTTCTCGGACCACAAGAGTTTGAAGTATATCTTCACTCAACCGGATCTCAATCTTCGGCAAAGGAGATGGATTGAAGCCATCAATGACTTCGATGTGACCATCAACTACACCCTGTGCAAAGCAAGCGTCATGGCGGATGCGCTTAGCCGTAAAGCTTATGTCAACAACCTCATGGTAGAAGAGCGGCCTCTCTTGTGCGAGGAATTCGGCTCAACACGGAGATTGTGGAACAAGGGCACCTTCGAACCTTCGGCTACTCCTCTCTTGGAAGAGCAGATTCGTTCTCGTCGACTTGGTGATCCGCACTAGAAAGCTCATCTCTAAGCTTGGCACTCAGTATGAATCCTTCCATGTTGATGATCGGGCACGCTCTTCTTTGATCACCGGATGTTTGTTCCAAACTACCGGTCCGAGATCAATTGCTCAAGGAGGCACATGATTCGGTCCTTTCTATCCATCCCGGCAGCACAAAGATGTACATGGACTTGAAAACACGATCTTGGTGGCACAGGTTGAAAAGGTATTGTGCCAAATGCGTCTCGGAATGTGACGTCGCCCCAGAGTCAAGGCTGTTCATCGAAACCATTTGGTCTTCTACAGCCATTACAACCTCCAGTGGAAGTGGGAGAAAGTTGAGATGGACTTCATCACGGGTTTTCCTAGGTCGCGGAAGGCAACAATGCAATTTTTGTTGTCATCGACAGCTTTCCAAAGTGGCACACTTCTTCGATCAAAGAAACAATTTACGGACTTGATTGGCTGAGCTCTATATCAACAGGATTGTCTCTTTGTATGGGGTTCCACTTGAAATCAGTTCGGACCGTGGAGCATCTTCACCTCAAAGTTCTGGGAGAGTTTCGAGCTTTGGGAACAGTTGAACTTCACCTTGCTTACCACCCTCAGTCGCAAGGACAAGTCGAGAGGATCAATCAGATTCTCGAGGACATGCTTAGAGCTTGCGTCATCTCTTTTGGCATGAAGTGGGAAGAATGTCTTCCATATGCTGAATTCTCCTACAACAACAGCTTCGGAAGAGTCGAAGATGGCACCATTCGAGGCTCTCTATGGTCGCAAGTGCGAACACCGATTGGTTGGTCGGTGCGGAGAAAGAATCTGGTTTGGTCACGACATTGTGACTCGAGGCGGAGAGAAGGTGCATATCATTCGGAGAACACGAAGATTGCTCAAAGTCGTCGGAAGAGCAACTATGACAGAAGCACACAGATATGGTATATGCCCTGGTGATCTCGTATACCTTCGTGTCACTCCCATGAGAGGAACACACCGGTATCAAAGGAAAGTTGGCTCCTAGATACATCGGTCCTTTCAAGATCGTGGTAGAAGAGGAGAAGTTGCTTACGCACTTGAGCTTAGGAAAAACTCAAAGTCCATGATGTTTTCCACATCTCAGCTCAAGAAGTGCTTCAAAGACCCCGGCAAGACCGTGGATCATGAGCTAATCGACCTCCAAGAAGATCTATCTTATCAAGAGCACCCCAAAATCCTCGAGACATGAGCAGAAGGACTCGCAACAAGTCCATCAAATTCTGCAAGGTGCAGTGGTCACACCATTCTGTTGATGAGGCAACTTGGGAGCGTGAAGATGAACTCCGTGTCAACCATCCTTCTCTCTTTGTATCTTCTTCTTCTTCCTAGAATCTCGGGGCGAGATTCCTGTTTAGTGGGGGAGAGTTGTAGCATCCCAGTTGTCTAACCCCTGTAATGCTACATGTCATAATAATAAAATGGGCCACTTCCAACATATAATTGTTGCATCATCATCATATCATGCTCATGTCATCATGTCCCCTTGCATTTTAGCATCATATAAAACCTTTTCTTGTTTGCTTCTTATCTCATGTGCATGATTAATTGTAGTTGCCTCTTGATATTGTATTTGGTTCTTACTAAATTGTTAAATGCCCAAGTTGAGTTGGGGGCATCTCTCTTTGGCCTCCACCACCTTTTCTTTCACCACCTTATAATTCCACCATCCAATAATATGGGCTTGGCCTTTTATTGAGTTTCTCTAGCCCATGTTGTTGGTTGGATCCACTCTTAATCTTTTGCTTGGCCTTTGCCCACTTTTTGGGAATGCAAGGATTAAAGCCACATGGAATCATGTTGTTTTCACAATATAACCACTTGGCATTAATTGTCTTGCATGGGCCATGCAAGTACCCCCCCCCTTTTCCTAGTTTTGGTTTTTGTTGGATTCCTAAATGGAACCTTCTACCTTGCTTCTTTTTGTTTGGTTAGTTCAAAACCCTAGCCCTCTTCCCCTTCTTGGCCCTTGCTTGGTTTGTTGGAATCATGCATGGGCCAAATAAAAACCCCCCCATCATCCTTTTCACCTCTTCCTATCCTCTTCCTTTCTCTTTCCCTTGATCATGTGTATTGCAATTGAAGCATGCATGATCTAGAATAAGTACCTCCATCTCTTTTCTTACCCCTCTTAGCAAGCTTTGAATCTACCCATGCCATCTCTCTTTTCCCTAAACCAAAACCATAATTCCAATATATGCTAAACCAAAACCCTATTTTACCATTAACCTAAACTAAACCCTAAACTACACTTTCCTCTAACAAAACCCAAACAACATCTCTCTCTCTCTCCTTTTCTATCCTAAACTAAACCCTAATTACTTATAACCTAAAATAATCCCTACATCTACTTCTCCCTCTAAACTAAACCCTAGCTACATCTATCTCTAATCAAACCCTAAACTACCTTTTCCCTCTAACTAAAACTAGCTACCACCTACCATGCGCCTACCCCAAGACCCCATGCCCCACCGACCCAGACCCCCCACCTGCATGGTATCCCTCTCTCCTAGCCCTACAGAACCCCCTCTCTCTTTCTCCCTCTCTTCCCTCTCCTGGCCAAGGGCCCTCTAGCCAACCTGCCTCACCAAAACTCCCCTACCCCACCTTGCCTCCCTCTCCCGGTTCTACCACGCCACCACCTGCCTCCTCTTCCTTCTTATCCTCTAAGCGCCCGCCTTCCCCTTTCTTCCCTAGCCTCTCTCCACGCCTTGCCCGTCGATCTACCCGGTGGTCTTTGCTGCGAGTGGTCGAGGAGAACCAGTGACCACGCCTTTGCCTGCCGTCGAGGAGGAGAAGGACCGAGCCGAGGCCTGGCGCCACGCCTGGAAACCCTAGCCTCAGGTTCATGAGCCGCCCGGTGATCTTTGCTCCTCGCTACGTCGACCACGCCGGCACGTTCGCGGTGAGTTCCTGAACCTCCCTGACAACCTCCCATCCTCGGTCGCTTCCTGGTTACTCCGTTTGTTTCGTCGAACGCCCTACGTGCGCCAGCGCCTCGCCACCTGCCGTCAGCACCGCGCGCCGTATCGCCTTACCTAGCTCAGCGGCGACCCAGGCGGCAGCAGCCACCGCAGATGGCACGCGTCGCCAGCCCCAGATCCTGTGTTCGAACCACATCCTCGCCACGCGCTGCGCGCGCGTCGAGCGAGGGAAGATCCACAGTGCGCCCGTCCTTTTGCGAGAAACCCCCTGGCTGTTTCTTTTGCTTAACCCGATCACGAGGTCCCACTGTGGCGCGGTGGCCTTTTTCTAAAAAGGCTCCCGTAAGACCCCGTGCTGAACCCGCAGTCCACCCCCTGGCCGCGTGTGCGGTTTGCAGAAATCCCCTGGCCCTTTTGTTTGCATAAACCCGCGGTCCTTCCCGTTGTCGTGTCTCTGGAGTTTTCAAAAGACTCGTGGTTCATTTAATAAACCAGCGGTCGGTTGTGCGCGCACTGCCGCGTGGGCAGAGCCTCCTGGTCCACTGCTGTGCTCGAGCTAGGCTGTGTGAGAAACGTCCCAGATGCTGTTTAAATTCAAAATATGTTAAATAAATTCAAATTTTCAAATTCTTTTCAGATTTCTAATAACTTTTACATCCTTTATCCAGATTGAGTAAATGATATATGTATTGATATCAGGAAAATGAGAGGAATCCAAATATGCCATCTATTTTGTAGTTTGGACAAGTAAAAATTCCAAGTTCATGTTAATTACCTAACATGCCACTGGGATTTTCAATAATTCATAACTTTTGTTTTGTAAATCCAAATCTAGCAAGTAAATAGTCTAAAATGATCAGCTCGACGAGACCTTTCTGTTTATGATATCCCTGACTTCAATTGCAGCATGCATCATATAAATATATTGCGAACAACAATTGTTATGACAACAAAACCTGACTAAAACCCACTTGATGGTTATTATTCTTGTTTCCTACACCTCACCCATGCCATGCTACTTCACTTGCCATGTAAATTGTGCATCATTCATCATGGCATGATTGTTTGCTTGACGCATCTTATTCTTATGCTTGTGCTCTATATTTATGTTGGCCTTGTTTGTTTGGTTTTTCTCGGATGAACACGGCGGGGGTTGTATCAAGAGAACCGTGAGCACTACCAGACTGTCCCTTGCTTCAACAGAGATACCAGGCAAGCACTACCACATGCTTGCATACATACGTACCTATTGCCTCTATCTTATTCTTGCATCATTGAGTCGATTGCATTAAATTGAATCCCAAGTATGCATAGCCTTTACTTTTACACCCCAAGCTTGTATCCTCCATCCCATGAGCCACCACTATAGGAGTTGTTTGAGCCATGCGAGTCGTAGAACGACATGTGTAGGGTTTGTGAGAGTCGATGGATAACGAGGTACTTAAACAACTTAACGAGTAGTTGGGATAACTAAAGAAAGTGGCACGGTGAGCAATATCGCTATTTGGTTTTTCCGCTCACTTGTGTCCCGTAAGACCCCGAGTACTTGATTCCTGTTCCTTGATTTATCGCGCTATCCACATCCGGAGGTATATGGGACCCCCCAGGCGGAGCTTGATTCCGTCTTATTTCTTGGGGCCACAAACTAGTTTGAGGTGTTATTTACGATCTGTACTTATGCCATGATTTCGCTTTATTTACGATTGTGCGAGGTACCTTTGTCTTTATTTTAGCGGAGTGATTACGCGGTGTCGACAAGCCCGTTTGGGGTTCCCATCGCTCGACCATTGTCGCAACCTTGAGGCCGTCTCGGAGCTTGCTTACTCCGTTGCGGGATCTACTTAAGGGGTGGCCCCCTGAAATAATTCTGAATTCTGTGATTGTTCAGTCGTGAAAGCCTCGTTGGGTTTTGATTTGGTTTTTCCGAGGTTGATCGAGTGTGTGTTGCTATTGGTGCACCCCGGCCGGGTAAAACTTTCTGAAAGCCGTGTCCGCGGTTATGGACGACTTGGAGCACAGTTTCTCGATCATAGTCAAGCATAACTAAAGTACCTCCTTAATTTGACTAAGTAACTTGACTAGTAAACAGTGCAATACTCACGGAATGGTTAATAAAATTGCCAACGGAAGGGGGGTTGTTCGTCCGCTTCCTTGTTGGTAAGCAGGGAGGAGGATGGATCGGATGAGATTACCACTATAACTGTTGTACTTAAATTCACGGACATCCGTCTATCATTGGTTAGGCGGATGGTTAGCGTTTATCTGTAGAATTGCTAGGGTTTACCTTTTGCTGCAATTGCGTCACCCCAGGTTGTGTCCCCTTTAGAGGCTTTAAGACTTGCTGAGTACCCTTAGGGTCTCACACGATAAATTCTTGATTCAGATGAACAGGTACCTTCTCAGGACGGATACTGGGTGGAAGAAGCCGATGAAGTGGGCAACGATCGTATGGTGTAGAGATTCCGGGATCGGGGATCCGTGAGACCTGTAGTTGGGATGTGCTTATTTTCTCTGGCATCTTATGCCTATTTGCCTCTTATCCGTACTCGGATCTTGTTTGCCGCTTCCGCATGATACTCTGATGTGTGCTGTATGAGGAGTTATCCTAAATTATAGATGTATCTAGGTCATTTGAATCTTGCCGTATGGCGTTGGTATATTTCCTTTCTTTCTAGATGGTGTGGCTCTGATGTACTCTTGTATGGTGGCTTGCGTACATACCCACTTGTGTACGTAGTTGATCCCTTCGCCTGCCGACTACGCCGCTCGTACAGGTCCCGTTGAGAGGTTAGCGGTTGGGACGTCTGAAAGGACTACCAGTGAGTGGCTTTTGGGGCCCCGCCGTACTATTTCAACCGCTATCTCTCATCCAGGCTTGTATCTAGGAGCGTAGTTCACCGAGGTAGTTACATTCGGGAAGTAGCTCCCCAAACCCAACACGCACCGCTCCAACCTACCAAAATTCTACATCTCTGGATACGTGGGTTCGAGTTACCACAACCTACTGAGTCCAACCAACCGTCCATTCCATTATTGGCACATGGTTATACATGTAAGCTACCAAATAAAGAAGTCAATCATTTTCTCTTGATACTTGGGTGCCTTTCCGCAATGATACCACCAAAATTTTCAATCCCATCACACCCAGGAGATTCATTGATTAAGTTGTTTTTAGTTTTCGCAAACCAACACATTTAGAAACAACCTTCAGTGATGTAACCCAGCCCTCGTTCATCATAGCATGGCTAAGCTCATCTACCAATGGTGGCTCATCTACAGGAAATCCCTACCACATAATAGGACATAGCATAGCAATAGTACTTTCCTACACATGCATCTACAAAATACACGACAATGCATTAAAAGTAGTAGGACAACATCATGAACAAAGTAGCATCTACTTGCCTTGATAGTTGTTGGAGTCGTTCAAGCACTCGTTGCAATCACACACGTTGCACTTCTCGCAATCTATCGATCAAACAATTGCATACAAGATAAACAATAGCACATAGAGATCAAATAAATGCAATAAATGCATGCATGATAATTTAATAAGTCACAATGGTTGTATTTAGTTCTCTAAACATTACTGAAGTATATGATGCATGCAAGCGATCAATTAATACAATGGAGTATTTGTTATTAATAATTACTTGCCAATATAGGGGTTTTAACAGTTCTGTTGTAACGCCTATTCTAATTGTCGAATTAAATTTGTATCTGAAGTGTACTGGATATAGGGCATTAATATGAACCAGTAGGCATTGGATTCACCCCAATCGGAGTTATAGATCTTTTCTTATGATTTAAATAGTTTTTAATGAGTTTTAAATCATTTATATAGTGTCTGTTGCCTAAAAATCAAACTAAAATTATATATGTAATCTCCACGGAATTGTGATTCCAGGGACATATTATTTGTAATTTTCTGAGCAGTATATGAATTACTATGATTTTAATACTCTAAATAATCCATTAATCTATTTATTTAATTGCTGCGAAACCTTACAGTATTTATCTGAACCATTTGCATATTGATGATCTACATGGAACCAGCTTTCCATCGGTATATTATTTATATTTTGGTGAGTTACAAATAATTTACTATGAATTTAATGATTTCTAAAGCCATTAAAACTAATTAAATCACTATGGGTTAAATAGTCTGCAAAAGCTGGATCCAATAACATATTATTAATCTACATTATAGTAGCTTCAATTTGATATATTGTTCATATTTTTCGGAGTTATAGATAATTTCCTATGAATTTATTAGCCTAGAAGACCATTAAAAATAATTACATTACTACAGTAAACGCATACTGTAAATGTTAGATCTAATGCCATATTATCATTCTACACGTTTTTCGGAATCCATTGATATATAATTTGCTATTTTGGATCTATGAATCTTTTTATATGATTTTTGCAAGTTTACACAATTTTCTACAAATTAAATTCAATTTCAAATCTACATGGAATATTTCCTGAGAATATTCTATGCTGACTGGGACGCGGGGCTGACCTGGCGTTGACACGTGGCGAGATCCGGTTGGCTCGTACCCCTTCGTTGAAAAACTCTAATCTTGACCGTCGGGATGAGATCCAGTGGCTAGGAGAAGAGATTGACCCAATTTTGGCTCAAAATAGACAAAAAATAGATCTGAGTTAAAGAGACAAATCCGTAGGTCAAATTGAAAAACTTACAACATGAAAGTTGTGAGGAATCATTAGTCCTACCTTCTCACCAAAGGAATTTAGATTTGAAGAAACGAGGGCGAGTACATCTTGGATTTACACCATCATATCTGAAATATTACGATGCAAAATTCTCCGGCTGTGGTAGATGAAAAGAGGTAAGGTTTGTCGGGATTGAAAGATTTCGACGATATGTACAACTTTCGATGGGTGAATAAACGAAACAAGATTCGGACATGTGTAGATTCGGGATTTCGAGAAGGAAAACTCATACAGCTGTGGCTCCACGAGTTTATATGGAGATTTACGATGGTGTAGAGATAGGTCTTGGAGTAGGAAAAAATTAGAAACAAACGGAAGTCGATTCGGAGTTATAGATAAAAAGATATAAGAGTTTGAATAGAGATAGGTTTAGAAAACATGTTTTCGCACGATTTTTAAAGCAACTGGGACAACAATCGTTGTCAGTACGCGCGTGCCTGGCTGGTTCGGTCTGCTGGGCCGGCCCGTTAGTTTTTCTTTCTTTTTCTTTTTTTTCTATTTATTTGTTTCCCTCATATCTTTTGCATACGAAATCCAAATGATATGATTCTTGTTTATAATTTTTTTCTAAAATCGAATAGATCATTGTAGGATCATATTTGTAATATTTTTACTAGTTTGCAAGTAGTGGATTTATAAATCCTTATATATTTTATTTTATTTATATCTTTATTTGTTTGTATTTATTTCATAACTTTTTCATAATAGCTCCAAATGAGCTCAATTTTGTTTGTAATTTTTTTTAATATTTATTGGCTCTTTTTAGGCGATAATTTAGCAATATCGCTGCCTTAGCAACAGTGGGTTTTTATAAAGTCAAATTAATTCTCTTTAGGAGCAAAGTGGCATATACTATTTAGGGTTTTAGTCCTTTATTTTTATTTAGGGATTTTTCTTGATGCAAATATGCAATGCAATGCTCATGAATATCATGCAAATGCAATTTTTTCTAGTCCCAATTTCTAAAATCTTGGGATGTGACACTTATGTTTATGTTTCATGCTACTTATTATTATTGAGTTGGTTTCTCTTCATAGCTTGCAATGACTATTGAGTAGACTTAGTTGCATACTCTTTATTATGAGTTGTCTAAGCATCTACTCCCGTGCTGATGATGTATACATCATATGAAGCAAAGTGTTCGTGAAAGTTCTTTTATCGCACTCAGTTTTCAACTGAATTGCTTGAGGACAAGCAATAAGCTAAGCTTGGGGGTGTTGATACGTCCAAAACGTATCTACTTTCTCGAACACTTTGCTATTGTTTTTCGTCTATACTTGGGTGATTTGGATACAACTAACATAGACTGGCGCTGTTTTCAGCAGAATTACCTTGGTGTCTTGTTTTTGTGAAGAAAATGAACTATCAGGAAAAATCCCGGAAAATATGCCAAAAACCATTTCTCACCAGAAGATCCACAGCGGAAGGGGAGCTGGAGGAGGCACAGGGGCGGACCCACCCACGTGCACCTTGACCCCGCACCTAGGGGAGGTTTGGCCACCCCAGGCAGCTTCTCGGCCTCCCTCCGCGCTTATAAGTTGCTTTCTGACCTAAAAACAGAGGGGGTTCGATAGTTTTCCAGAAAGAGTTCTGCTCCGCCACCGCCACGAGAAACCAAGATTCGGATCCAGAAACTCGTTCTGGCACCCTGCCGGGACGTGGAATTTGGAGAGGATCATCGCCATCGTCATCACCAACGCATCTCCATCAACCATCGATGTTTCCCTCATCCATGAGTGAGTAATCCCCCGCTGTAAGCTTGGGGATGGTAGGTATTGGATGAGTTCTATCATGTAATCGAATAAGATCTGTTAGGGGCATAGTGCCTAGTATGTCTATTAGTGCTATTTGAATTTGTTGCAACTTGTTGTGCTTAATGCTTGTCACTAGGGCCCGAGTGCCATGATCTCAGATCTAAACTTATTATTGAATCATTATGATAGTATTGTTTATGATCTTATCTGCAAGTTGTGTACACATATCATTGTCCGGATCCAAAGGCGCCAAAGTGACAATAATTGGGACAACCGGAGGGGGTGGCTGTGGTGTGAGGATCACATGTGTTCACGGAGTGTTAATGCTTTGCACTGGTGCTCTATTAAAAGGAACACCTTAATTGCCAGTAGTTCCCTAGAGGCCCCGCCGCCACGGGCTGGCTGGACAGAAGATGTTGTGCAAGTTCTCATTGCGAGCACGTATGACTATATTTGGAGCACATGCCTAGGATTGTTTAGTACTTGGATGCTTATTAGTATTTATCTTCAATGCCCTAGTTCTTTGAAGTTACATGTTTAGACTCGTCCATGCAACGCCTGTCCATCCATATCTATGCCTACCGCACTCGAATCCTATTGTTACCGTTACTGTTACTATTGCTATTGTTCCACTATTGCTGTTACTGTTGTTGTTGCTTTGCTGTTGCTACTGATAAACTTCTGTGAGCAAGAACTATTTCTAGGTGTAGCTGAACTGACAAATCAGTCGTTAAGGCTTGCAAGTATTCTTTGGCTCCCCTTGTGTCGAATCAATAAATTGGGTAATACTACCCGCAAAGACTGTTGCGATCCCCTACACTTGTGGATCATCAACCTTCATCTTCGAGATCTCCATGGGGGTCCTTTTATAGGAATTAGGTCACGACTCCTAGCCAGGCCTCAAGATGGACAGCTGCGGAGGCTCTAGGACGAAATAGAGGGTGGTGACGCGGTCAGCAAGGTGGGCGGCACCACTAGGCCTCGTTTGGGCCTTGGGCCTCCCCTCTTGTGGTTCTTGTGCTCTAGTTGCTTCTCCTCATGAAAAAACACTGCTCGAAAAATCACATGTCCATTTGACTTTGTTTAGGTCCCTGAAACTTAAAAATACAGGGTTTTCCTGTCCTGCAGAATTATAAACCAAATAAAGGGAATCATTGGTAAATCCCCATAAATCAATGTAAAACATTAATATAGCATCATATAAGTTGTAAATATGTGGTAATAGGCATCAATAAACTACAAAGTTCATGTATGCATTTTACATGCATCGTTGCCTAGCACGGTAACGATGGAGCCCATAGTCCCCAGGATTGTTCTTGTGACCCCCGGCTATGGGACGAGAGCATTAGTAGTGACACATAAGGGCTAGCCCCATGATGGAGACGCCAGGCTTAGTGTCGCATCCCGGGCTACGACAAGATGATACTTGGTCAAATACGGGGCAACGACCGGGCATACCACAGAGCATGCATGAGAGGGGGCCTACTAGCTAGGCCACCAAGAAAGGTACTAGCCGCACCAGTACCTAGCTAAGCAAGGAGCCAAGCCATGGGATGGACCTGCGCAAGGAGCCAAGAAACGGGATCGTACCTGCGCAAGAAGACAAGATGTGGGATCGGCCTGTAGGGAAAAGCAGATCCCCGGTAGCACCGAAAGGGTGCAAGATGGAGTAAAGTGGATAGGGGAAGGCCTATGCCCCGACCACCAGCTGGAGGAGGTTCCCCTCCACGACGGTAGCATAGCAAGTATCTTAGGCCATTGTAGTGACCCCTTGCCATATAAGAGGAAGGCCAAGACCTTAGTAGAAAAGGGGATAGATAGAAAGAGTCGAAGACAATTCCATAGGCATTGAGGGAGGAGAGTCTAATAAAGAGTTCCAATGAACAGAAGGATAAATACACTAGAGGGAAGAGAGGAGGAGAAATATGGATACCGACAATGGCTCCTCGCCATTTGTCGATGGTAGTCTAGGTCTCCCAACCCAGGAAGAACCACCATTGTAATCATGCACATCATATGAGCAATACCATCACCAACAAAGAGGAAGTAGGGCTGATAGCCATCACAGCAGCCTCAACCTGGGTAAAATTCTTTGTGTGTCCTCTTTCTCTCCAGTCATCTCTTCCGTTCTCCGGTGACCACCAAGGAAATAAATGTCCGGCACGCTTGCCACCTCTCTGCAAACAATTAAAAGGAGGTATGCAGTATCCCGATGTCCGTGTTCACGCACATGACACACATGTCTAGACATCTTTTAGTGCTTAGGTCTGATAAAAGATAGTGTGAACCTATATCCTAAAATATATCTAGATACACAAGTTTTAAACTAAAACATATTTTGGAACCAGTTGTTCCCACTAACCACCATGAATCAAATGTCAAGTTTGTCTGATTTAGGTTACCTTAACTTTTTCTAATGCTTTGTCCTTTACGTAGCAGGTTTCTCCACAGGAGACCAATTTTTAGCGTTTTTCTATTCGGGATGGACGCATTTCGCCTACTCGTTTGGAGTTGGGCGTTTTTTCATTTGGCGATCTCAGGCCAATTCAACGCGCTAGGAATCGCCTAGGAACGTCAAAAGTAGCAAATCTCGTCGCGTGGTCCGCGCGCTAGTGAGGAAAGCATTCTCTCTCGTGCCCACTGTCCACCTTCTATTTCTCCCGTCCCCACATGCATCCACCGCAAACGCCGCCCACCTTCCCCATCGGCAGCCGGCAGCCCTCTCCTTCCTCCGTCCCCACCGACGACCAGTAGAGTGGCAGTGGTCAGGAGAGCGGTAGACCGGCAACGCGACGGGTTGGCCAGCTGAGCTCGGCGCACAGGCTTGGCCGGTGCGGACGTGTTGTCGTCGTCTCGTAGCCAAGCTCGCCGTTGTGGATCATCTTTATGTCGAAATGTTTAAAATTATGTTTGTGTGGTGAAATTTTAAAACAGCCTGCCTGGGAACGTCACCTTGAAACACGAGCCAGAATTAGGTTTTTTTGAGACCAAAATTTGCATCTATTCAGCGATTTTTAGCTCAGTATTTGGGGCAACGCCCAGCTGAGTGGAAATATCAAGTATAGCAATAGGATAACAATTCAAGATGCTCGGTAGCGCTAAATATCAAGAAGCGGTAGGATAACTGTAGATTCCTTGGACGAAAACACACCGGCAAGCAAGAGCACGGCCAGCAGACCGAATGGAGAATGGCAACGGCAGCCGCGGGGACGACGACGTGGGTGTGACCCGACCCCGGTGGCGCTTCTCCCGGCCGTCAGGGGGCACGCAGCTGACGGCCGCCGGCACCATGAGCATCCGCGCGGTGCTCGGCCGCCTCAACTCTTCCGTCGACCCATCCGAGACGCGCCCCGTCGTGCGGCTCGCCAATGGCGACCCCACCGCTACCGCCTGCTTCCAGACCGCGCCAGAAGCCGAGGACGCCGTCGTGGATGCGCTCCGCTCCAGGGAGCACAACGGCTACTCCAACAGCACCGGTGAACCCCACGCGCGCAGGTGAGCACCTCCACGTACACAACATCAGTTTACCCCCTATCCTCGAACCGACAGAGCATCTCATATCTGCTTGCCAAATGGCAGTGCAATTGCAGAGTACCTATCTCGAGATCTTCCTTATGAGTTATCACCAGATGATATCTATCTGACCTCCGGATGCGTGCAAGCGGTTGAGATCATGATCTCTGCTCTTGCCCGTCCTGACGCTAACATCTTGCTCCCCAAACCTGGATTTCCATTGTACGAGGCGCGGACCATGTTCAGCCATCTTGAGGATCGACATTTCGACCTCATCCCCGAAAGAGGGTGGGAGGTAGACCTGGAGTCCGTGAAGGCTCTTGCTGATGACAACACTGTTGCGATTGTCATAATCAACCCTGGCAACCCTTGTGGCAGTGTGTACTCGCAGGATCATTTAGCCCAGGTGAGTATACGAGACTATATGTATTTGTTCCCTATTTTGCATCTGATGCAATTTGCAGAACATGTATGAACTACTTTCAATGAACAGATTGCGGAAACTGCGCGAGAACTTGGCATAATGATAATTGCTGACGAGGTATACGCCCATTTGGCATTTGGGGATAGGCCTTTTATACCGATGGGTGTTTTTGCCAAGATAGCCCCAGTAATCACCTTGGGATCAATATCTAAGAGATGGCTTGTGCCTGGTTGGCGACTTGGCTGGATCGCAATATGTGACCCGGATGGCATCTTAAAGGAAGCAAAGGTGAACATTTGACCTATATAAATGGATTCATCTCCTGCTTTCGTTGCAGATGGTCTGTCAACTGTATATAGCTAGTACAGTTATTATCATACGGTTGCGGTGGATGGTCTATCCATTTAATATAGTTTATGCACTTGCAGAGGCTGGGGTTATCCTGTTTTTCGGCGAAAATATAGTTTCTGCGCTTCATCCTGTCAAACAGTTCATCTGATAAAACAAATTGAGCTAGGTGTTTTTGTACCAAACTGGATTGCAAATTTTTGCTGAGAAATACGCGAGGCATTCACTGTTCTTTAAGTTTATCTGACAATGTAGACTAAATTGAAAAGACATGCTATGGTTTACAAATGGCTGAATTATCATGCTTATATAGAAGTTCAAAGCAACATTTTGGGTGCGATACTTACCTGCTATTTTGTACGAAACTCAACATGCCTCGTACAATTGTTCAAATCACTATGTAATCCCTAATTACTTTGCTCTGTTTTAGCTATCTACATGTACCCAGTCTCTCTGAAAGGTCATGTTACAATCTAATATTTGTATGACACGGTTGCGTGGATTGGTTATTTTTCTCTGTTTCTCCTAACAGGTTGACCAATCAATTCAGAACTACACTAACATCTCAACTGATCCTGCAACATTTGTTCAGGTATATATTTATGGCTTTTGATTTTCACTATTTTGAATAAAATCCTTCACTTCCACATATACTGTCGTGCATCGTAAGCTTCCAGCAAGTCTCTTACATTCTAGATAATTGTAATTGTTTCTTACAGGGAGCAGTCCCTCAAATTATTGACAACACAAAGCAAGAATACTTCAACAAAATTCTTGGTCTATTAAAGAACTCAGCAGATTTATTGTTCAGTAAGATAAAGGACATCAAGGGCATTACATGTCCGCACAAGCCAGAGGGATCAATGTTTGTGATGGTCAGTGCACAAGTTAACATGCTCTAAATCAGCTGGTTAAGTTGCACTCTGTTGCAATTAGGATATAATTTTGAGATTATGCTTGTTTTTCAGGTAAAGTTGGACTTTGCTGCCTTGGATGGCTTCTCCGACGATGTAGATTTCTGCTGCAGGCTGGCAAAAGAAGAATCTGTATTAGTTATGCCAGGTGAAGATGTAGATATCTGTATTAGATTTCTGATACTCTTCTTTGGAAAAAAAAGGTCTTACCATCAACAGCATTTTCGAAAATAAATTAATACAAAATGGTGCTGCTACTCCGTTTTGCTCATCTGCCCTTATGTACATGAACATCTTGTAGGTACTGCACTAGGAATGAAGAATTGGGGTCGCATAACTTTCGCCATTGACCTGCCATCTCTTGAGGATGGCCTTGAAAGGATGAAATCCTTCTGCGAGAGACATGCTAAAGTGGAAGCCTAGGCTCAAAGATAATTGAGCTTTACACTTTTGCGGCGAATCGCCAGCTATGTGTTGGGTTTCCCAAGTGTTGCTTTCAATAACTAGTAGGGTAGCCCTCGCAAATGCGAGGGCAACATGAAAAAAATATGTTGTTATTAAAAGATTACTTTCTCATTGAACCATATATCGAAGATGTTTGATAAACAATCTTTAAATAACCGGTGAAGATGGACTAATCATACAATGATTCTAAAAAATGATTATTGTTCTACATGCAACTATTTTATTACAACACGACATTGTATGCTGGAAATATGAGCAATTTACCAAGTAATTTATGCGAGATAAACAATAGGTAAAACATGACTAGAATGATCGAAAATAAACTAGTCAAGTCATCTGACAAAAAGTGTGCAGAGAGTTGCAGATAGATCGAAAAAATCTGAACAAGATGAAGAAACAAAACATACAGCAGTGCGCCGGAGTTGGAGTTGTCACCCATGTCGTCGAGGAAGAGGTTCTCGATGGCAGGGAAGAAGTCGTCGTTGGGGAAGATGTCGTCGGCGTCGGTGGAGGAGTCCATGATGAAGCCAGTAGTCGCGCGGATAGCGCTCCCCAAAAACCTTATCGCCCTTCTCCCGTATAGGACTCGAAGAGACGGGGTTCCGGAGGCCTACTGTCCCGGCTCGCGGTGCACGCCACAAGACGGGATGGGAAAGAACTATTGGTAGCTCAGTGCTCTGGAACTTGGAGGCGATGGTTCTGATAGATGCATGAGGAAAGGAGCGACCTTCCGCTCTTATAGGCACGGGTAGACAGGCGAACATGCGACGTCGGAAGAGAAAACGAACAGACAGCGACCGAAGCCAAACATCCTCCACTAAGTTCGAATTAAACCTCCATTGAGTCGTATTTAAAACTCATTAGCAGACTGTTCAAATTCTGCACACCCGTTTATATAACAGTCATGCGTGGTAAAAATCGGCTCGACGAGATTCCCGCAACCCGCGGCGCGCGCGTGTCGTGTCGTGTCGGGGCGAGGCGTGGCGGGCGGCGGAGGAGGAGGAGCGCGCGTGTGGGACTCTCTCCTTCTCCTTCTCATCCTTTTACCAAGTGGTAGGAGAGCCTCCATTATAAGCTGATGCAAACCTCCTTCAACTAGCAATGTGGGACTAAACATTTATCCCACCTCTTGCCATGCATGAATGGGCCACATGGGCCTCTAGGATTTTCAGGAATTATTGAAATGGAAAATGGGCTAGGCTATTTGGACCAAAATTCCAACAATCCCCACCAGATCCCAGAGGCACATGTAATTTGCCTTTGGTTTCAAAACACTGTTTATATACCGGTACTGCAGTGAAGACTGTTAAGTGGAACTTCCACCTAGAATTCTATGCTACACTAGGCTGCGACTTGTATAGTGGACTATGCCTTGAACTGCAAGTTTGCTGCAACCTAGCTTCACATGAAGCCTTGACCGATACTGGGCTACCGTGGGACTTCCCCGCGGGTGGAGCTTATGCATCATACTCCATGGCCTTTCATGAGTTTATTAGAGAGCACCCAACTCTCATAGACTGCAACGTTTGACAGTCAGACTCATATAGGTGTGTTCTTCAATAGATGTTCTGCAGGACAACATCTCTGCTTAAGATTAAGCCATTTAGAACACATTAAGATAAAATCAACCTGCCATACAGAATAGGAAAGTATTGCATCTTCACGTAGTGATGTTCATTAACGTAGAAATACTTTTCTCTCAGTCTACCAACTGCTTGTCTCCCAATTCTAATTCACGAGATCTCCGATCACATAGATTGGTTTGCCACTGTGGAAAACTCATAGTGTGGGTCTCATACCATCTCCTTCAATGCATTTTCTATCACATTGCGTGATAGTCTCTTTGTGAAGGGATCTGCCAGGTTCTTAGATGTTTGGATATAATCCAATGCAATAACTTCGAAGTTTCTCATTTTCCTGACAGATTTTAGTCTTCTCTTCACATGTCTTGAGGACTTCATATTATTCTTAGAACTGTTCACCTTAATAATCACAGTTTGATTATCATAGTTTATTGGAATTGCGGGTATAGGTTTTTCAACCATAGGTAAGTTCATCAAGGGTTCATGAAGCCATTCTGCTTCAACAGTGGCCGTGTCTAGTGCTGTGAGTTCTGCTTCCATAGATGACCTCGTTAAGATGGTCTGCTTGCAAGACTTCCAAGAAACAGCGCCACCAGCAAGTGTAAACACATATCCACTCTTGGCCTTTATCTCATCAGCATCAGATATCCAATTTTAATCAGTATAACCCTCCAGTACCCTCGGATACCCGGTATAGTGAATGCCATAGCTTGTAGTGCCTTTTAGATAGCGCATGACTCTTTCAAGACCTTGCCAATGATCATCTCCAGGATTTGAAACAAATCGAATGAGTTTGCTAACAGCAAACGCGATATCAGGCCTTGTCGCGCTAGCCAAGTACATAAGCGAGCCAATTATTTGAGAGTATTTCAATTGATCTCTAACGGTGCCTCGATTCTTTCAAAGTAGTACACTAGGATCATACGGTGTTGGAGAAGACTTGCAGCTGCTATACCCAAAGAGACTCAAAATATTGTCCACATAGTGAGACTAAAGCAGTGTGATCCCACTATCATCATCTCTCAATAGTTTGATGCTCAAGATAAAGATCAGTATGTCATCAACATACAAACATAGAATAACTCCTTCGCCCCCACCATGGCGATAGTATACACACTTGTCAGCTTTGTTTACAACAAAACCTGCAGCGGTTAAGGTTTTATCAAATTTTTCGTGCCACTGCTTAGGTGCTTGTTTAAGACCATATAAATACTTTAGCAGCTTGCACACTTTTCTTTCTTGACCATTTACTACAAAACCATCTGGTTGATCCATATAAATTTCCTCATCCAACTCTCCATTTAGGAAAGCCGTCTTAACGTCCATTTGATGAACGAGAAGACCGTGTGAGGCAGTTAGAGAAAGTAGTACTCGAATGGTGGTCAACCTTGCTACGGGTGAGTAAGTGTCAAAAAAGTCTTCACCTTCCTTTTGGGTATAACCCTTGGCCACAAGCCTTGCCTTGTGCTTCTCAATAGTACCATCAGGCCTTAGTTTCTTCTTAAACACCCATTTACATCCTACAGTTTTGCACCCATAAGGACGATCAGTGATATCCCATGTTTCATTAGCTAAAATGGAGTCCATCTCACTACGGACGACTTCCTTCCAGTAGTCAGCATCAGGAGATGCATAGGCTTCTGAAATAGAAGTGGGAGTATCATCCACGAGGTATATAACGAAACCATCACCAAAAGACTTTGCAGTCCTCTGTCTCTTGCTTCTTTTAGGAATTTCGTTATCCTCCTCCTCAGGATTTTCTAGGTGTTCTACTGGAATGATTGGTTCAGAAATTGTATCTAATTCCTGACTTGATGAGTTAGGCATATCCTTCATGGAAAAGATATTCTCAAAGAAAGTTGCATCATTCGACTCCATGATTTTACCAACATGCATGTCTGGAACTCCGGATTTTACTACCAAAAATCGATAGTCAATGCTACGAAAAGAATAACCCAGAAATACACAGTCCACAGTTTTTGGTCCAAGCTTGCGCTTCTTGGGAACTGGCACATGAACTTTTGCCAAATAGCCCCAAGTTCGTAGATAAGAGAGATTTAACCTTTTCTTCTCCCATTCTTCAAATAGAGTAATTTTTTTGTTCTTTGTGAGAACTCGGTTTAGGACATGACATGCGGTTAGTAATGCCTCCCCCCACCATTCCCCGGAGAGACCCGATGTGTCTAACATGGCGTTAACCAAATCTGTTAGAGTGCGGTTCTTTCTTTCGGCTACCCTGTTTGACTGGGGTGAGTAGGGAGGTGTCCTCTCATGGATTATACCATGTTCCGCACAAAAGGAGTCAAACTCATTGGAAAAATACTCTCCACCACGATCAGACCTAAGCCTCTTAATCTTTCGATCAAGTTGGTTTTCTTCTTCAGCTTTATAGACTTTGAAGAAACTCAAAGCCTCATCTTTTGTTTTCAGAAGATACACATGACAGTATCTCGTAGAGTCATCGATCAACGTCATAAAATATTTCTTTCCACCTTTTGTCAACACACCATTCATCTCACAAATATCAGAATGTATGAGTTCTAGTGGTGCCAAATTTCTCACCTCTGCAGTCATATGTGACTTGTGAGGTTGTTTTGCTTGCACATAGGCTAGGCACTTAGATCCTTTGACGGTAGTGAAATTTGGGATTAAATTCATTTTAGATAACCATGTCATGCAACCAAAATTAACATGACAAACACGTGAATGCCAAACATTTGATATAAGATCAGATGAAACATGATTCACAACTTTATTGCAAACATCTGATAATGATAGGTGGAACAGACCTCCGCACTCATATCCTTTACCAATAAAAGTACCAAACTTATTGGACTCAAAAACAATCTTGTATCTATCGTGACATAGAAGAGATCCGCTAACAAGATTCTTATTTATTGAGGGAACATGATGCACGTTCTTCAGGCGTATGGTCTTTCCCGAAGTGAACTTTAGATCGACCATACCAACACCATGAACAGAAGCATGCGAGCCGTTCCCCATCAGCACGGACCGAGTCCCTCTGACCCAACATCCTTCATCTCAACGTCGCCCATGACTATATTAGCGGTCTTGCCACTCTTCCCATGCTGGCGCCTGTCATAGAGGTTGGGGCAGCTAGGATCCCAGTGATCAGGATCGCCGCACACATGACAGGAACCTTTCTTCTTATCAGTCTTCTTCTTGAAATTGGTAGACTGTGAGGGCTTGTTCTTCCCATCGAACTTGACGTTTCCATCAAACTTTGTCTTGTTCTTGAACTTGTGGGACTGGAAGTTCTTTTTCTGTACCAAGTTGTCACTTGAACCTCCCTCAACAACTCGAGCACGTGTGTCTTTTTCTCTCGCCTTCTCTTCCACATCAAGAGTCCCAATGAGATCTGAAACGGAAAACTCCTGTCTCTTGTGCTTCAGAGAAGTAGCAAAGTTCCTCCATGAATGGAGAATCTTGGAAATAATGCCCCCGACAACGAACTTGTCCGGTAACACACATGAGAAGTACTCAAACTCCTTGGCCAGTGCCTGTATCTCATGAGCCTGCTCAACGAAGGAGCGGTCATCAGACATCTTGAAGTCATAGAATTGCTCCATGATATACAATTCACTGCCAGCGTCCGAGACCCCAAACTTGGCCTCGGGAGCAGCCCACATATCTTTGCCATTGTAAAGTGACATATAGGGTTCAACAATGTTCTCCCCAAGGACAGACAACAGAGCAGCCCTGAACAACTTGTCAGATTTCTGGAAAACTTGCTCCTGGGCAGGATTAAGCTCTCCCTCAGGATTGTCAAGAGTGGCGTCATAGCAGTTCATGTTCTCAAACCAGAGAACTGCTCTCACACGCCATCTCTTATAGTGCGTACCCTCAAACACAGGTGGCTTCACAGATGCCACAAAACCACTTGGAGTAAATTGCCTATAATAAGTTTTTTGGATTGTTGGAAATATGAGAAATTTACCAAGTAATTTATGCGAGATAAACAATAGGTAAAACATGACTAGAATGATCGAAAATAAACTAGCCAAGTCATCTGAAAAAAAGTGTGCAGAGAGTTGCAGATAGATCAAAAAAATCTGAACAAGATGAAGAAACAAAACATACAGCAGTGCGCCAGAGTTGGAGTTGTCACCCATGTCCTCGAGGAAGAGATTCTCGATGGCAGGGAAGAAGTCGCCGTTGGGGAAGATATCGTCAGCGTCGGTGGAGGAGTCCGTGATGAAGCCAGTAGTCACGCCGATAGCGCTCCCCAAAAACCTTATCGCCCTTCTTCCATACAGGACTCGAAGAGGCGGGGTTCCGGAGGCCTACTGTCCCGGCTCGCGGTGCACGCCACAAGACGGGATGGGGAAGAACTGTTGGCAGCTCAGTGCTCTGGAACTTGGAGGCGATGGTTCTGATAGATGCCTGAGGAAAGGAGCGACCTTCCGCTCTTATAGCACGGGTAGACAGGCGAACAGGCGATGTCGGAAGAGGAAACGAACAGGCAGCGGCCGAAGCCAAACAGCCTCCACTAAGTTCGAATTAAACCTCCACTGAGTCGTATTAAAACCCATTAGCAGACTGTTCAAATTCTACACACCCGTTTATATAACAGTCATGCGTGGCAAAAAAAATTCGGCTCGGCGAGATTCCCCCGCGCGCGCTTGGTGGCGAGGCGGGCGGCGGAGGAGCGCGCGTGTGGGACTCTCTCCTTATCCTTCTCATCCTTTTACCAAGTGGTAGGAGAGCCTCCCTTATAAGCTGGTGCAAACCTCCTTTCACTAGCAATGTGGGACTAAAAATTTGTCCCACCTCTTGCCATGCATGAATGAGCCACATGGGCCTCTAGGATTTTCAGTAATTATTGGAATGGAAAATGGGCTAGGCTATTTGGGCCAAAATTCCAACATTGTATACTCACTCCTTTCATGATCCGAAACCTAGGGGAAAAATAGTATGTGTATATGCTTATCAATAAGAAAATCATTCTTCATGGAAGGTGGTTCCCTTAGTTAGCATAAAAATAATACTTCATTTAGGTGGTTGTGATTCCCCCAATTTGATCACATTTCTCCAATACTACAAAATATACAAAATAAGTGGTCAAAGGATATGATCACAATTCTCTAATACTTCAATAATTCTTCATGCAATCTTCTTGCCACCGGAGGTGAGCCCCAAATTTGAGAAGTCGCTGCTCAAGGAAATTGAGTTTATAACTTTTTCTTGAGAAAATGTCGCACTTTATTGCGCAAGTAACATCATGAAAAATTCAGTTTTACCTGCGTGGAGAGTTAGGTAACCTCAACTAAAATGTTTTTGACAAATTGTAGAATTTTAAATTGCATGTAAAGAGAAGTTTTACGTGTGTGAAGAATTACGGATCCTCACAGAACGGTTTACTAGCCGGCGTTGCGTTCATATTGGCTGCCCTAGGAGTGATCTTTTTAAAGTAACATTCGGTGCAAGGCCATGGCGGCTCTATAGTATGTGCTTCCATCACATAGAAATTACTCTATAGCGTACGCGCACTAGAAAGCCTGTGCACTGAGCACCGACTTACACCTTAGCTACAGTACATACAGTCTAAAAAAATCTAAAAGAAACCAACGAACCGGCAGCCACTATGTTTACCGGTCTACGGGTTCACACCCCTGCTTCCTCGCTTATTTTTGAGGAAACCGCATGAGCGGTCCTAATTCTTTCCACGTTGCGTCAGTTTGGTCCCTAAACTTTAAAATGGAATATCTAGGTCCCAAATCTGTGTTATGTGCTGCACGGCAGGTCCTAAATCGCTCTGACCCGCTTTGACCGTTGCCACGTCGGCTGTGGTCGTTAGGCGGGAGATTTCCCGCGGGCTGTCTGATAGGAAATATGCAAATGAACCCCTATAAGTATTCAGCTTCTCAGCTATCAGCCCTTAGTTCTTCTCCCTCTCTCTGTTTCTTCTCCAGCCGCCGCCCGCCGCCATGAGCACATCCGGGAGCTCGTCTGCTTGGAATCGACCGCGGAGGAAGGCAGCTTCTGCTTCCCCATGGCAAGGAGGTGTAGTAGCTTCTCTCCCGCCACCTCTTCCGCCGGGAACACTGCCACTTGTGCCATGCCCGTGTTGTCGGATTCGGCGAACCATTCGCTTGGTCTCTCAATCAACCGCCAATCCAGGGCGTGTGTTCTACAAATGCCCTAACCACCGCGTAAGTTGTAGCTTTGATTCGATTCATATGATTTTCAGATCCGATTTTATCCATTGTCTCATTTCATTTCTTGATTTCTTCACAGGTTACTCCCGAACCTTGCAACCACTACTACTGGGAGAATGGAGAAGACAATTATATTGATTTTCTTGTTCGGAATGGCTACAACTTGGAAGAAAAAGAGGAGGGAGAAGTAGATGGTGGACAGAACAGCATGCTTGATGTGGTGAAGAAGATGGATGAGCTAATAGTGATTTGCAAGCATGTGTTTGTTGCAATTGTCTGTCTGATTGCTGTGATGTTGTATGTAGCAATCTGGAAGTAGATCTATGTACTCGAAATTGTAGTACCAATGCTTGCTGTGATGTTGTAGTACCAATGAAACAAGCTAATAAGTTTTAGTCATACATCATAAGTTTCAGTCATACATCATAGTACCAATGAAACTAGCTCTAGATCTACTCCAGATCTTTACAAGCTATGAAGTTTCAGCCAAAAGAAACAACCCAGCTCTAACAAGTGCACTGTAAACAAGTTTGCACTTACACGGTTTGATTGAAACCAGAGCTACATATGAGCATTAGGTTTCTGTCAAACCTAGCCAAAATATGAACTAAAATGTTCCAAAATATGCACATATTGCCATTCCATCATCTAAACATTGGGTACTTTGTTCTCCTTCTTTGACACTACCTTCTTCTTCTTTGTCTTCTTCAAACCAAGTGTTTTCATAGGTGGTCTTGGGGGTGGTAGCTCATCCCTGCAGCTTGCTATGAATTGACTCTCAGGAATAGGACCTGGTGGTGCAGTTTGAGATTGCTGAGTTGCTAATGCCTGCAAAACAAGTGTACATGAGTGATACAGTCATATCCTAGTGATGCAGTAGAATCCCAGATTATGTACATTGCTGACTCACTTGTTCCTGTAGAATCTGAATCACACTAGAAGATGTAACACTATAATTCATAGCAGAATCCACAATACTACATGTTGCACTTCTGGCCATCTATGGTAGTTTCTTTTTCTGAACAAGTAATGATTGAATAAATGACAGTAATGATTAAACAAATGGCAGTAATGATTGAACAAATCACAGTAATGACAGACAATAATCATAGGAATGTACCTTGTGAGTAATATTTCTCCTCACTGACATTTTTGTTGGAATTTTAGTGCCATGTTCTTCCTGTTCATCCTCAGGTAGCACAACCTGAATTGGTTGTGGTTCTGCTGCATCAGTTGCATCAGGTGATTGTCCTGCTGCATCAGTTGCTTCTTCTGCTGCATCAGGTGCATCAGGTGCATGTCCTACTGCATCAGGTGCTTGTCCTGCAGCTCTACCAAGTGATGGGCACTTCCTTTTGTTGTGACCAGGTTGATTGCAAACACTACAATGCCCAACTATGCCATGCCTGCTAAGCCTTGTGCCACCTTCCTCCTCTAGTGGACTTTTCCTTCTCTTCTTACTAGGCCTACCAACTTGCTTGTCAAATTTAGGTGGCCTGATTGAAGGACCATTCATTTTCTTCCACATTCTAGGATCACTGCATGGCATTATGATCCCACCATAAGCTGCTTTGAATGCATCTATGCTGTAGCACTTATGAACAACTGATTCAGGCTTGATCCTTTCATGCCTAAAAGCAGCACAAGCATGTCTACAGGGGATTCCTGATAACTGCCAGGCCCTACATGAGCACTCCATTTTATCTATGTGTACCTCATATTCACCATGCAAACCATTAACTTTGAACAGATGTTTAGCAGCAGGCACTGCTTCATAATTGCTTGCAAAGTCAATGTTTTTATCTAGCTTTTTCCTAATTTTTGGACAAATGCTGCCACACATTTCTTCTACTTCTTTGTTCTTGTTGAAATACCTAAGCATAATCTGATCTTTGATTTTCTTCAAACTGGTAACTATTGGTAGTTCTCTAGCATCAAGTATGTACCTACAATTGCAACTATATTTATGAACAACTCATAGAAACAAGCTAAACTGGTCTGTTGCTAAGCAGTTGCAACTATATTTATGAACAACTCATAGAAACAAGCTAAACTGGTCTGTTGCTAAGCAGTTGCAACTATATTTTTGAACAACTCATAGAAACAAGCTAAACAAAGTTGATAGGAACTAACCTATTGAATACTTCACATATGTTGTTCAGCAAAAGATCACACTTGGGCAATTCTTCAAAGAATGCTTTGCACCACTGCCTTGGATCAATTGCATCCAAGTACTCATATGCAGCCACATCTAATACTTTCATCTCATCCATGTGTCTCTGCCAATCACACTCCCTGGTTGCTCTTGCAATCTGCCATAGTTTGTTCTTGAATATGTCACCTCTCCACCCATTTCTTGCAAAGTTTTGGTGCAAGTGTCTTACACAGAACCTGTGCTGTGCATCAGGCCATATAGCATTGACAGCATTGATCAATCCCTACAAACAAATGAGAAAATGCACAAATAAATGAGAACATGCAGAAACAAATGATAAAATGCACAAATAAATGAGAACATGCAGAAACAAGTTTACCTTCTGCCTATCACTCATGAATGTCCATGGCCTTGTGTTCTCTATGCCCAGATCATCCTTGTGTGCTAAGAAACCATTTCCATGAGTCTATCTTCCACCTCAACTATGGCAATTGAAATAGGATAAATACAATCGTTGGGATCAACACCAAGCTGCTAGCATCACTCCACCAAATCTATTCTTGATATGGCACCCATCAATGCCTATAATGGGCCTACAACCTGCCATAAAACCTCTCTTACATGCATCCAAAGGACATGTAGATGTTTTGAAACACTCCAGCATTTGCATTGACAAACATCATACTTCTGGATTTGATCTTCTAATCTCGGTTGCAAAATCCCACAAAGAAATTGTATTGTGCCAGTTCATCACCATGGATCTGCTTCAATGCACATCTTCTAGCCCTTTCTAGCTTGCTTCTACTAGCAGTCATGTTGAAATCTTGTTCAATCATCCTAGCAAAGTTCTTCAGTGACATCTTGTCATCACATCTGAATTTTTCCAAGTAATGTCCTGCTAAATATCTGGCTGTAAACTGCTTTATCTTGAAATCTCTTTCACACTTGTGAACACCCTCATATTTCTTCACTGTCCAAGCTTTTGTCCTGGTATCTGGTGCAGCATACAAGTACCAGGGACAATTTGGCTCACAACAAGCCCTAACCCTCTGCAGATCATTCTTCTTATAGTGCACACCCACTCTTTGTTGCACAATATATTCTTGTATTGCTGTTCTGAGCTCAATCACTGATAAAAACACCATGCCAATTTTAAATTCTACTTGTCTCATGTTCTCTGGCCTCCACCTTCTCAGCTTCACTTTCTTCTTCATCTTCTTTCTACCTTGTTTGTCCACAACCATCACTTCTTCTGCTGAATCTGCTGCTTCAATGTCAGAATCTTGTAGCTCTTCTAAATCTGAATCTGTATCATAATCACTGTTCTGCTCCCATTGGGATTTCATCTTCTTTTTTGACTCAAATTTCTCATCTACCCATTCCTCAAACAGATCATCATCATCTGCTGCTAATTCATTGTCAGAGTCAACCCAGTCTTCATCCCATTCACTATCACTGTCATCATCTAAGCAAATTTCTGCTTCTTCTTCCACATCAAGCCTCCTCCTACTTCTTCTCAGCTCATGCCCATGGCTATGCTGCTGCTGCCTAGCTGGAATACTGCTACTGGTTGCAAACACTGGCTTATGCTTACCACATTTTGGGCTCAACACAGGAGGCAGAGTAGGAGAGCCAGTGATCACAACATCATCAATTACAACATCATTGCCTAAATTCATGTCTTTGTGGTCCACATACATCTGAAAATATTGAAATTTAGGAACAACTGCAATCATGTGTAGTGTGTCAGTATCTCTATCGACAATGCGTAGTCCTGATCCCATATCTTGTCCAGGGATAAGCCAATAGATGGAGTACTTGTCTGGTTCATTATAACCTATCTGCTCCATAAAATCTGTCAGCCACAGAGGTGACCAAGTGTCTGCTTCACAACCATCAAACCTAGCTTGTTTGCCATCGACATAGCTCTTCGAAGGACCAAAACCACAAAAAAATCCACCATAATTGATTTCTACTGTGAATTCCTCCTCAAGTGGTCCTAAATATGACGCAATTCGTCAAATTCAATCATCGATTTGACCTACAAAGCTACCTCCTACCTATCGCCGCAAGAACTAGGGATCTAGGGTTAGGATTACTCACCGTATCGCGCAGGAGGATCGTTGGGTCGCCGCAGCTTGGGCCCCTTGCTCGTCGGCTCCTTCCTCGCGTTCTGCATCCTCAAGCGGTCGCCGTTAGTTTCCCGGTCATCACCGGAGCAACACCTCCGCCGCCAGTATCGCCTCCGCTATCGCGAGACTGAGGAGAAGAGGAGCGGGAGCGTCGAAGGAACGAGAATGTACATGGAGGGCCTCTTTGCAAGTTTACAACCCAGCAGTTAAGCAGCGTGGACCCAACAGCCGACGTGGCAACGGTCAAAGCGGGTCAGAGCGATTTAGGACCTGCCGTGCAGCACATAACACAGATTTGGGACCTAGATATTCCATTTTAAAGTTTAGGGACCAAACTGACGCAACGTGGAAAGAATTAGGACCGCTCATGCGGTTTCCTCCTTATTTTTCCTCGTTCCTTTCCAACGTCGCGGACGGCCCCCACGCTAGGAAAAGATGGGGCGGCTAGGGTTTGTCTCTTCCACAGCCGGGAACAGGCCGCCGCCGGTCAGCTCCGCTGCCTCCGGCATGGGAAAGGTGCCTGGCCTCCCCTACTCAAGAACTGATGTGGAATCGCACCCCGCACACCTCTTCCTCTCGCACGATGAAGAAACATGAGCGAGGCAAGTCAAGCGCGGCGGGGAAACAGGAACACATGCCGACGCAGGTAAACTCCACCCTCCTCTTCCCGACCTCCGGCGACCTCCGGCGACCATCCCCCCATCATCCCAACCCCCTTCTCCCTCCTCTGCTCCCAAACCAACCTCTCCAAACGTGGCCACCACACCCCCTCGCCAAGCTCGCCCTAACCCTAGCTGCAGGCGGCAGTGGGAGGGGAAACGACAACGGCCGGAGACTGCGGGAGGGAAACGACGGCCTCTCTCTGGCCCTCCCATGTCCGCTTGCTGCCTGCCCTCCTCCACTAAATTTCATGGTCTTGCACATGTATTTGTCAAAAATTTCAGTTGCCTTAGTTTTGACATCTTTGAACTTCAGATCCCCAGGTGATTTGTATTAAATTTAGACGATTGGCCTTATTAATAATCATGTAAAAGTTGGATTCGTTGGTTCTTCATATTGTCATGTATGATTTTGTACCCATGGTTGGTTAGCTCAACAAGCAGGAGATCAGCTGATATGGAAAACAGAGATTGCAAAAAAGATCTTTAGAACTAATTATGAGTCCATACTTTCTCATTTTCGTTTTACTTTTCAAACTTTACCTTCTGAATGTATCTACATTTCAGCAATAACGTTTTCATAGACATACTATGCTGAACTTTACCTTCCTAATGTGAACAATAGGAGTTACTGCTCGAGGACAAGGAGGTTTATGCACGGGTTCGACTCACTCCCTAAGTTTAATTTCTTCACCTTTCGATGTATATCATTTTAAAACGACATCATGTGCATAGATAAGAATTTACCTTTCTGACCCGTGTTCATGTTTGGTTTACCGTGCAGTCATATGGCAATCCTGGCGGTCTGGATTGCCGCTGAATTTCTTGATTAGCCCTATCCCAATGACACTGCATGCCATATCAATACAGAAAAAATGAGGCAGCATATTAATTGCAATTTTCTGTACAAATAGATTGTTTCTCTAGAGTAGTATAAAAGTTTGATTTCCCATCAAACTTCAGAGGTAACACCAGGCAAAAAATGTGAAACATTGGCAAAGCCTTTAATTAGATAATTTGGACATCCGTGATCTGTCGGGTGGTTCTTTTTATTTTGTGCATCATGTCAGCAAATTAGCATACAAAAGAGTGTTAATTTGACCTAGGAAACATTGTAGGCTAACATTTTTACTATACTTATTGCTTTGTTCATACAATGATACGTTAGTATGTGGCATATATCCGCGTGGACAACCTTGCCGTCATCCCCATCCAGATAAGGGATTTGTCTTAAGCTGTCCCCTAGGTCCTGCTGCTCAATCTACATGCCACAAGTCCCTCCGTATAGATTAGGGAGTCACTACGAGTTTTGCTTGCCGCCCCGACACATTGAGCTTTGTCCTGAGCAGTGCCCATATGCCCCACTGCTCCATCTTCATGTTGAGTCCAACTATGGTGCCCGAGTCTCCCGTGCCTCGAAAGTTCACCGACCACACCTCCACGTGTACTATTTGTCCTACAGCTTCTCAACGTCCTGGAGCGGCCACCATCTCCATAGATTGTGAGTAAGCCTTCAAGTTGTTTTGTTGGTGTTCTTGATTTGCTGATATCAGAAGATATACGAGATAAATTTACACAAATGTTTTTGAGAGATCACAGGCATGAGATAGCCAACAACAACTCCATCTTAGTCTACGAAGAAACCCAGTGTTGTAAATATTAGAAGCAACATCACAATATTGCTTAAAGGCTTAAGCGTGGTGAAGGCCGAGCGTTCGGGGGGCGTCTGCGTGGCTCACAGTTTGTTTTCTACGTCTGCATGTTGGCCCGTTAGTTTATCGTATGTTGTGCCTCGGGCCGGAGAGTGCGTGCTCGATGGGTTGAGTTGGCCTGGCCATGCGTTGCATGCAGGCGGTTTGGGTGTGCAGTAGTTCATTTCCACTGTCTGACTGGTGGCCTGTGATTTCTAGGCCCTATTTGTCAGTCACCTGTATGTTCGGTCCATCTGTTCTTTTGGGGTTATTTCGTCAGGGTGGGGTAGAGGTTCTCCTGGTTATCTTCGTTCCTCTGGCCGGGGCAACTATGTTGGATTTTTGGAACAGGGCGATTGTGTTGGATTTCTGGCGGCGGTGTGTTTCTTGGTGGCGGTGTGGTTCTCCTGCGTGCGGTTGCCTCTGTGATTTCTGGTTCTTGCGTCATCTTGGCGGGATCTTGGCTGGCCGGGGTTCTTCCGCGGTGGGGAGCCGTCGCTGTCTTGGTGATTGGTCACGTCGTATTTGCGTGGAAGGTTTGGTCTTCTTGCTATTTTCATTTTTTTTTTAGGTTTGTCTTTGCAAACTGGTGGTGCCCTTTCACGGTTTGATTCAAAGGTGTGATGTCCTCGCTGCTTTAATTTTGGTTTTTGGTTTGGCCTTGTGTATTTTGGGGGTTTCAGAGTCTGATTGGTAGTATCATATCTGTTTTGTGGGATTGGTTGTCGTTGTGTTGTCCTCATTGAGTCTGATAGTACAGTTTATTGTGGACAGTTTCAGTTAGGTTTTAGACCTATTTTCTACACAGCTTTGGTTATGTTTTAGACCCAATCAGCAGATATGTCTTATGGGTTGGCTTTAGGAAAGTTTTTTCTTGAGAAAGGATTTGCATGTGTAGTTTTTTCCATGGTTAGTTTCATTTTCTAGGTTTTATGTGTGGGAAGAGTAACCTTGGGTACTTCAATTATGATAGGATGTTGGATGACTATGATCTCTATCTAAAAAACTAATATTTTTTAGTTCTAAACTGTGCAAAGAGTAACATTCGATTTTTGTGGACAACATCTGCGATGTTTTAGAACTAACCAGCAAGGATATCTTGTGGGATGACTTTAGGGAAGTGTTTTCTTACAAAAGGATTTGCATATGTGCATTTTTGGATTGCTTGGTTTTATTTGTAGGTTGAAGTTTGGAAAGAGTAACCTTTGGTTCTTTGATTGTAGTGGGATGTTGGATTACTATGGTTTCTATCTAGAAATCTGAATTTGTTCTTCAGTCATCAAGAATGTTTTATGGGTTGGATTTAGGGGGAAGTGTTTTCTTACAAAAGGATTTGCATGTGTACATTTTGGGCTAACTTGGTTTAATTTTCTAGGTTTGAAGTGTGGGAAGAGTAACCTTCGTTTCTAGGTTTGTAATAGGATGTTGGATCATTGTGATCTCTATCTAAAAATAATAATTTCTATTTTTAGGTCTAAACTGTCAAAAGGTTGCACTTTCTTTGCAGGTATGTTATTAATATCTGTGTGTCAATCTTATCTGTCTCTTCTTACTGTTGTTTGATCTTCCATACCAGCTATATATGCTACATCTTTGTGGTTAATATTCTGTTAAATTCCTATTTATCGGTTGATTCAGTGATGAAAAGGGGGCACATAAATTACATTTTACATTTTTATTTGTTATACCAATCCACCATCTGCGTTATTTTTTAAATGACCAACTATATGTAATCTTCCATATTAAATGTCACTAGGAAATTAGCACCAACTCCAGAGTGCAGTCAAATGAAAAGAATATGATGTTACTTTCTCACTAAGGTTTTATAGTATCAGCTGTGACCATGAACATGAATCCTCCAAATTTTTCATCCCAGTAAGTAAATAAGTATGGATTTTGTTGTCTAAGATAAGTACTTTTTTGTTTCAGTTCTCCCGTTTCTGTTATTGAATTTATGTAGGTATATTAATATACATGTGTGAACAAGATCATTATATATTCCAGCATTGTGTGTTATTTTCTTTTAGATCACATGGAAAAAGAGGAGTACTTTTTCTCTAGAGCTTCAGGGATGAAAACCAAAGAAGTGGACTGGAATGGATTGGAAAAGAAATTCCATCTTAGTTAAATGATACCCTCTTCTTTTCTGTTCCAGTAGATGAAATACACTTTATGTACGTATGTAATACAACGATATATGGATTTTATGTAAATATGTAATAAAAAGATGTATGGATTGAAATGGTTGTTCCAATATGAAACTAGATGATCCACTATACATGGTACGGCAAAAACTTTGTTGTTTTGGCGTTTTATATCAGGGCTTGATCATTGTGAAAATCGGAGATAGTACCATGGAGAGGATTGTAGGTGACCCAAGGCCGGGTTTTCCAAGGTCTACCTTGCTCATGCAGGCAGTGGGGATGCAAGGCCGGGTTTTTCAGGTCTACCTCGCTGTCAGGTTGTCGCAAGACGCCATGCAGGCGGCGGGGCGAAGCCCGCCTGTTCTTCTAGTTATCTATAAGCTTAAGACTGATTACATGCAAGCATTCTAAGGTTATCTATTGTTACCATGTCAATGCCATATAGGCCCATTTTCCTACTCTTCATATTGACGTGTGGGCCTGTATGGCGCTCTGTGCGTGTGGTGGAGCCGTGCGGGTGTTGCTTTACGCATCATTGTTTTCACTGTATCCTCTCTTACTCCCGTCGTGGCGCCGCCAACCCAATCCCCCTCTCTCTTGCGGCATAAGAGTCCACCACTGCCTCCAATCACGGTTGTCCTAAGATTAAATTGAGCAAAAATATGATAACTACTCATCCTAAGAAATAACAGTAGTTCCAAAAATATATGGTCACCGTACCAACCGGTGTACCCACACCCCTTTTGTGTAGATCAAACTGCTATCTTCTTACATGTAGGACACAACGACAAAAATACAGAGGTGGTGTTTTGGCTCACGATTACCAATGAATGGTATTATAAAAAAATATAAGAAAAAGTTAAAATGTCAAAAAGTTAAGAAATAAAATCTGCGTATATATCTAGACATTTTTTGTTCTTACGCAACTCTTTAGGAAAAAAATACCATTTTATGTGACTTGCATAAAAAACAAAAAATATCCAAGAATAATTATGTTGGAGCATCCGAATTTGTGTTTTTTACACAGGACATAAATAATGTTTTTTCCCAAGAAAGGTGTGTGCGAACATAGAATGTTCAAATATACATGTGGATTTTTTTTGACATTTCAAAATATATTTTTGGATAATAGGTTGTCGTGGGAATGGCCACGGTAGTCGCTACCAGGGGTAGCGATTGATTCGAAGTAGGACAATAGCGAGTAGCCATCTGCGGATCGAGATTAGGAGCGAATAGCTCGTGGATACAATGCTAACCCTAGGGAGTCTTATATAGGGGGTGCCCCGCTAGGGTTTTACAGAATCTCAACCAAATTGGTAAGGGTTTCGGGAGCTTGACCTAATCCGACTGGGCCTATCTATGTCCTTGGGCCTCCCTGTCCAGTCGTCAGTCTTCCCGAAGGCCTTCATTCCAGTCGTCGTCTTGGTTGACCCACTCGTTATTATCCTGGGTCATTTGCTTTCTCCCTTCAAGGATACCCCGATTGGTATATTCCCATCAGTAGTCCCCGAGTGCATCAGGGGTTCGGTGTTGGAGTCAGCGTGGCAGTCAGAGTAGGCGAGTCCAGGCGGGCTCCTAGTCGAATCGGTGATGAACTCCTCCAATGAAAGGAGAGGTCTCGAAATCTCCAGTCGCGTCGCCCATGTGATTGGAATGAGCGAGTGGTATAGACAATAAGTCAATTTGACCGAAGTAGGACCATTTATGTGGTCATACTAGCCGTTAGTTACTTCTAACGGTAACCTTGGCGATTCTTACTGCAGGGAGCAATGGCTAATTCCGCGATTACTAGAGATGCGCCACTACAAGTGATGGACGTTGGCGGGGGATAAGGATCCCATCATTCCCTTTTCACGCCTGCCGTCTCCTCTATTGATATTTACACCTGATCCGAATCTCAAATCTTGGTGAACCTAGTGTCATGGTGCCTTCGTGGTCCAAATCCAAGTGCAACACCGCAATGCTGCAGTCCTTCGAGTACGCATGAATCCTGATCAAGGGGAACTGGCGCGCACCATCGGCGAGTGAAAGCGAACCACGGCCCCGTCCCAGAGAGTTTGTCTCCTTCATCAGTCATTTAGAGCGTGGTTTAGGATTTCCCACCTCTGTCTTCTTCATACGATTCCTTCACTTCTACCAGATTAAGCTCTCTGATTTAGTCCGCATAGCATCGAACGATTAGCAGTTTTCGTCGCCTTCTGTGAATGCTACCTCGGATGCCGCCCGTACTTCCCGCTATGGCTTGAGTTATTCCATGGTCGGGCCAGCAGCGAGAGTAAAGGGGGGCCTTTGCTACCGGCTGGTGGCCTCACATTTCAGGTGAAATCTAGCGCCAAGTTCTTCAAGCTGATGCCGCCGAAGAAGGCGGCGAGCGAATGGAAGAGATTCTAGTTTTACGTCAAGGACGCCGCCCCAGCCAGAGAGATGGCGATCCCTGAGTATTCCTCAGAGCGGAGCGTTCTGTGCTTCCTGTCGATGAAGAGACTGCCTCGGGCACAGAGGGCGATCGTGGCGAGTATGTGCAGTCAGATGACTGAACTGGAGGAATCGGGTTTGAAGACGATCAATCTGTTTAACTGTTGGCTCGGAACACGGCTAGTGCCGCTGGCCACTCGATCCCACTGGATGTACGAATATACCGGTCCATCTGATCCTATTCGGACGAGCCAAGACAAATGGGCCATGGAGGACTATGTCGCGGCTCTGAATAAGATCATAGACGCGCGCCCTTCTCTAATCTCCACGAGGGGCTTACTCCATTTAGGCAGAATAAAAGACCAGCCCCAAGGTATCTTGCTGCCTCTTGCCCTTACCTCTGATTCACTTATTTGGAAAACTTGGGAATCACTCTTGTCTTGTCAGACGTTTCAAGCACGGGAGGATTGGCTTCCCCCGCTTGATTAAGAATTACCGGAATAACTTCTTGACGACGGATGGGATGAGTCCTCCGAAGGGGAAGACGAAGCCGAAGAAGGCGAGGAGGAACCCGAGCCAGCGTCACTAAGTCGGAGAACTCGTGGCCAACTACGTCGCGAAGCGGAGGCCAGTCAGAGCTTAGAAGAATCCGATGACGACCTGGACGTGATCGGAGACGAGAATTCAAAACGGATTCTAACCCCGATCAAGGTTCGTCCTCGACTCATCTCCACGCGAACTACAGGAAAGATTTGCAACACCGACGGCCGGCTGCCGTCAGCATAGCGCCAAATTGCCGTCGGCACAGGCTGTGCCGACGGTGGCCGTCGGCGTAGCCCCCTCGGCGTACGTCCTCGTCGGCACAGCTCCGTGGTCGTCGGCACAGCCCTCTCCCTCGGCATAGCTTCTTCCAGTGGGGCCCGAGTGTCATTCAACGATCGTCTTCGATAACGGTCCAGCCTGGAGCTACGCCGACGCCCAGGCCGCCGGCACAGGAATGGAGCTACGCCGACGGCCAGGCCATCTGAAGGGAATATGCCCTGAGAGGCAATAATAAAGTGTTTATTATGTGTATTCCAAGTATATGATAGATGTTTATTTTGCATGCTATAATTGTATTAATACGGAAACGTTAATACATGTGTGTTTAATAAATAAACAGAAAGTTCCTAATTATGCCTCTCTCATAAACTAGCTCGTTGATTAACAAGATGATCAAGGTTTCCTGATCATGGACATTGGATGTTGTTAATAACGGGATCACAACATTAGTGTAATGATGTGATGAACATTCATCCGAAGTATAGCATTACGATCAAAGTCATTGAGTTTATATTGCTATAACAACTTACGAAGTGATCCTAATCCTTAGACCATGAGATCATGTCAATCACTAACACCGGAAGAGTTTCTTGATAACATCAAACGTCACACCGTAACAGGGTGATTATAAAGATGGATTCAGAACTAATAAAGTGTTATGTTGAGGCTCATGGATCGAGAGTGGAATTTGTTCATCCCGATGACGGATAGATATACTCTGGGCCCTCTCGGTGATATCACATTGATTAGCTTGCAAGCAAGTGATTTGATCACTAGAATGTTATATCACAGGAACGAGAAAAGAGTGCATGTCGGTAACGAGATCAAACTAGGTATGGAGATACCGATGATCGAATCTAGGACATGTAATATATCGTGAAACAAAGGGATTAAGATACTAGCGTAAAAGGTTCCGACGATAACAAGAAAGTCACCGTTGAATGTGTGGGAGTCAGTATGGGTCTCCAGATCCCGCTTCTGATTATTGATCCGAGAGGGGTATCGATCATGTCCGCATTATTCACGAACCGTAGGGTGACACACTTAAGAGACACCGACATCCAATTGGAGCAAATGTTTCATGCCGAAAGAATGAACAAGCGCAGGAATTTATTTCACTAGATACCGAAACAGGTTTTCGGTTGAAATTGCATAAAGTGGTTATGCATGTGAAATAGAATTCTAGCAAGGGGTTATTTGTGAATGTTTGTCATTAAAGAAATTGACAAAATTCTGAATAAAATAAAAGAGTTTTATTTAATGAGAGTTTGCATTAAATTTGGTGGAAATTTAATGGGAATTTGAGTGGACTTTTGAGTGGAGGAAATTTAAAGGAGATTTGTGAGTGGAGTGTCCACCCACATGAAGAGGGGAGGGCAAGGGGGCAGCCCCCATGCGCCACCACCCCTTGGGGTTCCCCCTCCTCCTATAAAAGGAGCCCCCCTCCTCACTTGTCTCTCACACCTCCTCGTGAAGGATCTCTCTCCCCCTCTAGAATTTATCCCCCATGGTCTCGGACTAGCGAGATACATGCTCCCGGTGGCTATTCGGCAAGAAAGAGTTGTGCTTCCGCTGCATCGCTGGAGCGAGGAGGCGGAGGTTGCTCGGTGCGTCGAACGTGTGTGCGAGCACGGATGCGCTGCTGATTTGCGGCGCTAGGATTTCCTCTCGATCTTGAGATCGGCAAGAGATCGTCTACATCAACCACGAGTTGAACTCGTTAAGCTTTGTCGGTCTTCAAGGGTATGTTCTCTACGGATATACATCCGCCCGTTGTTTGTATCTAGTATATAGATCTTGGTATATAGTTCACATCGTAGGAAATTTTTTGTTTTCTATGCTGCGAACCCTACACCATCGACATAGCCTAAAATATTTTTTTAATATTTTTTTATTATTTTTAAATCTTTGAATTGTTTGACTCCTTAATCTCCCGCTTTAATCATTTTAACAATATTTATAGTTAATAATTGATAAATTGCAGTCTTAGACGTCAAAGTTCCCATTTGGTCACTCATCCTAGCAATACTCCAGCTCTAGCACGCTTAACTTCCTCGTTTCTTCAAAATCTCTTCCCGCAAAGCAATTTACTCATTGTTGTCAAGACTATGATATCATTCCTGTTAACTCTTATATCATCATGTCACATGGTTATAATTTTTGAAATTACAAGCAATTATTTAAGTAAACAACAATGAATACATAAAAATATTATTGAATTCAAATAAAAATATAATGATTTTATTTTTTTGTATTTTTTATTGAATATGGAATAATTAATATCTTTAAATCTGTAAATCGGAATTTGGCAAATAATATGTCTAAATTGATTAGAAAAATGAGAGGAATCCAAATATGATATCAATATCAACTTATCACAAACTATGCTATGATTCTTCTCATAATTTCATTTGACCGTTTAAAATGGCACGCATAAAGATTCTTAGATCGGGGCTGAGACTCGCTAAACTTGAAGTGGATCTATGATGAAACAACATATTTTGAACCTAAAAATGATTTTTGTGAAAAACCAGGAGCATCCGATCATGTACCTATAGTTCATATCTAACCCACTTCCTACCGATTCGGCAGGAATTTGTCTTTTTCACCAGGGATAGACGAAAATGTTTGAGATCCTCCTGTTATGACATTATCCATGTAAGGTGGTCTACTATTTTTGAAAAATGTGACGGTAGTATTTTGAATTAGCCATTTGGTGGTTGCTTCACAGAACTGTCCGTTTTTTGCACCCGGTAAATGGAAAACGGCTTTTTGGTGCGACGAAAAGGAAATATTCCTCCTGAAACATTGTTCGTCATCCCATGATGCGCACTTATGCACAATATGGACGCATTATCACAAACTATGCCTTCATTATAGCCATAATATTGGTCATTTAACCCGAAAGCCTAGAAATCTCGAACGAGATAGGTCATTTTGTGAAGGTTTTTTTGGGACATAATCAATATACCAAGTTTGATATTTTTCCTTCTAACTATGTCACATAATATGACACCACGTGAAGGTTTCACGTTGTTTGGATCGTTTTTGAATTTATGATGCCCGTTTTAAACTATCGTTAAACTTTGTCGAAGGGCGGGCATGAAGATTCTTTGTTGGAATTATTCCCTAGAGGCAATAATAAAGATTTTATTATTATAATTATTGTTCATGATAAAGTTTATATTCCATGCTAGAATTGTATTAAGCGGAAACTTTGATACTTGTGTGGTTTATGAACAACACCGTGTCCCTAGTACGCCTCTATGGACTAGCTCATTGATTAATGATGGTTAAGGTTTCCTAACCATAGACATGAGTTGTCGATTAATAATGAGATCATGTCATTGGGAGAATGATATGATGGACAGACCCAAATCAAGCAGAGCAATTAGATCGTGTCATCGTGTTCATCTTTGCGAAGCTTTTTATTATGTCAAATATTGTATTCCTTAGACCATGAGATAATGCAACTCCCTGGTATCAGAAGAAAGCTTTGAGGTCATCAAACGTCATCCTATGAGAGGGTGATGATAAAGGTGTCTCTCAGGTGATCGTAAAGTACTTGTTGGGTTGTATGTATCGAGATAGAATTTGTCCCTCCCGAGTCAGAGAGATATACTTAGGGCCCACTCGCTAATCGATATCAACACCGCTTGCAAGCACGTGGTTAAGGAGTTAATCACAAAGTGATATCGGATTACAGAACGAGTAAAGTACTTGATGTGAACGAGATTGAACTAGGTATGTCGATACCAACGATCGAATCTCGGGCAAGTAAAATATCGCGTGACGAAGGGAATATATATATGGGATTAATTTAATCCTGGCATCGTGGTTCATCCGATATGATCATCGATGAATATGTGGGAGTCAATATGGGTTTCCAGATCCCGCTGTTGATTATTGATAGAAGATCATGTCTGCATATTCTCGAACCCATAGGGTCACACACTTAACGTGTCTCGACGCTAGGATAGAATGGATAATTGGTTTATGAGTTTTTGTTCGGAGTCTCGTATGGGATCCAAGACTTCACGAGAGGTTCCGGAATGGTCCGGAGAATAAGATTCATATAAAGGAAATCAGTTTTTGGATTTCGGAATTGTTTCGGAATGTTCGGTATTGTACCGGAAGGTTCTAGAAGCTTCCGGAGTGGGACCAACGTGGCCCCACTTGTCGGAGGGGGGAGTGGGCCTACGAGGGAGTGCCCTGGCTGCATTGGGCCAGGGGCACAAGGCCCCATAGGCCCAGCTGGCCAAAACCCTAGGGGAAACCGTAGGAGACCTTCTAGAAGGGGGGAAGACTTGCCCCCACTCCACCCTTGGGGCCGCCGCCCTAGGGCTTGGAGGAGGGGGAAATGGGGCCGGACAGCCCCATATATAAGGTGGGCAGGGGACGCACCCTCCCTTCACCCCAAACCCTAGCCGCCAGCTGCTGCCCTACCTCTCTCTCTCTCCCGACTTCGTGTAGGCGAAGCCATCCGATCTATCTCTCCACCCCACTTGCTGGAACGAGGAAGGAGGAGACGTCGCGGTGTCGTACGTTCGCATCTCTCGGAGGCGTTGCCACTTGCAGCGTTGGATCGGATCAGATCGCGAGGAGGAGAAGGCTAGTACGACTACATCAACCACGTTCTGTTGAACGTTCCTGTAGGGTTTCGTAGCGTGGAAAACAAAAAATTTCTATCGCATACAAACAAAACAAGCCAAGATCTATCTACTAGATTGTAGCAACAAGTCGATGGAATAACTCACCCTCTTAGATTCCAAAGTGTTTAACGAGGGCGGATTCTCGTGGGTGATGTAGTCGTACTCTTCCCTATCTCAAGATCGCGTAGACGATCCTTCCGGCGCTGCGTTCTGGCGCTCATGATCGATCACAAGTTCGGTACTGAGGAAGACCTTCCTCTCCCTTGTTACAGGCCGGAGGTTGTAGCACTCTCCTCACGATTCCCAAGGCAAGACAACGTGGTAGTGAGGAAGTAGAGGGGAGATCTCGCAGGGCTTCGCCTTAAGCCGGAGCGAGTATGGTGGACTATGATAGAGCCCTTCACGATCTAGGGTTTAGACACGCCGAGGAGGAGGCTTGGCCGGCGGCTAGGGTTGCTAGGCGGTGGCGGCGGTTTGCCCTAGGGAGGCGGCGGCGACAGCAGCAGGTGGCGGCGCCGGCGGCTAGGGTTTAGAGGTGGACCTGTTGGGTTTCTAGGAGGGGAGCCCTGCCCCTCCTTTTATAGGTGGAGGGGCCGGCCAAGGGGAGGGGAGTCCCTCCCCAACTCGGCTTCAAGGTGGGCCGGCGGTGGAGGGGAGGAACTCCTCCCCAACTCGGTTTCCACCTCTCTCTCCACTTCCCAAAAATAGCCGTTTGACTTTCAAATTGGCGTTTGACTTTTCAAACAAGGATTTGATTAAATCCTCTATTTTGTTCAGCGATGACACTTAGTACATGATGCAATCATACCAACTTGATATAACACATTCATGTACCCTTCCCTCCGGAGTGCCGGACATTCCGGAACCTTCTAGAACATTCCCGATGAAAACACCGGAACCATTCCCCAACTCCGAAACAGGACTTTCCTTATATGAATCTTATTCTCTGGACCATTCCGGATCTCCTCGTGATATCCCGAATCCCATTCGAGACTTCGGACAACATTCGGTCTCTTTCTCATCATTCCATAACTACTCAAACAACGTCGAATCCCTAAGTGTGTCTCCCTACGGTTCGTGAATTATGCGGACATGATCGATACACTTCTCCGAACAATAACCAATATAGGAATCCTGAAATTCATATGGCTCACACATATTTCTACGATTACTTTGCGATCGAATGAACCACTTACATACGATACCAATTTCCCTTTGTCTCACGATAGTTTACTTATCCGAGGTTATGATCGTCGGTATCTCTGCATACCTAGTTCAACCTCGTTACCGATAAGTACTCTTTTCTCGTTCCCGTGATATGTGATCCCTTGTTAGCCAGTCACATGCTTGCAAGCTAATTGGATGACATTACACTGAGAGGGCCCAGAGTATATCTATCCGTCATATGGATGGACAAATCCCACTCTTGATCCATGTGTCTCAACCAATACTTTCCGAACACTCAATGCCACCTTTATAGCCACCCAGTTACGGTGTGGTGTTTTATGTCATCAAAGCATCCATCCGGGAAAGGTGATATGCATGATCTCATGGTCGAAGGAATTAGGTTACTATGTATCAGAAAGCATATAGCAATTGAACTATTAAAATGACTTGATCTTTATGCTACGCTTATTTATAGGAGTATGTCCACCATATCATTCTCCTAACGATATGATCTTGTTGTTAATAACATCTCAATGTTCATGATAGGGAAACCACAATCATTTATTAACCAACAAGCTAGTATTATAAAGAGGCTTTTCTGGGGACTTCAATTTAAGTTTACAAATCACACAAGTATTAATGTTTCCTTGTTAATACTATTATAGCATGAATGTAAACATTTATCATAAACACAAAGATATAATAATAACTACATTTATTATTGCCTCTAGGGCATATCTCCAACAGTCTCCCACTTGCACTAGAGTCATCTAATCTAGATTACATGGTAATATACCGAACACCCATGGCAGTTTGGTGCTGGTCATGTTTTGCCCTCGGGAGAGGTTTAGTCAACGGATCCGCCACATTCAGATTTGTGTGTACTTTGCAAATCTTTATGTCGCCATCTTGGATATGTTCTCGAATAGCGTGAAAATGTAGCTTGATGTGCTTCAGCTTCTTGTGTGACCTTGGTTCTTGCACATTGGCTATGGCGCCCATGTTATCACAGTAGATAGACATTGGGTCCAGCGCATTAGGAACCACACCCAGCTCTGTAATGAAATCTTTCATCCATATCGCTTCTTGTGAAGCCTCCGAAGCAGCCATGTATTCTGATTCAGTTGAAGATCTCGCCACAACGCTTTGCTTTGCACTCCTCCAGCTAACTGCTGCACCCTTCAAAATAAATACGTATCCAGATTGTGATTTAGAATCATCCGGATCGGTGTTCCAACTAGCGTCGGTGTAACCATTAACAACGAGCTGTTCATCACCTCCATAAGAAAGAACCATATCCTTAGTTCTTCTCAAGTACTTAAGGATGTTTTTGACCGCTGTCCAATGATCCACTCCTGGATCACTTTGATATCTGCTAGTTAAACTAACAGCATATGTAATGTCGGGTGTAGTATATAGCATGGAATACATTAGAGATCCTATGGATGAGGCATAGGGAGTCTTACTCATCCTTTCTCTATCTTCTGCCGATGTCGGACTTTGAGTTTTACTCAAGGTCGTATTGGGCAACATGGGCAAGAACCCTTTCTTGCTATCTTCCATTCCAAACATCTTTAGAACTTTGTCCAAATATGTACTTTGTGACAATGATATTTGGCGTCTTGATCTATCTCTATAAATCTTTATGCCTAATATGTAAGCTGCTTCGCCAAGATCTTTCATTGAAAAACTATTATTCAAATATTCCTTGACACTATTAAGAAGGTATACATCATTCCCAATCAACAATATGTCATCTACATATAGTATTAAGAATGCTATAGAGCTCCCACTCACTTTCTTGTAAATACAAGCTTCTCCATAAGTTTGTATAAAACCAATACTTTTGATCACCTTATCAAAACGATGATTCCAACTTCGGGATGCTTGCTTCAATCCATAGATGGACCGTTGAAGTTTTCATACCTTGTTAGCATCTTTAGGATCGACAAAACCTTTGGGTTGCATCATATACAACTCTTCATCAATGTCTCCATTGAGGAATGTTGTTTTGACATCCATCTGCCATATCTCATAATCATAATATGCAGCGATTGCTAACATAATCCTCACATACTTTAGCTTCGCTACTGGTGAGAAAGTCTCATCGTATTCAACTCCTTGAATTTGTCGAAACCCCTTTGCGACAAGTCGAGCTTTATAGACAGTAACATTACCATCAGCATCTGTTTTCTTCTTGAAAATCCATTTATTCTCGACAGCCTTCCGGCCATCCGGTAAGTCCACCAAAGTCCATACTTGGTTTTCGTACATGGATCCAATCTCGGATTTCATGGCTTCTTGCCATTTGTTGGAATCTGGGCTCATCATCGCTTCCTCATATGTCGCAGGGTCATCGGTGTTGTCTACCAACATGACACTCATAACGGATCATACCAACTGAGTGGTACGAGTTCTCGTTGACTGCGAGGCTCAGAGCAACTACAACCAAGTTTCATGATCATCATCATGAGCTTCCTCTTATTGGTGCACCACAGAACTTCTTCCGTGTTGCGCTACTCGCAATTTCGAGAGAAGGTTCGACAACCTCGTCGACTTCTACTTTCCTTCCAGTGACTTCTTTCGAGAGAAATTTCTTCTCTAGAAAGGATCCATTCTTGGCAACGAAGATTTTGCCTTCGGATCTATGATAGAAGGTATACCCAATAGTTTCCTTCGGGTATCCTATGAAGACGCATTTTTCCGCTTTGGGTTCAAGCTTGTCCTATCAGAACTTCTTTACATAGGCTTCGCAACCCCAAACTTTAAGGAACGACAATCTAGGTTTCTTCCCAAACCATAATTCATATGGTGTCGTTTCAACGGATTTAGATGGTGCCCTATTTAAAGTGAATGTGGCTGTTTCTAATGCATAACCCCAAAATGATAGCGGTAAATCTGTAAGTGCCATCATAGAACGAATCTTATCTAAGAGAGTTCGATTACGACGTTCGGACACACCATTACGTTGTGGCGTTCCCGGCGGTGTCAATTGTGAAAGTATTCCGCATTTCTTCAAATGCCCGCCAAACTCGTAACTTAGATATTCACCTCCACGATCAGAACGTAGAAATTTAATCTTCTTGTTACGTTGATTCTCTACCTCACTTTTAACTTTCTTAAACTTCTCGAAAGTTTCGGACTTATGTTTCATGAAATAGATATACCCATATCTACTCAAGTCATCCATGAAGGTAAGAACATAACGATAACCACCGCGCGATGCTACACTCATTGGACCACACACATCGGTATGTATGATTTCCAATAAGTCCGTAGCTCGCTCCATCATACCAGAAAATGGAGTCTTAGTCATTTTACCCATCAGACATGCTTCGCATATTTCAAGTGATTCGAAATCAAGTGATTCAAGAAGTCCATCGGAATGGAGTTTCTTCATACGCTTCACTCCAATGTGACCAAGACGACAGTGCCACATATAGGTCGAGTTATCGCTCGATTTCAAACGTTTAGCCTCAATGTTATTAATATGTGTATTTCCACTATCGAGATTCAATAAGAATAGACCATCTATCAAAGGTGCATGTGCATAAAACATATTACTCATATAAATCGAACAACCATTATTCTCGGACTTAAACAAGTAACCGTCTCGCAATAAACAAGATCCCGATACAATGTTCATGCTTAACGCAGGCACCAAATAACAATTATTTAAGTATAAAACTAATCCCGATGGTAGATGAAGGGGTACCGTGCTGACCGCGATCACATCAACCTTTGATCCGTTTCCCACGCGCATCGTCACCTCGTTGTTCGCTAGCTTCCGTTTATTCTGCAGCACCTGTTTCGAGTTACAAATATGAGCAACCGAACCAGTATCAAATACCCAGGCACTACTAAAAGTACTAGTGAGATACACATCAATAACATGTATATCGGATATACCTTTCTTCTTGATGTTGCCGTTCTTCAAATCCGCCAAGTACTTTGGGCAATTCCGATTTCAGTGACCTTCTCCCTTGCAGTAAAAGCACTCAGTATCAGGCTTGGGTCCATCCTTGGTCTTCTTCGTCGGCGCGGTAACTTTCTTACCACCCTTCTTGAAGTGTCCCTTTTGCTTAGACTTGCCTTTCTTGAATTTGGTGGTCTTATTGACCATCAACACTTGGTGCTCTTTCTTGATCTCCACTTCTGCAGACTTCAACATAGAAAACAGTTCTGGCAACTGCTTGTTCATGTTTTGCATATTGTAGTTCATCACAAAGTTCTTGTAACTTGGTGGTAGTGATTGGAGGACACGGTAAATCCCCAAAGCATTAGGAATCACTATACCCAAGCTTTGAAGTTTGTTTGTGTGCCCAGACATCTTAAGCACATGCTCACTTGCGAGCTTCCTCTTCCATCTTGCGTTAAAGAACTTTTGAAGCCTCATAGCTCTCAATTGCCGCATGAGTCTCAAAGATCAATTTGAGATCATGGACAATATCATGTGGGTCTGAATTCTCAAACCTTTTCTGAAGCTCCGATTCTAAACCATACAAGATAGCACACTGAACTGTGGAGTACTGAGTCTTCCGAGCGAGGTAAACATTCTTTACTTCGTCGGTAGCATCAGCTGCAGGTGGGTCACCCAGCGGTGCATCCAGCACATAGGTCAAATTACCAGCTGTGAGGACAATCCTCAAATTGCGGAACCAATCCGCGAAGTTGCTTCCATTGTTTTTCAACTTTTCTTTCTCTAGGAATGCATTAAAATGGATGGTAGGGGCCGCCATTGATCTACAACATATTTGCAATAGTTTAGACTAAGTTTATGACAAATTGAGTTTTAATTAATAGTTAAATTAATCTAGGTGAACTCCCACTCAAAAAAATATCCCTCACATTGTTTTAGTGATCACACGAACCAAATCCTACATATCAACACCGATCATCACGAGAGTTGATATAGTTTCAATGGCGAACAATCGACATGTTCATCATATCTACTATATGATTCATGCTTTACCTTTCGGTGATCCGTGCTCCAAGACCATGTCTGTACATGCTAGTCTCGTCAAGATCAAACCTTAGCTTCCGCATGAGCAAATCGGCTTGCTCACGTTGTATACACTTGCGGAATCTAACACACCCGATCATCACGTGGTGCTTCGAAACAACAAGCTTTAGCATCGGTGCTAACTAAGGGTGAACACTTTATGACTTGAAATTCATGTGCATGAGGTATCATCTTATAATGCTACCGTCGTCTACTAAGCAATACAAGATGCATAAAGGATTAACATCACATGCAATTCATAATATGTGATATGATATGGCCTTTCTTCTTTGTGCTTCCGATCTCCATCTTCAAGCACGAACATGATCTCCATCATCACCGGCATTGCATCAAGGTCAATGACGCTTCTTCATGGTTGTCGTCCACCGGCTTCAACTATTACAACTACTTTGAATAGACACGCGGGTCTTAACATAAATTAAAGACAACCATATGGCTCCAGCGGGTTGCTAACTTACAATAAGGAACATTGCATACATCAAATATAAACACAATCATGGCCATATCACATCACTGCACACCCCTGCAAAACAAAGTTAGACGCCTCTACTTTCTTTGCATGTTTTACGTGGTTTGGGGCTTTCAATAAGTGTCGTTCTAACTTACGAACATGAACCACAACATTGATACTAGTATTATTAATCACCCGTTGTAAATTGGATCTTAACTATGCTAGGAGAAACAGGCACCCGCAAAGCCACTTATGCAATACAAGTTGCATGTCAAGCGTGGAGCAAGTCTCATGAACGATGTCATGTAAGGTTAGCCCGGGCCGATTCATCCCAACATCCCGCAAGATGCAAAGTAAACAAGAAGCAATCGACAATAAAAGCATCAACGCCCACAATGACCATTGTGTTCTACTCGTGCAACAGATCTACATATAGACACGGCTCTGATACCACTGTAGGGTTTCGTGGCGTGGAAAACAAAAATTTTCTATCGCATACAAACAAAACAAGACAAGATCTATCTAATATATTGTAGCAACGAGTCGATGGAATAACTCACCCTCGTAGATTCCAAAGTGTTTAACGAGAGCGAATTCTCGTGGGTGATGTAGTCGTACTCTTTCCGATCTCAAGATCGCGTAGACGATCCTTCCGTATGCGTTAAAGCGCTCCTTGATCGGTCACACGTTGCAGATTGACGAAGACCTTCCTCTCCCTTGTTCCAGCAGGCAGCGGAGGTTGTAGCACTCTCCTAGCGATTCCGGCAGGACAACGGCGTGGTACCGGAAGTAGAGGGGAGATCTCGCAGGGCTTCGCCTTAAGCAGGAGCGAGTATGGTGGACTATGAGAGAGCCCTCGACGATCTAGGGTTTAGACACGCCGAGGATGAGGCTTGGCCAGTGGCTAGGGTTGCTAGGCGGCGGCGGCGGTTTTCCCTAGGGCGGCGGCGGCGACAGCAGCAGGTGGCGGCGCCGGCGGCTAGAGTTTAGAGGTGGAGGTGTTGGATGTCTAGGAGGGGAGCTCTGCCCCTCCTTTTATAGGTGGAGGGGCCGGCCAAGGGGAGGGGAGTCCCTCCCCAACTCGGCTTCAAGGTGGGCCGGCGGTGGAGGGGAGGAACTCCTCCCCAACTCGGTTTCCACCTCTCTCTCCACTTCCCAAAAATAGCCGTTTGACTTTCAAATTAACGTTTGACTTTTCAAACAAGGATTTGATTAAATCCTCTATTTTGTTCAGCGATGACACTTAGTACATGATGCAATCATACCAACTTGATATAACACATTCATGTACCCTTCCCTCCGGAGTGCCGGACATTCCGGAACCTTCTAGAACATTCCCGATGAAAACACCGGAACCATTCCCCAACTCCGAAACAGGACTTTCCTTATATGAATCTTATTCTCCGGACCATTCCGGATCTCCTCTTGATATCCCGAATCCCATTGGAGACTCCGAACAACATTTGGTATCTTTCTCATCATTCCATAACTACTCAAACAACGTCGAATCCTTAAGTGTGTCTCCCTACGGTTCGTGAATTATGCGGACATGATCGAGACACTTCTCCGAACAATAACCAATAGAGGAATCTGGAAATTCATATGGCTCCCACATATTTCTACGATTACTTTGCGATCGAATGAACCACTTACATACGATACCAATTTCCCTTTGTCTCACGATAGTTTACTTATCCGAGGTTATGATCGTCGGTATCTCTGCATACCTAGTTCAACCTCGTTACCGATAAGTACTCTTTTCTCGTTCCCATGATATGTGATCCCTTGTGAGCCAGTCACATGCTTGCAAGCTAATTGGATGACATTACACCGAGAGGGCCCAGAGTATATCTATCCGACATATGGATGGACAAATCCCACTCTTGATCCATGTGTCTCAACCAATACTTTCCGAACACTCAATGCCACCTTTATAGCCACCCGATTCGGGTGTGGTGTTTGATGTCATCAAAGCATCCATCCCAGAAAGGTGATATGCATGATCTCATGGTCGAAGGAATTAGGTTACTATGTATCAGAAAGCATATAGCAATTGAACTATTAAAATGACTTGATCTTTATGCTACGCTTATCTATAGGAGTATGTCCACCATATCATTCTCCTAACGATATGATCTTGTTGTTAATAACATCTCAATGTTCATGATAGGGAAACCACAATCATTTATTAACCAACAAGCTAGTATTATAAAGAGGCTTTTCTAGGGACTTCAATTTAAGTTTACAAATGACACAAGTATTAATGTTTCCTTGTTAATACTATTATAGCATGAATGTAAACATTTATCATAAACACAAAGATATAATAATAACTACATTTATTATTGCCTCTAGGGCATATCTCCCACAGTTCTGCTGTGCGATTTCTTCAAGGGTATGAAGATCTCATCTATCCCTCTCGTTGATTGCATCTCCTAGATTAGATCTTGGCTTTCCCGTTTGCATCCGTAGAATTTTTTTGATTTACTATGCTGCAAAACCCTTCAGTGGTATCAGAGCTAGATCTATGCGTAGATGTGTTTCACGAGTAGAACGCAACATGCTTGTTGCGGGCTTTGATGTTTTCTGTTGCAAGCCTCTTGTTGTGTACTTCTTATGACGCAGGATAGTGAGATCGAAGCGGTCCAGGCCAACTTTACGTGACCTCATTCGCGAGACTGGCTCCGCACTTGACGTGTGGCTTGTTCCACACATGCGGATGGTGGATGTCAGTTTCTTTCACTATAGTTGTCATGGGATTTACACCGGATGTTGGCAACCATAATATCACCGTTGTGGCTTTTCGTAGGTAAGAATCGTTCTTAGCTTGTTACTCCCATAAGCCACGTAAAACATGCAACAACAAAGTAGAGGCGTCTAACTTGTTTTTGCAGGGAGTGTTTCGGTGATATGGTATGGCCCAAGATATGATGTGTATGTTGTATGCAATGATCATGTTTTGTAATATTTCACGACTTACATGTCGATGAGTACAAAACCGACACGAGCCATATGGTTGTCTTTATAATTGTGTATGACCTGTGTGTCAACTTCTTATACGCCATGTAATAGCCTTACTTTATTGCTAAGAAGTTAGCAATAGTTGTAGTTGCTATTCGTGGTGGAGGCAATCATGGTGGAGTGATGGAGATCATGCTGGCACGCATAAGATGAAGATCATTGCAAGGAGATAGGCTATACAATGTCACATAAAATTATATGCATGTGATGTTTATCCTTTTATGTATCTTATTATGCTTAGATCGCGACGGTAGCATTATAAGATGATTCCTCACTTAAAGATCAAGATAAAATTGTGTTCTCCCCATGTATGCACCGTTGCGAAGTTTATCATGTTCAAGCACCACGTGATGATCGGGTGCTATAAACTCTAGGTTCACATACAACGGGTGCAAGCCAGTTTTGCACACGCGGAAATACTTGGGTTTGACTTGACAAGCCTAGCATGTACAGACATGGCCTCGGAACACACGAACCTAAAGGTTAAGCATGAGTCATATGAATGATATGATCGACACTTTGTTGTCCACCATTGAAACCACATCTCTTCTTGTGAAGATCGGATTAGGTGTGGTGAATTTGGACCGTGTTCACTAAACAACTTGAGGGATGTTGAATTTAGTGGGAGTTCATCTAGTAATTTGATTAAGTTAAACTAGTTATCATGAACATAGTCTAAACTGTACTTGCAAATTTTGTAGATCAAATTGCTAAGTCCAACTTCAACTTCAACGTTTTTGCTGAGAAAGAAAAGCTTAAGAACAATGGGTCTAACTTCACCAACTAGTTCCGCAATCTGAGAATCATTCTCGCTGGCGGACAAAAGGACTATGTCCTTGAGAAAGCGTTAGGTGACGCCCCTGCTGTAGATGCGCCGGCTGATGAAAAAGCTGTTTATCAGTCGCGCAAAGATGATTATGGTGTGATTAAGAGCACCATGTTGTTTGCTGTGGAATCGGACCTTCAAAATCATTTTGAAGAGTTCGCCGGGCCCTTTGAGATTCTTGAGGAACTGAAAACCATGTTTCAGACTCAGGCCCGTTCTGAGAGATATGAGATCTCTGAGAAATTCTTTAACTGCAAGATGGAGGAAGGGAGTTCCGTTAGTGAGCACGCCATTAATATGTCGGGCTTCACTCAACGCCTTGAGCCTGGATCGCAAGATTTCGTAAGAGCTCAAGATTGACAGAGTTCGCAATCACTCCTCCTAGCTACAAAGGTTTTGTAGTTACTCACAATCGATTGGTTCCACCGATATCACTGAGCTCTTCGCTAAGCTGAAAGTTGCGGAGGTGGATATCAAGAAAGATAATCATGTGTTGATGGTCAACAAGCCCCCTAGATTTAAGAAAGGTAAGGGGGCAAAGAAGTCCTTCAAGAAAGGCAGACAAGTTGCCCTCGCGAGAAGAAGCTCAAGTCCGGACCTAAGCCGGACATCGGTGCTTCTATTGCAAGGACAAGGGTCACCGAAGCGAATCGTCCAAGTACTTAGCGAACAAGAAGGCTGGCACCATTAAAGGTATATTTGATATACATGTTATTGGTGTTTACCTTACTAGCGCTCATTGTAGTGCCTGGGTATTTGATACTGGTTCAGTTGCTAATAGTTTTAACTCGAAACAGGAGCTACGGAATAGACGGCGGCTAGCAAGGGATGAGGTGATGATGCGCGTTGGCAACGGATCAAGAGTTGATGTGATGGCCGTCGGCACGCTCTCCTTAGTTTTACCTTCGGGATTAGTTTTAAACCTTAATAAATGTTATTATGTGCCTGCGTTGAGCATGAACATTATATCTGGATCGTGTTTATTGCTAGAAGGTTATTCATTTAAATCGGAGAATAATGGTTGTTCTATTTATATGAATAACATCTTTTATGGTCATGCACCTGCTATGAATGGTTTATTTCTTCTGAATCTCGAAAGCAATGAAACACACATCCATAACATTGAGGCTAAGAGATGCAAAGTAGATAGTGATAATTCAGCTTATTTGTGGCACTGCCGTCTAGGTCATATTGGTGTAAAACGCATGAAGAAACTCCATTCTGATGGACTTTTGGAGTCTCTTGATTTTGAATCATTTGACACGTGCGAGCCGTGCCTCATGGGAAAGATGATCAAAACCCCGTTCTCCGGAGTTATGGAGCGAGCAACGGATTTGTTGGAAATCATACATACCAATGTGTGCGGACCAATGAGTGTTTCGACGCGCGGTGGAAATCACTATTTTCTCACTTTTACGGATGACTTAAGTAGATATGGGTATATCTATTTAATGAAACATAAATATGAAACGTTTGAAAAGTTCAAAGAATTTCAGAACGAAGTGGAAAACCATCGTAACAGGAAAATTAAATTTCTACGATCCGATCGTGGAGGTGAATATTTGAGTTATGATTTTCTCACGCATCTTAAAGCAAGCGGAATCGTTTCGCAACTCACGCCACCCGGGACACCACAGCGCAATGGTGTGTTTGAACGCCGAAATCGAACTCTATTAGATATGGTGCGATCAATGATGTCTCTTACATATTTGCTGTTATCATTTTGGGGTTATGCATTAGAAACCGTTGCATTCACTTTAAACATGGCACCATCTAAATCCGTTGAGACGACATAGTATGAATTATGGTTTGGTGCTAAACCTAAGTTGTCATTTATTAAAGTTTGGGGATGCGAAGCTTACGTCAAGAAGTTGATGCCGGACAAGCTCGAACCCAAAGCGGAGAAATGCGTCTTCATAGGATACCCTAAGGAAACAATTGGGTATACCTTCTACCACAGATCCGAAGGCAAAGTTTTTGTTGCAAAGAACGGATCCTTTCTTGAGAAGGAGTTTCTCTCGAAAGAAGTGAGTGGGAGGAAGGTAGAGCTAGACGAGGTTATTGAACCTTCTCTCGAGTTGGAGAGTAGCGCAACACCTGAAATTGTTCCAGTGCCGCCTGCACCAGCAAGAGAGGAAGCTAATGATGAGGATCATGAAACTTCGGACGATGCTACTGCTGAACGTCGCAGGTCGACACGGTCACGAGCCCCTCCTGAGTGGTACGACAACCCTGTCTTAACTGTCTTATTGGTAGACAACAGTGAACCTGCGAACTATGAGGTAGCAATGATGAGCCCAGACTCTGAGAAATGGCTAGAGGCCATGAAATCCGAATTGGGATCCATGAGCGAAAACCAAGTATGGACTTTGGTGGACCCTCCTAGCGTCCGTAAGGCCGTTGAGTGCAAATGGATTTTCAATAAGAAAATGGACGCGGATGGTAATGTTACTGTCTATAAAGCTCGACTTGTCGCGAAAGGTTTTCGACAAGTTCAAGGTGTTGACTACGATGAGACTTTCTCTCCCGTAGCGATGTTTAAGTCCATTCGGATTTTATTAGCAATTGCTGCGTTTCATGATTATGAAATATGGCAGATGGATGTCAAGACTGCGTTCCTCAATGGCAACATTGATGAAGAGTTGTATATGATGCACTCAAGGTTTTGTCGATCCTAAGGATGCTGATAAGGTGTGCAAACTTCAGCGTTCCATTTATGGACTGAAGCAAGCATCTCGGAGTTGGAACCTTCGTTTTGATCAAGTGATCAAGAGCTTTGGATTTGTTCCAAATTTCTAAAAAGCTTGTATCTACAAGAAAGTGAGTGGGAGCTGAGTGACATTTATAGTACTATATGTGGATGACATATTTATTATTGGAAATGACATTGGTATGCTTAACGATGTGAAGAGTTATTTGAATAAATGTTTTTCAATGAAAGACCTAGGAGAAGCTGCTTATATATTAGGCATCAAAATCTATAGAGATAGACAAAGACGCCTAATAACTTTAAGCCAAAGTACATACCTAGACAAAGTTCTGAAAAGGTTCATAATGGATAAGGCAAAGGAAGGTTCAGTGCCCATGTTGTCAGGTAAGATATTGATCAAGGCTCAGTGTCCAGCTACGGTAAACGATAGAGAAGCTATGAGCAAAGTGCCTTATGCCTCGGCCATAGGTTCTATCATGTATGCCATGCTGTGTACTAGACCGGATGTGTCCAATGCTCTTAGTTTGACGAGCAGATACCAAAGTGATCCAGGATTGGAACACTGGACAGCCGTAAAGAATATCCTAAAGTATTTAAATAGGACTAAAGAAATGTTCTTGGTCTATGGAGGTGATGAGCAGCTCGTCGTAAAAGGTTACGTCGATACTAGTTTTGACATCGACCCGGATGATTCTAAATCTCATACAGGATACATTTATATTTTGAATGGAGGATATGTGAGCTGGAGAAGCTGCAAGCAAAGCGTGATCGCGAGATCTATAGTAGAATCGGAATACATGGTTGCTGCAGAAGCGTCAAGTGAAGGAGTTTGGATCAGGAACTTCATCACTGAGCTTGGTGTAGTTCCAAGTGCCTTGGACCCACTGAAGATATTGTGTGACAACACTGGCGCCATAGCACTGGCTAAGGAACCAAGATATCATCCAAAGACCAAGCACATCAACCGCCGGTTACATATAATTAGAGATTATATAACAGATGGAGATTTGAAGATTATCAAAGTACATACGGATCTGAATGTCGCAGATCCGTTGACTAAACCTCTTCCACGAGCAAAACATGATTAGCACCTTAATGCCATGGGTGTTAGATTGTTGCCAGATGTAAACTAGATTATTGACTCTAGTGCAAGTGGGAGACTGTTGGAATTATGCCCTAGAGGCAATCATAAAGATGTTACTATTATAATTCTCGTTCATGATAAAGTTTATATTCCATGCTAGAATTGTATTAAGAGGAAACGTTGATACTTTTGTGGTTTATGAACAACACCGTGTCCCTAGTACGCCTCTATGGACTAGCTCATTGATTAATGATGGTTAAGGTTTCCTAACCATAGACATGAGTTGTCGATTAATAATGAGATCATGTCATTGGGAGAATGATATGATGGACAGACCCAAATCAAGCAAGCAATTAGATCGTATCATCGTGTTCATCTTTGCGAAGCTTTTTCTTATGTCAAATATTGTATTCCTTAGACCATGAGATAATGCAACTCCCTGGTATCGGAAGAAAGCTTTAAAGTCATCAAACGTCATCCTATGAGAGGGTGGTGATAAAGGTGTCTCTCAGGTCATCGGAAAGTACTTGTTGGGTTGTATGTATCGAGATGGGATTTGTCCCTCCCGAGTCAGAGAGATAAACTTCGGGCCCACTCGGTAATCCATATCAACACCGCTTGCAAGCACGTGGTTAAGGAGTTAATCACAAAGTGATATCGGATTATGGAACGAGTAAAGTACTTGCTGTGAACGAGATTGAACTAGGTATGTCGATACCAACGATCGAATCTCGGACAAGTAAAATATCGCGTGACGAAGGGAATATATATATGGGATTAATTGAATCCTGGCATCGTGGTTCATCCGATATGATCATCGATGAATATGTGGGAGTCAATATGGGTTTCCAGATCCCGCTGTTGATTATTGATAGAAGATCATGTCTGCATATTCTCGAACCCGTAGGGTCACACACTTAACGTGTCTCGACGCTAGGATAGAATGGATAATTGGTTTATGAGTTTTTGTTCGGAGTCTCGGATGGGATCCAGGACATCACGAGAGGTTCCGGAATGGTCCGGAGAATAAGATTCATATAAAGGAAATCAGTTTTTGCATTTCGGAATTGTTTTGGAATGTTTGGTATAGTACCGGAAGGTTCTAAAAGCTTCCGGAGTGGGACCAACGTGGCCCCACTTGTCGGAGGGGGCTTGGGCCTACGAGGGAGTGCCCTGGCCGCATTGGGCCAGGGGCACAAGGCCCCATAGGCCCAGCCGGCTAAAACCCTAGGGGAAACCCTAGGAGACCTTCTAGAAGGGGGGAAGACTTGCCCCCCACTCCACCCTTGGGGCCGCCGCCCTAGGGCTTGGAGGAGGGGGCAAGGGGCCGCCAGCCTATATAAGGTGGGCGGGGCGACCTCCCTTCACCCCAAACCCTAGCCGCCACGCCTCTACCTCTCTCTCCCGATCAAGGTAGGCGAAGCCCTGCCGCAGAAACTCTCCACCATTGCACCACGACGTCGTGTTGTAGATCCAATCTATATCTCCACCCAACTTGCTGGACCGAGGAAGGAGGAGACGTCGCGGTGCCGTACGTGTGCATCTCTCGGAGGCGTTGCCACTTGCGGCGTTGGATCGGATCGGATCGCGAGGAGGAGAAGGCTAGTACGACTACATCAACCACGTTCTGTTAAATGTTCCGTTGTGCGATTTCTTCAAGGGTATGAAGATCTCATCTATCTCTCTCGTTGATTGCATCTCCTAGATTAGATCTTGGCTTTCCCGTTCGCATCCGTAGAATTTTTTTGATTTACTATGCTGCGAAACCCTTCATTCTTAGCTCGGGGCTGAGACTCGCTAAACTTGAAGTGGATCTATGATAAAACAACATATTTTGAACCTAAAAATGATTTTTGTAAAAAACCAGGAGCATCCGATCATATACCTATAGTTCATATCTGACCCACTTCCTACCGATTTGGCAGTAATTTGTCTTTTTCACCAGGGATAGACGGAAATGTTTGAGATCCCCCTGTTATGACATTATCCATGTAAGGCGGTCTAGTATTTTTGAAAAATGTTACAGTAGTATTTTGAATTAGCCATTTGGAGGTTGCTTCAAAAACCGTCCGTTTTTTGCACTCGGTAAATGGAAAACGGCTTTTTGGTGCGACGAAAAGGAAAACTTCCTCCTGAAACATTGTTCGCCATCCCATGATGCACACGTATGCACAATATGGATACATTATCACAAACTATGCCTTCATTCTAGCCATAACATTGGTCATTTGACCCGAAAGCCTAGAAACCTCGAACGAGATAGGTCATTTTGTGAAGGTTTTTTTGAGACATAATCAATATGCCAAGTTTGATATTTTTTCTTCTAACTATGTCACATAATATGACACCACGCGAAGGTTTCACGTTGTTTGGATCGTTTTTGAATTTATGATGCCTGTTTTAAACTATCGTTAAATTTTGTCAAAGGGCGGGCATGAAGATTCTTAGCTCGGGGCTGAGACTCGCTAAACTTGAAGTGGATCTATGATGAAACAACATATTTTGAACCTAAAAATGATTTTTGTAAAAAATCATTAGCATCTGATCATGTACCTATAGTTCATATCTGACCCACTTCCTACCGATTCGGCAGGAATTTGTCTTTTTATCAGGGATAGACGGAAATGTTTAAGATCCCCCTGTTATGGCATTATCCATGTAAGGTGGTCTAGTATTTTTAAAAAATATGACGGTAGTATTTTGAATTAGCCATTTGGTGGTTGCTTCACAAAACCGTCCGTTTTTTTGCACTCGGTAAATGAAAAACGGCTTTTTGGTGCGACGAAAAGGAAAACTTCCTCCTGAAACATTGTTTGCCATCCCGTGATGCACACTTATGCACAATATGGACACATTATCACAAACTATTCCTTCATTCTAGCCATAACATTGGTCATTTGACCCGAAAGCCTAGAAACCTCGAACGAGATATGTCATTTTGTGAAGATTTTTTTGAGACATAATCAATATACCAAGTTTGATATTTTTCCTTCTAACTATGCCACATAATATGACACCACGCGAAGGTTTCACGTTGTTTGGATCATTTTTCAATTTATGATGCTTGTTTTAAACTATCGTTAAACTTTGTCGAAGGGCGTGCATGAAGATTTTTAGCTCGGGGCTAAGACTCGCTAAACTTGAAGTGGATCTATGATGAAACAACATATTTTGAACCTAAAAATGATTTTTGTAAAAAATCATGAGCATCCGATCATGTACCTATAGTTCATATCTGACCCACTTCCTGCCGATTCGGAAATGTTTGAGATCCCCCTGTTATGACATTATCCATGTAAGACGGTCTAGTATTTTTGAAAAATATGAAGGTAGTATTTTGAATTAGCCATTTGGTGTTTGGTTCACAAAACCGTCCGTTTTTTGCACTCGGTAAATGAAAAACGGCTTTTTGGTGCGACAAAAAGGAAAAGTTCCTCCTGAAAAATTGTTCGCCATCCTATGATGCACACGTATGCACAATATGGACACATTATCACAAACTATGGTTTCATTCTAGCCATAACATTGGTCATTTGACCCGAAAGCTTAGAAACCTCGAATGAGATAGGTCATTTTGTGAAGGTTTTTTGAGACATAATCAATATACCAAGTTTTATATTTTTCCTTCTAACTATGTCACATAATATGACACCACGCGAAGGTTTCATGTTGTTTGTATTATTTTTGAATTTATGATGCCCGTTTTAAACTATCGTTAAACTTTGTCGAAGGGCGGGCATGAAGATTCTTAGCTCGGGGCTGAGACTCGCTAAACTTGAAGTGGATCTATGATGAAATAACATATTTTGAACCTAAAAATGATTTTTGTAAAAAATCATGAGCATCCGATCATGTACCTATATTTCATATCTAACCCACTTCCTACCGATTCGGCAGGAATTTGTCTTTTTCACCAGGGATAGACGGAAATGTTTGAGATCCACCTGTTATGACATTATCCATGTAAGGTGGTCTAGTATTTTTGAAAAATGTGACGGTAGTATTTTGAATTAGCCATTTGGTGGTTGCTTCACAAAACCGTCCGTTTTTTGTACTCGGTAAATGAAAAACGGTTTTTTGGTGCGACGAAAAGGAAAAATTCCTCCTGAAATATTGTTCGCCATCCCATGATGCACACTTATGCACAATATGGACACATTATCATAAATTATGACTTCATTCTAGCCATAACATTGGTTATTTGACCCGAAAGCTTAGAAACCTCGAACGAGATAGGTCATTTTGTGAAGGTTTTTTTAGACATAATCAATATACCAAGTTTGATATTTTTCATTCTAACTATGTCACATAATATGACACCACGCGAAGGTTTCACGTTGTTTGGATCTTTTTGAATTTATGATGCCCGTTTTAAACTATATATAATGTTTTATATTTCACTTAATTTTTTTATAAATGTGTAATATTTGAGTGTAGATAGATAGATCTTATTTTTCTGCAAATTTTGATATATTATTTGTATTTTTCTGAATTAGAATAATTTAGTTATGATTTTTCAAAAAATAATGAGATAAAAGGAAAAAAAATCTGAAGGCCTACGCCGACGGCCTAGCCGTCGGCACAGACCAAACAAAATTTTCCAAAGAGCTGGGCCGTCGGCACAGCTTGTCTGTCTAACGCCGTTTCCATCGCCACCGTCGGCACAACCCTCTCTACTACGCCGACGGCTACCCTCGACACCGTCATGGCCAGGCTTGTCAGCTGGCCAGGGAGGCAGCTACGCCGACGCCCCGACATTTGGCCGTCGGCATAGCCGGCTGGCCGTCGGCACCTTAATTAGTTATTTCCTGTAGTGGCGGAGGCATCCTAGCTGGCCAAACCAGAACCTGTAGGGCCAACCCGTCCAAACACCGGACTACGCACCATCCCAATCGCCAGGTGATTCAACCCTTCTTCACGTAATTGTTTTTGACTTACGCAAGTTGGTGCACGTCTGTTTAATCTCAAACTGATATTTCCTTCCAGGGGTGGAGTGAAAAAGGTTAAACCCACGAGTCGCATGGGCACCAAAGACAGGGACGTCGAGGAGCGATTGGGAGTTAAGGTCGGCGATCTTATCCCAGGTGCGAAGAGGCAGAAGAAGGGAGAGTCCGTCACGGGATCCGCGCATGTCTCAGTGGAGGTCCGAGTTGCTAGTCCTACAGTCGACAATTTTTTGCCGGAGGCAGAAGGTGGCTTGATGACGGAGGTTGCCGCAGGAGATGCGTCAAGGAAAGAGGTCGTCAATCCCTTGACAAATGCAGTGGCACGGTCGCTAGTAGTGGACGAGGTGATTAATGGGAATGCCAGCATTGCTGCGCAGCTGGCTGGCGACGTTCCGCTTCCCGCAACACCGATAGGGTCGACCAAGCTATATCAGTTGCCGGGTGAAGCCCTTCAGGTATATAAGTCCCCGAGGCTTTAGTCATTAAATTTTAATGATTTAGGCATGTATAATACAGTCTCCGGTCCCCGAGGATCTAGGCGCTAGATTGTAGCGACTAGAGACTTTGATGATATTTTTTGGTGCTTGTAGCGCGAATCGACTGGTCGACGAGTGGAGCTGGAGCGCATGGAGCAAGACTTGAAGATTTCTCGCCAGTTGGTTCGGCAGCTCCAAGATTCTGCTGGTGAGTGCTGTTGTCTTAGATGTCATGTTGTCGTGCTGCTGGTTCTTATCACGGAGCTTTTCTTACAGCAGGCCATGCCTTGGCGATTACTAAGACCCGCGAGGGTTTTGTTCCTGAGACTGAGCTGGAATCTGCAAGGTCTTCAGCGACCGCGGCGGAGAAGAAGCTTATGGAGCTATCTATCGAGCTGCAAGCGACCAGGGGCGCCCTAGCTGAAGAAGGGGCAAAAAGCGCTGCATCGCCGCGGAAGCTGAGCGGAATGCCTCGTCATCAGAAATTGCTGATTTGAAATCCAAACACTCCTCATTAGAGGGTGCCGTCGCTGCCGACTGTCGCAAGCTCTTGGGTGAGCTCATCTTCCTTGGCTTTAGGGCGAACACTGCAAGTCGCGAGTATCAGAGCGCCTTTGAATTTGACACTCGTTTCTCTGCTTTTACAGGTATCATTGGGTGTCACGACCGGACTATTCAGAAACTTGGCGCTAAAGAGTGTGTAGACGCCGTTCTGAATGCGGCCACTGCTTCCGCTCTGTGCGTGCAGTCCTACAGGGCATCACTCCGGTTGTGCCTAGTGAATTCTCGGAGGTTTGGAGGTACCTCGAAGAAGCTCCCGCGGTTGTTGAGTGGATGGCGCGTTCAGCGTTTCGTCGCGGAGCGACTACGGCGCTGGGTCTCAGGTTTGCCCATTTTTCGGAGGATTTTGATCTTCGTGACGTTACCAGTGGGCATCCATCGACCACTGGGAAAGTGGAAATTGCTGAGGTCTTGGCTTTGAATGAAAATGCCGCCCCTTACACGGAGTGTGTGTTGGCGATTGGTGATATCCTGTCGTATGAGGAGACGCGGGTGGCTCCTGGCGATCCTGATTCGAAGCATCGCGACTGTTTAAGTCGGCGATGGCGAAGTTGCTGACGACTTATCCTGCCAACCCATGGAAGCCCTTTGTTCGGATCAGGGGTCAGTTGAGGCGTCATCTTCCAAGCCTACTAAGTAGGCAGAGTATATGTAATGGGTGTTAGAGCCAAGTGGCTAAATATACTTGTATGCAGGATTTTTGTAATGCAAGAGTCGCGTCCCGACTGGTTTATTGTTATGTTGTTGTTTTAATGTTTCTTTATTGTTGCGTCCGGGGTAGCTAGTCCCCGGGCATTTTGTTCAAATTCTGGCCGTGTGGGTTGGTCTTAGTCTACTTCCCATGATTCGTGTAATCCGTCCTGTACTTGGTGTTTTCCCGGGACACGCGAGGCTTGTGTAGGACAAGTCCTCAGGAGTGGTACTTAACCGTTCAAGGTGCAGCTCAGGACGAGTTGCGCTATGTTTGTGTGGTGTCATATTATGTGACATGGTTATTAGTAAAAATATGAAACTTGATATATTGATTATGTGTCAAAAAACCTTCACAAAATGACCTATCTCATTCGAGGTTTCTTGGCTTTCGGGTCAAATGACCAATGTAATGGCTAGAATCAAGGCATAGTTTGTGATAATGTGCTCATATTGTGCATACACATGCATCATGGGATGGCGAACAATGTTGGAGGAGGAAGTTTTCCTTTTCATCGTACCAGAAAGCCATTTTCCATTTTCCGAGCATAAAAAACGGATGATTTTGTGAAGCAACCACCAAATGGCTAATTCAAAATTCTACCACCACATTTTAATAAAATACTATACCACCTTATATGGACAATGTCCCAACAGGGGGTTCCGAAACCTTTCCATCCACCTTTGGTGAAAAAGACAAATTCCTGCCGAATCGGCAGGAAGTGGGTCAGATATGAACTACATGTACATGATACGATGCTCATGTTTTTTTACAAAAATCATTTTTAGGTTCACAATATGCTATTTATCAAAGATTCAATGCAAGTTTTCCTTTTCATCGCACCAAAAAACCATTTTTCATTATCTGAGCGCAAAAAGGGAATTTTCTAAAGCAACCACCAAATAGATAATTTAAAAACGGAGGGTTTGTGATTAGTTGATATGGATATCATATTTCGATTCCTCTCATTTTTCTAATCAATTTAGACATATTATTTGTTAAATTCCGATTTATAGATTTAAAGATATTAATTATTCCATATTAAATAGAAAAATACAAAAAAAGTAAAATTATTATATTTTTATTTGAATTTAATAATATTTTTACTTATTCATTAATGTTTATTTAAATAATTATTTGTAATTTCAAAAAATACAAATATGTGACATGTTGATATAAGGGTTAATAGGATTGATATCATAGTATTGACAACAATGTATGAATTACTTTGTGGAAACAAATTCTGAAGAAACGAGGAAGTTAAGCGTGCTGGTGCTGGAGCTGGAGTAGTATTAGGATGGGTGACCTTCCGGGAAGTTCGACCAAGACTGCAATTTAATTAAATATTAAGTGTAATTAGTGTTAAAAATATTCAAAGTGAGAGATTAACGAGTCAAATAATTCAAAGATTCAAAAATTGAGAAAAAAAAGAAAAAAAAATTTAATTTTTTTTTTTTAAAATATTTTTGCAACATGTCGACAAGCTATGCCGACGGCCGCTACGCCGACGGCATCGCCCTCGGCGTAGCATACGCCGACGGCATTTTGATACGCCGACGACCTCTATGTGCTCCGCCGAGGGAGCCCTTTGCCGAGGAGGCTACGCCGAGGGCAGCCGTCGGCGTAGCATATGCCGAGGGCATTTTAGCCTACGCCGACGGCTTTTTGCCCTCGGCGTAGCGCGCACGTCCTGTAATGCAAGGATAAGGGGGGATGTTTGGTGCTATAAGAAGCACGTCCGGTTGTCGTGGTTCAGGAAGCCAGTCGAGCAAAGCGATCCTGATGGTGTCTATTGGTATTTGGCATTTTTCATGGACAGTTCGTGGTCCAAATTATTTCAGTTCCCACGAACTGGACTACTTTGCACAGCCGAGTCACTCTTCCAAGGGTAGACAATAGATAATGTGATTGTGATGCGAGTCCGATTGACACAAGAGCAGGCTGGAAGGCACAATTTGTGGCATCAGACGTATTATTCATTGACAGTATAGGTGAGTACAATTTTGAAGCGCTAAGTATAGATCCTGTGCAGGAGGTTGACATTCCACGATCGCTCTACGTTTAGCTTGTCGTCGCCGCGTATGTCGATTAGATAGTAGGCGTCGTTGCCTAGCACTCGCACTATGAAGAATGGTTCCTCCCATGGGAGGGATAGATTGTGCATGCCCTTATTGTCATGGACGAGTCGCAAGACAAGGTTGCCTTCCTGGAAGGTTCGCGTCCTGATCATCGGCTATGGTAGCGGTGGAGACTTTGCTGGTAGATGGCGGTGCGAGACCGAGCGAGGTCGCGGGCTTCGTCGAGTAGGTCGATCCCATTTTGTCGGGATATTTCGTTGTCCTCTTCCGCGTAGTGAATGACTCGCGGCGAATCGTGCTCGAGATCGGTTGGCATGACGCCTCGGCCCCGTACACCATGAAAAAGGGTGTAAACTTGTCGAGCGATTGGCGGACATGCGAATGCCCCAAGTATGGATGGGAGTTCTTCAACCTAGCACCCTGGTGTGCGCTCGAGTGGTACATGGAGACACGGTTTCAGGCCGTGGAGGACACTTTGGTTTGCGCGTTCTGCCTAGTCATTGAATCCGGAGTGTGCAACTGATGTGAGGTCGAGTTGAATGGCATGTCACTACTAGGAAAACAGCTGTAGGTAATCAGCACATCCGTGGCTCACATGGTTGAAGTGCCCCACGGCTAAAACATGCGTGGCTCACCTGTGGGCAGTGCCCTACTAGTAACTAGAACAATCGTGGCGCACATCACCATAGTGCGCCACAGATATGTGTGGGTCAGAGCCCTTTTGGCCGCACGCCAAACATCCGTAGCGCACATAGGGAAGGTGCGCTACAGATGTTAGTGCCAACTGTGGCGCACATTGTGGGGGTGTGCTACGCCCCCCCTCTGCTATGAAACGGCCAGACACATCCGTGGCGCACTATGGCATGTGCGCCACGGATGTTACTCTTCCTTGTGGCGCACTAGGGCCGTGTGCGCCACGGATGTGTCGATTTTTTTTTACAGCATTTTATGTGCACATGTGTGACCACATCCACCACCCCACACTTCACTTTCCCCTTCTTCTTCCTCCTTAGATCAAGTCAGGATCTTCTCCTTCCCACCTCAATTTCTCCACCCATTCACCATTTTTAGCATGTAGAACTTGCCTTGGATGTTACATAAGTAATAGAGGAAGATCTCCGTCTCGCGCGCACCTCTTCTTTACATCTTTCTCGCGATCGGTTTCTCATCTCGGTAAGTTGTCCATGTAAGGATGTGTTCATGTGTATATGGATGATGTGCTCATATGTATGTAGATGATCGATGCTCATGATGTGTGTATGGAGAGGATCGATGGTCATATGTGTGTGTATATGGAGAGTATCGATGATGCTCATGCATGTGTGTATGGAGAGGATAATGATATGTTCATATGTGTATGGATCGGTCTCTCTCTCTCTCTCTCTTGTGTTTGTATGTGAACAAGTTGCCATTTGTTTTGCCAAAATGTTGATTCATTTCCATTTTGGCAAGACTTTGGCATTTCGCAAAGGTCATAATTTTAGGATAGGTCATGCCGAAATTTTCTATCGACCAATGCATGCATGCATTCATTATGTGGTTCTAATAGACTTCAAAATTGTACCGTGTACACCGTGCAGGCAAAAATGGTCCGCATAATGAGCGAAGGCATTGTGGCTAGATTTTTGAAATGTGCGACGGCCGACATGATACGAAATAACAAGACAGATATAAGATGTTCGTGCAGAAGATGCAAACTCAATCGTGATCGACCCAGATTGGAATCAGCGCACCTGCTCCGCCATGGTTTCATGGATGGATACACTCGTTGGATAAGCGATGACGTAGACGATGGAGACGGTGAAGGTGGCCAACATGACGATGATCATCATCACGGCGAGAACGAGCGAGATGATGAAGAGTCTCCTGGAGATGGTGAAGGTGCGGAAGCAGACCGGGATGATGATGATATAGATGCCGGAGGAGCAGACGATGATGGAACAGCGTCAGGCTGGGTGCAGGAACCTTATGTGCAAGAGCTGCTTCTCATGCAAACGAGTAACGCCAGGGCTGCCGCTAGAGAGAAAGCCAAGCTTGCGCAACTTGAGAAAGATGCGGTTACTCCATTGTATGAAGGATGCAGGCCCGATGATACCCGGTTGAATGTAACACTCAAGGCTATGGAGATGAAGGTCGCCGGTTATACCCGAAGCAGCCAAATCCAAGGCCGCTGGTGCAAACGTGACCGCGAAAAATGAACCGTGGGTACTGGCTACCAAAGTGGACCAATGTTTTTTCATTACCGACCCGACAAAGCCTAGCCGTGTTGTCGTGAGGAGAAGAAAAAGAAACATCATCAGAATGGATGGAGTCGCCAACGAGCAAGACTTCGACCAGTACGGCGATCCAAAGATTGAAGATGACGACGACTACGATGCAGCAACATACATCACAAGAAGAAAAAGGACAACCCTACCCAAAAAAGGTAGCCCGTTCGAAAGAAGAAACATTAAAGTGCCGGGGCTAAATTATTCAACCGCGACAAAGAAGGGAAAAAAGATTGAAAAACGCTAGCTCAAAAAATATTGTAAAATGCGTGGTCGAAAAAGATTGTAATATTCATGGACAAATTATTATGAAATTTAGTTATACTTTGAATCATATTTGTAACACTTTTATGACATATATCACCACTTTTGGGCATTTTTGAAATATTTAAAAGTATTTTAAAAACAAAACAAAACTTGTATGGCATATATCACCATTTTTGGGCATTTTTTGGAACATTTAAAAGTATTTTTAAAATAAAAAAGTGGAGCACCAGGATTCGAACCTGGGTGCTCATAGTTTAGAATAGAGTTAAGGGGCAGAACCAGTGGGATAAGACAGTACTAGTGTTAACTAGTGGGGTGGCCGCCCTCTTATCTGATAGTCCAACCCACATAGGCATAGCGCACGCTGGCCAAGTGCGCTACGGTTATCCGTAGCGCACTTGGCCAGGGTGCGCTACGCCTATGTGGGTTGGACTAGTCAACCACGCGTGCCACGTCCGCCTCTCTCATCCCCATCTCACAGACACCGCCACCGCCGCTGCTTTCTCTTGATCCGCCACCGCGCCGCTGCTTTCTCGATCCGCCACCGCCGCGCTGCGCTCTCGAGGAGGAGGAGGCCCGCGCCGCTGCCGATTCGTGGAGGAGGAGGAGGCCCGCGCCGCTTGTGGAGGAGGAGGATCTCGCGCCGCTCGAGGAGGTGGAGGCCGCCGTCGTCCGCCCGCCGTCGTCCGCCCGTCAGAGGTGAGCGTCGCCCCTCCCTTGTCTCTCCCTCTCTCCCTCTCTCTCCCTCTGTCCCTCTCTCCCTCTGTATGGTGGCCTCGGACACGCCGGAGTGGATGTCTGAGCTCACGCAGCCTTTCCAGCATGCTTTGTAGACGGCGATGCGCGCGCCAGGGGTAATGCCGACGGCTCTGCCTTTAGCGTAGTCGACATGGATGCACACATGCCGAATCTATCCAACCCAAGTTGGGATTTGGTGGCCGCGTAGTGGACAGGGAAGGAAGGGAGTTTGTCAGATTGGGCTTACCATGTCAAATCCCCTCCCATTGTCGCACTGAAGATATCTTAATGGGGGTGCAAAAACATGGTTGGAGACATATCCCTGGAAGTTTAGAAAAATAGAGTTAACATCTGATTTGTTGCCAAGAGAAAACGTCCTAAGAAATTGAGAGCATAATAACAAGATAATAATTACAAACAAACACACTTGGGTTGGGGGACGCCCAAAGATCACAATGCAACGGCTTAAAAAGACATGATGCTCTAGTCATTGCTCCTTACCATCCCCAGTTTCTTTGCAAGAAGGCAGTACATGGTGCTCTAGTCATTGCTGAATTGTGTTGCTTTAGTTAGTCAGTCTGGTTCATTACGTCGAACATCAAAATTTATTTTCCTGTTAATAATGTCGCCATTGCTCATGGTTGTTGGTCATTTAGATTGCTGGGATGGCAAGAACCTACTCCACTTATCTCCTCGTCCGGAACCATTGCGATATGTAAGTTTGTGTTATATGAAGTGTAGTTTCAATGTTGCACGGAATTTGATTAAGACCACAAGTGCTAGAATAGTACATTGCCTGCAGTGCAGGACCTATTTATTTTTCCAATATGTTATTGAGCATTGTATAATTGGATGACCGAAAGCTAATCCTGAAGTACTGAGCTCCTGTAGAACTAGAACTAGCAGGTTCCTAACTGTTTTAGAGGAGAGAGAATATAAAAATCTAATTTGTATAACTACAAGTGGTGAAAATTGTATCTTGCTATATTTATCCTGTCAGCATATATTTATTATACACAGTAAATCCATCTCCAAATGAAACATTTGCTTGGTTTGGTGCTCACTAATATCAATAGCTCTAGGTGCCATACCCTTTCTTAAACATTTATGCTCATTGAAATTTTATTCTACATTTCTGCAAATGACGATGATGATGCGAATTTCTTTGCCGGTAACTAAACATTTTACACTTTGTGACCTATACCATGGAGGCTCACACGATGGAATATTTTTGGTTGTCATCATCATTCTGTGGTATGGGCCAAGCAAATCATACCCAGAGCCTCATACTACAGCTGCGAGAGTAACTGTTGACTCTCACAGTAATGGCCCATGTGCTCTGGATTAGGTAGTAGTTTTAGTGCTGAACCATCTTTAGGCAGTAGGTGTTGCTTGCTTATTTGCTTATTTTCTTTAGTGATGAAATGCTCCTGGTGATGAAATGCTAGCTGAAACTGAAACAAGACAGTAGCTAGTTGTGTAATGCTATGAAATGCTTATTTGCTTTAGTGATGAAATGCTAACAAAAACAAGACAGTAGCTAGCTGTGTATACTATTTGCATTTTTACACTCTTTATGCTTGCTGAAACCTGAAACTGCTAAGTCCAAACCTGAAACTGCTAAGTCCAAACCTAAAACCTGAAACTGCTAAGTCCAAACCTGGAACCTGGCCATTTATGCTTGATGTACTGTTTGTGTGTTGGCCATTTATTCTAGTTGCTCCATTTTTGCCTGAAACAGATTTATTGTGTGCTGGTTGTGCAGTTGTGCTGGCTATACTGGGCCATTTATGCTGGTTGTGCTGGCTATGATGGCCATTTTTGTGTGCTAGCTATGCTGGCCATATATATGCAGGTTCTTGTATGAAATGAGTCCCGATTTTTGCCGGAATGTTGATTAACTTCCGTTTCGGCAGAAATCGGGCACTCCTAGTTTAAGAAAATTAGCAAAGGTCATGCCGGATTTTTCCGTGCATTTAACCAATTATTTGTTTTTTATTAGTGCGAAGATGTGTGACAACGACGAGGCTGGATGTTCTAAGCGAATCAGCGCTGAAGGAGAACTCGACCTCGAATAAACAATTGACATTCGGGAGGCCCGGCGGCTAGAAGGCGATGAAGAATACCATCCTTCGGAGAGCGAGGATGATGGGATGGAAGACGCGGAGGAAGAAGCCGGAAGGGCGGACGATGAAACCACGATGGCGGCGAGGGCACGGTGGTGGTAATCCTCCTAAGAAGAAGAAGAAGAAGAAGAAGAAGAAGAAGCCGAAGGACCGGCCGAACACGGTCGGCAGTGGGAGGAAATGCAGTGAGCCCATCGGGGGTTCCTTTGGAGCCCGACCTTGTCGCCAAAGATGCAGGTGGGCAAGTGGCGGTCACCGGACAACCATATCGATCAACACCGAATCTCGGCATAAAGATAATGGACACTTGCGCACTCCTCTTCGAGCTGCACGCAAGATACAAGTTCCCGCTAAGTATCGTAACACAAATTATCATGGGAACGAAGTAAAAAAATCGCCCTCACAAAGATGAGCACCGCCAGGTGGAGAACCGGATAAAGAAGAAGATCTATAAAGAAGGCAAAAGTCTCGAGGAGATCCAAAAGATTGACCATGAGATCACCGAAGATTAGTTCCGGAATTCAAGGAGAGGTGTGAATCGAAAGAGCCCTCGCCAATATTAATCGGGAAAGGTCCGCAGCGATGAATATAGGTCATCACCATCTCGGATCTGGTGGATCTGAATCATGGAGGCCAAATGGAATAAGAAGGACGAAGAGTATAGATCCAAGGGGATAGAAAACCCCTTTGCTAAATTCGAACTCGGGCAGGTTCGAAACTTCATCAGGGCCCGTTACCATGTGGACCCAAAAACCAAACAACTCACCGCGGATCCTGCGGTGAAGGAATTCGAGGAAATTGTGGTAAGTATAATCTAATTACCGCGAATCAACTTGATTGTAATCTAATCGATGATCTAAATGATTCACTGTTACTTCTTCTGCAGGAGGAGGAAATTGTTGCTAGTCATGGATCCCAGGGTTCCTCATCCCAGGGGTTGCCGTCGACCACCCGGTGGGATAACCCTTTTAGCAGGGCGATGAACCGGGCCAAGAAAATAGAGCCGGTTACGAAGAAGCCGTCGTCGGCTGGCCGTCTGGCCGGCCTCGGGGGTAAGAATTGGGTGGATCATTTTGGTCCACCACCGAGGACGCATGTGGCGCCGTCGGGAAGGAGCGAGGAGGAAAACCGCGAGGTTCAAGAACTTAAGGCACAAGTGGCGTGGATCCCGCAGATCGTCCAAGACAACCTGGCAATCACCCTCACGTCCTTCCTGCCTACCTTGGTGGAGTCAATAGCGAACTGGAGTGCGGGTGGTCGAGTAGGGCCGTGCCCGATTCCAAGCATGGTCAGCAGCCACTCAAACAACGCGGCGCCGACGAATCAGGCGAACTACGTGTTCGTAACTCCGCCCGCTAGCACCACGGCGCCGCAAGTGTTGGTGACTCCCCCTACCATCACCGCGGCGCCGGAGTACATGTTGGTGCCCCCCTGCCATCGTCGCGGCGGCACCGGAGCTCCAAGCACCCGTCGGTAGGGAGAATACACCGGCGGCCAGCACCGTGCCATCAAGCAGCCCTTCCGTCTCTTGCACGCCCGTCGCCGTATGCGGTGCGTCGACATTAGCCGATCTCGACGCCATCATGGTAAACAAATTGCTTTAATTACCGTCTTTCATGCCATCTATTACTCTTATGGCATCTTTGACGACGATGTACATGTTTTCCGTAGACGGATGTTCCTTCCACTCTCTTATGCTACATGAACAACGAGCTGAGGGATGTTGCCAAGGGTACCATCGTTCAACCCTTGCAGCGCACGTTCCACTCAAGGCCGATGTCATATAGCGTGCACATGGTTAAAATTAGTCGGGTGCTAAGGGGCTGTGACGACCTGGAACCTCCCATTCAACCCCCAGGAGCGGATGAAGAAGAGTCGTCTGTCCTCAGAACTTGCTTCGGCTTATTCTTGCTATGTCCAAAGAGCATGATCTGTTTGGGGACGGCGGGGGCCATCACGCCACAGACAACAGCACCGTCGTGCGGCGACAAGCGGTGGCAAAACCTCGCCCTGCCGTCATCTCCACGCGGTGGGTCGGATGATCATGTTGATGATATGCACATGGCGCAGATCCGGACGAGGCGACGAAGCGGAATGATCACTTCTTCAAGACTCGGTTTGGCGAAGAAGACCTAGTGGTAGCCCCACAGAGAAAGCCACTATCACCAAGCGTGCTTTGGTTCTCGAGACGCCTCCGACTTGCGCCTTCTGAGCGGATGATACAACCAACCGCCCTATATTCTAAGCCCGACACACTAGATAGGGCGGCGGTGCTCAGTTGTGCCTGCCCGCTCTCCAAAAGGAAAAAGGCAGGAAAAGAAAATCTAGCAGCTCGAGCCGGTGGCGTCAACAATCGCGAATACGATCAGGTTTCGGGACGGGCCACCAAGACCGAGGGTATTATGTGGAGGATTCATGTGGCGGGTGAGCCCATGCTACCTAATAATTTGCGGAAGCTCGCCAGTTCGGAACTGCAGAGTGTGCATGACGGCGTGCTGACGATAGAGAGAAGCCTTCTATCGGAGAAAGATCCCTCGCACCCGGTATTCGTGGTTAAGGTGCCACCAGGCTTGGGCTTCGTCAACAATGCCCCTGCGGATCTGTTCTTCCTGCGGTTCGACGACATCTTCAATATGTTCCACCTATACCCGCTGCACTATACCATGGTCCGTCTGTTTTCTCTCAGCCTGGTCATGCAGATCATTAGAGAGAACACACCGGTCATCGCTATAGTGGACCCCTACTACATGCGTGACGGCTGCGTGGGTTCTCCCGCCGAACGACGTATCATGGCCTCGTACCTAAAAAGAATCCTCGTGGCGAACAAGACAAAGGAATACATTCTCGTGCCTTACTTTCCCGAGTAAGTCGTTATTCACTCGCCACCGTCGATTGGCTTTATTAGATCATCATCATTATTTTTCCAACACATTCCATAATTTTTTGCGCAGAGATGAACACTGCACGCTCATCTCATTATCGCCGAAGCATTCCCATGCCACGTATTTCGACTCGGGAGTCTAGAAAAGAAGAAAAACTACGATAAGATCAAGGAAGTTCTGGATGATGCTCTCACTGGCTTTGCCTCGACGGAAGGCACCACCTTCGTGCGTACGAAGGTCAAGTTCGGCAGGAACGTCTTCAACCACGTAACGGAGTTCCCCTGCGTGAAGCAGCCGAAAAACAGTAAGAAGGAAGCCTACTACACACTCCATCACATGAGGGCGTTCCTACTTGACCAGCAGAATTCTACGCTGCCAGATCATCTGAAACAGTGGGCCGAAGCAAAGGCCAAGGTCAATGATTCGGATATTAGACAAGAGATGTATCGCATCCAGCAGCAGTTTGGGGCAATCATCTTTCGTGATGTCATGACTTCGGGGGGGATCTTCTACGGAGGAAATATCCCGAATAACCGTGACATAGAAGATCGCCTAGAGATGCAGCGTGATTATAGGAAGTTCATGACGAGATAAGGCGTCCTCCCGTTCCCTAAGCCGACCCAGAAGGCTTGATGTTGGCCTAGTTGTAGTTACAAACTATAGATGACCTTTGTGTGTGTGTGGAAAAGTGTACTTATCTTATTAGGTTTATGAATCATCGCTTACTTATTTTGCTTATTATTATTATATATCAATCAATGCTTGGTTTTTTTTCTTACTCTTTGGTCCTTTGCTCACTTTGGTCCTTCTTTTTTTCCTTACTCTTTTTTCGAGAATAATGCCGATGATTGAAATGTCGTGGCACACTATATATGTGAATGTGCTACGATGGGATTGTGAGCCTTGTGATATGCACAAGTCCAGGTCTTGTGCATCCTACTTGGCTCACCGTTCCATCATAGCATATTCCTGTGTCCAACGACCTATGTATATATATGAGGCATTCTTTTCGAGTTATTTTTGTCTTTTTCGAGAATGTGCCGATGATTGAAATGTCGTGGCACAATATATATGTGAATGTGCTATGACGGGATAGTTAGCCTTATGATATGCACAAGTCCAGGAATTGTGCATCCTACTTGGCTAACTGTTCCGTCATAGCATATTCCTGTGTCCAACGACCTAGCTAGTTATATATGAGGCATTCTTTTCGAGCTACTTTGGTCTTTTTCGAGAATAATGCCGATGATTGAAATGTCGTGGCACACTATATATGTGAATGTTCTACGATGGGATTACACGCCTTGTGCTATGCACAAGTCCAGGTGTTTTGCATCCTACTTGGCGTACGGTTCCATCGTAGCATATTCCTGTGTCCAACGACCTATGTATATATATGAGGCATGCTTTTTGAGTTACTTTGGTCTTTTTCGAGAATAATGCCGATGATTGAAATGTCGTGGCACACTATATGTGAATGTGCTGCGATGGGATTATTCGCCTTGTGCTATGCACAGGTCCAAGTGTTGTGCATCCTACTTGGCGAACAGTTCTATCGTAGCATATTCCTGTGTCGAACAACCTGGTTATATATGAGGCATGCTTTTTGAGTTTGGTCTTTTTGATTTAGGAGTACTTTCTATAAGTATATCTTCATATGCGACTTTAATTATATATGTTTTTTTCAATCACCGGTTAATTATTATTGTCAACTTATAGATGACGCGTAGTGCGTGTACAAGGGACGGGTTCCCGGAGTCTACGATGATTGGGAAGACTGCCGGAGACAGGTGCACCGTTTCAGCGGCAATAGCTACAAAGGGTACAACACTATAGCGGAGGCGGAAGCTAGATACACGCGCTATCTAGCGGGATTTAGGACAAGGAACCTGATGAATACCTACACCTTCGTCGCGGCGGTGATCATGCTTATCTTCTTTGGTTATTTATCCCGCGTTTTTGTCTAGCTAGTTTAGATGTCTAGGCGAGCTTCTGAGCTCTAACTTGTTCGATCGACACATGTATTTGCATGTCACCAACTACTACTTTGTAACTTTATCAAAACAATGTAACTTATACTATGTATTCATGTATGAGACTTATCTATATGTATTTGTTTCAATCTTGTTTTTCATATTGTGTATTTATATATATAATTGTATATCTTGTATCTGTGTGTGTATATCTGCTGTAATATTGTATATAATCTGGCTCGGAAATTAAAAAAAAACAAAAAATACATCTGTGGCGCACACGGTATACGTTCTGTGGCGCACTACACTTAAAGCGCACTATAGAAGCTTAGTGGCGCACTTGATAGTGCGCCACAGAATATCCTAGGGGTAGCGCACCTGCCCAAACATCTGTGGCGCACTAGCAGGTGCACTACTGTAACATCCCTAAATTCATATTCCAAAACTCATTCATATCATCTAAGCATTCATTATAATTTAGGGTTCATCTCAAAAACAGAAGCTTGTGCTATGATTTCATGTGAGTAAATTTCACTCATTAGGCCATCACCTTTTGAAACTTAAATGTTAAGGAACTTGTTTGCTTGCCCCACTATTGGAAATATCAGGTGTAAAAGTTTAACCAAAATTTTCAAATTAGAAATAATTTCAAAACCTCAATTTTCAAACATTTGCAAAATAGTGCTAAGTCTCTGGTTGTTTGAAATCCAAGTTTGAACAAGCCTTTGCAAGGCAACCCCATGAGCTTTGACTCATTTCTGAGACCAAGTCACCCCTGCAAAACCTCAGAAAGATTTGAATTCAAATTTATTTTGAAACTATTTGAAAACCTAATCAGAAAATCGAATGGGAAAAAGAAAAAGCCTAAACAAAGGAAAAGGGCCGATCGCCAGGAAACTGGCCCAGCAGAGAAACGAGCCCAACTAGCCCACCCGGGGATTCCTTTTTCTTCTTTCACGCGCAAGCGCTGCGTTGATGTGACAGACCCCACCCTCATTTCGCACATGTCGCTGACAAGCGGGCCCTGACCACGCTGTCATCGTCTTCCCCAAACCCCGCCCGCGACCACGTCGCAGCTGCAGTGACTGCCGGTGATGGCGCGGCTTAATTGGGCAATTAAACACAGGCGTTTCCTGTCGAGGCACCGGCTATAAGATCCCCACCTCCACACGATTATTTTTCCCCAGTCAATCTCACACTCACGCCACCAGGCTGCCCACGACTCGCTGGAGACCGCCGCAACAGAGCCAACTCCGGTGATCGATTCAGGTGAGCTCCGTGCGCCCCTTCCCCTCTGGATTTTTCGAGACACTTAGCAATCCTCTTGCGCACCTTCTAACCACAACAGAGCATCCTGTACTGCCCCAGGTCGCCGTGTTCGCTCGACGCCGTAAGCACCCGACGACCACCCCAACTCCGGCGAGCAATCTCCGTAAGTCCCGAGCGCCCCTTGCTTTCTTATTCACCCAAGCGTGTTCGCAATTGTCCTGCGCATCTCCTAAACCCGTTGGTTCGTGTTAGGGCGACGCGGAACCTCGGCAACGACTCCGACAACACCCACCCGACGCCAGACGCAACTCCGACGAGATCTAGAGCCCATCTCCGAGCGCCCCTCCGCAAGCCAGTACCACGTCGAGCTTCAGCAGCCTACGGCGAACCTGGTAAGACCCCTCTCCCCCTCGCGGACGATGTAGAATGTCGGCGCCGCCATAGTCAGACGCGCCGCCGCCAGTTAGCACCGCCAGCGCCGCCAGATTGTGGCTTGGTGGTTAGGTCCGTTGGATCTGCATCGTAGGGCTAGGGTAGATCCTGAGCGAAGAGGTACGCGCCTGTCTGAGCCGCCAGATTTCATTTAGATCGTGCGGTCCGTAGCGCTCGATCCGCACGAACCGGTACGCGCCAGTGAGGTTGTGACGCGTGGCAGGGTTTAATTCAAAAACAGAATTTAAAACCAGATTTTGATCCAAACTTTAAACTGCTATAACTTTTGAATGCCATGTTAGATTTTTACAAATTTTATACCGTTGGATTCAGTGAAACAAGACCTTTCTGAATGTCCAATTTGTTTAACAAATAGTAACCATTAAAATGACTTTATTTGTGGAATCATATTTAAAGCTATTTTGGGTATAGAATTGTTTTGATAATTAGTTTTAATGTTAAATAAGTTTGTTATGGCAAATTTTGTGTCCTGTTATGTTTCAGTATCATGCACATGCTTGGTAAAATTTCCAAAATCACCACTTAGTAAAATTCTTGCATGCATGCATTCATATTATTTTTGATTGAATAAATTGTGTGAAATTGAATGCTATAATTTTTCTTGTAGATTTTGCTAGTGATTGTGATTGTGAAGAGTGCTACTCTCCCCACTACCAAGGCAAGTGATATTTTCATGAATATTTCTATCCTATGTTTTGTACTAGCATTAGATATTTTGCTATAGTATTGCATGCTATTTTTGCCTAGTGCTAAGTTGGGAAATCCTAAGTAGAGTAGAATAGTAGAATTGCTAGGGAATTTTCCTAAGTTAAGTTATCATAACATGCTTAGCCTAGCTACTTAGCAAACAAGGGTGGTGAACATCTATACTTATTATGATGAAAATATTTCTAAGTCAAGAGACTTATGTTTTCTAATAAAACAACTAAGACAAATGAACCTCCTGGGTGGAATGGATGATTGGGTTATGTTGAGTGGTTACACAAGGCCATGGACTTGGGTTGTGTATCTCACTTGTGGTATGCCACCCATGCACAAAGGGATTTGGAGGCCAAGTGTTGAGAAAGCTTACAGTGCAACCACTTGGCAATATGGGCTCTGCCTTGATCATATAGGTTGCTAGAACTTAGTCACTCGGACAGTTGGTGGTAGATGGGATGATAGGTTGGAACGCGTCCATTTGACTAAGGAAAAGCATCTGAAAGGTCCTGTCTTGGGAAACCAAGTCTGGTGGGGAAAGTGCACAACCTCTGCAGATGGAAAACCTAAGTACTTAGCCTAGTCCAAGGAAATGGACACTTTTGAGCATCAAGACATGGAAGCTACAAGAATCTCATCACTCCAACTTCTAAGTAAAATTTATGGGTGAACAAGGGTGAAGGACCCCAATGTCTATTGGTGGTTCCTTGGGAATGTTTTTACAAAGAAAAACTTAGTGATTTCAACTAATAGGTAAAACCTATTTTCAAGCAAAGCAAGCCAAGCTACACTTAGCCAAAATGCATGTAGTAATATAGTCCATTTATAAATACTAAGGTATCACTTGCCAATACTATTCCAAAGTATTGACCCTCTGTGGCTGTAACTTGTGATGTTGCAGGTTACTCCGATGATGAATAGGAGTCATGAGTCTACACTCAACATGCTTGCCTGTGGCACATGAAGATGAAGACTTGTGTTTATTTACTTATTCCTTAAACTCTTGTATTATGCCTATGGACATGAGTTGTAAAAGACTACGTTTTGTCTCTGGAATGAATGTAATAAATGACCTTTGTATCTGTGTACTTCATCTTAAACTGTGGATGCTAGCATTGATCCAGGGACTAGCATTGCAATCACAGGGATCCTTTCCTTTATAAAGGAGGGGTCTAACAGATGGTATCGAGAATCGTGTTGCCTGTAGGATTATGACCCTAGGATTGAAAACCATTAAGGAAAAATTTTCAACTACTTCTACACTTGTCTATTCTTCTCGTAAAACTTTTCTAATCTTTTCATTCTCAACTCCATTTGTAGATGAACTCCATCAACGAAGCCGTGAAGAAAGGACCACTCATGACCATGACCTTGGAGTGTGAAACTGAGTTTCCCAATATACTCAAGGACCTCATGGTGGCAATGGAAGCACATGGTGCAGCTGTGTACAAGGGCTTTCCAGTGATGGATGAAGGAGTGGAGTATTGGTGGGTGCAACTTCACTTGTACAAAAACAAGGAAGACAACCACAAGGAAAGGGGATTCTGCATGTACACCAACACTAAAATGCACACCACATTCTTTGAGTCACGCAGAGATGCAGCTTGGAGGACTATCAAAGAACTAAGTGCTAGAGTCAAGTGCAGAATGCTCAACCTCCAAAAAGACTTAGAGAAAGAGAAGGAACTTACCCAAGAGTTGGAAGCCACCAACCAAGAGTTAAGGGGAGATATAATAGACTTAGTGATGGAATCATGTGAGCAAGATAGGTGGATTGCCTCCAGGAACATTGTGATAGCCACCAGATCCAGTGAGATAGGCCTATAAGCACACTTTGTTAGTGGACCACCATCTATCACCTTATTTTCCAAAATGATACCTTAAATAAATTGGACCTTGTTTGATGTAATGGATTTATGTATGCATGACTTGTGTGAAAATTGTGTTCCATGGTTAAGTATGAGATGGTTGTTTTGTATTCATCTTAAATAGTGTTGTTCTAACTTTTCAATTTTATAAATAGATGCCTATTGCCATCAGCACTGTTGAGGATTTCCAGGTTACTCGTTTCGGACCCCGTATCATTGAGCTTAACACTTTGCTTGATCTCCCTCTTCCCACCATCACGGTGTACCCACTCACCAAGTTCGAGAGGAAGGACCTCTGGGGCTTCAAGGTGAACCAGCCAGGACGCCAGACTGAGCCTACTACAGAGGCCATCGTCTTCAAGATGATGCACGACGACAGGGAGAGAGGCATGGAGGTAGTCATGCAGGACCTGATAGGACGCTTGTTAGGCCGTCACTCCCACGAGTTAGGGGCACTCACTTCCACGTCTTGAGGCGTGATGTTGATGGAGATTCCATCGACTTTGAGGACGACTCGAGGGACACGGCAGAGCCGATACGTCTCTATCTCCAGGACTTAGAGACTCTCCTCAGGCACGTGGACACGGATAGGACGAACATCATGCTTGGCAATGACGAGCTTCAGGTACAGCTACGCGAGAAAGACAAGCTTTTCGCACAACAGGATGAGATGATCAAGGATATGGAGACAAAGTTCGAGGCCCAGGACCGCAAGTTCAAGAGTCAAGAGAAACGCGTCCAGGATAGGAACAAGAAGATCCGGGACATGACCGAGGAACTGAAGTCCAAGGATTTCGAGCTTGAGCAGCAGCAGATGGTTATTGAGAGACTTCGCTCCCAGAAGAGGGCTCTCAAGGCCAAGGTCGATTCCTTGACCACTACGATTGAGGAGAACAAGACCGCGATGGATAACGCAGGTCTTACCTTTGTCGAGGAGGAGATTGATGCTGATGAGTAGTCTTGACTATTCGATTATCTTTCATATTCGTACTTGTTATTGTGAACTTATTATTGGACCATCCAACATGTGGATGGCTTGCCATTTGTGTGTTTTACTTCATGAGCTTATTATGTGGTTGTTGAACTTTTATTCTTATGTTGTTTGTTATGTGTTTGCTTATGATGTATTGTGCATAAAACATCTATGGGTATCTCATTCTTATCTATTTGAACAAACCACAGATGCCTCCCGTCAAGCAAAACCCCAACAACATCACCGGAAATGCAACAAATGATGAATGCTAAACACGCCTTTTATGCAAATGATGACAACATTCATCCAAAACCAGAATAACAACAACCCCAACAACAACAACAACCTCCGGTTTTGATATGCTCACCAGATTTCTGCGTCGAGGCCAAAGTTTTCGAACAACCGATCCCATGGTAGCTAATGGTGGCTACGTTACGTGAACAAGGACTTAGTGACTGTGGGTTGCACGGATGCTGAAAAGTCAGGTTCACAAAGACATCTGTTGGAAGGACCAGCCGCCACATGGTGGGACAACTTCCAAATCACCACTCCTATTGATGAAGTGACTTGGGACATCTTTGAAGATGGCTTCGATCGCTCATATCTCATCGGGAATGATGAGTCCGAAAAGATGGAGTTTCATAACACAAGCGGTAGCGCGTGGCTGAGTACATAGAAGAGTTCAACAATCTGGCGTGCTATGCACCTAGATGAAGTTGATACAGATGCCAAAACAAAAGAAAAGTTCTTGGAGGGTTTGAATGATGAGCTGAACCTACAGTTGTCTGTGGCATATGTTCCAACATATCAGTCTATGTGTGACAAGGCTGCTATTTTGGAGAGTAAAATGAAGCAAGTCGAGAGTAGGAAGAGGAAACACTCCGACAAGCACAGCTCGGGATCGTCTCACAAACGATCTCACTATGATGTGATGGCAGCGGGATCCCATAAGCATGGGAAATTCAACAAGCACCACAACCACAACCGTCATGACAACAAGCATCATCGCAGTCATGACAACGACAAGTATAAGAACCACAAGAGTGGACATAAGAGCCACCACAGTGGGAATGGTAGTGGAAGTGGAAGTCAGCATGTTAAAAAGGACATCAGTCAAGTGGAGTGCTTCAAATGCAAGAAGTTGGGGCATTATGCTAATGAGTGCCCTGAGAAGAAAGTGGAAGGACCTAACAAGCCAAATCCTTTTCAGAAAGGACAGGTTAACCACATCAATGTGGAGGAGGTCTATGAGGAGCCTGATGTCGTTGCTGGTAAGTTCAGACTCAATTCAATTTCAGCATTTGTACTCTTTGATACCGGTGCATCTCATTCATTCATATCAAAAGCATTCGTTGAAAGAAATGAACTACCGGTAGAAACCATTGGGTGTCCTATAAGAGTAAGTTCTCCGGGTGGAGAAATGATAGTAAACTCAGGATGTCATGACTTAGTCATAGAGTTTGGGAAACATAAGTTTCCAGTGAACCTGATAATTCTGAATTCCCAAGGATTGGATGTGATTTTGGGAATGGATTGGATGGCTAAGTATGAGGGAGTATTAGATTGTGCTAATCGTACTGTTGCACTCACAACCCCAGAAGGAAAAATAATAAAATTCAAGTCAAACTTTGAATCTAAAGGAAGTAAGCTGAATTCTCTTAAGGGGGTTAGCATGGACAGTGTGCCAATTGTGTGTGAGTATCCGGATGTATTTCCGGAAGAATTACCAGGGATGCCACCAGATAGAGATGTGGAGTTTCTGATAGATTTGGTACCGTGTTCGGACCGATAGCTAAGAGACCATACAAAATGTCGGTTGATGAACTGAAGAACTCAAGAAATGCTTAGGAGAACGATTCTGAAAGGGTTTATTCAACCAAGTTCTTCATCTTGGGGATCCCCAGTATTGTTTGTGGAGAAGAAGGATAGAACACAAAGATTATGTATTGACTATCGTTCTCTCAACGAGGTAACCATCAAGAACAAATATCCCTTACCAAGAATCAACGATTTGTTTGATCAGCTAGAAGGAGCATGTGTGTTCTCGAAGATTGATCTCAGGTCAGGTTATTTTCAGCTCAAGATAAGAGAGCAAGATATACCTAAGACCGCATTCACCACAAGGTATGGATTGTATGAGTACACTTTGATGCCTTTTGGTTTAACCAACGCTCTGGCGTACTTCATGAATATGATGAACAAGGTATTCATGGAATTCCTAGACAAGTTCGTTGTCGTTTTCATCGATGACATCTTGGTCTACTCCAAGAGCAAGGAAGAACATGAAAGACACTTGCGCTTGATACTTGAAAAGCTAAGAGAGCATAAACTTTATGCCAAATTCAGCAAGTGTGAGTTTTGGTTAGAGGAAGTTGGTTTTCTTGGTCATGTTATGACAAAGGATGGTGTAGCAGTTGATCCTGCTAAGGTTTCAGCTGTGACAGAATGGGAATCTCCCAAGAATGTAAAAGAAGTTCGTAGTTTCCTCGGCTTAGCAGGTTACTACAGAAGGTTTATTGAAAATTTCTCAAAGGTTGCTAAGCCAATGACAGAATTGTTAAAATAGGACAAGAAATTTGCTTGGACTGAAGGTTGTGAAGTGAGCTTCCAAGAATTGAAGAAGAGACTTGTAACAGCACCAGTGCTATGTCTGCCAGATTTGGAAAAGGATTTCCAAGTATATTGTGATGCGTCTCATCAAGGTTTGGGTGCCGTACTTATGCAATGTAACACCCTCAGAATCGGACCTATGCAAGTTTTAGCGAAACCTGCCAAACCCGCATAGAAACGATTCAAAGGTGCCCACCAGGCACTTTCGTGCGGGTGGAAAACGAAGTAATAACATTACACAACAGTCCTCGATGGGACCCACAGAACAGATATATATACAACAGCGACTCAAAGAGTCAAGAATACAGATATAATATACAAAGATCCAAATCACCTTGAAAATGATAGAGCGTCCGACTACGGACAAGATGCAAATGGGGCTAAGAGCCCGGAAGAATAACCAATGGCGTCCATAACCCTGCCCAGGCCAAGCCAGAAGGGTAACCCTGCCAACGACGTCGATCTCAAAACCTGCTTAAGCAAAAGGGGTGCCGACAAAGGGCAAAGGAAAAAGAGGAGCATGAGTACTGAGGCCAGTACACGGCGAGGCTAGAATTCGGCGGTCCTCGCCTACATAGGTATGGTGGACTGAAGCGGCAGTGGCAGCATGCACTAAACAACCTATAGAGACTCGATACAACTGACGGCTATTAGAGAGGGGTAAGAAAGACCTATTCGGATCCAACCTGTTTCTACCATCAGACAAACCCATCCTGGAGTTTCCCCCTCGAGACCAAACGAGGAAGTCAACCGAGGAACTCACACAGTTGGCAGTTTTACTTATTCGGTTATCGTTGCAGCAATTACTAGTCAGGTATAGACAGACATCCTGATAAAATAAGCAGTGGGCACTTTTAGTTAATCATTCCGTTGTAGTTGCGACACTTACTAGTCAAATACAATTAGCATGACATAACCCAAAACCCAGCAGTTGTTGGTACTTTTATTTAGCCATTCCGTTGTAGTTGCCATACTTACTAGTCAGATACAATGGTCGCAAGCGACAACTCAAGCCAGCAATTGTGGGCAGTTTTATGTAGCCATTCCATTATAGTGAAGCTGATTACTAGTCATTATAAAGTCAAATTTATAGCACTACTTTAGTTATAGTTGTCTATGATCGAGATACTGTGCTCCAAGTCGTCCATAACCGCGGACACGGCTTTCAGAAAGTTTTAACCCGGCCGGGGTGCACAAATAGCAACACACACTCGATCAACCTCGGAAAAACCAAATCAAAACCCAACGAGGCTTTCACGACAAAGCAATCACAAGATTCAGAAATATTTCAGGGGGGCACCCCATTGAGTAGACCCAAGCGGTAAGCTAGCTCGAGACGGACTCAAGGTTTGCGTCAATGGTCAGTAACGGGAACCCGAAAGTGTGACTGGGCTTGTCGATACATGAAACACTCGCTTACCTAAAGCTTACAAAGTGTGCTCCTCGACAATCGTAAATACAGTAGTAGCATGGCATAAGTACAGGATAGTAAATAAAACCTCAAACTAGTTTGTGGCCCCAAGAAATAAGACTGAATCAAGCTCTGGCTCAGGGGGGTCCCATAATCCTCCCGGATGTGGATAGCGCGATAAATCAAGGAATGTATCAAGCTCGGGTCCTACGGGACACAAGTGGGCGTTCGGAAACCAAATATTATCTATCACCCACCCATGCCTCTGCTTACTTCAATTTTAGTTATTAAACATGAATTAAAGTGAACGATAAGTAAAACCATGATCATCTCCAACATCAAACATGCGGCAATACTCCAACAACTGTGGTACATGGCGACACGCAACAGCACTTGAGCAAGCGACTACGACGCGCAAGTCCAACTATCTACCAAACAACAGGTAATAGGAGGTGTCCAGGGCAATATAAGGCTGCAAGGGATATCACGGGTACGAAAACTAGAGCATCGCGACACAGATAGCAATAGATCAACAGGAGGGAAATAAATACTATAAAAGTAAGATAGGTAGAAAGGGGGAGATGCTCGCCTGAAAACATTGCCGAAGGTTCATCCGAAGATCGGGTCGACACTCGCATCAACTCAACGGCCTTATCCGCGAAGAAGCAAAACACTAGAAGGAACACCGGATGCGCTATTTAACACAACAGCAGAAGATCAGGCATGATGCATGCATGATGTATGACATGGCAAAGGTGCGATGCAGTTAGGTCATATTAGGTGGAACCGGGGTCCCGACAATTAATTAAATGGTTCAAGTTGTTTAGCTACCCCGTATTTTAAATGTTGTTTAACAAGGCAGAATATATCACCGGTTCGCTACACAAGTTTAAATGAGGCCAATATGAGACTAGATTTGCCCGCATATGGGCCCCATATTTAATTATAGGGTGAATCGGCATAAGGCCCCCAAACCACAGACAAGCATGCATGCATGAACAATTAATATGCGACAAGTTGGATTATATTATAAAATAGGGTTTTCGGGAAGGGGTTCACACATTAAAGGGTCTCGACGAACTTGGGGTTCCGGGGTTCGGGGTCGGTCTCAGGGTTCCGGGTCTAGGGTTCGGCCTCGGCGGGATCGTTCTCGGGTAGCGGAGGTAGATCTTGTCGCACTGGGGAGCAGGACTTGGTGCGGCGTCGGGGCGCATCGGATTCTTCCGGGTCGGTGCCGATCTTGTTGTCACGAAGATCTTGTCGGGTCCTCGTATCGGGTCGGTCTTGCCGTGCGGGAAGAAGAACTTGTCGTCCTCGGGGTCTCGGGTCGAAGAACTTGGCGCGCCCGAGAAACGATCTTGTCGCATCCGCGTTGACCACCTTGGCGTTCAGGGAGTAGTTCTCGGTGTTCCGTGAGGAAGGCCGCGAGGGTGCGGTGACGGAGATCTTGACGGGTATGGGAGGAAGAACTTGACGTTATCGGATCGGTCTTCGGGATTGACCATCGGTCACGGCGACGGGGCATCGAGTCCATGAGGTAGATCTTGTCAATTCGGCTTCATCGCCCCTAGTTCCCACGACGAAGTACTCGGGATCCCACTCAATTGTCGGTGTCGAGCTTGTTGTCACAAATATCTTGAAGGGTTCATGGCCTCAACGGGAACGGTCTTGTGTGGCCTTGGTATCTTGAACGGCACCGTGGATCCTGTGGCCGCCTTGGACTCGGCACAACAATCGGCAGGCGCTTTGGCTCGACGGTGTGTCTGGAGGACCGGGTCGCGCAAGCGGCGCCGTCCGGACTCCGTGGCGGCGCCGAACCGCAGCGCAGCACGCGTCGAGTGTCGCTGGGAAGAGGCAGCTCCGGCGACAGAGCGCCCAGGCGACGTCCGGCAGCTCTGATCGGCTCGCCGTGGCGAGTCGGCGAGGACGGCGGCCGAGGCGGCGTGCCGCGAGGCCGGGGACGAGGAAGCCGAGGGAGGAGAGGGAGGTCTGAGCGGTGGCGGTGGCTTGAGGAAGGCGGCGGCGCTGGCTCGGGAGGGGGAACCGGCGGCAGCAGGGCCAGGCTCGCAGGCGCGGAGGCCGACGGGACTAGGGCGGTGGAGAAAGTCGCCGGCAGAGAGGAGGCGGCCAAGGCGTCGGAGGCGGCAGGCGGGCGGCTGGAGGAGAGAGGCGAGTGGGCGGAGGCGAGGCCGGGACGCGGCCGGGCGAGTTTGGCGAGGCGACGAGCTCGGGCGAGCTTGAGGTGGGCAAAGGCGTGTGGCTTGAGGCGGGCGCGGAGGAAAAAGGCGGGGCCGAGGTCGTGACAGCGGCGCAGGAGCTGGCGGAGCTGGAGAGAGGGAGGAGAGGAACGCGGCGGGGAGGGGAGAGGATCCCGTGCGGAGAAGGTGGGACCGTCGGGTGGGGGCCACGCGGGGCTGTTGCGTGTTGTGTGCGTGCGTGGTGTGTGTTTGAGTGTGTGCTGTGTGTGTTGTGTGGCAGGTGGGTGAGGGAGTGGGGTGAGGTGGCGGCGTCTGGTTGGGTGGGGATAGGGAGAGGGTGAGGTGTCAGGTGGGGATTGGGTGGGATGAGGTGGCCGGAGGGTGTGGGTAGATAGGTTGGTAGAAAAGGGTTTGGGGTGGACCGTTCTAATTCCTGGGGGTGGTCGTTCGGGTCGAATCGGCCCGTTCGACTGCCCCCACTAAAAATAATTTAATATTTTATATGTTTTAAACGGACCGTTTGCAAACCGATAGCAGACAAACAAAATATTCCGGCGACCCGGTTTTGCGTGTTGAACAAAGGCGGGGCGTTTAGAAAACAAAACTAGGTTTTGCGAAAATAGTTTTGGACAAACAACGCATGATGATGACGATGCAATGCACAATTCAACGCGATTTTCTAGTAGTGGTTTTGCGGGATGCCACATGCAAGATGGTAAAGTCGTAGCCTATGCTTCGAGACAACTCAAAACTCATGAAGTAAACTATCCTACTCATGATTTGGAGTTAGCCTCTGTCGTCCATGCACTCAAAACATGGAGACATTACCTTTTGGGAAAGCGATGTGAAGTGTTCACCGATCATAAGAGTTTGAAGTATATCTTCACCGAGAAGGAAATCAATATGAGACAAAGGAGATGGTTAGAACTTATTAAGGATTACGACTTAAGTTTGCAATACCACCCCGGTAAAGCGAATGTAGTAGCCGATGCTCTAAGTCGTAAGACGTTTGTAAATGGCCTTACCAAAGGGGAATTGCCAGATGACTTGTGTAAGCAATTCAAGGAACTCAGATTGGAGATTGTACCAGAAGGACATCTCATGTCCTTAGATGTTCAACCCACTTTATTGGACAAGATCCGAGAAGTTCAGAAGACTGATAAGGAAATTGAAAAGATTAAGGAAAATATAAGTCTAGGGAAAGCTAAGAGTTTCCATATAGACGAACAAGGTACCTTATGGCACGGGAAACGTATTTGTGTTCCACAAGATCCGGAGTTGCGGAAACTGATTCTACAAGAGGCTCACAACTCTCCGTATTCTATTCACCCGGGAAACACCAAGATGTACATGGACATGAAAGAAAGATTTTGGTGGAACAATCTCAAAAGGGACATCGCCGAACATATTGCTTTGTGTGATGTGTGTAGCAGAGTAAAAGCGGAGCATCAGAAACCAGCAGGTTTGCTTCAACCACTGCCTATTCCTGAATGGAAGTGGGAAAATATTGGTATGGATTTCATTACCGGATTACCAAGGACCAGGTCAGGGTATGACTCCATATGGGTGGTAGTGGATCGCTTAACTAAAGTGGCTCATTTTATACCCGTGAAGACAACTTATACAAGTGCCAAGTTAGCAAAAATCTACATGAACATTGTATGCCTTCATGGTGTGCCTAAGAGTATTGTGTCGATAGAGGAACACGTTCACTTCTCACTTTTGGAGAGCTTCATGAATCTTTGGGAACGAGATTGGAATTTAGTCGCCTTTCATCCCCAAACTGATGGACAAACGGAAAGGACTAATCAAATTCTTGAAGACATGTTAAGGGCATGTGCCTTAGACTATGGAGCAAGTTGGGATGAAAGCTTGCCTTACGCAGAGTTCTCTTACAACAATAGTCATCAAGTTAGTATTGGAATGGCACCATTTGAGTTACTCTACGGAAGGAAATGTACCACCCCATTACTATGGAATGGTGTGGGAGAGAGAAGTTTATTTGGACCTGATCTTATCAAAGACGCCGAAGAGAAGGTCAAATTGGTTAAGGACAGGTTGAAGGTAGCACAGTCCCGACAGAAAAGCTACGCAGATTCTAAGCGTAGAGAAGTCACCTACGAAGTTGGGGATAGAGCTTATCTCAGGGTATCACCACTCCGTGGAGTGAAAAGATTTGGAGTGAAATGAAAGTTGGCACCAAGATATGTTGGGCCATTCAAGATTCTAAGTCGCAAGGGAGAAGTTGCATATGAAGTTGAATTGCCTGAATCCCTGTCAATTGTCCATAATGTATTTCATGTAAGTTAGCTTAAGAAATGTCACCCAGAAATGGAGGAAACTTCTCTGAAGGATACCATACCTTTGGAAGAAGTCCAACTAGAAAGTGATCTCACCTATGAAGAAAAGCCTGTCAAGATTATTGAGACCGCAGAAAGAGTCACAAGGACAAAAACTATCAAGTTTTGCAAAGTACAATGGAACCATCATTCCGAAGAGGAAGCAACATGGGAAAGAGAAGATGATCTTCGGAAAGACCACCCTCACCTATTTGCTAGCCAATCCGAATATCGAGGGCGAGATTCATATTAAGGGGGTTAGATTTGTAACATACCTAAATTCATATTCCAAAACTCATTCATATCATCTAAGCATTCATCATAATTTAGGGTTCATCTCAAAAACAGAAGCTTGTGCTATGATTTCATGTGAGTAAATTTCACTCATTAGGCCATCACCTTTTGAAACTTAAATGTTAAGGAACTTGTTTGCTTGCCCCACTATTGGAAATATCAGGTGTAAAAGTTTAACCAAAATTTTCAAATTAGAAATAATTTCAAAACCTCAATTTTCAAACATTTGCAAAATAGTGCTAAGTCTCTGGTTGTTTGAAATCCAAGTTTGAACAAGCCTTTGCAAGGCAACCCCATGAGCTTTGACTCATTTCGAGACCAAGTCACCCTGCAAAACCTCGGAAAGATTTGAATTCAAATTTATTTTGAAACTATTTGAAAACCTAATCAGAAAATCGAATGGGAAAAAGAAAAAGACTAAACAAAGGAAAAGGGCCGAGCGCCAGGAAACTGGACCAGCAGAGAAACGAGCCCAACTAGCCCACCCGGGGATTCCTTTTTCTTCTTTCACGCCAAGCGCACGTTGCTCATTGACATGCAGACCCACCCTCATTTCGCACACGTCCGACAAGCAGGCCACGACCACGCTTGTCACCGTCTTCCCAAACCCCGCGACCACGTCGCACTGCGAAGGATCGCCGGTGATGGCGCGGCTTAATTGGGCAATTAAACACAGGCGTTTCCTGTCGAGGCACCGGCTATAAGATCCCCACCTCCCCACGATCATTTTCCCCCAGTCAATCTCACACTCACGCCACCAGGTTGCCCACGACTCGCTCGAGACCGCCGCAGACAGAGCCAACTCCGGCGATCGATTCAGGTGAGCTCCGTGCGCCCCTTCCCCTATAGATTTTTCGAGACACTTAGCAATCCTCTTGCGCACCTTCTAACCACAACAGAGCATCCTGTACTGCCCCAGGTCGCCGTGTTCGCTCGACGCCGTAAGCACCCGACGACAACCCCAACTCCGGCGAGCAATCTCCGTAAGTCCCGAGCGCCCCTTGCTTTCTTATTCACCCAAGCGTGTTCGCAATTGTCCTGCGCATCTCCTAAACCCGTTGGTTCGTGTTAGGGCGACGCAGAACCTTGGCAACGACTCCGACAACACCCACCCGACGCCAAACGCAACTCCGACGAGATCTAGAGCCCATCTCCGAGCGCCCCTCCGCAAGCCAGTACCACGTCGAGCTTCAGCAGCCTACGGCGAACCTGGTAAGACCCCTCTCCCCCTCGCAGACGATGTAGAACGCCGGCGCCGCCGTAGTCAGACGCGCCGCCGCCAGTTAGCACCGCGAGCGCCGCCAGATTGTGGCTTGGTGGTTAGGTCCGTTGGATCTGCATCGTAGGGCTAGGGTAGATCCTGAGCGAAGAGGTACGCGCGTGTCTGAGCCGCCAGATTTCATTTAGATCGTGCGGTCCGCAGCGCTCGATCCGCACGAACCGGTACGCGCCAGTGAGGTTGTGACGCGTGGCAGGGTTTAATTCAAAAACAGAATTTAAAACCAGATTTTGATCCAAACTTTAAACTGCTATAACTTTTGAATGCACCGTTAGATTTTTACAAATTTTATACCGTTGGATTCAGTGAAACAAGACCTTTCTGAATGTCCAATTTGTTTAACAAATAGTAACCATTAAAATGACTTTATTTGTGGAATCATATTTAAAGCTATTTTGGGTATAGAATTGTTTTGATAATTAGTTTTAATGTTAAATAAGTTTGTTATGGCAAATTTTGTGTCCTGTTATGTTTCAGTATCATGCACATGCTTGGTAAAATTTCCAAAATCACCACTTAGTAAAATTCTTGCATGCATGCATTCATATTATTTTTGATTGAATAAATTGTGTGAAATTGAATGCTATAATTTTTCTTGTAGATTTTGCTAGTGATTGTGATTGTGAAGAGTGCTACTCTCCCCACTACCAAGGCAAGTGATATTTTCATGAATATTTCTATCCTATGTTTTGTACTAGCATTAGATATTTTGCTATAGTATTGCATGCTATTTTTGCCTAGTGCTAAGTTGGGAAATCCTAAGTAGAGTAGAATAGTAGAATTGCTAGGGAATTTTCCTAAGTTAAGTTATCATAACATGCTTAGCCTAGCTACTTAGCAAACAAGGGTGGTGAACATCTATACTTATTATGATGAAAATATTTCTAAGTCAAGAGACTTATGTTTTCTAATAAAACAACTAAGACAAATGAACCTCACAGGTGGAATGGATGATTGGGTTATGTTGAGTGGTTACACAAGGCCATGGACTTGGGTTGTGTATCTCACTTGTGGTATGCCACCCATGCACAAAGGGATTTGGAGGCCAAGTGTTGAGAAAGCTTACAGTGCAACCACTTGGCAATATGGGCTCTGCCTTGATCATATAGGTTGCTAGAACTTAGTCACTTGGACAGTTGGTGGTAGATGGGATGATAGGTTGGAACGCGTCCATTTGACTAAGGAAAAGCATCTGAAAGGTCATGTCTTGGGAAACCAAGTCTGGTGGGGAAAGTGCACAACCTCTGCAGATGGAAAACCTAAGTACTTAGCCTAGTCCAAGGAAATGGACACTTTTGAGCATCAAGACATGGAAGCTACAAGAATCTCATCACTCCAACTTCTAAGTAAAATTTATGGGTGAACAAGGGTGAAGGACCCCAATGTCTATTGGTGGTTCCTTGGGAATGTTTTTACAAAGAAAAACTTAGTGATTTCAACTAATAGGTAAAACCTATTTTCAAGCAAAGCAAGCCAAGCTACACTTAGCCAAAATGCATGTAGTAATATAGTCCATTTATAAATACTAAGGTATCACTTGCCAATACTATTCCAAAGCATTGACCCTCTGTGGCTGTAACTTGTGATGTTGCAGGTTACTCCGATGATGAATAGGAGTCATGAGTCTACACTCAACATGCTTGCCTGTGGCACATGAAGATGAAGACTTGTGTTTATTTACTTATTCCTTAAACTCTTGTATTAGGCCTATGGCCATGAGTTGTAAAAGACTACGTTTTGTCTCTGGAATGAATGTAATAAACGACCTTTGTATCTGTGTACTTCATCTTAAACTGTGGATGCTAGCATTGATCCAGGGACTAGCATTGCAATCACAGGGATCCTTTACTTTATAAAGGAGGGGTCTAACAGCTACGCCTGTCTCTACACAACCGTGGCACACTAGGCAGTGCGCCACGGCTGAGAGATAGCCGTAGCGCAAGGCACGTGGCGCACTGCAAGTGCGCCACAAATGATGTTTTCAGGTGCGCCACTAAAGGCCGTTTTCCTAGTAGTGTGTTCCTGGCAGAATTCTGCCATGGCTTCTTTGCCGAAGTTGGTGCCGTTGTCGGTGATGATACTATGCGGGTATCCGTATCGGTAGATGAGTTCGCGGCGGAACTTATTCGCCATTTTCCATCACATTTCTTGATGGGCTTCGCCTCGACCCAGTTCATGAATTTGTCGACTGCGACTAGGAGATGTGTAAACCCGGAGGTTGCGGTCTTGAAGTGACCCACCATATAAATTCCCCACACGGCGACTGCCCATGTGATGGGGATCGTCTTGAGCTCCGACCGGGGGATATGCGTCTGGTTGGCGTATTTTTGGCATCCGACGCAGTGCTGCACAATGTCGGTTGCGTTAGTGTGGGCTGTGAGCCAATAGAAGTCATGGCGCATGGATTTGGCGACTAGTGATCTGGCGCCAGCATGATGGCCGTAGTCGCCGGCATGGATATCTTGCAAGATCTGCCGACCTTCCTCTTGCTGGACACAGCGCTAGAATACCCCTGTGACGCTCTGCTTGTGAAGCTTGCGGTTGATGATGACGAAATACTTGCAGCGACGTACTATCATCCGTGCATCGGCCTCATCCTTTGGCAGGATTTTATGTTCGAGGTAGGATAGGTATAGTTTGGTCCAGACTTGTAGTTCCGCGATTGTGGCGACTAGTGCCAACTCTGGCTGTGGGGGGACGCCAATGTCGATCTCCTTTGGTGGGAGGATTGATGGTTTCTTGATGGTATCGAGGAAGATGCCCGGTGGCGGTGTCTGGCGTGATGACCCGACACGAGACAAGGCGTCAGCTTCCTCATTTTTCCGTCGATCGATCCATTCGATGGAGTAACCGACGAAGTATCCGCCGAGATCGTCTACTACATGACGGTATGGGAGCATGGTCGGGGAGGAGGCATCGCACGTGCCGGTGACCTGGTTGGTGATGAGGTCAGATTTGCCGTAACATTTGAGGCGGTTGATGTTTATCTCCTTGGTGGCTCGCATGCCATGGAGTAGTGCTTCGTACTCATCCATGTTGTTTGTGCATTGCGTGAAGTCGAGCTATAGTACGTAACATAGCTTGTCGCCTTTGGGAGAGGTGAGGATGATCCCAGCTCCTGCCCCGTCGAAGTTTTTGGATCCATCAAAGTGGAGGGAACAGTAATGGAGGTAGGGGAGTAAGTTGGGATGATGTGCCTCTTCCCAATCGGCGAGAAAGTCGGCCAGTGCCTGCGACTTTATCGCTCTTCGTGGTTCGTATTTGATATTGTGGACGCCTATTTTGACATACCACTTGGCCACTCGCCCCGTAGCGTCATGATTGCGGATGATGTCTTGGATCGGAGCCGAGGAGACGACCGTAATTGAGTGCTCCTAGAAGTAGTGCAGGAGCCGCCTTTGGGCTCGAAAGACAGCATATACCAGTTTTTGGTACTGTGGATAGCGCTGCTTCGCGTCGGTGCGGACCTCGCTGAGGTAATACACTAGTCGCTGGGCCAGCCGTTCTTTTCCTTCCTCAGGTCGTTCGATGACCATTACAACACTAACGACTCGGCTGGAGGCCGCCAAGTACATCAACATGGGATCCTTATGCGCAGGGGCGACGAGCAGTGGTTTGGCGATTAGTACTTCCTTGAGTGCGGTGAGTGCCTTGTGCACCTCGCTGTCCCACTCGAATGTGGGGTTCTTGTGCATTATGCGGTAGAGGGGCATTGCCTTTTCACCGAGTCGGGGAATGAAGCGGCTAATCATCTCCACTTTCCTTGCCAGTGTTTGCATGTCGCGCAGGCATTCGGGTTTACCGAGCCGAGCGATGGTGCCTATTTTGGAGGGGTTAGGCTCGATGCCCTGCTTGGAGACGACGTACCCCAATAGTTGTCCGGTGGGCATGCTGAACATGCATTTTTCTGGGTTGAGCTTTATCTTGTACCAACAGAGGTTGGTGAAGGTTTCCGCCAGGTCGGAGAGTAGGTTGTTGATAGCTGTGAGATTCTACATATTTTTAATGGCTCCTATCAATGGTTTTCGTTTGGATTTGATGGTTTTCTAGCTTTACCTAACGCTAATACTTCGGTAGCAAAGAAAATTTTGTTTTTAATGTGTGTTTTAGGTTTTGTATGTCAACAGAGGGATTTAACAGCAAAAACACAATATTCAGGTGAAAACAAGCAAGTCCCTTTTTGGAAGCAATCGAGGAGAATTCACTACAAGTTTAACTACCAACTATACGGGCCGCCGCCGTATAGTTTCCATCTCTTTCGTCTTATTAAAAGGGACAACTTTCGTGAAGAGGCCAAGGTCGAAAACAGAACACATGAGTCACCACACCATCCAGAAGGGAGAGAGAAGGGATCCGGAGAAGACGGGGAAGACATTCTTCATCTCGCTCCACGATCTTCGATCTCCTAGCCACCACACCTTCATATCCATTACTTGTACTTAAGAGAGAGAGAGAGATATCTCCACTCTGCAAGATTATGGTTTGAGATTGTTCTTCCTATCTTAAATTGTGTTGGATTTGTTTCTATTTCTTATTGTGGATCTCCACGGTAATATCGAGAAGAACTCCCTTTATTTAATTTTATGGATGATGCTTTCTTCTCTCATGTGTGAGTAAGTTCCCTTGGGCGTGGGAGATGTAGGGGATTGGTGAGATGTGATGTGCCTACACAATTTCCATCAAGTCTATGGTCAATTCTAATTACTATATTATGTGTGCTTGAATATCTGTGGGATGCTTAATGCCTGTTGTCCAATTAAGGGCCTAGACAACTTGATGATTTGTTCGACAAAGATAGAATATTGTTTTCTAGCAGACCGGCAACCCTCGAGTGACACGGGGATATCAATGGGAAACTAGTTTGACTTGAGGATAACGGGGAACCACCGAGCTTATTGCATTAGTCCGATCCAAGGAGCTTAATTGCTAAGCAACCTAAAGGATTAATCATCTAGCGACTGACCATGGTTGTGGTAAACATGCTAATAGGATTATTGAAGCTGGGATGAAATCTATCAAGAGGAGTTCCGGCTAATTATGGGTTGCTCGCCTACACACATACTTATAAGATTATAATTTTTACACTTATCACTCATTCACCGGCACATTCACTATCACCATTAACTGAAACTACCCGCGCATACTTCGACATCTGCAGAAAACAACAAACAAATCGTCCTTTACTTTTTATGCTTTTTATTTCAGAAGTTTACATTTTAGCTTTACTTAAAGTACTTTCATTTACACCCAAATTCCACTCTCATTCTCAACACTTGCAGTCAATTCACTTGAAGACCTGTGACAACTTTGGGTGCGACAGAGACTTCACCAATAAACATTTACCTTTGGGCTCCCTGTGGGATCGATATCTGAACTTTGAAACTAGCTACAAACGATCTGTGCACTTCCAGTCATCAAGCTATTTTCTGGCGCCGTTGTCGGGGAGCTAAGTGCTAAGTGTTTTGTCTCTTTACATTTCAGGTGTTACCCTTACAATATGTTCTCCTTAGGATACAAAGGGTCTACACGCTCTGGTAGGACTTATCTACCAGACTATTTTGAATGCGTGCCAACTCAGAACCGCGAGAAAATCATTGAAAAACTTTTGAGATCAAGTAGAGTTGAAGTTGACAATTTAAGTGACTTCATGGAAATAATGTCCATCCATAGAACAACACGAAAGAAACCTGAGAATACTCTCAGAGAATATAGTGCTCCAAACTCTGCATTTCTTAAACAACCTATATAATTTCCTAATCCTGGAGTTAGGGAATATCAATTTGACAGTGAAATTATTAAAATATTGCAGGAAAAGGCTTTCAGTGGAAGGGAAGATGAGGATCCAAGAAGGCATCTTAGAGTGTTCAACGATGTGATAATATCACTTGGACCAAAGGTTTTCCAAGATAATTCTCTCGTTTGAAATTATTTCGTTGGTCTCTCAAAGGTAAAGCTCTAGACTGGTTATATTCTCTCCCTCGCCATTATATTTAATGTTGGGAAAACTGCATCATCAAATTCATAAACAGGTTTAATACTTTTGCAAAGGTAATCGAACTTAGAAAGAATATAGGAAATTTCAATCAAAACGTGGGAGAAAACTATCCACAAGCCTGGGAAAGATTTTTTGGAATGATCAATAGTATCCCTAATCATGGCTATTCTAAGACAAATGTTTGCCACTTATTTTACCACGGTCTTAATACCCAATGCAGAGAATTGCTAGATTCATTGGCAGGAGGATCGATAAATACCTTAACTATTAAAGCATGTTTGGAATTGATGGCTACTAGGGCTAATAATGATTCTTTATATAATCCTAATTTTGGCACTTAGCCGGAAAAGGGAATACTTCATATAAATCTTGATCGTATGCCTAAAGTGCTTAAAACCATGAAATAAAAAGGTATACCTTCAGAACTTGTCATGGAAAACAAAGTAGATTTATTAAAAGTTTTAACTGAAGAAGATGAAACTATAAAAGTTTTTTCAAGAATTGAAACATCGACAGACAAAGTCTTATAGTAACTTGCATAAGAAATTTCAAAAACATAAAAATATTTTGGCCGAACTTACAGAAAATTATGAGGAAATTGGCCAAGAAATAAAATTATTCAACAAGTACCTCAGTATGATTGAAACTCAATGTGAAAAAATAGCGTCCGGTTATCAAATTTTTCTTCGTGATGATATAAATATTCCTGTTTCTACTAATGTTATTACAAGAAGAGGTGCAGTTGTAAAAGGACCATTAGGATCACCGGAATATGAGGCTAAAAAAGATCGAAAGGAAAAAGCCTTACTTAAAGAAATTTAGGAAGATGATACATTGGTGGATCCTTAAGATGAGACTGCTCAATACACACAAGATCAAACCTTGGAGGAGAAGAACGATGAACATGATGATAGTTATAATTCTTATGCAGAAACTGTTGATCAGAAGAAGAAAAATACACAAGCAAAGAATATGAAGTTGTTACAATAGAGAAAAATAAAAACGATAAGCAACAGCAAAACAAAACTACTAAAGAGCATGATCCTCCATAAAAGGTAAAAGACAAAGTTAAGAAACTTTCATTTCCAGATCACAAAAAGAAAGCACCGGATCTAGTAATTTATGATTCTTTCGCAAAGGCATTTAATAAAATTTGTCTAGAAATTCCATTTGCGGATGCAATAAAAGTGCCTGATTATGCTAAATTTCTTTGTGATATTCTTAATAGAAAGAAAGAGATAACTCGAAATATTGCCATGGTGACTAGTTACCCTGCTAATTGGAGATTATTGTCTAAGTCAGGAGATCCCGGGATACCAACTATTTCATGTTCAATAGGCAAAACCGATATTCATAATGCCTTATGTGATTTAGGTGCATGAGTTAGTGTAATGCCATACTCCCTCTATAAAAGGCTAGGATTAGGGGAATACTCCCCCACTTCTATCACTTTATAGATGGCTGAAAAATCCACTAAACAACCTGTTTGTATGATTGAGGATGTTCTACTTAGAATAGATGAGCATGTTATTCCCACTGACTTTATTATTCTTGAAATGCTAGAAGATGAAAGATTAACTATAATACTTGGAAGACCTTTTTTTAGCACTGCAGGAGCATGAGTTGATTGTCTGCATGGAAAATAATATTCAATGTTTATGATGCTGAAATAACCCAATGTTTTCAAAAGAAACTAGAAGTAGGAGAAAGGTATGTTCCACTGGCAAAACGAGTTCATGTGGTAAGTGCCTTTGATAAAGGGCAACCGAAGGTAAGAATTCGAGAATAGAAAAGGGGTTGAAATATTCAACCATCCTCAATAAAATGCTTAATGGGAGTCAACCCATCATATCTATAAAATAAATTAAAATTAGATAATAAAGTTGTTCATCACATTCCTATAACTTTTTCATAGACATTTTTGGGGAAGCGCGCCCGTAAAGATGCAGCTGTCGAAAAGTAGTAGAAATACTGACGAAACAAACATAGATTTAGAGTAGAAAATAAAGTCCGAGTTTTATCTATAGAAACTAGCTCAACATTATTGTCCAAATAAAAAAATGTATCTCTAAAATTTTGGTGAAAAAGCATGCTATAGAAAGCTTAACGACCAAATATACGGCCGGAATAAAAATTCCAGCCGTATAGTTGCGACCGGATAGTTATCGACAAAATTCTTAAAACTAGGGGTTTGGATAGTGAAAGGTTGACAACCAACTATATGGTGGGACAATTTGGTCCGGCCGTATAGTTGTGACCGTATAGTTGTAATCTGGCGAAGGGAAACCCTAACCCTCGCCGCCGCCACAACTATACAGTGGGATCTACCCAGCCCGGCGAAGTACCCATCCATATTTTGGAAGAAGCTTTCAGAACTACTAGAACCCGAAGCATCGGTTTCTCAAGATTCAATGGAGAAACCACACAGAAGAAGAAGCTACCTGGGAGTGCGAAGATCACATCAGGACAGAGTTTCCCGATCTCTTCAAATCCTAGGTAATATTTTTCGTCCTTTTTTAAATCTCGGGACGAGATTTTTTTTAAGGGGGGAAGGTTTGTAACATCCCAAAAATATTAAACTTTGATCATCAAAATTAGGGTTAACAAAAACTTTTCCAAATAAAAATATGAAAGCATTCATATGTGTGTGTATTAAAATTTGGATTCTTTTGAATTGCCATGGTTCTGTATTTATTTGCTTGCAAAATGATTCTTAGGTGAAATAAACATCATCTAAACAATCCCCAAACTTTTCCCAAAGACAAACAAGTTAAAACAAAAAAATTAAGTGAATGGTCACTTTGGCCAAATTAACTCCCATGCCTACTTTGGCTATCCTTAACTTTCAGAACTTAACAGAAACATGTATGGATCTCTGCACCCCTTGATAATAATCATAACAAGGTACCAAGGACCACTTTATGATCATCCAGAAACATTCAAATGCTTAGTTTAAATGACAGTTTAAAATTGAATCTATCTCATATTGGGAAGATCCCACTATTTCAAAAACCACTCAAACCAACTCAATTTTCAAAACCCAAGCATCCACAGACTCCCCAGTACATGCCTAGCACACCCACCAAAAATCTTTTCAAAATTCAAAACTTAAGTTCATGCGTCCATTTCATCAAACAGGTTGCAGATTTAAATCAACAAAATCAAAAACACTATGTTGAGCAGTGTTTTGGGCCAACGTTGTCCCCTCTCTGGATGCAACTAGCCTTAGTAGATTATCTAGAAAGCTTAACTAATATCTAGCACCACTGTAAGCTGGCCATTGTCATCAATGGTGAGAAGGCCGAGAACACCCATGTCACCCTAGTGTGGACAGGACGCTAGGAGAAGAACTAGCCGTGCCAACCTTGTCTGGGAGGTAGCCCATGCCGCACCGCCCCCTCCAGACCAGCCCTAGCTCGAAGACAGAGACCAGAGCAGCCAGGAACGCCGTGCCCGCGCTGCTGTCGACCATGCCGACGCGCACCGTAGAGCACGCGCCGTTCCCACACAACCCGACCACCTCGAGCCTTCGTCACCCGCCGGCATGGACCCCACCGTCCCAGGAGACCACCAGACATGATCGTTTCACCGCCCGTACCCCGTAGCCACCGCTCGCCGCAGAGTTCGCCGCCTCTGCCTCGCAGAGCATCGCGTGTTCCCGACCATTTGCCACCGCCCCTACACGCGCATTTAATCTCTAGAGCATCGCCAGGAGACCGCCCGTCGATCGCCAACCGCAGCCATGTCTCTAGCCGCCCGTAGCCGTGTCGCCACCGTCGCCTGCCCATCCCTCTCGGTCTCGCCGTCGAGCCTATAAAAGGAGACGACCCCCACTCGATTTCTTCACACCATCTCACTCTCCTCACCTCACTGACCATTCCATCCCTTAGCCGGAGCACGTGGAGCAGCAGTTCGCCGGAATTGCGCTAGAGCAGGCCGACTCTGGAGAAGAAGGGGGCCGTTAATTTCGACCACCCCCGGAGCTGCCGCGACCATTCCTGAGTTCGCCGTCGTCGACTTCATCGTTTGCCCGCCTCGCCGTCGTCACTGGATCCTCAGTATGCCCCCTATGCACCCCCACTGAGCCGCTAGGGTTCGAGCTCGCCGGTGACTTGTTCATCATCGACGACGACCCTCAGCCGTCGTTCTTCATTCTAATCCAACGCACCACATCGCCCCGTACCTCTTCGCGTTTTATGAGCCACTGACCGGTAGACCCCCCTGTCAGCTGATCCCCACACTGCGGAGTGACACTGGGCCAGCCCATTAAACTTTCCCGCGCAGCCCACTCGTTTCAATTTAGCTTTTTCTATTTTCATTCAAACTCAGTTCTGTACCAAGTTTAAAAAATCAACCCAGCTCGATTCAGTGAACCAAATTGCATGAAACCAATTTTGTTAGAAAGGTATTGAAATGCTTAATCCAAGACCGTTGGATTCAAATCATTTGGATCTGTAGATCAACCTTGGTGAAAATAACAAGGCAGAAGCTTTTCTGCATTCAAACATTTTCAAATTTCAACCATAATAGCTTTTGCGTTGATTCCAACTCTCAAAAATCACATTTTATCATACCTTTCATAATATATAAAAACATTTGGGTTTAATTATAGAAATAATGTTCAAGTAATAAAAGAATGCCACATAGGCATTTCTAGTAACTTTATTTAATTAAAATAAAAAGGTTAAACCTTATTAAATTGTGACACCACTTTAAATCACATTCCCATGTACTGAAATATGTGGTGATGACATGTGTCAACATGATCCCATGTTTGAGTTGGAGAATATTATATCTTTAGTTTTTCAGTGAGTAGATATTACTTTTCTAAAAATAAAATAAATAAGACAAAGGCTTTAATTTTGAATGTTAGTGATGATGCTAGATCATCTATAGAACCCTTTTGTGTGATGATTGAAAGTAGTTAAGTATTGTTTGGTGATTGTGTACCTCGTATTTATTTATAGACGCTAGTACCGACCAAGGATATGAGGAGGAAGGAGGATACTACGAAGAAGAAGCCAAGGAGAACTTCAACCACTGCTCTGCACAAGGCAAGCCTAATACAACTAGTTTATTTAGCAAGCTAACACTTGAAAGATACTCTACTTTATCAAGCCTTACTAACCAAGTTGACCTATGCAAGACAATACTTGCAAGCTATTAACTTAGTAGGCTTATACTGATACCTATGCAAGCAAATACTTGCTTGTTACCATGCCAACTATATGCCTTAAGCATATGTGATCATACCCACTTGATAGCCCAATCCTAGTTTTACTTTCAAGCTTTATACTTTATTTCTTTATCAAAGCTTTCTCTTAGAGTTTACTTAAGTAACTTGTAGATTCTAGGAAGATAACTGAAGGTTGCATAAAGAGCATAAAATTTGGCCTAAGCTAGATAATCTTGATGTCATCCTAAGGCATGAGATTGAACTCAATTAATCTCCACTTCATTACCACCCCTCATTAGTACTTACCCCACCTATAGATGCTAGTGCTAAGCATAAAACTTGGTCAACTTTAGATGGGAATACTTGGTGAAAATGGTTATGAAAACCTTGGAATGATGAGTCATTCTACTGAAATGTTTTGACATGTGTTTCCGAACACCAGATGATTTTGGTGATGAAAATGTTGAGGCATGAGCCTTAGCCCTTTATAAAACTGATGGTTGTCTGGATGCGATACCATTCCAATTTTATCGTACAACCACAATACCCGAAAATTGGATAGGGCTTGACTGGAAACTTATATACCTTAGTATGGGTTCCCTCACGGCCAAGGTCTGAGCTGAGGCTACCTTGTGAAGATTGTCCACATGTGCAGTACCCAATATGACCGTTGTAATGGTTGGGAGGCGAAACTCACAGTAGAGGTGCCTATACTAGAGCGTGTACTGAAAAGGTAGGATTGATTATCCGCATACTGAGTATGGTGAATTCAGGATTGTTCTTGTCGGATGTATCGAATGTTGTGGTGAAAGTGTACAGTCTCTGCAGAGTGTCAAACTATTCGAATAGCCACGTCCGCGGTTATGGACAGTTGGAGTGGCCATACTATTCCCCCGTCAGATGTTTTCAAAATGACTTATGAAATGAATTGAGACTTTGACTTGACCACAACAGGGTTGTGATATGAAATTCAAATTCCCACTTAGGTGTTATAAAACTTCAACTAGCTTTTCTTGCTTCTGAACTTAGTAGAGGTAAATCTGGCTTTTTGCAAACAACCCTAGAGCTTAGTGTCCTACTACAAAAACCCCCTTAACTTGTTAGTATTAGTTTGCGAGTACTTAAAGAGTACTCATGGCTTTGTCCCTGGCTATTCACGTGGCCATACTATGAAGAAGAGTACCAGGACGAAGGACCCTAGGAAGGTTACGACAACTAGGATCATCTCCCATCGTCAGCATTGACTATGACCCCGAAGACGGAGCTTCGCCTACGCTACCTTTATTATTACGTATTTCCGCTGCTTGAGTTGTATTAAGAACTGGATCATGAGATCCTTAATTGTGTAAGACCTTATGTATGGTTTGTAATGGATGATGTATTGTGGTATCCAAATCTGTTATGTCTCGCAAAAATGGTAATCATGGGATTGCGATGTATGGCATAACAGGCATCTAGGATTATAAATCCGGGTGTTGACAAGTTGGTATCAGAGCCAATCTGACCATAGGAGACCCTAGTTAGACTGGACGTTTGAATCAAAAACATAGTTTCAAAACCAAAGGAAGCAAATATTTACAAAAACTTATTCCCATTCTTATCACTTTGATTCTTTCATGAAAATTCATGTTCCCTAAAAACTCTTGCAAAATATATAAAATTTGACACACTTGATCACTCTACTAACTTACTCATCATATATTCTTATAGATGGACGTGAAGTACAGCAAGTTTTATCAGTTGGGGAATGGAGGAGACCTTATCTTTGAGCGGGATTTGGACCACCTTAGCTTCATGATGTATGATCATCAGCAAGAACTGTACAATGCTCGTGACTACTCCAACCACAAGTCTGCCATCATCAGGACGAAGGATCAGACCATCGCCATGCTAGCGAAGGACCGCAAGTCTCGCTGCCGTCAGCTTGACAAGAAGGAGCGCATCATTGCCTGTCTTCGCCACCGTATCTCGGATTTGGAGGAGACCATCCACGATAGAGACATGCAGTTGGAGGAAAGGGAGAATGCGGGAGAAGACCTGCATGGAGACCCCTACTCCTATTTCAGCGATGATGATGATTTTCTGGAGGATCAGGCCATGGACTTCTTCACCGATGAGGAGGATTTCGCCTTCATCGATGATGATGAGTATGACGAGGATGATGATTAAACCGACTCCAAGGAGTAGTAGCACTTGAGCACTAGCGTAGTGAGTTGTATTTGGTCCCACTGTATCGTAGTTTCCAGAATGGTTCTTAAAACCATCTATTTTTCTTGCTTTGTGGTGTGTGTTTGTATCGTGTGCTATGAATGAATGAATGAATGAAAAGAAAGTTGCTAGAAAATCCGAGCCAAGCTTTAAAAACTTTTCAAAGTCCCTGAACCTTAGAAATTTCCCTCTTTTCTCATGATCTATCTCAATCTTCAGATGCCTCGCGGAGGAAGTGGTTCATCCCCGGACCCGATGTTGCAGATCCTGCAAATGTTGGTTTCTGACCGTGAAGCTGAAAGAGCCGAACGTCAAGCCAACTTAGCCACCCTTCAGCACATAGCTCAAATGGCCAACAACAATCAAGGCCAAGGAAATCAGGACAACCATGGATCTAAGCTCAAGAATTTCCAGAACACCAACCCACCTGTTTTCACTAAGTCGGAAGAGCCTTTAGACGCAGATGATTGGCTGCAAACCATGGAGAACAACCTAGAAGTCGCCAGAGTGGAAGCTAACGAGAAAGTTCTATTCGCTACCCACTATCTAGCCGGAGATGCAAGAGCATGGTGGAATAGCGTTCGTGCAATGACCGGAGGACAGATGATGACCTGGGAGGAATTCAAGGTCAAGTTCAGCAGAACCCATGTGCCACCGGGTTTGATCAAGAGAATGAGAGATGAGTTGAGAGAACTGAAGCAAGGAAGGATGACCGTAGTGGAATACCGTGACAAATTCTTGTCATTAGCTAGGTATGCCCCGGATGAGATCGACACTGAAGCCAAGAAGAAAGAAAGATTCTTGAATGGTCTGCATGATGAGATGCAGACGGTGTTAGTCAATATCCCCTTTGCCGATATTGAAGCCCTAGTCGACTCTTCCAACCATATGGAAGGAAAGATCAACCAAGCCAATGAGAACCGCAAGCGTCGCATGATGCATCAGCCAGGAACCCATCATACCCCAAAGTATCGCCCCAATCCATCTCCAGGATTTGCCCCGGGAACCAACAGACCCCCGATGAACCGTCCGACCTATCCCAACAGTGGAAACCCAAGGTCCGGAGGAAATCACAACAACCCCGGCAACTCTAACAATTTCAACCGTGCACCACCCAAGTTCAACAACAACAATTCTGCCGCCAACACCAACACTGCCCCGAGGAATGGAAGCAATGCTGTGCCTGTTGCAGCAAAGGACAAGTCGCAAGTGACTTGTTATGAATGTGGAACCAAGGGTCACTACTCCAACGAGTGCCCCAAGAAGAATGCCGCAGCCTCCAATGCAAATGCCCCAGCTCAGCAGCAGCGTCGTGTTCAGCCTAGAAGAAGGTTTGCCCCAGGGAATTCGCTCAACCGCAACGGCCGTCTTTTTCTCATGCATGCTGAAGAAGCCCAGGAAGCGCCAGACGTCGTGCTGGGTATGTTTTCTATTAATTCAGTACTTGCTAGAGTGTTGTTTGATTCTGGCGCATCGCACTCATTTGTCATCGAAGAATTTGCATGCACTAGTAAGATTCAACCAACCAAACTGAAGCATGTTATGATTGTTCAAATCCCCGGTTCAACCACCAAAGCTAGGCAAATTTGCAAAGCCGTCCCTATCCGAATCCGTGGCATAGATTTTTATGCTAATCTGATAGTACTCGGAACTAAAGGTTTGGAAGTAGTACTAGGAATGGATTGGATGTCCAAACATAAAGGATTAATTGACTGTGCCAAGAAAGCCATAACCATGACCAATACAGTTGGAGCATCAGTCGAGCATATATCTGAAATCTTACCTCGTCAATTCAAGTGCAACAAGAGTATAGCCCAACCTACCATTGACCAAGTCCGGATAGTCTGTGAATACCCCGATGTATTTCCAGATGTTTTGCCCGGTATGCCCCCAGATCGGGATATCGAGTTTATCATTGAACTAATCCCCGGAACATGACCCATAGCCCAGAGACCATATAGTATGAACCCGTCTGAACTAGCGGAACTGAAGAAGCAACTAGATGCCATGTTGGAAATTGGATTGATTCAACCAAGTGCGTCACCTTGGAGATCACCTGTCTTGTTTGTGGACAAGAAAGATGGAGGTAACCGTTTGTGTACGGATTATCAGAAGTTGAATGATGTCACTATCAAGAACAAGTACCCATTTCCCAAGATAGAAGATTTGTTTGATCAGTTGACCGGTGCCAAAGTGTTTTCTAAGATTGATCTTAGAACAGGCTATCATCAACTCAAGATTCGTGCAGAGGATATTCCAAAGACTGCCTTTACCACCAGATATGGATTATACGAGTATATTGTCATGTCTTTTGGATTAACCAATGCCCCTGCTTATTTCATGAATCTCATGAATAAGATTTTTATGTACTTCCTGGATAAGTTTGTCATTGTTTTCATCGATGACATTCTAATTTATTCCAAATCAGAAGAAGAACATGAGCTACACCTAAGGACCATTCTTGGAACCCTTAGAGAGCATCAGTTGTATGCCAAGTTTAGCAAATGTGAATTCTGGTTACAGGAGGTAGGATTCCTCGGTCACATTGTATCAGCCGTAGGAATTGCCGTTGACCCTGCAAAAGTGAAAGATGTCGAAGATTGGCAAGCCCCAACCACTCAAACCCAAGTTCGTGCATTTCTCGGATTGGCGGGATACTACCGCAAGTTCGTAGAAGGATTCTCGAGTATTGCCAGACCCATGACCCAATTGCTGAAGAAGGACAAGAAGTTTGAATGGACGGACAAATGTGAAGCGAGTTTTCAAGAACTCAAGAGAAGATTGATTTCAGCCCCAATCTTAATCATGTCGGATATCACGAAGCCCTTTGACGTGTATTGTGACGCATCCAATATCGGTTTCGGATGTGTGCTAATGCAATAAGGCAAAGTTATATCTTATCTATCTCGACAACTGAAACATCATGAGCAAAACTATCCAACCCATGACCTCGAGATCGCAGCGGTAGTTCTAGCCCTGAAGACATGGAGGCTTTACCTGATGGGAAATCGTTGTGAGATCTATTCGGATCACAAGAGACTGAAGTATATATTCACTCAGAAGGAGCTGAATATGAGACAGAGAATATGGATTGAGCTAATCAAGGATTACGACCTGGACATTCACTATCACCCCGGTAAAGCCAACGTGGTAGCAGAAGCCCTTAGCAGATTGCCGTGCCGCTTGAATTCCATGATTTTAAAGGAGCAACCAGGCTTGCACAAAGAGATGGAAGATTTTCGAATGGAATTAGTAAGCGAACGATTTTTGGCTAGCATAGAACTTCAACCCACTTTGATCAGCCATATCAAGGAGGCACAGAAAGGAAATGCTAGTATCGACGGAATCAAACGGCGTACCGGTATAGGCAAAGTACCCGGATTCACGGAAGACGAAGAAGGATTTCTGTGGTACAAAGGACACCTTTGTATACCAGCAGATTCTGAGTTGAAGGAAGTTATTCTGAAAGAAGCTCATGATACTCTTTATTCTATCCATCCCGGAGGAACGAAGATGTATCAAGACTTGAAAGAACAATTTTGGTGGCATAAGATGAAGAGAGAAATCGGAAGCTATATAGCCAAGTGTGATATATGTCAACGAGTCAAGGTGGGACATCAAAGACCCGCAGGATTGTTGCAACTCTTGAAGATTCCAGAATGTAAATGGGATTCCGCTGGAATGGACTTTATCACCGGATTGCCTACTTCTAGTAGGGGAAATGACTCTATCTGGGTCATAGCGGACAGGTTGTCCAAAGTTGCCCATTTCTTACCAGTCAAGACCACATATCAGAGTTCGAAGCTAGCAGAGTTATACATCGCTAGAATCGTCAGTTTGCATGGAGTCCCCAAGAACATCGTATCGGATTGAGGAACTCAATTTACCTCGAGATTCTGTAAGAAAGTCCAAGAAGGTTTAGGAACCCAACTAGATTTCAGCACCGCGTATCACCCTCAGACCGATGGACAAACGGAGCGAGTAAATCAAATACTCGAAGATATGCTGAGAGCATGTGTGTTAGAGTATGGATCTAAATGGGAAGACTGACTGCCATTCGCGGAATTCTCATACAACAATAGTTATTAAGCTAGTTTGAAAATGGCCCCATTTGAATTCATGTATGGAAGGAAGTGTCGCACCCCTTTGAACTGGTCGGAAGTAGGAGAGAGTCAGATTTTCAGACCCGATATCCTACGAGAAGCAGAAGAGAAGGTTCACAAGACTCGTGAGCACCTCAAGACCGCCCAATACAGACAGAAGATTTACACCGACAAAAGACGTAGAGACCTCGCCTTCAACATAGGAGATTTTGTGTATCTGAAGGTGTTGCCATTTAAAGGAATGCAGTGTTTCCAAATCAAGAGAAAATTAGCCCCAGATATATCGGACCTTTCAAGATTCTGAACCGTCGAGGAGAAGTGTCGTATCAATTGGAACTGCCCGAAGAGATGTCAGCCGTACACAATGTGTTCGATATCTCATTACTTCGCAAGTGCCTCGAAGTTCCGGAGAAGACTGAAGTGTTCAAGAACATTGATCATCAGACCATAGAGATCAACGATGACCTGACCTATCCCGAAGTACCCATCCGTATTTTGGAAGAAGCTTTCAGAACTACTAGAACCCGAAGCATCAAGTTTCTCAAGATTCAATGGAGCAACCACACAGAAGAAGAAACTACCTGGGAGAGCGAAGATCACATCAGGACAGAGTTTCCCGATCTCTTCAAATCCTAGGTAATCTTTTTCGTCCTTTTTCAAATCTCGGGACGAGATTTTGTTTAAGGGGGGAAGGTTTGTAACATCCCAAAAATATTAAACTTTGATCATCAAACTCTAATCATCAAAATTAGGGTTAACAAAAACTTTTCCAAATAAAAATATGAAAGCATTCATATGTGTGTGTATTAAAATTTGGATTCTTTTGAATTGCCATGATTCTGTATTTCTTTGCTTGCAAAATGATTCTTAGGTGAAATAAACATCATCTAAACAATCCCCAAACTTTTCCCAAGGACAAACAAGTCAAAACAAAAAAATTAAGTGAATGGTCACTTTGGCCAAATTAACTCCCATGCTTACTTTGGCTATCCTTAACTTTCAGAACTTAACAGAAACATGTATGGATCTTTGCACCCCTTAATAGTACTCATAACAAGGTACCAGTGCCCACTTTATAATCATCCAGAAACCACTGTTCAAAAAATAGGCCGAATCAGCGATTACTAGGCCGATTAATCGCTACTACGGACCTGACCGTGTCGATTACCATTAATCCTTTGTGTTAATCGTTTAGCCCGATTAATAGGTCTGACACTCCGATTACTAGGTATGTTCCCGATTAACCACTACACTTGGTCAAAAAAGTTGCAAAATTATCAACACGTATCGCCCATCCATTCTAGCCCGCCCCAATGAAGTTGGTTTTGTGAAACTCCCGTTCGATTCGTGCCTCCAGGAGCTTGATTTCAGCCATCACCAACTAGTTCCTTGTCGTTGTTGACCAGTTCCTCGTAGTTGCCGACCAGACCTCAGATACAAGAGCTCGAGAGCCTTGATGATCTCATCCGGGAGCTAAAGGCTGAGGATTCATACGTGTTTTAGGTGCTAATTTTTGTAGCCTGAACCGATTAATAGCCGACCGATTAAATCAGTTAATCGTTCGAATTCTGATTAATCGCTACTCCCAAGCCAACCGAGCAGCTAACGATTTATGATTTCCTTAAGATTGCCAGAAACATTCAAATGCTTAGTTTAAATGACAATTTAAAATTGAATCTATCTCATATGGGAAGATCCCACTATTTCAAAAACCACTCAAACCAAATCAATTTTCAAAACCCGATCATCCACAGACTCCCCAGTACATGCCTATCACACCCACCAAAAATCTTTTCAAAATTCAAAACTTAAGTTCATGCGGCCATTTCATCAAACAGGTTGCAGATTCAAATCAACAAAATCAAAAACACTATGTTGAGTAGTGTTTTGGGCCAACCTTGTCCCCTCTCTAGATGCAACTAGCCTTAGTAGATCATCTATCAACCTTAACTAATCTCTAGCACCACTGTAAGCTGGCCATTGTCATCAATGGTGAGTAGGCCAAGAACACCCATGTCACCCCAGTGTGGACAGCACGCTAGGAGAAGAACTAGCCGTACCAACCTTGTCTAGGAGGTAGCCCATGCCTCACCGCCCCCTCTAGACCAGCCCTAGCTCGAAGACAGAGACCAGAGCCGCCAGGAACGCCGCGCCCGTGCCGCTGTCGACCATGCCGACGTGCACCGCAAAGCATGCGCCTTTCCCACGCAACCTGACCACCTCGAGCCCTCGCCGCCTGCCAGCATGCACCCCACCGTCCCAGGAGACCACCAAACATGATCGTTTCACCGCCCGTACCCCGTAGCCACCACTCGCCCCAGAGTTTGCCGCCTCTGCCTTGCAGAGCATTGTGCGTTCCCGACCATTTTCCACCGCCCCTACACGCGCATTTAAGCTCTAGAGCATCGCCAGGAGACCGCCCGTCGATCGCCAACCACAGCCATGCCTCTAGCCGCCCGTAGCCATGTCGCCACCGTCGCCTGCCCATCCCTCTCGGTCTCGCCGTCGAGCCTATAAAAGGAGACGACCCCCGCTTGATTTCTTCACACCATCTCACTCCCCTCACCTCACTGACCATTCCATATCTTAGCCGGAGCACGAGGAGCAGCAGTTCGCCGGAATTGCGCCGGAGCAGGACGCCTCTGGAGAAGAAGGGGGCCGTTGATTTCGACCACCCCCGGATCTGCCGCGACCATCCCTGAGTTCGCCGTCATCGACTTCGTTGTTTGCCCGCCTCGCCGTTGTCACTAGAGCCTCGGTATGCCCCCTATGCACCCCCACTGAGCCGCTAGGGTTCGAGCTCGCCGGTGACTTGTTCATCATCGACGACGACCCTGGGCCGTCGATCTTCATTCTAATCCAACGCACCACATTACCCCGTACCGCTTCGCGTTTTATGAGCCACTGACCGGTAGACCCCCCTGTCAGCTGAGCCCCGCTCTACAGAGTGACACTGGGCTGGCCCATTAAACTTTCCCGCACAGCCCACTCGTTTGAATTTAGTTTTTTCTATTTTCATTCAAACTCAGTTATGTACCTAGTTTCAAAAATCAACCCAGCTCGATTCAGTGAACCAAATTGCATGAAACCAGATTTGTTAGAAAGGTATTGAAATGCTTAATCCAAGCCCGTTGGATTCAAATCATTTGGATCTATAGATCAACCTTGGTAAAAATAACAAGTCAGAAGCTTTTTTGCATTCAAACATTTTTCAAATTTCAACCATTATAGCTTTTGAGTTGATTCCAACTCTCAAAAATCACACTTGATCATACCTTTCAGAATATATAAAAACATTTGGGTTTACTCATAGAAATAATGTTCAAGTAATAAAAGAATGCCACATAGGCATTTCTAGTCACTTTATTTAATTAAAATAAAAAGGTTAAACCTTATTAAATTGTGACACCACTTTAAATCACATTCCCATGTACTGAAATATGTGGTGATAACATGTGTCAACATGATCCCCTGTTTGAGTTGGAGAATATTAAATCTTAAGTAGTTTTTCAATGAGTAGAAATTACTTTTCTAAAAATAAAATAAATAAGACAAAGGCTTTAATCTTGAATGTTAGTGATGATGCTAGATCATCTATAGAACCCTTTTGTGTGATGATTGAAAGTAGTTAAGTATTGTTTGGTGATTGTGTACCTCGTATTTATTTATAGACGCTAGTATCGACAAGGATACGAGGAGGAAGGAGGATACTACGAAGAAGAAGCCGAGGAGAACTTCAACCACTGCTCTGCACAAGGCAAGCCTAATACTACTAGTTTATTGAGCAAGCTAACACTTCAAAGATACTCTACTTTAGCAAGCCTTACTAACCAAGTTGACCTATGCAAGCCAATACTTGCAAGCTATTAACTTAGCAGGCTTATACTGATACCTATGCAAGCAAATACTTGCTTGTTACCATGCCAACTATATGCCTTAAGCATATGTGATCATACCCACTTGATAGCCCAATCCTAGTTTTACTTGCAAGATTTATACTTTATTTCTTTATCAAAGCTTTCTCTTAGAGTTTACTTAAGTAACTTGTAGATTCTAGGAAGATAATTGAAGGTTGCATAAAGAGCATAAAATTTGGCCTAAGCTAGATAATCTTGATGTCATCCTAAGGCATGAGATTGAACTCAATTAATCTCCACTTAATTACCACCCCTCATTAGTACTTACCCCACCTATAGATGCTAGTGCTAAACATAAAACTTGATCAAATTTAGATGGGAATACTTGGTGATAATGGTTATGAAAACCTTGGAATGATGAGTCATTCTACTGAAATGTTTTGACATGTGTTTCCGAACACCAGATGATTTTGGTGATGAAAATGTTGAGGCATGAGCCTTAGCCCTTTATAAAACTGATGGTTGTCTGGATGCGATACCATTCCAATTTTATCGTACAACCACAATACCCGAAAATTGGGTAGGGCTTGACTGGAAACTTATATACCTTAGTATGGGTTCCCTCACGTCCAAGGTCTGAGCTGAGGCTACCTTGTGAAGATTGTCCACCTATGCAGTACCCAAGATGACCGTTGGTCATGGTTGGGAGGAGAAACTCACAGGACAGGTGCCTATACTAGGGCGTGTAATGGAAAGGTTAGGATTGATATCCGCATACTGAGTATGGTGAATTCAGGATTTTTCCTGACGGATGTATCGAATGTTGTGGTGAAAGTGTACAGTCTTTGCAGAGTGTCAAACTATTCGAATAGCCGCATCCATGATTATGGACGATTGGATGGTATCTTCCCCATCAGATGTTTTCAAAATGACTTATGAAATGAATTGAGACTTTGACTTGACCACAACAGGGTTGTGATATGAAATTCAAATTCCCACTTAGGTGTTATAAAACTTCAACTAGCTTTTCTTGCTTCTGAACTTAGTAGAGGTAAATCTGGCTTTTTGCAAAACAACCCTAGAGCTTAGTGTCCTACTACAAAAACCCCCTTAACTTGTTAGTATTAGTTTGCGAGTACTTAAAGAGTACTCATGGCTTTGTCCCTGGCTATTCCCGTGGCCAGACTATGAAGAAGAGTAGCAGGACGAAGGACCCCACGAAGGTTACGACAACTAGGATCATCTCCCATCGTCAGCATTACCTGTGACCCCGAAGATGGAGCTTCGCCTACGCTACCTTTATTATTACGTATTTCCGATGCTTGAGTTGTATTAAGAACTGGATCATGAGATCCTTAATTGTGTAAGACCTTATGTATGGTTTGTAATGGATGATGTACTGTGGTATCCAAATCTGTTATGTCTCGCAAAAATGGTAATCCTGGGATTGCGATGTATGGCATACAGGCATCTGGGATTAAAAATTCGGGTGTTGACAATTGATTTTCTACTTTAATTTATCATGTTAGTATTGAATTCCTCCACGTAGAATCACTCATATATCATGTAGAAACTATATGCCTAAGGTTTTATGTTGAAATTTCTCAGTGTATCAAGATGAACAAGATCTGTAGCCTTTTTCGCAAGAGCAAGCACCAACGTGGTGAGGGCTCGGGGCTCCGGGTTGAGCTCGAAAACAAGTATGTCGTGGTTTTTGCAAGGAAGGTGCTGCCCACACAATGGGCCGACAATGGCTTCCTCAAGTCAACCGGGTTGAAGAGGGACTTCGACTACCTGTGTGCAAATGCAGGGCTCGCCGGCCTTGCTAACGCCAGCCACCACACTTACGAAGGGCTCACCCAGGAGTTCCTCACCTCCTTCTACGACGACTATAGGGAAAAAGTTAATGCATGCATGATAAATTTCACCGTTAACCAACGTTCATATCAAATTACCTATCAACAATTTTTCAATGCATATGGATTCCCTCAAGAGGGGGAACCAACTATTACAAACCTTTATAGCACCTCGAGTGCAAGTGCTTGGGAGGTTGTTTCATGGTGGTAGGGACTTCTACCATAAGAAACTTTCCACCATTCAGAACCCAACCATCCGTTACTTTGCTATGTTTCTTTCTAACACCTTGTTAGGAAGAGGAGATACTAGCTTGATGGCCAACATAGATATGGCCATGATCACCAAGGCTCTCTTCCCTAATGCGCCACAGATCCCCACTCCTGCAGCTCTATTCCTCCAGCACCTCCGCCACTAGAGCAACAAAAAAAGGTGATATTCGTATCGGTGGGATGGTAACCCACCTAGTAAAAGCACTTGAAATTGCAATTCCTATTGCACAACCTGTTGATGGCTCCATACTTATGGATGTCAAATATGTTACTGCTTGTGGCTTCCTCGGTGTTTACCGAGTTAACATGAGGCTCCGAGCCTATCGTTTTGGTTATCTTAATACTATGCAGGAGGGTGAGATACCATTGCCTTGCCCGCAAGCCTTCGAGGTTTAGGGAAAGGACAACTAGATCCTCACCAAGGACCAAGTGACTAAAATTATGGCGGATCTCTATCCGGACTCCAGTGAGGAGAAAGAAGAAGGCCAGCAGGAAGAGCAGGAGCAGCAACAGGAGCAGGAGTACAATCCTTCTTGGGAAGGACAACAACAACAACAGGAGGAGCAGCATTGGGACCAATGGCCCAATCAGTCGCAGCAGCAGGCGTTTAACAATGTCCCCTATTAGGAGTTTCTGCAGCTCAACCAGCGCGTTGGGGAGATCGACCAGACTCTTCATGGAGTTAGTGATGATGTGAGTGCTTTAACTCACACCTTTGGTAACTTCATGAACTAATTCCCCAACTACTACCAGCAGCACCACCAGCCGCCACCTAATGGCACCCCGCACTTGTCGTGGGACGCTTCGTCGGAAACCCCGAGAGCAAGGTATGAAGCAGCAAGTTTCCCTCAGTAAGAAACCGAGGTTATCAAACCAGTTGGAGGAAGGAAACGTCACACATGTGTTGCAACCAACGCGGAGACCTGCACAACAAAAACTCAAGACTTTGCCCCAACGAATCAGTTAGGTTGTCAAGCTCACCGGTTTGCTGTAGCAAAGGATTAAACGTATGGTGTGGAAGGTAATGGTTTGCAGCAAGTAAACAAGTAATAGTGGAAGATGTGTCAATGGTAAAGATTGGACCAGGGTCCATAGTTAACTAGAGGTTCTCTCCCTAGATAAACAACATGGCATGAAGGGTAGACAAATTACAGCAGGGCAATTGACAGGAACTGAGCAAGGCATAACAATGCAATTACTAGTCAGAAAGATACTATGAGATTCGATTGGGCAATACAACAAGATACATAGACCGCCATCCAACTGCATCTATGACTAGAAGTCCACATTCAGGTTATCATCCGATCCCCTCTAGTATTAAGTTGCAAGAAACAGTCAACTGCTTTAAGCAAAGTGTGTAAGGTAAACAGTCCATATGTTCCATGAACAAGAGACCGTTGTTTTCTCCCTAGTGGCAACAACACATCTACAACCGAAGATATTATTTTCACTTCCCTTAGAAACTAGAGGCATGAACCCACTATCGAGCATAAATACCCCCTCTTGGAGTCACTAGCAACTACTTGGCCAGGATAGCTACTAACAACGGAGAGCATGCAAGATCACAAACAACACAGACATGATAGAATCATAAAGACAAAACCATTAATCAAACCAACATAATAATCTCAATATCCATCGGATCCCCGCAAACACAACAAGCATGATTACAAATAGATTAGATCTTGATCATGAATGGAGCTCACAAGATCTATACATGAAAGCACAAAGGAGCAGATACAACCATCTAACTACTACATGGACCCATAGTCCAAGGTGGAACTACTCACGCATCATACCGGAGATAAGACCTTCGGGATGATCTCTCCTCTGGCAGGGTGCCAGGAAGAACTTCAGATCCCCCCGATCTAGGGACGATGGTGGCGGCGGCTATAGACGGTTTCAAGGATATTTGATCGGGTTCTTAGGGTTTCTGCATCGGGGGCTTCTTATAGGAGAAGGGGGGCCGAGGTGATGCCCAGGGTCCCCACACCCCTCCCAGGCGTGGGGCAGGGCCCACCCGCGCCTATGGTGGGTTTGGCCGCCCTGGACTGCCTCTCTGGCTCCCCTCTGGACTTTTTGTTCCCCACGGAAAGTAATTGACTTTGACATTTGTCCCGTCCAATTACGAGAATATTTCTTTACTAACTTTTCTGAAACCAAAACAGCGAGCAGTGGCAAACCTGTGGAAACTTGTTAATAGGTTAGTACCAGAAAACATGTAAAAAGCACCTCAAAGTGTAGACAAGGTAAAGCAAAGTAGATACTAACAAGCATGGAACATCAAAAATTATAGATACGTTTCTAATGTATCAACATCCCCAAGCTTAACTCCTGCTCGTCCTCGAGTAGGTAAGTGATAAAAGAATAATTTTTGGGGTGAACATGCACCCTCACAATAAATATCCAACCATTTGCAAGCATTGAAAGCTGGGATCAAAGAAATCTAAACATGTGCATGAAAGAATTGAGTTCTAACAACATGACAAAGTAACTATGCATGGAACATGAAAGGCTACCAACAAAGATCATGCATTGAAAAATGTTTGTTTGTTTCACATACAGAAAACATAGCATAGTAGCAATCAGCTTGCCCCTCATAGAGTAGCCAGTAGATGCATAGGACACCTTCAAAGTTCACAAGGGTGACTAGAAACAAATAGCACAAGAACAAGTAATATCATAATATGCATCAATCAATAAGCTTTGGATCACTGCACATAGGATGACAACTATGTTCTCTTAATGGTGCCTAAAGGTAGAAGGTGGAGACTCAATAATGGTGGAAGAAAGGCCTTTTTGCAAATACGAGGGCCACACCTCATGCATATTCAACTTCAGTCACAGGTAAGTTCTTGTCATTGTAAGTATCTACATATCATTGAGAACCGCCAATGGGGCACCCCTTGCACATGGTACATGAGCTTTCCCATAACTAAAATGACAAGGCAAGTATACAATGAGCATCTCAGCGATATTTTTCTTTTACTATATGTATAGATTTTTATTGAGGATGCTTCGTAGATAGCTCACTATGGTGATGCTATAAGTTTCCACCATAATTAAGCATGGCTTAGGCTAGAGGCCCAGGCGTTTCTCTAACACAGAATACAAACTCGATGGACTTACAAGTTCCCTCTTTATTTCACACTGGTGACATCCGTAGACAAAAGAACTGAGTACAAAGTACAAGTGCAATGTTGAAAACGTTCCCCGTGACAGCACGATTTTGCTAATTCCAACGTATAAGTTCAAGCATATACAACAAAGTTGTCACAATGGTTCAAGTTTATTAGGGGAAAAGAATATAAAGTATTCCATCCAGTTCGTGAGGGCTTTAATCACTAAGTTTTCACATAACAAAATAGTTTTTAATTGGAAGATAGATGAAAACAAGAATATACTTGGAATGGTGTAACACACCATGCATAGGAGTTTATAGTGGAAACTTTGGAAAAACTTTGTTTCTTGGGAGTTGGAAGCATGATTAGAACTTACTCATACAAGTGGAGGCTAGCAAAAGACTGGGAGCAACCAGCTAAGAGAGCATAATGGCCATAATCATGCAGAGCAACAAAGCATTACTACTCAAAGCATATAGTGGTACTACAAGTCAAGGACTAAATGATCATAGAGGCTAATGGTGACTTTTAATAGTCATAACATGGTGTAAGCATGTGCCAAGACAACCCAAGCAAAGCATCAAAGGAGAATACCACAATACTATGCTTTTGCATGCTAAAACAACGCATAATTTCTTCAAGGCACACTAAGCAATCCCAATGACTTGGAGAAAGCCATGATACAGTAATAATCACTAAGCATAATGTCAAAACAACCCCTAGCATGTCATGCTAAAGTCTAAGTCACAGTCAATGCAAGCTCCTCTTGCACTTACAAGCAAGAACTTACTACTCCTTTACAACACCAAGCAACTTATTTGCAAAACAACATAGCGAGAACGAGGGTCCAAAATACTCAAGCAAACTAAACAACTAAGAAAAGCAAACAAAAACTAAGATGCTCCGAGAACAACACAACTGTGCATGAAACAATAAAAACAAAGTGTCTAGACAGTCTTGAGCTTTTTATTCACGAAGAAGGGGATGCCTTGGGCATCCCCAAGCTTTGACGCTTGTACCTCTTGGATATTTCTTGGTGTGACACCATGGTGGCATCCCCAAGCTTGATATTTTGTCCATTCTTCATCTCATTGCATCATTCTTTCTCTACACCTAAAAAATTTCCTTCATACAAAACTTCACACAATCTTCATTAGCAACATTAGTTTATTCAAAAGATATTAGACCTCTGGCAAAGCTTTGGAACAGCAAGAATTTTCACTAAAAACACAAGCTACTATAGCAACTCCTTCAAAAATCTCACTTTCCCAAAAAGAACTCAAAAAGGAATCAATAAGAAGAAAATGCAAATAATGGCAGAAATCTATCAAAACGGACCAGTAGGCAAACCGATTTTTCGAACATCTTCTGTTGCTCAAATCAAAAAGTGTTGAACTGACGAAAGTTATCTAACATACTGGGGGATTTATTCGTAAATTTTGAGCTCAATCTGAGTTACATAGACGCCTCACAAATTTTTATGGTGGAGAACAGAAATCTGTTTTGGGACAGCAACTCCCCAAATCTTACTTCCCTCTCATTATATGTTATTCTTGGCACAAAAATCAAAAAAATGGATAAGGAGAGGTCATTACTGAAGTAATAATTTCCAAGACTCGAGGGAACTCTTGGGTTATCTCCCAAAAAGTACTTTCCTTTAACGCCTTTAAGTTAGGCACAAGAAGCAAGAAGAATCAAGTATTTTCAAATGAAAAAGCATTAACATCAATACTCGAAAAATCTTCAACTATGAAAGGTATCTCATCCAAATGGGTTTTGGAGGATCCCTTCTCATCCCTCTTCGGTCTACTACTTTCACCAAAAAGATTTTCAGGAGCAATCCAATCAAAATTATTTTCAAAGGCCTCATGCATTCCAACAAGCTTAAAGGGTATGGGTATCTTAAATTCTTCTCTAGGCTTAGTTTTATCAGAAATACCCACAACATCTACACTTGAGCCTAGCATATTGAAACGCTCAAAGACCTTTTTGGATTCCCTAGCAACATCATGAAATTCTTTTGATAAAGTTTCAAGGATGAATTTTCTCTTTTCAGCATTCTTTTCTTCTTTTAGTTTTAGGAACAAGAATTGTATGAAGGGGTTAAGGCTAACAAACCTAGCCTCCAACATATGAACTAAAGAAGCTGCAGAAATCTTATAATTATGAGCAAGCTCTGCTATAGATTTATCCTCAATATCCTCATGCTTGCTAACATGATTAAAAAATTCTTCAATATTATCTTTCCCAATTATGGAGCCACTACCTATTGCAAGATCTTTCAGGGCAAGGGGAACAACATGGTGAGCTAGAGCAAGGTGGCAACTAGAGCAGGAACTATTTTTTTGTGTTTTTGAATAAGAAAGCAAACCAAACTAGACTAATTTTTTGGTTTTTTGGAAAGAGGCAAACAAAACCAAGAAAAAGAAACAAAGCAAACTAAAAACAAAGTAAAGAGAAAGGAAGTGAAGGACTCCCATTGTGAAGACATCCTTAGCCTCCCCGGCAACGGCGCTAGAAACTAGCTTGATGGCGCCCCGCACTTGTCGTGGGACGCTTCGTTGGAAACCCCAAGAGCAAGGTATGAAGCAACACAGCAGCAAGTTTCCCTCAGTAAGAAACTAAGGTTATCAAAACAGTTGGAGGAAGGAAACGTCACACAGGTGTTGTAAGCAACGCGGAGACCTGCACAACACAAAGTCAAGACTTTGCCCCAACGAATTAGTGAGGTTGTCAAGCTCATCGGTTTGCTGTAACAAAGGATTAAATGTATGGTGTGGAAGGTAATGGTTTGCAGCATGTAAACAAGTAACAGTGGAAGATGTATCAATGGTAAAGATTGGACTCGGGGTCCATAGTTCACTAGAGGTGCTCTCCTTAGATAAACAACATGGCATGAAGGGTAAACAAATTACAGCAGGGCAATTGACAGGAATTGAGCAAGGCATAACAATGCAATTACTAGTCAGAAAGATCCTATGAGATTCGATTGGGCAATACAACGAGATACATAGACCGCCATCCAACTGCATCTATGACTAGAAGTCCACCTTCAGGTTATCATCCGAACCCCCTCTAGTATTAAGTTGCAAGACAACTGCTTTAACCAAAGTGTGTAAGGTAAAAAGTCCACATGTTCCATGAACAAGAGACCGTTGTTTTCTCCCAAGTGGCAACACCACATCTACAACTGAAGAGATTATTGTCACTTCCCTTGGAAACTAGAGGCATGAACCCACTATCGAGCATAAATACCCCCTCTTGGAGTAACTAGCAACTACTTGGCCAAGATAGCTACTAACAACGGAGATCATGCAAGATCACAAACAACACAGACATGATAGAATCATAAAGACAAAAAAAAATAATCAAACCAACATAATAATCTCAAGATCCATCAGATCCCCGCAAACACAACATGCATGATTACAAATAGATTAGGTCTTGATCATGAACGGAGCTCACAAGATCTATACATGAAAGCACAAAGGAGGAGATACAACCATCTAACTACTACATGGACCCACAGTGTCACATCCCAAGATTTTCCAAATCTTGTAATGTGAAAAATAAATAAACAAAATAAATAATTGTTGAAATTTAGACACTTGGAAAATAAACCAAAACCCTAATGAAGAAAATAATTTTCAAGTTATCACTAATACCATGGTTTTGATCCATATAAAAAGATTTCAAGCAAACATTTCAAAATGATCAAGAATGACAAATAGAAATGTTATTAAAACCATAGAAATTGGTTTCACTTAATTTGGAGCCATAGATAAATATGAATTTAATAAGATAAGGAAATTGAATTTCCAAAGCTAATAAAGACCTTATCTAAAATCCATACCAAATGGTGAGAAAATAATCCTAAAAGGATTTAAAAATATAAACAAATAATAAATAAAGTTATAATAGTTGGAATCTCTATTTTTGGATCTTTAAATAAAAAGATATGGTTTTGATAAGCATAGGTAGAAATATAAATAAGGATTATTTTAAAGAGCCAAATTAAATATTGGCCAAGCAAATGAAATAAATTATTTCTATTTGTTAAAAAGAATAAAGTTTTGTTTAAATAAAATAATAAGGATTTATTAATATCCAATTTTATTTAAGTAAAGGCTTTTTCCTTTCAAATAAACATAAAAAAAATATTAAAGATTTTCAAAATAAGAATTCCAAGTGTTTTAGTTTTTCAAAAGAAACCTACTGAAAAGATTTTGATATTATTTAGATTTCAAAAAGAGTTTTAAAATAAATTAAAACCTATTTGAATTAAAGACTATGGGCTATTTATTTAATTACTACTAGATCCTAAAAGAATTATTTTATTTTGAACCTTGAAATATGTTGATAAACAGAATTAAAATTCACCCAAAGTTTGGTGGTGATTTGAATTCAAATGGAGATTGAAAAATATTAATAAATTTTATTTAATTAATACTAGAGCCTATTTTAAATAATTAAAAGACCCTAAAAAGAATAAATAAATTATTCTAAATTTGACTTTGGAATGTGTTATTAATCAGTATATGAATCTACACAAATGTTGGTTGAGGTTTGAAATCAAATTGATGTTTGAAATAATTAATCAAAATCAAAACAGAATAAAAGAAATGGAAAAGGAAAAACAATTAGAACAAAAAAAGGAAAAAGGACTCAGCCCAGCCAGCCGGCCCAACTGGCCTAGCAGGAGCCCATCTCTCTCCCCCGAACCGTTTCTTTTCTCACACGCAAACTCACCCGCTCAGTCACCGACGCGTGGACCCCATCTCCCCTCTTCCTCTCTCGCTGTCAAACGGACCCCACGACCACGTCAGCATCTTCCCCGCGCGACCAGTTCTTCCTCCTGTTACTGCCGATTGATTCGCGTGGTGAATTCTCTTCAATGCCGCGTGATCCTCGCCCCCTGACCACACTCACTTAATCGCTCGTTTCCCCTCTTCCTTTCCCCCCAAACATCACGCCTCGAGAGCCACCAGGCTGCTCGGAATCATCTCCGGACCGCCACTGTCTCCGGCGAGCTCCACCTCCAATTCCGGCCACTCGCCATCGCCCCTCGCCTCCTCGAGCACACGCGCGTGAACCCCAGTCCCTGGCGTTTATCTCTGCATCCTCATCTTGCTCGCGTGTGCCCCCCAGCGTCGGCAACGACGACGACCAGCAGCGCTGCCGTCTGCCTCTACTCCGACGAGCCCTACAGGTAGTCTCTGACCGCGCCTCCACTCCTCTTTGATGCTCTGATACTCTCCACTCGTCTGTGCGTCTAACCATGCCGCTTGCTTGCTCTATCGTGCATCCTAGAGTCGCCTTCGTCGATGACTGACCGCACCCGACGGTTCCACAAACTCCGGTGAAGAATTCCCGTCGACCCCGAGCGCCCCTTCGCCAGCAAGGACCACCTCGAGCATCTCCACGCTGTGACGAACTCGGTGAGCTTCTCCCTTCTCTCTCTCGCTTCCTGTAACGTCGACACCGCCACCGTCTGACCGCTCCGCCGCCACCTGCCGCCGCCAGCGCCGCCACTCGTTGGCAAGCATGCTAAGCGTCGTTCGATTTCGATCTAGTGGCTAGGATAGAATCTAACCCGAAGGGGTAAGTAGTGCCTCTGAGCCGTGTGATATCACTTAGATCCAACGGCTCGCATCTGTCGATCCGCACGAAGCGGTACAGACGAATAGAAACAAGACACGTGGCCCTGTTTGTTTGAATAAAAACAGAATTGATCTATTTGATGTTCCAATTTGAAAAATTCATAACTTTCAAACCACACGTCCAAATTTTGTAAATTTTATATCAATGGATTCAGCAAAATAAGTAATTTCTGACCATGCACTTTTTTTAGTAAAATGTTTATGTTAAATTGATTGTTTTTGCAGAAACTTATGTAGGCATATTTAGAATATAAAATTTGTTCTAAAATGATTTTTGAGATAAAACCTTTGGAAAATGGTTTGTTTTGAACCTAATGATCATATTAGTCAATTTTTGGTTTCAAAAATATATTTGGTGAAGCAAAAGAATAAATCTTTGATTTAAACCATTTCTAGACACGAATAAAAATGATGTTTATTTATTAAAAATGCTTTTGGAGGAAAACCTTTGGGAAATGTTTTGATTTAAACTCTCTGACCCCAAGCACCAAGTTTTATGATTTAAAAATGTATTTGATGAACCCTATAAAGATTGCTACTTTGATAAAGGCATTTTCAACCACATAAAATAATGATTTGGTTTAAAAATGGTTTATAGGTAAAATCTTTTGCAAATAAGTTTTGCCACTTTATAAAATGACCAATAAAGTGTTTTATAATGTTTATAAACTATTATAAACCACTTTTGTAAATAAAACAAAGTTTGGCATGCTTGCATACATTGTTTTGTTGCTATTATTTTATGTGATGTTGCTTGAATGGTAGATTGAAATATTGCTTGCTTGATTGAATTGTAGTGATTTGAAGAGTGTGAATATTGCAAAGATCAAGGAGTGAACTTATACTCTCTACCAAAAAGGCAAGTGATGCTTCATACTTTTGTCCCATTATTTTCACTATCCATTAGTGATATTTCTAAGTAGGACTTGCATAGAATTTTGCTAGTGTAAACTATTCCATGGGAAATCCTAGTAGATGAAACCTTAGTAGAATTTTCTAAGATAATATTCCTAATACTATCATGCTTATCTTAGCTAGTAGAAAACAAGGGTGGAATATATATTCATACTATGGAATATTTCTAAGTCAAGGACTTGTGTTTTGTTTAATAAAACAACTAAGTGAATGAATCACCTGGGTGGAATGGAAGGAATGGTTTGTGTTGAGTGGTTCACAAGGCCCATTTCTATGGTTTACCTTGTGTATCTCACTTATGGAAAGACACCCAGGAACAAAGGGATTTGAGAAGCCAAATGTTAAGAAGCTTCTAGTGCAGCCACTTGGCAATATGGGCTCTGCCTGGATCACATAGGTTGCAATAACTTAGCCATTTATAAAGTTGGTGGTAGTGGGATGATAGGTTGGAGCGCGTCCATTTGGTCTAAGGGAAGGCTTCTGAAAGGTCCTGTCTTGGTGAAAATCAAGTCTTGTGGGGAAAGTGCACAACCTCTGCAGAGTGTAAAATCTAAGTACTTAGCCATGTCCCTGGCAAAGGACAATTTGAGCATCAAGACAAGGAAGCTATCAAGAATCTCCTCATCCAAATTTCTAAGTTAAAAACTTGTGGTTGAACAAGGGTTGAAGGATCACCAATTTCTATTGGGAGATGCCTTGGGTGATTTTGTCAAGCAAAAACTCAGTGTTTTCAAATGATAAGGAAAATCTATTTTGAGCAAAGCAAGCCTAAGCTCCACTTAACGAAATGCATATAGATGATAGAGTTCACTATATTACCATAGTATCACTTGCCAATACAATTCAAATGTATTGACCCTTGTGGTTGTAACTTATTATGTTGCAGGTTTGTGTGATGTTAGAGAAGTTTATTGATTAGGATTATAAGTCTACAACCAACACGTCTGCCTGTGGCACTTTGAAGATGAAGGACCCCATGCTATTGTTTTATTCTGTTGCATTGTAATGAGATAGCCAAATGAGCTATATAAGATGTAATAAATTATTTTATTCCTGGTTATAAAGTTGTATTATGACCTTTGTTTCTTGATAATACATCTTAACTGTGGATGCTAGCTATTGATCCAGCTATTGTAAACACAGGGATCTCTACCTTATGATAGGTTGGGAACCTTACACATAGTCCAAGGTGGAACTACTCACGCATCATATCGGAGATAAGGCCTCCGGGATGATCTCTCCTCCGTCAGGGTGTCGGGAAGAACTTTAGATCCCCCCGATCTAGGGACGATGGTGGCAGCGGCTATAGACGGTTTCGTGGAGATTTGATCGGGTGTTTAGGGTTTCTGCATCGGGGGATTCTTATAGGCGAAGGGGGAGGCCGAGGCGATGCCTAGGGGCCCCACACCCCTCCTAGGCGCTGGGCAGGGCCCACCCGCTCCTAGGGTGGGTTTGGCTGCCCTGGACTGCCTCTCCAGATCCCCTCTGGACTTCTTGTTCCCCACGGAAAGTAATTGACTTTGACGTTTGTCCCGTCCAATTCCGAGAATATTTCTTTACTATCTTTTCTGAAACCAAAAATAGCAGAAAACAGGCAACTGGCACTGTGGCAACTTGTTAATAGGTTAGTACCATAAAATATGTAAAAATCACCTCAAAGTGTATACAAGGTAAAGCAAAGTAGATAATAACAAGCATGGAACATCAAAAATTATAGATACGTTTCCGACGTATCACCGCTAAACGACGGCAACAACTGAGCACAGAGCCTAAGCTTGGGGGAGGTTTCGAAAACCTCCAAACTTACATTCATATTTTTTATTTATTATTTTAATTTGTTTTCTTTTCCAAGAATAGCATGTTTACTTTCAGTTTGCATTATAAAAACCCAAACACAAAAAAAATTAGTGTAACTTTCAATTGCGATTTGTTTCTTTGTTTTTCTCGGATATTGCTCAATTTCAGGTGACTTGGCAATAGATTGCTTCGTTCCCATACGAAGCAAGCGAGAAGAGGTATCACATTCCTTTCATCACCTTTTCTTGCAATTTTAAATCTATCCTATAATTATTTACTTGCTTGCACTTGAGCCACTCCCCACCTAGCTTGTTATCATATAAATTATATCCTCTTGCCAGTGTTCTCTTTTAGCTTTGAAACATTGATCAATGAACTTGGTTAAAATATTTCCAACATTTTTACAACAATAAAAAGCATCCAAGAGATGACTTGAGTCCATGTTTAGCCCAAAAGATTTGATTTTAGAAACTATTCAACCCCATTGAGCTTAATGTAAATAGACTCGATATCAACCTTGAATAAAAATTTCTGATAAAATGGATACTTCGAAGTAGTAGAAGTTATTCCACTGCCTTTTATAATAATTACAGTAGGATATTGCTTTACGCATGTCACTATAAATATTGTCGTACTCCATGGGGAACTATTAACTCTGCTGGCCAACGAACGACCTAAATGTGGGAAACCACTTGATTTCGGCTATGAGTTATGTAAACGGTTGTAGCTGCAAAGCTATGACATGTAAAAAAATTAGTCTCCTCGTGGTTTTACTGTCCAAGTGAAGTTGTAGTACTCCTATGATACACTATTGCTCAACGGCTATCTATTGACATGGTCACGAGTACGCAACATAACCCTAATTAACATGTTAAAAACAGTTGCATGATTTTTCTATGAAAAGAGTTGAAGTTTTTGAAAACCAAGGAAAGGAAAAAAGGTGCTTTGAGAGTCTTGAAATTTTGACATGGAAGTAGATGAGTTGTTCTTAAATTAAATGTTCTTGGTGCAAATTGGGTACTCTTAACTGATTAAAGGAACAAGAGAAAAAACTTTTCATCTCTCAAAGAGAGAGACCAAAAATATTTTTTTCACTTTCCTAGCTAAACTCTAGACACTCACTCGTGCATATGATTTATTTGCTATCAAGATATGCGTGGTTAGGAAGTGAACTCGGTGCAATCTTGTGAATACTTGTATCATCATGTCTAAGATTGCACAAAACACGAAGAAAAGAATTTGACATCAATTCAAGCTTGTAAGTTCTTTTATTTAATCTTAAATCTCTGCCATCCTTTATTATTTCCTTTTCACTCGAGGACGAGCATCACCTAAGCTTGGGGGAGTTGATAGCTGTGAGATTCTACACATTTTTTATGGCTCCTATCAATGGTTTTTGTTTGGATTTGATGGTTTTCCAGCTTTACCTAACGCTAATACTTCAGTAGCGAAGAAAACTTGGTTTTTAATGTGTGTTTCAGGTTCTGTACGTGAACATAGGGATTTAACAGCAAAAACACAATATTCAGGCGAAAACAAGCAAGTCCCTTTTTGGAAGCAATTGAGGAGAATTCGCTGCAAGTTTAACAACCAACTATACGGGCCATCGCCATATAGTTTCCACCGTATAGTTGCCATCTCCATCGTCTTATGAAAAGGTACAACTTTTTTGAAGAGGCCAAGGTCGAAAATAGAACACACGAGATGCCACTCCATCAAGAAGGGAGAGAGAAGGGATCCTGAGAAGAGGGGGAAGACGTTCTTCATATCGCTCCACGATCTTCGATCTCCTATCCACCACACCTCCATAGCCATTACTTGTACATGAGAGAGAGAGATATCTCCACCTTGCAAGATGATGCGTGCACCCGGTGTTGACGTGGGACGCTTCGTTGGAAACCCCAAGAGCAAGGTGTGTGAGCACAGCAGCAAGTTTCCCTCAGTAGAGACCGAGGTTATCGAACTAGAAGGAGGAAGGAAACATCTCAAAGGTGTTGTAGGCAACATGGAAAACTAGACAACACAAACTCAAGACTTTGTACCAACAAATTAGTGAGGTTGTCAAGCTCATCGGTTTGCTGCAACATAGGATTAACCGTATGGTGTGGAAGGTAATGATGGTTTCCAGTAAGTAAGAGTAACAGTGGAGGATGTATCAATGGTAAAGATTGGACCGGGCATAGTTCACTAGAGGTACTCTCCTTAGATAAACAAATATGGCATGAAGGGTAAACAAATTACAGCAGGGCAATTGACAGAAACTGAGCAAGGCATAACAATGCAATACTATACACAAAGATCCTATGAGATTCGATTAGGCAATACAACAATATACATACACCACCATCCAACTGCATCTATGACTAGAAGTCCACCTCCAGGTTATCATCTGAACCCCCTCCAGTATTAAGTTGCAAGCAACAGACAACTGTTTTAAGCAAACTGTGTAAGGTAAACATTCCACTTGTTCCATGAACAAGAGACCGTTGTTTTCTCCCTAGTGGCAACAGAAGATCTACTACCATAGAAATTTCTGTCACTTCCCTTGATAAGTAGAGGCATGAACCCACTATCGAGCATAAATACCCCCTCTTGGAGTCACTAGCAACTACTCGGCCAAGATAGCTAATAACAACGGAGAGCATGCAAGATCACAAACAGCACAAACATGATAGAATCAAATAGACAAACAATTAATTAATCTGACATAGTAATCTCAATATCCATCGAATCTCCGCAAACACAACATGCACGATTAAAAATAGATGAAATCTTGATCATGCACGGATCTTACAAGATCTACACATGAAAGCATAAAGGAGGAGATACAACCATCTAACTACTACATGGACCCGTAGTCCAAGATGGAACTACTCGTGCTGCATATCGGAGAAGAAGGCCTTCAGAATGATCTCCCCTCTGACAGGGTGCCGGGAAGAACTTCAGATCCCCCCCCCCCCGATCTAGGGACGATGGTGGCGCACTACAAGAAATGTGCTAATTTTTGACCCTCCATATTGGTCACTGAATGGTCATTCTCTCCATTTTATGACCTTCCTGTGACAAAAAACAGATGGTTAAAAGCTGAGAGTCACTGATGGACTATCAAGACCTTTTCTGTGAATTGGTCATATACTATTGTGACCACCGGCTATTTAGCATATCCACGTAAGCCTCCATGTAAGCCAATCCTACGTGGCAATGCTTATAGATCGAATTCAGCCCAATCCAACGAGGTTCTCTACATGGGCCAAGCCCAACAATATCTGACCTTTTATTTTACAAATTTAGCATTTACGGTGCAGTTATTTTGTAGGCCAAGCCCAATAATTCAGCCCATATTTAAATTCAGCCCATATTTTTTTGGCCGTGGCATTTTTTTGGGCCAGCATTTTAGTCCAATTTTTATTTTTTTTTAAAGCTGGTCCTACAAGTCAGATGACCTCCCCTGGTCAGTATTTTTCCAAGCCCACTGTTCAAATTTCAATTTCAAGTATCTTCACAATACATAGCCAACATTTCATTCAGAAAATTAGATACATTGTAATTCATAAATAATAAATCAAAAGGTACATGCCATGCTGGTTTGTAGTGCGTAGATGCCCATGTTACAATGGAATAAAGTGATACTGGCATTTACAGTACAATAAAATGCCCCATGCCCAGGTCAATACATCAATAAAAAACAACAAGAAAAAAGCATGTCCATTCGGCCTAGTCCCAGCTGCACGTATCCCCTTTCGATGACCACAGGAATCTGCTCCACCGATTGCCAAGATTTAATATCTTGGTTCATTCATCACCTACAAGATAACATAGCAAGAAATATTTAGCTCCAATGATACAAGAAACTACAACTCGGCACACAATCTAAAAATTTGACCATCCTATGCAAACATTTTAAACACAAATATATCATACTTTGGCAATCAAAATACCAAATGCAGGAGCTCTGGTGGACAACAAAATCACCACAACACCCCCGAACAAGGATTGAATCAAAGCAAGAAACAACATTTTACTTCCACTGAAATACATAACGCTAATGTTTCTAGAAAGATCTAGAGTGGTAAGCAGGAGTGAAATAGAGCTACACATCATTTTACTTTATTAATCTAGCCACAGAATCTAATGCAAAGTAGCAGTGTAACAAGTACTTTATAACTAATCAGCTAGTAATACACAAGACATGCACTTAACTGGAACAACCAGAAAACACAGGTAACCCTAAAAAACCTTGTGTATATAGAATTCCGAATAAGAATATAATAAATAAACAAACAAGTAGACCATCCTGCCGGTTAAATTTCAGGACCTGATGAAGACAGATGGGTAGGAGATGGAAGTGTAGCAAGCATGTGCGGGTATCTTTGTCATAGTGCCCCAAGACTTGTTCAATCAGCATTGTGGTGTGGAGATCTCTTACTCTCTTGCTCTACTTCTTCCTCTCTGGACCTGCATATATATGGAGATGCAGATAAGCATCTGCTAGTATTCAATTGGAGCCTGGAAGCTATATTCAAGAATCTAATGAATACATTTAGTAAGAGGAAGGAAAAGATGTTAGGAAAATTAAAAATCATCTAGTACTAGCAAAAACTCTAAAAAAGGGTACCATCTGAAAGCTAATATACATTGAGATATGCATTGATATACCTCTAAATATAAATGACCCTATGTTTTAGTGAGCAGCAAGCAGCCATTAGATTGGTAGCTGGAATGAAGGTAGTAAGCAAACCTCAAGTGAAAAACTGGAATATGACTAGTAACTAGTCAGACCAAATAAATTATATACAAGATTGCACACACTATCACAACCCAGCAACACTATCACGGTCCAACAACCGCCACACATACACTCATGCTTAGAACAAATTTATCATATTAAGCTACTATGCAATACATAGCACGCAAGTTTCATTCAAGATATTGGTATGCCAATAGTATATGCTATTTACTTACATGCACAATTTAGGGAAGCATAGAGTAACTTCTATAAAGTTGCAGCAAAGGGATGAACTGAGACAGAATGATTAGCAGTAACATATATGGATATATCTTATTTTAGGAAACACAAATTTGCATACAAATATATCTTATTCATGAAGGCTAGTAAACAAATCAAAGCGACAGAGAAATGTTCAAAATAAGTATGAATCCATGGTTAATCACGTTTACTATTCCCATTCCTAAATTGATGTACTAAAACGATGAAGTACATACTACAGAACGATGTTGGAAATATGACAGGGAATACTCCTGTCTCGCACAGCTCCATGACGAGGTAGATGCAGTCGTGGGTCTGAGACAAAATGAACACCAAATCGGTTGGCAGAAGAAAACGATAGGGCTACTGGGGAGAGAGAGATGGGAGGAGGCTGGGCGTCGGACCTGGATGACATCGAGGAGGCGGACGATGTTGGGGTGGCTGATAGCGGCGAGGAAGTGGAGTTCACAGTCGAGGCTGTCGTGGAGGCGGCCGGGGAGGCCGGCCATCCGCACCTTATTCACCGACGCGGGAGCGCCGGTCGAGAGGCAGACAACGCGCCACACCGACATGGATGGGGACCGCCCGCCGAGGCGCTCCCGCAACTTGTAGCCGCCCACCATCGCCGGCGCCTCCTCGGTGCCCCTCCCTGCCATCGAGAATGTACTAGACAAATGTAAGGGGCGGTGGGGAGCAGAGAGAGGGAGCTGTGACGGTGGCGGGGAGTAGAGAGGGATCTGTGGCGGCGGCGGGAAGCAGAGAGAGGGAGATATGGCGGCGGCAGGGTCTGGGACGAGGTGCGAGGGGCATGGGGGACTAGAGTTTCTTTTCTGAGGGAGATTGTCGATCGACAGAGAGAGGTAGTGGCGGCGGGGTCTGGGACAAGGTGTGAGCGGCGTGGGGGTACTAGGGTTTGGCGAGAGGATGTTACAGAAATACCCCTCTGAACTTCTGAGGGGCAAGTCTGCTGGAACTAGGGGTGTTTTGGTCATTCACAAGTGAACAAGATTGGGAGGTGTTGAGCGTTGGATGGATGTCATGTGAATGGCCTAGATCAGCTTTGGTGGGGTGATCCGTGGACAGTGTGATTTTTTATTGTGATTGGTTGACTCTATCACTGCGTCCTAAAACGGGCATAAAAATATTAAAAATGGTCCAAACAATGTAAGACCTTCGAGTGGTGTCATATTATGTGACATATTTGCAAGGAAAAATAACAAACTTGGTATATTGCGAACATCTTGAAGAAACCTTCACATAAATGAGCTATAGTGTTCGAGGTTTCATGGCTTTCGGACCAAACGACTAATGTTATGGCCAGAATCATGGCATAGTTTGTGATAATGTGTTCATATTGTGCATGCATATGAATCTTGGGATGGCGAACAATGTTGCAGGAGGAAGTTTTCCTTTTCGTTGCACAGAAAATACATTTTCTATTTTTCGAATTCCAAAAACAGGGCATTTTGTGAAGCAACCACCAAATAAGAGTTTCAAAATGGTTCCACCACATTTTACAAAAATATTAGACCATGTTACATGGACAATGTCCCAACCAGGGTATCTCAAACCTTTTGGTCCACCCCTCGTGAAAAAAACAAATGTCTGCCGAATCGGTAGGAATTGGTGTAACATCCCAACATAAGAGCTTAGAAATAAGCTGAACACAGGTGTGTGCATTGCATTCATGTATAAGAAAATCCGAAGAATTTTCGCGCAAAACTAAGAAAACACGAAGGGATTGGAGTTCCTCTCGTTCTGATGGTTTAGTTTAACACATCAGGATAAGTACGAAGAATTTTGACATGAATTTTGCTGATTTTCTTGATTTGAGGGAAACAAATTTGATTTAGTAAACAATTGATATAATTCAAGAGTATTTCAATAAAAAATTCAAAACACAAGCAATTCAATAAATAAGAGAATACAATTAAAGACAATAAATATTCTTCTTACAAACAAAAAGTCTTATTGTTTTACAAATCTCAATTAATAAGATATATTACAAGAGTAATAGAAATTATAAAAAGAAAGAAAACTTAACTTTATTAAATAAGATACAAACCCTTACAAGTCTCAACTAACAAAAAGAAAAATGAACTTTATTACGTTAATAGAAGAATACAATATTATTTACAATATTTAAGAATCAAATAAAGTTGTAAAAGAAAGAAATTAAACTATATCTTCTCGACTTGAAGATTTTCCTCCTGTTCACTTTTGTTCCTGCATAATAATGAGATAAAAAGAAAACAAATAAAAGAATGGGTTAGTGTTAGTTGAACTCTCAGTCTAGCAATGTGATGCATTGCTGAACACATCATTGAGTTTTATTCATGGGGCCAAATAGAATCTGTTCTTATCATAAAAATAAGAATGGGCCTCAGAGCACTATCCAGTGGAGGATCTAGTGGGGGTGCCATAGGTGCCATGGCACACCCTCCAAAAGTATAAAAACTCTTTTAACTTGTAGTTTTTGGACTAATTCTTGCTTAAATCATAGCCTAATAGGGAGTTTTTCAAGCTTGGCACCCCCGTCGATTTTGTCCTAGATCCACCACTGGCACCATCATAGGCCTTATGGGGCAAGTTTCACCAAAGCTAGATAAAAGTCAAATGGTAAAGCATCAGGAAAAATATCTAGTTTTACTTGATCTCATCTCCAAGGAGGAGTCACGGACATAGAAACTTGAACTAGAGGGGGGCCACTGGACAGCAGCTCACACAACACATGCAAGTGTTGTGTTGTCAACGCAGCAAGGACTGAATCAGATAGCTAAAAGCAGCAGCCAACCGTAGCACCACCAAGCAGTGCACCAGTTTCACCACATCTGCACATACACAGTTCAACTTCTCAAAATCAGAGCTTAACCTTAGTACCATCTCAAGAGCACATTGTTCTTATCCACCACTGACGAGGTTTAATCTCGTCAATGCCCATTGTTATGAGCTTGGGTTTTGGAGAAGATGGGGTCTTGGAGATCGAGCAGTTAACGACAAGCAACCAGGACACGAGATTTACCTGTTCAGCCTCTAGAGGAAAACCCTACTCCCTTATGCTCTTGATTACGTGAATCGAAAGTTCTGGTGTGGCAGATGCAATCTGGCGTGGAGGTGTGTATGCGATGGTCTGAGAGGTCCTCCTCGTCGTGCCTTCCTAGCCTTTATATATAGGTAGGCAGGTCCCGGACACAGATCGAGTCTGTTACAGGTTTAGGGTTTGCCCCTTTGAATATTCTATCTTTGTTCTAGTCTTGCTCTCCAAGGATCCGAAGATGTCCTGGGTTTGGGCCACCCGAAAATATTCATGGACCGCGTATATTCTCGTGGGCTTTCCTTGGGCTGGACCAGGTATGCTGATGTCGTGTACCCGCAGGGTATAACCATGTTAGTAGCCCCCGACTGTTCAGTCGAATTGTAGATTCGGCTAAGGACTCTTCAATCTTTCGGGTGCAGTTGTTTCTGTTTATCAGAAAATGATTTTAGTATGTAAGGATTGTTGATGCGTGTGCCTGACTCTCTCGACGGATCAGGATTAGTTAACTATCTTAGGACAAAACAACACGATCTTCTTCAGATTCAAGTCCCTCGACTCGAACCTAGAACAGATGCTGGCAAAAATTCGACTCAGGCCGTTGAGGACTTACAGGAGTGGAATCCCAGTTGTTTTCGAATGATGCACCCAACATGTCCGTCGGGATTTTCATCGTGCATGTTAGCACAGACTTTCACTAGCAGAGCGCAGTCGTGTGTGTTGCCAGGCCATCAGATGATATCTGTAGGTCTTATCTTTGCGTCGCAGACATAGCATCCGAATTTTTATCACCGCGAAGTTGTTTCGGGTGGCCAAGGAGAATGCTTCTCACTTAGAGTTGGTTGGGCGGAGTTGCCAGCGTTTTGTATTCGATCCAAGGATGATCGAAGAATTCATAGGGTGCGCGACCAGCGCTCCCTATGGGAGTAGCCCCCGAGTGTCTGTTTGAGTCGTAGACTCGAGCAGAGACTTTAATTCAGCCATTATGGGATTCAGGTCCGTAGGACACAAATTTTTCCGATGCTTGAATCAATACTCCCTATGGGAGTAGCCCTCGAGTCCGTAGTGGAGTCGTAGACTCGACGTAGGACTCGAAGAATAGTTCATTGGCGTAGTACACTATTCATGCTTCGGGTGCGCGGTCAGCGCTCCTGATAGGAGTAGCCCCCAAGTAGTTGTTCGAATCGTAGATTCGAGTAAGTACTTTTAGCTGTTAGCCGAAAGTTTTTTTACCATTGCCAGTATGGCTTTGATGACGTCAGTATTGACGATCGGTAACCTCAAGTGTCTGCTACATAAGAGGTGACGCGACTAGACGAACATGGGTCCCACCTTCTGACTTGGAGTTGCCTGGTCATGCGTGACGTGGCGCTAATTATGGTGTCTCCTCGGTTTCCGCGCGTAGTGGACGGCGTGCAAGCGACGGTTTGCTGCCGTGCAGTCACGTGGACGGTTGGATTTGAGGCTAGCGCTAGGGATTCCCGATTGACGGTCCCTGTTTATAGTCTTTGTCCTTATAATCTGTGGGGAAAATTTTGGTTGTTTTCACCGCAGCCATTCACTTTTCACTTCTTCCACTTTCTTGAGTTTTTCTCGCCGTGTGCTGGAAGTTCTTCGATCCTTCCCGTCCTCTTTTCTGCGCTCACGCCGCCGCCAACGTCGAACTGCAATGGGGAAACCGAAGAAGACCTCCATCGCAGTTGGTGCCAGCGCTGCTGCCGATGGCAAGAAGGGCACCACTGCCGCTCACGTCACCGATGGTGGCTGGCGACGGTCGGAGATGCGCGAGGGTGACCTTTGCAAGCTTCGTGAGCGGGGTTTACTCCCGCAGGACAGGGAGGCCATCAAGGTTCCTAGTGACGATGTATTTCCCCGTCCTCCTCCAGGGTTTCGGGTGATGTTTATCGCCTTCGTTATCCGCGATTTTTCCTTCCCAGTCCACGACTTCCTTCGTGGACTGTTGTTCTTCTATGGTATTCAGCTCCACCATCTTTCCCCCAATTATCTTCTCCATATCGCTTGTTTTGTTACGTTTTTAGAGTGCTGGCTCGGCATTGAGCCGCACTTTGGCCTCTTCCGGAATCTCTATTCCGTGAAGAGGCAATCTGGCTCGGACGGAGTTTATCCGATTGGTGGCTGCATCATTTCTCTCTGATCCACTGTTCTTTTCTTTTCTTTTTATATGTCTGAGTCCGTCCAGAACTGGCGGAGGAAATGGTTTTACATCCGCGACTCCAAAGTGGACGGGCAAAACATGGGCCTTGCCCCTTTCGATACACCCAGAAAATCCAGCCGAAAAGATCCTGGAAGAACCATATCCTGGAGGGTGAGGTGGAGGAGATAGAGGAGCTCTATCGTCGGGTGGAGGATCTCCAGGTGATTCCGGAGAAGGAGGTGAACAGTGTGGACATTGTTCACACCTTCCTCAGACGTCGGGTGCAGCCAATTCAGGCTAGGGCGCACCTGATGTTCCTTTATTCTTGTCGTCACGCTCCTACAAGATTTGCGGCTGAAGAGCTTTCCAAGGGAGACCTTGACAGGGTCCTTCGGCCGCTGTTGAAGTTCAAAACCGACGAGGACCTTCGGGAGAAGTCGCAGACTCCTCCGTTCTGTGCTTCTTGACTCGTTCCTCAGGTGTAGATCTGGGACGTGCGCGTAGCACTATTTTCGAGTGTGTTTTCTTTGCAGTTATATGTTCTGAAACTTTGTCTTCATTTGTAGGAGTTCAAGGTGCCTGGCATGGTGCCTCCACTACCTGAACGGTTTCTGGATGCGCCGGACAATGAGATTGTGGACTCCGTGTCTGAGCTTCCGTTGGCGTAGTCGCCGACCGAGGAAGCCCCTGAGGCGAGCGAGGGGCAAACCCGGAAGCGGCACGGAGCGCGAGCGAATCTTTGGATGCCTCGACTCCGCCAACTCCTAGGGATCCGCCGCCATGATGATGGTGACTCTTCCTCTCCCATCGCAGTCGTTCCTATGCGGGTTGTAGCACCGCAGCTGCCGGCGAAGAGGAAGAAGGAAGAGAAGAAAGGCCATCGGCCCCTTCCAGTTTTTAACTTGAGAGACATGGACTTGTAAGTAACTTTGGTTGACTTTTGATATCTTTCATTGTTGCTTGCTTGTATTTGACTGGTGCTTTCTTTTGTAGCCACTCTTCTGATGGCTCGTTTAGCGATGACACTCAGGAGATGCTGGGGGAGTTGAAGATTACGCCTCCTCCTTCTCAGACGCAGCTGCGGCCAAGGGGCGCCTGCAGCAAGAGGCTACAGACCGCGAGGGGCAGCATGCCACCACTGTGACTTCGCGCGAGAAGGAGGTAGCCGACAAGCTATTGGCTGCTGCCAAGGCTATTTCGGGTGAGTAATTTCGTCTGTTACTTGTTCCTTTTTGGCTTCCTTGTCTCTCTCGTTTTGTTTGATATTCACTTTGCCTTTTCCGGTTATCTAGATGCAGCAGGCATGAGTTTGACCGCAGTGCTCTGGAGCACGGAAGTGCTCTGGATGATGTTACTGTGGCGGTTAAAGACCGCTGCAGCACTGTGGTTGGCTCTCTTGTGAAAGCCAAGGAGGTGCTCGGGCGCTTCTACAAGGAGCTCGTCCCCAAGGGGGTTGCCATCGAGGATGTCGACTTGTTGGCGGACGTGCTGTCAGCCGAGGTGCCCGTGGCATACAAGCGCAAGCCGAAGGACATCGGCGCGTCCATGGGGCTGGCGATGGCCATGGCGTCTGGAGCGGAGCTGGATCTTGATCACGTCACCTCCCACATGCCAACGACTCCCGACGTATCCGAGGTAGCTTTTGCCCTCTATGATGTCCGCTGTAAACGCTATGGGCCAAAGCTGATTGACCTGCTGGCGGAGTACGCGGTGAGGCAGCAGGGAGAGTCCAAGAGCAGGCAATCTGGCTCTGAGGCCACCCAGGATGCTAGTCCTTAGGCCTTGTAGTTGTAGGATAGTTTTCGTCTGCTTTTGTTGTAATATATTTACAAACACTGCTTGTGCCACGCAAAGCAAATCATACAAATCAAATCCACCATATATTCAGTCTCTGGTTGCTCAATAAAGCCATCCAAGAGCATGGGGAAAATAAGATTATAGAGAAGATATCAGCTCCAGAAGTAAAAGGACATGATCAGAAGTACAAGGAGGAGGCTTGGATGCTAAGGAAAGAAGTAGCAGTAGCTACATCAGGAGAAGGGAGAAAAGCAGGCCACTAGATTAACAGTTGCTAATCAAGATCAACCACAGCAACAACAAAAGGGGATTAGAAGTTGATCAAGTGCAACACCAAGTGAGGAAAGCTATCACAACATCTGAACAAATATCATCATAAGCCACTCACTGAAGCAGGTAAAAATATTCAGAACTAGACACTAGATCATGCAGCATTTGATCTTATATTTTGCATAAAGATCTGGGATTACAAGGGAAATAAGCCATATCAAATCCATTCCTCTACCCTTCAACTAAATGATCATTTAGGAGGATTGGAGGAGGAGGATCTCTCAGTTTACATAGAGATGCTATGCAAGCTCATCATAGAGATAGAAAGCCACAAAATAGTATTTGTTCTTAATTATATTCTGGCCTCAACCTTTGTATCATAGGCAGGGGCTATAGCACACTTATACCAATCATATCAAACCATAAAAGCCTACAAACCATCTTTGCACAAACCACTAAGAATGAAGGATTGCTAGGCATAAATCCAAAAGAATTGGAAATTGCACCTCAGGCACAATCACTCATTCATTTTTTCCACATCCTTAATCTAGTCTTTAAACTAGAACATCAGTTCTTCATCAAGTAAAATAATAAATCACTTTCTTAGATATTCAAGAACATCCAAGAATCATTCTATATTTTAGAACAAAAGTAACTTCATCAAAGATTCAGGTGCACACTGGACACCTTCACATTTGATCTAAGAGGCAGCCAAAGTTTCATCTTTGGTGAATAAAATCAAGCAGCAGATCATGTTGCTATACATGACTGTTGTGCACACTCAACTGAGTCACCACAGCATAAAATTCCAAGCAACAAAGATCACTAAAGAATTCACACTAGCAACATCAGCAAATACCATGCTTATATATCATCTATAATCACACAAACTAATCATTGCATCATCTTCCTAACCAGAATAATTAGGAATCAATTAGACTTCTACTGTCATGTTGACAACATATGCTAATGGCAACCTCATCCCAAATGTGACTGATACCAAAGTAAATCCAATCATCTTCCTAGTCACCAATCTAGGAATCATTTCATCTCTAAAATCATTTTACTTAGCTTATAATCAGCTAAGGATAACCACCATATTATGTGTGTGACACAATATCAAATCTCAACCTTACCATCAGTAACACTCAATAGCATGTAGAGTAGATGCTCGATATACAATCGTCTACTAGAGCTAGATGTTCATCTATAAATTCTATGCACTGTTCAAATCCCAACATCATCATGGTATCAAGATTACATTAGAGCCAAGGATACCAGGAGAAACTGGACATGATAACAGATCAAGATAGGTCACTAACAAAGGATCAGTAATATCATTGGGGGCCCAGGTTCAAACCTAATTGAACAAGAAATGTTCAACCTTAGTATCAGATAAGTCACCGCAAGCTGCAGACTAAAATCTAGAATAAGAAGAACCCTAATTGGACTCAATCAGAATAGAAGGGAAGGGAGTAGAACAAGGTGGAGGAAGAACATACCCGGTGGTCCTCGCTAGAATTTGAAGAGGAAGCAGACCAGCGGGGAGGTCGTAGTGGCAAAGGCCACAACACCTGAGACACACGAGCTCGCTGCTGAGCCGCGACATACGCGCCAATCTACATCAACCCAAGAACATACCCCATCTTCACCAACCTCAATCCACGACCAGGACAACATCAAACCATCACTGGAGCTCGGCGAAACTAGGATACCGAAACCCTAGACGCATAGAAAAGGAAGGGGCGAGCTCGAGAGAGCCTTAAGGATAAATCCAATTGGAGAGCTAGGTCGGCCAGAGGGAGGCGAAGCTCCGGCGACCATCGGCGGCGACCACAATGGCCTGCCTCGCCGGAATCGGGCAGGCGACAACGTCGGCGTCGCCAGCAACCAGGAGGAGAAAGAAACGAAAATGTGTGTGAAGTTGTGGTGAATGGCTTGGCCAGGGTGGGGTTTGACCCTGAGCCAGTTGGGCCAAGTTGGGTCCAGATGGGCCCGTTGGTGAGCCTGGCCCAATTCCAAAGGAAAAAATAAGAAAATAAGATATTTATCAAATCACTAAATGACCAAACTACCCCTAAACATAATTTATACCCTAGAAAATATAGAAAAATCCCAAAAATACATATGATATATCAAAATGACCACAAGAATAATGTATACATAGAAAAATTATAATCTTACTTGTTAATATAAATAAAATTTAGATAAATATTAACACCATTACATCCTAAATGAAATCTCATAAAATAAGGAAAATTTATAAAAATAAATAAAAAATCATTTTGTGTATAAGAATAAATCCACTATTTTATAAAAATACTAACTCCACTCTTTTATAAATAAAATTTGAGTAAATATTTAAATACAATTAATCCTTTATGGAATTTTATAAACATAAAAATACTACTTTAAAATTAAATAAAAATCATTTTTAAGGTCTTGAATAAATATATTACACTAGAAAAATATTAAATATATTCTTAGAAAAGTATTTAATATTTTAAATAATAAATCCTTATCTAATACCTATTTTGTGAATTCTTTAAAAACAATTGTTAAGTAAGAAATAATCACAATTCTTATAAAACCTTGAGCAATTAGTGTCTTTGTACTAATTCCAAACCCATAACTTAAATTCATAATCAAACTTAAGCATAACTTTTAACTTCAAAATAGTCTTTTAAAAATCTTATTAAAAAACTCTTTTAAATAACATTGGGTATCACTCACTTATATAATATGGTGAATACTCATTATATCTTAACCACTATTAACATAACTTTAAATTCTAACAAATCACTAAGATCGTCTAATTATGTTTGCATTAAATAAATACATATTATTTTCATAATAGCAAAACAAATTTAATATGATCATTCACTAAAATATAAAGTGAATAATTCCACACCTTAGTTATACCTATCATAAATCTAAAACTTGGGAACAATTAAAACATATTACATCTTAAGTTTACTTACCCTTTTAAAGTTAACTTTAGTCCCAAAGCTTATAAACATCAAGTCTAATACACCACTAATGTTTTTATAGTTAACTCTGGTCTATTTCAATTAAGACATAAAGCATCTCAAGTTCAGACTATTCAAGCAAGCATAAACAACATCAATCACATTCTAGAAATCATATTCTAAAACCTATCAGGGTTGTTTAAACCTTAGGAAGGAAATCTTTTCTTCAAATGTTATTCTTTTTGCCACTTCAAACAATAATCTCATAATAAATTATTCAACTCTTAACAACTAAAACCAAGGACTTTTATCTTAGTCACCAAATGACAATTAAACATAATCACATTACTTTATACTTTACCTGTATATTTAGAATTATTATCACTTAAGTTCCTTATAAATGTCATTACTTATAAAGTAAAATTTGAAGATAAACCAACTCTTAAAAGAATCACCTAACTTCACTTCACTCAAAGCATTGGGAATTCAATTTGGGAGTTTTATAAAATGTATATCATTACTTATGCATAACTGCATCTTGCTTCTTTAAACATTAGTCCTTACCGGACCAATGATGTTGATTTCAGATCTTGGATCTTATATTGTCTCATAGACCGTGAGTGCATAATCTTGCAATCACAAAAGGCAAGTTCACACTTGCTCATGTCCTTTGATTATTTTCTGTAAAGTATTTTACAAATCCAGTGTTGTCATAACCTGCATTTGAAAAAGTTCAGAAAACACTACTTTCATAATAATATGATTATAGGTTGTTTACCATGAGGTAATAACCTACTATGAAAGTTCCGGTGGTAAAGGAACATATTATCTAGGACTTAACAACCAATGTCGCCAGTGATTCTTGCGCCGTATATTACGCGTTAACCATGAGATTTGGAATGGGACGGAGAATTCAGCTGTATTCTTTTCCTCTCGTATGGAGGCAAGACGACCTTAACATGACGTTGTGATTCCTTGTGCGGATCCAACATATGGGTGGGCACCCTTATGCCCCACACTTTTGGTTCTAGATTATCTATGGATGGTGCTTAGTTGATGGACCATTTAATATGGAACTTGCGAGGGCAACACCAAGTCATAGAGTCTTCGGGAACTCATCATGGTTTTAGCATTCCCGAAAGGGGACTTAACGAAGGTGAGCCGGCCCCGAAGGATCGTACAGACATATGAGGTCGCAGAGAGAGCAGTGACTGGCTTGGATCTTAGTCTGGGCCTCACACCAAGGAAGTGTGAACGAACCTGCAATTCGAATGTGCAACAAAGCTAAGATCTCTCATGGGTAAAGTAACGTACCTCTACAGAGTGTAAGAACTGTAACTTGTTACTCCCTGTTCCGAAAAGGAGCTGCGAACGCTGCGGGAAAGAAACTCCATGGAAGTTGTGGTAAACCCATGAAGGCTGACGAACATAGTTTTTTAGAATAAAAGCAAGCTTTGAAGAAATGTTTACGAAAACCTGCATTGCCTACGACCTACGGTCCGTGGTTGTAGATATTGTGCATCAAACACTCCTTTTCTATTAACTTGCCGAGTACGCTCGTACTCAACGTATCTTCTTAACCCTTGCTAGGTTCTAAAGCCAGTACAGACGACGTCTACATCAAGTTATGCTCCAGGAATCATCATCAAAAGATAAAGCTTTTCAATGAAGTCAGTAAAGTCAACATATACATCAACTCAAGTGAAGACGAAGTTACTGATTAGATAGGAATATAATCTCTAACCATAGAACCTATTTCTGTAGTGTATTGCAATAGCAACAATGTCAGACCATTAGTTCAGATACTAGTCTTATTAGTACGATAGTTTTTGAGTTGTTTATTTCTGATTCTTCTTTGTAAGAAGTTTCTTTCTCTCTCTTTAACCTAGAGTGTTCTCTGGATCTTGTGTAAAGAGTTGACTTGTAACCTATAGTCATGTCTTGGACCTGCTGTGTTTCTGTTATGCCACTCTAAGGATGTAATACTAGTGAACAATGTTTCATTGGTGTTATGTCAACGACTATAGTGTACTACATCATGCAGTGGTATTGCTGGGTCACCGCAATTGGGTCCGATTTAAACTACATATACATGATTTATTGCTCATGATTTTTTTTGCAAAAATAATTTTTAGGTTCACAATATGTTGTTTTATTAGAGATCTAATGAAAGTTTAGCGAGGCTCATCCCCTAGCTAGGAACCTTCATGCCCGCTGTTTTTGAAACGGGCATAATAAATTCAAAAACGGTCCAAACGAGGTAAATCCTTCGCGTGGTGTCTTATTATGTGACATATTTGCAAGAAAAAATATCAAACTTGGTATATTACAAGTGTCTCGAAAAAACCTTCTCAGAAATGACCTATCATGTTCGAAATTTCATGGCTTTCGGGCCAAATGACCAATGTTTTGACCAGAATCGTGGCATAGTTTGTTAAAATGTGTCCATATTATGCATGCATGTGCATCTTGTAATGGCGAACAATGTTGCAGGAGGAAGTTTCCCTTTTTGTCGCACAGAAAATACATTTTATATTTTTCGAATGCCGAAAAACGGGGCGTTTTGTGAAGTAACCACCAAATGAGAGTTTTAAAATGGTCCCACCACATTTTACAAAAATATTATATCATGTTACATGGACAATGTCACAACCAGGGTATCTCAAACCTTTGGGTCCACCCCTCGTCAAAAAGACAAATGTCTGCCGAATCGGTAGGAATTGGGTCCGATTTAAACGACATGTACATGATTTATTGCTCATGATTTTTTGCAAAAATCATTTTTGGTTCATAATATGATGTTTTATCAGAGATCTAATGAAAGTTTAGCGAGGCTCATCCCCTATCTAGGAACCTTTATGCCCGCCGTTTCGACCATAGTTTGAAACGAGCATAATAAATTCAGAAACGGTCCAAATGAGGTAAATCCTTCGCGTGATGTCTTATTATGTGACATATTTGCAAGGAAAAATATCAAACTTGGTATATTACAAGTGTCTCAAAAAAACCTTCTCAGAAATGATCTATCTTGTTCGAAGTTTCATGGCTTTCGGGCCAAACGACCAATGTTATGGCCAGAATCATGGCATAGTTTGTTGAAATGTGTTCATATTATGCACGCATATGCATCTTGGGATGACGAACAATGTTGCAAGAGGAAGTTTTCCTTTTCGTCACACAGAAAATACATTTTCTATTTTTCGAATGCCAAAAAACGGGGCGTTTTATGAAGCAACCACCAAATAGAGTTTCAAAATGGTTCCACCACATTTTACAAAAATATTAGACCATGTTGCATGGACAATGTCACAACCAGGGTATCTTAAACCTTTCGGTCCAGCACTCGTGAAAAATAAAAATGTCTGCTGAATCAGTAGGAATTGGGTCCGATTTAAACTACATGTACATGATTTATTGCTCATGATTTTTTGCAAAAAATATTTTTAGGTTCACAATATGATGTTTTATCAGAAATCTAATGAAGGTTTAGTGAGGCTCATATATAGGCAACAAGAAATAAGCAACTGCCAGTGTGGCAACTTATTAATAGTGTAGTTTCAGAAAACATATAAAAACACCTCAAAGTGTAGACAAAGCAAAGAAAAGTAGATACTAAACAAGCATGGAAACATAAAAAATTATAGATACGTTTCCGACGTATCACAAGATTAGGGTTTGAGATTGTTCTTCCTATCTTGAATTGTGTTGGATTTGTTTCTATTTCTTATTGTGGATCTCCACGGTAATATCGAGAAGAACTCCCTTTATTTAATTTTATCGATGATGCTTTCTTCTCTCATGTGTGAGTAAGTTCCCTTGGGCGTGGGATATGTAGGCGATTGGTGAGATGTGATGTGCCTACACAATTTCCATCAAGTTTGTGGTCAATTCTAATTACTATATTATGTGTGCTTGACTGTCTATGGAATGCTTAATGCCTGTTGTCCTATTAAGGGCCCAAACAACTTGATGATTTTTTCTACATAGATAGAATTTTGTTTGCTAGCAGACCGACGAATCTCTAGTGACACGGGGATATCAATGGGAAACTAGTTTGACTTGAGGATAACGGGGAACCACCGAGCTTATTGCATTAGTCCGATCCAAGGAGCTTAATTGCTAAGAAACCAGAAGGATCTTTATTGTCTAGCGAATGACCATGGTTGTGGTAAACATGCTAGTAGGATTATTGAAGTTGAGATGAAATATACCAAGAGGAGTTCCAACTAATTATGGGTTGCTCACCTACACACATACTTATAAGATTATAATTGTTACACTTATCACTCATTCACTGGCACATTCACTATCACCATGAACTGAAACTCCCTGCGCCTACTTCGACATCTGTAGAAAACAACAATCAAACCGTCCTTTACTTTTTTTGCTTTTTATTTCAGAATTTTACATTTTAGCTATACTTAAAGTACTTTCATTTACACCCAAATTCCACTCTCATTCTCAACACTTGCAGTCAATTCACTCGAAGACCTGTGACAACTTCGGGTGTGACAGAGACTTCACCAACAAACATTTACCTTTGGGCTCCCTGTGGGATCGATATCTGAACTTCGAAACTAGCTACAAACGATATGTGCACTTGCAGTCATCGGTTGTCCTGGTGGGTAGACTTGATGACTATGTCGTCAATGTAGATGTGTATGTTGCGGCCAATTTGGCTCACTAGGCATTCTTGCATGCATCTTTGATAGGTCGCCCCGACATTTTTGAGGCCGAAGGTCATGACAGTGTAGTAGAATGCTCCGAATGGCCTGATGAACGCCGTTTTGTCCTCGTCCTCGGCCGCCATCTTGATCTGGTTATATCCAGAGTAGGCGTCGAGGAAGCAAAGCGACTCGGACCCGGCGGTCGAGTCGATGATTTGGTCGATGCAGGGCAGTACGAACTCCTCTTTGGGGCATGCACTGTTGAGATTGGTGTAGTCGATACACATTCTACAGGTGTTATTCTTTTTCACAAGGAGTACTGGGTTTGCTAGCCATTTGGAGTACTTGATAGATCGTATGAACCCTACGGCGAGTAACCGCTGCACCTCCACGACGATTGCACGGCGGCACTCTTTGTTGAAGGGTCATAGCGACTGCTTGGCCGGCCTTATTTTGGGGTCGGCGTTTAGTTTGTGATCAGCGAGTTTCCTCGGCACACCAGGCATGTTAGATGGTTTCCATGCGAAGATGTCGCGATTCTCATGGAGGAATTCGATGAGCGCGCCTTCCTATGCGAAGCGAGGTTTGCGCCCATGGTGACTCGTTGGCTCGACACGCCAGGGACGAGATCGACCTGGCGACTATGTGCGGAGGCTTCAAACACTGTGGGTACAGAGTTGGTCGTCATTTGCTTTTTGAGGATCAACGGGGCATCATTGTAGATTCCTTGCGTGTACTTGGCGAGCTCGTCCACGTGGTTTATTTCCTCGGCGATGACGTGATCAGCGAGCTGAGCACCGTTGTCTTTGCATTCGGCAGCCATGTTCGGGTCACCGTGCATGGTGATTAGGCCGTGAGGGCCTGGTAGCTTCATCGTGTTGTATGCGTAGTGCGGGGTCTCCATGAATTTGGCGAACGCCTGCCTCCCAAGTACACAGTTGTATGGGCTTCTGAAGTTTACTAGCTCAAAGATGATCCGCTCCGTGCGGAAATTGGCCGCTGTGCTGAAGGTGACTGGCAGCGTCACCTTCCCGATTGGGTAGGCCATCCGTCCTAGGACTATGTCGTGGAAGGTGCAAAGCGTGGGTTCCACCATGGTTGTGGTAGTTGCAGTCTCTTGAACGTATCCGAATAGAGGATTGTTGATGGAGCTTCCTCCGTCCATGAGGGTTTTTGGTAACCAGTAGTCCGCGACTTTGGTCTGATGACCAGGGCGACTCGCCCTGGGTACTCGATCATTGGCGCGTGGTCTTTGTGGCTCCATGTGACGTTTTGCTCTGACCATGTTAGCCAACGTGGGGCGTCTGCTTATTGTACCGTGTTTACGTAGACGGTGCACACAAGTACCTTTTTGTCGCGCCTATCTCCCTCTCTGGTGAAGGTGCAGCGAGCCGACGTAGTGTGCGAATGCTCTGAAGGTACCGTGCTCTTGTGGCTCTTTGGGGATCTGGCCCTCTCTCGTCTTGTGCGCCTTCTCAATTTACCTAAGCGTGTAGCAGTCGGTGGTTTTGTGGGTAGCAGGCCTGCATTCTCTACTGTGGTAGGTGCACGACCAGGTTAGCGATCTCGGGTCAATTTCTGGACCGCGAGCGCCATGTGAGTTGCTCGATCGCGATGCTTTCTTTGGTCGCGTGAATCACGATTGGTGTTGGAGACGAATTATTACCTGCCATCGAGACTCCGCTTGGTCAAGGATCGTGTGTTATCGTAATGGAGGTCGCGAGGTTGTCCGCCATTTTGGCTACTCGTTTGACGCCTGCCACCTGACTCACCATCGTGATATTGTATTAGGTCTTCCTCTTAGTAGTGTTTGGTGATCTCGAGGAGTTCTGGAATGCTGTTTAGCGTCTGGTGGGCTCGCTTGATCTTTGCGACTAAGGGATCGTACCGGCACACATGTTTAAAGCAATGTATGTCCGTGTTCGGGTGGATGCCCGTGGTGTTTAGCCAAAGCTCTTGCCAACGTTGGACCCAGTGGCGGGTCGACTTGCTAGGCTCATGGATACACCACTCTAGGTCTTCTATTGTGGCGGATCATGAATAGGATCCCTCAAAGTGTTTGACAAAGGCCATGCGCATGTTTTCTCAGGAGTCGATGCTGTTCTCTGGGAGGGTGTTTATCCACTAGAGGGTTGCGCCCTCCATCATGAAGGGTAGGTAGCGTGTGGCTAGCAACTCATTGTGGCCGGCTATTTCCATCTCCATGAGGTAGGTGTCGATCCATACTTTAGGATCGAGTGTTGGGGCATATTTTTCGATGTCCCTTGGCCCTCGGAAATTGGGGGTAATTTTCGCCTCGGACCATCGGTCTGAAGCATGCCAACCCCACTCGAGCAAGGTTTCCGCGACTGGCAAACATGGACCAGGGGTTAGCGACTGCTGGTTGTATCCGCATGGCGGGCGGGTCGTTATGTGCGTTCGCCTTGGGACGTTCGCATGGGCGATTGGATGATGTTGCCCTGTTGTTGGTGGACCTAGATTAGATCCGCCCGTATGAGTCGCACCCTGCGTTTTGCTGTTCGATGGCCTTGGCCAACAGAGCTTGTGCATATGTGATCTGGATCGCACCTTCACCTGTGGGGTTTAGATTGGCGACTGCTGCCTGACTCGCGATGATGTTGTTCATTGGAGTCGAATAGAAGGGGATGTTAGCGTCGTACTCCCGGTGAGCGCGTGTGGCTGGTTCGGTGGTGGCGCGTGGCGTGGTGGTGGTGGGGCTTCGGGAGTGATCGACCAAGCCACCCGACGATCTTCTTCTATAGGAGTCCCGTTGTCGGGTTCGCTGGGAGTGGGAAGTTGTAGTCACTGTGCCACTCGTTACTAGTGGTAGGTCTCCAGCTTCTATGCAGTCTCTTGTTCGACGCGGAACTTTTCGCGCTCACTTTTCTCCTTTTCCCTGGCCTCGTTCAGGGCCACGTGGTGTCGCTCAATCTCGTTGGTGGTTGCAGTGAGTGGGAGGGTTGTGGTGAATGGGTCCACCGGTGGTTCGGTGTCATTCTCCATGTAGATGGAGTAATGGCGGCGGGGAAGATCTCATCCGGGATTCCAAGCCCGAGTCGTAAGCAAGGAGTTGGAGGATTGAATCGTCTTCGTATTCTTCGGCGTTGGAGACCTTTGTGATGGAGCTAGCCTTTCCTGCGGGAGGATGGGATTCCGCGATCGATGCCGGTGTTGTCGGATCAGCGTCGCATCCAAGGGTAGGGCTGCTCCGGACCGAGTCGTCCTCCCTCGACTCGTGCTCGGGTGTGAGGCGGATGGTTGACTGGATCTGCTCCCATGAGATCGGATCACCTGGCAGTGACTCGATGCTGGCGGCGGATCCGACAAGATCCGCAGGGTCGACGACAACGATGCAAAGGTTGGTGGGTCTGGTGTGCACAACCGGATAGATTTTGTCAGTGGCGATCATGCGGCCGGTGGCGAGGGATCGGCGAGTTGGAGTGAAGGGTCTCGCCGTATATCTTAGGCTTGACTCACTAAGCTCCACGGTGGGCGCCACTATCGTGGGAATGGCCACGGCAGTCGCTGCCAGGGGTAGCGATTGATTCGAAGTAGGGCAAGAGCGAGTAGCCATTTGTGGATCGAGATTGGGAGCGAGACGCTTGGTTTACCTAGGCCCCCCCGGTAGGGTAAAGACCTACTTCCTGCTAGTTTGTATTGATGACGAATGAATTACAAGGTGGGCGAGATGGCGGCGAGTCGCTTGGAGGGGGTAGCTAATAGCTCGTGGATACAATGCTAACCCTAGGGAGGCTTATATAGGGGTGCCCCACTAGGGTTTTACAGAATCTCAACCGAATTGGTAAGGGTTTTGGGAGCTCGAGCTAATCCGATTGGGCCTAGCTATGTCCTTGAGCCTTCCCGTCCAGTCGCCGGTCTTTTCGAAGGCCTTCTTTCTAGTCATCGTCTTGGTTGACCCACTCGTTATTATCCCGGATCATTTGCTTCCTCCCTTCATGGATACCTCCATTGGTATATCCCTATCATAGGTTCATTTGCACTTGTTGGCCAAATTGGATTTCCAGACATATTGCGTCAATAGTTTTATAGAAAAAATAGACGGGGGTGTACCACCTATAGTATCATAGAAAAAACCATCGTGAGTGTACTGCACATGGCATCCATTACGAAAATGTTGGCACGGTGAATCGCGTCTATTCTTCTAGTTAGGATTGGTTATTGGGCCTGCTACATCAAGGTCGGACAGCGTCCAACCATACCATTCAGGAAAACGAATTCAATATGTATGCTTCTAAAAATATAAAGTTTGTTTCTGCACGGCTAGTATGTTTTAACAAATCTGACCTATTTTTTAAACTAAATAATTCGAGATACCCTTCCGAATACTAATTTGGAACCTGACACATTTGTTCGGCATCAATTGGTTTGGGGTAAGGGTTCTTGAGCACGAAATTGGCCTCCGTTGCTATCCCCTTTGAGCTTGCTTCCTCTTTCATCCCTCCTATGATTCTTACATCTTTTGAGGGATTTAGAAGAGGAGATCTAGATCTATAATCCCTACCAATCAATTCCTCCTCTAAATGAGGGGAACCAATTGGATATTGATCTTGAAGTCTATTGTTTATTTCCATCATTTGTTATTCGTATCTAATTCCTCCCTAGCACTTGTTGATTTGGTGGAATTTTAGTGTGAAGGATTTAAACACCTTTGGTGTTCTTGCTTTGTATTTTTGCATAAGTGTTGATCTCTCCATTTTTATTTGTTGGAGTGAGAGACCATGAGTTTATTACTCTTGGAGGGTGACCTCCTAGTTGGCTTGGCGGTTGCTACCGTGATATCCTCTTTATGGAAGATTATGAAGAGGCATGGGCTTCTCCTTCGAGGATCTTGTGAAGTGGTTGCGGAACTTGCCATCTCCGAAGTGGATGAAACGCTAGAATAAGGAAAGTTGCTATTTCTTCATTGGGATGTCCTTGGAGAACAAGGTTCCCTTTGTGGTGTGGAGAAATCCTGTGTGACATACCTTACTTGCAAGGGTACACATGAGTACATTTTCATCTCCACGTGTCTCGGTTATATCTATACTCGAGTTTACTTTCCTTATGATAGCCATTGAGTTTAAAGTACTTATATCTTGTGCTATCTTGTTTAGCTTAACTTGTTGTTGGTGCACTTAGTTAAGCCTAGTGTATTTAAGTTTTGTGTTTGTAAAATAAATCGTTAGTTTAATTATGCATTTTTTCATGGACATGGCATAGGAACAGGCTAGGACATGGACGTCGTCCATGCATGCTTTGGTGCGATGGTCGTGCCACGAGAGGTGTGGTCTTGCCAGATCTAGTGAAAAAAATGTAACAAAAAATCATGAGAGGGACCACAAGAAAAGGCCAACACATCTAAGAAAGAAATATTCCAAAGAAAGAAATTTGGTAATATAGTTTTTCCAAAAACACAAGGTGTTTAATGAAATGCCAATGGTCTTGGACAATTCAGAAAAATCTCAGAAATTCCCAGTAGTGTTGAATTGGTATAAGATCTCAATTGGGTATAGGGAGGTGGGATTTTGGGAAGGTGACCAATGGCGTGGTCATGCCAAAGTATACTTGCTCAATTTATCTTGAGCTTATTCTCTCGATATGGGGTTATATGTGGAATGTTGTCGAGATGGCATAGTATCAGTACGTTCTAAAGGATATGTGTAGCTATATGATGGTTTAGAAATGTCAAATAGGTATTGAAAGGGATTTACAGAGGAAGTGCCTTAAATATTGCTCAAATGGGAGGTTTGGCTCAGCAAATGAAATGATCATAATGCAAAATGATTCACAATCCTAAAACATGAGAATTTTAGGAGGTGGATAAGATAAATAGAACTCAGGATTGAAAATGGCATAATAGAGAATATGGAGTATATTTGTAATATTGCATTGGAGTATGCAATATTTTTGCATGGATACTTTATGTATGAGGGAATCATCCGGTAGCTTGGTGAAATTTGCCAAGATATATGTATGGTGGTTACTTTGGTAGGGTGGATAGAAAGGTTTATGGAGATCACAAAAGAACTATTGTTTTTTAGATAACAATTACATAGATATTTGGTGGATGGTGAATAAAGAACAAAGAACATTAGAAATTTCAGAGAGGGCCAAACCAAAGACAGGATCGAAGAACAGCATGATTGAAGAAAACATTTTAAAAATGGGAAAAGTTTAGTGCAAGAAGACACCACTAAAATAAAGGTTTTATTTCCAGGGTGTTACAATTCATATCATGTATACAAATTAAATAATTTATCACTAGCCAACATTACCAAAAGACCATTTTTAAAGAGACTATGCAATATATTTACATTCAACACTCTTCATCTCTAGCTATTTTAGTCCTTAGAGTGGGATCGATATAGGCCGCAAAATATATTTTTTAATACTGCATGAATAGGGTTTGAAACTTGAAACATCTTGACTCTGGTACAATATTAAATTGATGCACTAGTTAACCGAACCAAAAGTCTGAACTCATGAAGAGGGCTAGTCTGTATATTTATATTTTTACCACTTCCCTCACATTTAGACTATTTTAGTCCTTAGATTGGGTTTGGTGTAGGCCACAAAATCATTTTATTTTTTTAATACCGCGTGAGAGGATCTTGTACTCGATACCTCATTACTTTGATATCATAAAGGATTTATCCATTAGCCAACTTTACCAAAAGACTGATTTGATAGAAAAAAGACTAGACAATATATCTACATTCAACATACATTAGCAATTTGCTAGTACATACCAATGTAATTATGAACAAATTAATTATTCAATGGAGAAACCTAGTAATTATGTGTAGCATATGTATGCATTACTTATTTGCTAGTATATACCACTGTAATCATGACCAAAATAATTATTTAATGGAAAATACTTACTATCTACGTATAGAGAAAAGCGTGTATATACTAGCATACATATCATGTATACAATAGTAATTTGCTAGTATATACCATTGTAATTATCATGACCAGATTAAAATATTCAATGGGAAATATAGTATTTATCGCATAGACAACATCATTTATATGCAAATGTAATTACAAAGGTAAATTGCAAAGTAAGTTAACACATACACAACTTATACTACCCCATAAAAAAGGATATAGTACTGTAAGTATCCATTAGTAAAAGTATGTATATACTACTGATAATTATCATGTCTATATGCGTCAGTAAATTGTTAGTAAAAATACAAAAAAAAGGTGCAACAGCGAGCAAAGCCCCAAAATAGAAACAACAACGTAGCCCATTAAACAAAAAGAGCTTGAGATTTTTTTTTTGTGAATCAGAGCTTGTGTAATTCACCTAGAGACACCGCTTCCTATCAGCACTAGCTCTATGTGCATAACAATGAGCCTAGACAGAAATTTAAAAAACCCTAATCACACGACTCCTCGATGCAGTCGGACGAACAAAATCCAACCTGGACTTCCATGTGGAATAAAAACGGGAGACGAAATAACGAAACGAGTAGAAGAGAACGATCGAATCTAGAAGAGAATTGAATGAAACTTTTGATGAATTGAAAAACAACCGGTTGTAAAATAGCGAAAATGTTATTAAATCCTCATACATTTCCCACATCACCTTCCGAGGCACTACGTCCAGCATAAATCGCATGCCATGACTTCCCTCAGAGGTGTACAGGTGTTGGAAAAAATTATTCCATACGTGGCTTGGACATCGTACCATCCATGCGTTGCAGTCTTAAGATCTAGTTTTTCTTTTCCGGTGACTAGCACAGTAGTGGAAAAATGAGTATTTTTGGTTTCCCGTTCGCAACAACTGTACTGTCGCCGCTACTTTCACATCACCTCCTTCCGGTGAAGTTTAGTGAGGCGATCACATATTTTAGGCCCGGATTGTCGTATTTAATCCTGTCGTTTTTATTCCGTGAAGATGCTAAACCTAGAAGCTCCGTGTAATATGGGGGTTTTGTTTATAAAACAGCATTCCAAGCAGGCCCTTAGTCTGTGCGATGTGGATATCTTTTTCTTAGCAGCCTGCCAGGGTTTATTGATCAAACATAACGTTTACGGGTATAGACAAACAATTTGGAACACCTAACCAGATATGGCGTCCAACATTTATTACAGTAAATTACAAAGGTAAATTGCAAAGTAAGTTAACACATACACAACATATACTACAGTAACTACCCCACAAAAAAATACTACTGATAATAATTATTAGTAAAAATATAAAAAGAATGCAACAGCAAGCAAAGAACAAAAACACAAAGAACGGCATAGCCCATGAAAAAAGAGCCTGAGACAGAAATCGAAAAGGAAAAAAGACCACACGACTCCTCGGTGCAGAGAACTCGGACGAACAGAACCCAACCGGACTTGCCTATGGAATATAAACGGGATACAGAAACAGCGAAACTAGTAGAAGAGAACAATCGAATCTAGAAGAGGATTGGACGGAACTTTTGACGAATTGAAAAACAACCAGTTGTGAAATAGAAAAAGTGTTATTAAATCCTTATACATTTCCCACGTCACCTTCCGAGGCACTACGTCCAGCATAAATCGCAATGCATGACTGTCCTCAGAGGTGTACATATGTTGGAAAAATTATTCGTTATATCTCGTTCATCTCCATAGGTGACTTGGACATCCTACCATCCATGCGTTGCAGTCTTGAGATCTATTTTTTTATTTTCTGGTCACTAGCACAGTGATAGAAAATGAGTTTTTTTGTTTCCCATTCACAACCACTGTACTGTCGCCACTGCTTCCACATCACCTCCCCCGGTTGTTGAAGTTCAGTGAGGCGATTACATATTTTAGTCTCTGCAACGTAGTTGTCCAGTATCTACTACGCCAATGGCGCAACGGGAGCTGGCTCCGGTTGATGTCCTTCGTAAGACCATTTTCATCCGCATCGTTTTTAGGACGGCGTTTTAAGATGTGTTTTTATCCGGACGGCGATATTTCGTTCAGTTATATTTTTAGGACGTCGAATTACGCCGGATGTGGTCTAACTTCCATCTGGCGTTCTCAGGCTCAACCCAGGGCGATGGGAACCGTCTAAAAACGCCGGACGGAGCGGAAAAATAGGTGGGCCAATCCTGTCGGTGACTGAAGGCCGAGCTCCCGTCTTTTTCTTCTCCATCTCCTATCTTTCTTCTCCATTTCAACACCACATCTCCCGCCAGTTCCCCGAGCTCCCGCCCACCATGCCACCCAAGGATTTCGTTAAACCTCGATCCATCGTCGACGAACAAAAGGTGAAAAAGGCGAGAAAGCCGACGCCAAAGCTGGAGGGCTTCACCGACGCTGAGTGGCTGACAGAAGTCCGGCGCAGGAAGGTTAAAACAGATAGCTGCAGGAAAATGGCGAGAAGGTCGAAGCAGGTGAAGGCGATGGCGGAGGCGCGGGCGATAAGGAAAGCACATGCGGCTTCGGAGCGCGTGGCGCGTACGACGATGTCGCGCCCGACGTCGATCGTCCCTGCGCAGTACGCCAATCATTGGGAGAGCCAACCAAGCGTTAGATCTCCGGCCGGGTTCTCGCCGATCTCGCCAGCCATGTTTCAGGAGAGCCAGGCGAGCTCTGCCTCCACCTCCTTCGTCAATCTCATCCTCCACCTCCTCCAATCCATCGGCGGGTCACTTCCCGGCCAAGGAACCCACTCTGTCGCACCAGACAAGCCGGAGGAGCTCATCCCCATCGACGACTGATCGCCAGATTTTATCCTGTTTTGTAATAATTGGATCGCCGAACCATTTTTGGACGTACTTCTGTCGATCACCTTTGGCCAAAATTTCGCAGGCAGAAATAAAAAAATTAAATATGTCATCGATTTTTTTCTCGTCTAAGAACCGCGTCTAAGGAACACTAGTGGGAAACTGGACGTTTTTAGACGAAAAGTTACATCCGCCCAACGCTAAATAGCACCGAATTTCGGCATGGAAACGTCCAACAAGTAAAGGTTCTCTAAGCCCATATTCTGGTAGCCATTTTTTGTTCTATACTTTTTATTGTTATAATCATGTCGTGCAAAAGTTGCGCAGCGTCTTAGCCCCTCTTTCTCCTTTCTTTATTTTCTTGTATATATCAGCATGTTCTTATACAATTTCCATATCGTGACATCACTCTTCACTCATTAGAGCTTGGTCATCCTCCAATAATTAACCTTTTTTTTGCGAATTTATCCTCCACTTAATAATAAGTACAAGTTAGGTACCCAAGTGGTTAGTTATACTACTACCCGTCCGTCGTCGACTGCTTCGGAGGATACTACATTAGTGCTGTTTAAGAGATTCCTCGTCAAGCCGACCCTTCAACTACCGATCATGGTCACACGAACCCGTGCTTGACCAACATTCTAAGGCAATCAAGAAAGGCACGACAAACCCAAACGAGACGAGGAAAGCGTCGGAGCAAACAGAGAAGAGAAGGAGCAACTCTACCCCCACTATACTATGCATCTCCCAAAGAAACTGGGCACCACTAGATTCACGGGCGTACCACGGTACAATATTAGGCCATTCTTTTTCTTCTTTGTGAAGCAAATAATACGTAGATAATTACCAACGTGGTTATTTACTGTTCCCTCTGTTCCAAAATTCATGTTAGCCCATTTGATCATACGGTACTTCTTTATCGGATTTGCTAGTTCTCAGGCGCCCGAGAATTTCTTAAGTCTCAGTCGCCTCTTTTACCGTTTGATTTACCTCGTGATTTGTGCTACACATGAGTTGCAATTTGGATGTAACTGAGAATTTAATGAGTTACAACTAGGTTGTAACTGAGAACTAGTACAAATCTTATGAGTTGCAAGTAGGTTGCAACTGAGAATTAGCACAAATATTAGGATGACATCAGCGATTTAAACATAACTAATTCTCCTGAGATCTAGGCACTCCCCTTCTTTATCTCTCTTTTTTGTTATCAACCATGTTGTGCGAGTTGTGCAGCATCTTATATACTAGCTCTGGTTTTCTTTTGTTTTTAACCAAACCAGTTTTTTCTACAGTGAAACAAAATAGGAGAAACAATTGCGGGATTTAGCTCAGGTTAGACACTGTTACTAGGAGGACCCACCAGGGGATCGGTGGGTATGATCCCTCGGGGATGCTAGCTAGATCCTTTCCTTTTTGTTGTTATTAACCACATATCATCCTAAGTCATGCATCATCTTGTATATTTGCCCTTCTTTTCTCCTTTTGTTCTCTTGTATGTATCACCTTCTTATTATACAATTTCCATGACTCGTGAGCGCTTGATCATCCTCTACTTAACCAGCTACCTAGTAACTCGAAAAGGCACCCAAGAAAACGCCACAATGGAACTACCAGCATGGGTTCCGTTCCTTGCAGTCTTGCTTGCAACCGCGCTCTTCCTCGCAACCATTGCCCGTCGTGGTGCTGGCGGCCGTGCATATAGGCTCCCGCCTGGACCCAAGGGGTGGCCCATCATCGGCAACCTGAACCTCATCGGCACGCTCCCGCACCGCTCCATCCACGGACTCTCCAAGAGCTACGGCCCTCTCATGTACCTCCGATTCGGTTCGTTCCCCGTGGTCGTCGGCTCATCGGTCGAGATGGCCAAGTTCTTCCTGAAGACCCACGACACGGTGTTCATCGACCGGCCCAAGATGGCCGCCGGCAAGTACACGACCTACAACTACAGAGACATTGCCTGGTCCCCGTACGGTGCTTACTGGCGGCAGGCACGCAAGATGTGCCGCACAGAACTCTTCAGCGCCAAATGTAGCAAAAGCAGGGCAAATGTAGCAAAAACGGGATTTTGAATTCAAAAAGAGGACACGTGGTTGGCTGGGAACACGGGGATAAAAATCACATATCTCCTGGGGGACACGTAGGTCTGCCCAAAAATGAATATTTTTGGTTTCAACAACTGTACTGTCGCCGCTACTTTCACATGACCTCCTTCCGGTGAAGTTTAGTGAGGCGATCACATATTTTAGGCATGGATTGTCGTATTTAATCCTGTCGTTTTTATTCCGTGAATATGCTAAACCTAGAAGCTCCGTGTAATCTGGGGGTTTTGTTTAAAAAACAGCATTCCAAACAGGCCCTTAGTCTGTGCGATGTGGATATCTTTTTCTTAGCAGCCTGCCAGGGTTTATTGATCAAACATAACGTTTACGGGTATAGACAAACAATTTGGAACACCTAACCAGATATGGCGTCCAACATTTATTACAGTAAATTACAAAGGTAAATTGCAAAGTAAGTTAACACATACACAACATATACTACAGTAACTACCCCGCAAAAAAATACTACTGATAATAATTATTAGTAAAAATATAAAAAGAATGCAACAGCAAGCAAAGAACAAAAACACAAAGAACGGCATAGCTCATGAAAAAAGAGCCTGAGACAGAAATCGAAAAGGAAAAAAGACCACACGACTCCTCGGTGCAGAGAACTCGGACGAACAGAACCCAACCGGACTTGCCTATGGAATATAAACGGGATACAGAAACAGCGAAACTAGTAGAAGAGAACAATCGAATCTAGAAGAGGATTGGACGGAACTTTTGACGAATTGAAAAACAACCAGTTGTGAAATAGAAAAAGTGTTATTAAATCCTTATACATTTCCCACGTCACCTTCCGAGGCACTACGTCCAGCATAAATCGCAATGCATGACTGTCCTCAGAGGTGTACATATGTTGGAAAAATTATTCGTTATATCTCGTTCATCTCCATAGGTGACTTGGACATCCTACCATCCATGCGTTGCAGTCTTGAGATCTATTTTTTTATTTTCTGGTGACTAGCACAGTGATAGAAAATGAGTTTTTTTGTTTCCCATTCACAACCACTGTACTGTCGCCACTGCTTCCACATCACCTCCCCCGGTTGTTGAAGTTCAGTGAGGCGATTACATATTTTAGTCTCTGCAACGTAGTTGTCCAGTATCTACTACGCCAATGGCGCAACGGGAGCTGGCTCCGGTTGATGTCCTTCGTAAGACCATTTTCATCCGCATCGTTTTTAGGACGGCGTTTTAAGATGTGTTTTTATCCGGACGGCGATATTTCGTTCAGTTATATTTTTAGGACGTCGAATTACGCCGGATGTGGTCTAACTTTTATCTGGCGTTCTCAAGCTGAACCCAGGGCGATGGGAACCGTCTAAAAACGCCGGACGGAGCGGAAAAATAGGTGGGCCAATCCTGTCGGTGACTGAAGGCCCAGCTCCCTCCTTTTTCTTCTCCATCTCCCATCTTTCTTCTCCATTTCCCCACCACATCTCCCGCAAGTTCCCCAAGCTCCCGCCCACCATGCCACCCAAGGATTTCGTCAAACCTCGATCCATCGTCGCGAACCAAAGGTGAAAAAGGCGAGGAAGCCGACGCCGAGGCCGGAGGGCTTCACCGACGCTGAGTGGCTGACAGAAGTCCGACGCAGGAAGGTTAAAACAGATAGCCGTAGGGAAAGGGCGACAAGGTCGCAACATGCAAAGGCGGAGGCGCATGCGATGAGGAAAGCACAGGCAGCTTCGGAGCGCGCGGCGCGTACGGCGATGTCACACCCGACGCCGATCGTCCCTGCACAGTACGCCGCTCATTGGGAGAGCCAACCAAGCGTCAGATCTCCGGCCGGGTTCTCACCGATCTCGCCGGCCATTTTTCAGGAGAGCCAGGCGAGCTCTGCCTCCACCTCCTCCAATCCATCGGCGGGTCACTTCCTGGCCAAGGAACCCATCCTGTCGCACCAGACAAGCTAGAGGAGCCCATCCCCATCGACGACAGATCGCCGGATTTTATCATGTTTTGTAATAATTTGATCGCCGAACCATTTTTGGACGTACTTCTGTCGAACACCTTTGGCCAAAATTTCGCTGGTGGAAACAAAAATTAAATATGCCGTCGATTTTTCTCGTCTGAGAACCGCGTCTAGAAACACTAGTGGAAAACTGGACGTTTTCAAACGAAAAGTTACATTCGTCCGGTGCTAAATAGCGCCGGATTTCGTCCTAAAAACATCAACGAGTGAAGGTACTCTAAGCCCATATTCTCGTAGCCATTTTTTGTTCTATACTTTTTATCGTTATAATCATGTCGTGCAAAAGTTGCGCAGCATCCTAGCCCCTCTTTCTCCTTCCTTTATTTTCTTATATATATCAGCATCTTCTTATACAATTTCCATATCGTGACATCACTCTTCACTCATTAGAGCTTGGTCATCCTCCACTTAGCCTTTTTTTTGGCGAATTTATCCTCCACTTAGCCAGCCACTTAATAATAAGTACAAGTTAGGTACCCAAGTGGTTAGTTATACTACCCGTCCGTCGTCGACTGCTTCGGAGGATACTACATTAGTGCTGTTTAAGAGATTCCTCGTCAAGCCGACCCTTCAAGCATGGATCCTTAGGACCTCAACTACCGATCATGGTCACACGAACCCGTGCTTGACCAACATTCTAAGGCAATCAAGAAAGGCACGACAAACCCAAACGAGACGAGGAAAGCGTCGGAGCAAACAGAGAAGAGAAGGAGCAACTCTACCCCCACTATACTATGCATCTCCCAAAGAAACTGGGCACCACTAGATTCACGGGCGTACCACGGTACAATATTAGGCCATTCTTTTTCTTCTTTGTGAAGCAAATAATATGTAGATAATTACCAACGTGGTTATTTACTGTTCCCTCTGTTCCAAAATTCGTGTTAGCCCATTTGATCATACGGTACTTCTTTATCTCTCTTTTTTGTTATCAACCATGTTGTGCGAGTTGTGCAGCATCTTATATACTAGCTCTAGTTTTCTTTTGTTTTTGAACGTTGCTACATAGCAATCGGTTTGAGAAAGTTAAAATCTGGCGGATGTCTCGGCCCAGCAATTGCATGCACCCATCCATCATGGCTTGCTAAGCATTAATTAGTCAGCTCAATTTAAATACGGAAATTTAAAATGTTTTCTAGGTTAAATCGTCTGTTCGAATTAAGATCTGTTTTTACTATTAGGCTAGTCGTGACGAGATCTTTGAAACTAGATCCCATGTTGTATGTTCTAATAACTTTTTTTTGACCGAAATTTATCCACCATAACACGCAAGTTATCCAGGCTTCAAGCATGTAAGTTATCCACTCAATAACATATAAGTTATCAACCACTACAAAATTTATCCACGGATCACATGCTCTGGATGGGTAACTTTTTTTTGTTTACTCACAAGTTACCTATCATTAACACGAGAGTTATCCAGACTTTAGTATGTACGTTATCCCCTAAATAATTTGTAAGTTATCACCACTATAAAAATTTAATCACAGATGAAATATAAAATGTTATTCTAACGGCTCGGTCTGGTCGCCCATCGTCGCCCTCACAGCGTACGAAGTACTCAACCTGAAAATGCTATCGCATCAAACATTAAAATTATTTTTTAAACAAACTAAATCTAATTTTTTTCATACAATATAAATAAATGGGGTTTTATACTCACCCATCACGCAACCAGTAATCTAGCGGCTCGACTTCGTCGTCCGTCACCGCTACCATGGAGTACGGGTGACGAAACATCGAATGGTGTTAGGGTACGGAGTCTTAATCGCTCGTCGACGCTAATGCATTAATGACAATAAAGTCTTGGTACCTGATAACTAGTTATAACATTTTAATTAAACTTGTTCACTACATATGCGAGAACACCATCTATACAACATGTCTATATGGTGAATAACTTATATGTTAGTGGGTTGATAATTTACATATTATGACATGGATAACTCGTGTTTCAGGGTGGGTAACTTTTTGGTCCGATTTTTTTTCTCGAAACATATCAACATGAGATCTAGTTTTAAAGATCTCGTCGCGGCTAGTTCAAAGATGAAAACGGATCTTAAATCGGACAAACGATTTGATCTATAAGACATTTTGAATTTTCAACACGATTCTAAGCTCGCTGACGGCACACGTTCACATCTCCTGCCAGGTTTTAAAAATCAGCGACCAGTCTGCCAATAAAATTTCCCTTGTTTTTAACCAAACCAGTTTTTGCTACAGTGAAACAAAAGAGGAGAAACAATTGCGGAATTTAGCTCTGGTTAGACACTGTCACTAGGAGGACCCTGGGGATGGGTGGGTATGATCCCTCGGGGATGCTAGATCCTTTCCTTTTTGTTGTTATTAACCACATATCATCCTAAGTCATGCATCATCTTATATATCAGCTTCTTATTATACAATTTCCATGACTCGTGAGCGCTTGATCATCCTCTACTTAACCAGCTACCTAGTAACTCGAAAAGGCACCCAAGAAATCGCCACAATGGAACTACCGGCATGGGTTCCGTTCCTTGCGGTCTTGCTCGCAACCGTGCTCTTCCTCGCAAACATTGTCCGTCGCGCTGGTCGCCGCGCATACAGGCTCCCGCCCGGACCTAAGGCGTGGCCCATCATCGGCAACCTGAACCTCATCGGCACGCTCCCGCACCGCTCCATCCACGGGCTCTCCAAGAGCTACGGCCCTCTCATGTACCTCCGATTCGGTTCGTTCCCCGTGGTCGTCGGCTCATCGGTCGAGATGGCCAAGTTCTTCCTGAAGACCCACGACACGGTGTTCATCGACCGGCCCAAGATGGCCGCCGGCAAGTACACGACCTACAACTACAGAGACATTGCCTGGTCCCCGTACGGTGCTTACTGGCGGCAGGCACGCAAGATGTGCCGCACTGAACTCTTCAGCGCCAAGCGGCTGGAGTCATACGAGTACATCCGAAGCGAGGAGATGCGCGCACTTCTGCACGACCTGCACGAGGCCTCCGGCCGTGTGGTAGTGCTCAAGGACTACTTGTCCACCTTAAACCTCAACGTGATCACACGCATGGTGCTGGGCAAGAAGTACTTGCACAAAGAGGAGACTGGGGCTAAGACGCTGGAGGAGTGGATGTGGATGTTCGACGAGCTGTTCTTGCTCAACGGTGTGCTCAACATTGGCGACTCCATCCCGTGGCTCGACTGGATGGACCTGCAGGGGTACATCAAGAGGATGAAGAAGCTGAGCAAGATGTTCGATGGATTCCTCGAACATGTCCTGGACGAGCACAACGGGCGACGCCTCCTCGAGGGGGAGAGCTTCGTTGCGAAGGACATGGTAGACGTGTTGCTGGAGATAGCTAGTGACCCCAATCTCGAGGTACAAATCGGTCGGGTTGGTGTCAAGGCTTTCATTCAGGTAAGTACGTCCATGCATATATGTTCCAGACTTTCAATTTCCGGCCACTATTATATCCAGTGAGTTATAATAATTAGTACTCGCTTCGATCCAAAAAAAAAGTAACGGAGATGTAATACAAACTTCGTACTAGAACAGTACTAAATCACAAACACTTATTATGAACCGGAGAAAGGACTAGTAATCGGTAAAAACCTTTCCACCCAAGCTGAGTTTCCGATTGTGCTAATGCTTTTTCAAAGCACAAAACTAACCATCAATGCCGTTGTTAGGACATTATCGCCGGCGGCACAGAGAGCTCGGCCATGATGGTTGAGTGGGCAATGTCCGAGATCCTCAAGAAGCCTGAGGTATTCGCCAAGGCCACGGAGGAGCTGGATAGTGAGGTGGGTCGAGACCGCTGGGTGACTGAGGAGGACATCCAGAGTCTCCCCTACGTGGAGGCCATTGTGAAAGAGACTATGCGGCTGCACCCAACCGCACCCATGTTGGCGCCTCGCCTGTCCCGCGAGGATGCGTCGGTTGGTGGCTACGACATCCCCGTTGGCACGCGCGTTCTTGTCAGCGTGTGGTCCATCGGCCGCGATCCAGCCCTGTGGGATGCTCCGGAGGAGTTCATGCCGGAGCGGTTCCTGGGTAGCAAGATCGACGTCAAGGGGCAGGATTTCGAGCTGTTGCCATTTGGGTCAGGACGCAGGATGTGCCCCGGGTACAGCCTCGGGCTCAAGGTGATACAGGTCAGCCTCGCCAACCTGCTCCATGGCTTCTCCTGGAGGCTCCCTGACGGCGCTACCAAGGAGGAGCTCAATATGGAGGAGATATTCGGGCTGTCGACGCCACGCAAGTTTCCCCTGGAGGTCATCGTCCGCCCCAAGCTCCCGGCTCACCTCTATGCCGAGGCTTGAGCTTGATACCGACTGTACCAACCGTGGTCGCTCGCTCGTGTCTACAGTTGCTGCTTTTGTTACTGTATTTTTCCTCTTGTTTTATATCTGGTCTTGTTTCGTCTGAGAGTCCTAAAATAATACTGTAGAAATTTGTAAAGAAAGGGTTGAGAAAGTGTCTCTGTTTCCAGGCTCATTGAGAGCTTTCTTCGTCGAACCATGCTAAAAACACACTCGTGAGTGTTTCCCTCAAAAACACACTCGTGAGTGCATTGTTCAGCTGAATCCCACTAATCATGTATGAAAAAACAATTAATATCTATGAGACATACATGATTATGTCCGTACTCCTTACTCATTTAGAGAAGAGCTTTTCATTAGTAGAAAACAGATAGGCCACAGTTATAGACTGGGAAAAATATGACTTATGATTGTGAAACACGCCCCTCCTTTTGCGCAACGGATATAACCACTTTTTTTTAGGAAAACACTTAATATATTAAGCAAGCAAGCCGTTTTATTAAAAAAAATCCAGTCCCTTTAGATATCTGGTAAGAAAAAGAGTACGCTGAAACTTGCTACAAAACTCATAGCATCGTTACATCTTTGATTTCAAAAGGCATAAAAGAAGCAGGGGTCACCCTTCCAAATAAGACTCTCCTTCGAAGTAAAGGCATGTCTAGCTAATTAATGTGCCATCTAATTCGGCTCCCGTGGACAATGCTGAAAGAAAACTTCACTCGTCTGACCGGCCTTTTGAAAGCACTCATCCAAAATCACAGAACGAGGACTCCACACTTCTGTCACACCATTACAAGCCTCAGCCAGCTCCAGAGAATCTGATTCAATCACAGCTTGGCTACGGCCAAATGATTCTAGGAAATTTAAGCCCTTCAAAGGAGCAAGAGCTTCTGCTGAAGCCGGGTCTTGGACATCAGACAAGAGAAAGAACATGCCACCCAGAACCTCCCCCTTATGATTTTGTAGGACTGCTCCCGCACCTTCGGTACCATCAGACTGATGAGAAGCATCAGTATTCGATTTGAGAATCCCGGGAAGAGGTTTAGACCAAGAGAACTCCTTTGCATTAAGCTTAGCTACATAAGAGTTTGATGCCAAAGAGTTGATTGCAAACGACGAGCTTGACGCTTTTGTCACAGGCAAGCCATTTACGAACTGTCGGCGCTGCCACCAGATATACCAACAGCCCACCGCAATACCCACATGTCTAATAACTGGAGATTTCTTTCGTTTGTTGCATATTAGATTTTCCAAAACTACCGAGCCGGAATAATAAATTTGCGCCGCTTGATCAATTATATCTTTTAACCCCAATTATTTCCATACCTGCCTCGCTCTTAAGCAAGAAAACAATAGATGCTTCATATCCTCTTATCCTTGTTGACATACTGGGCACTGGGGTTGCACCTTGACGTGTCTGTCGGCCAGAATTGATTTCCCAGGAACAATAACCACTTGACTAAGAGAACACTAAAAAAGACCTTTGGGGTTTTTCTAAGTCATGAAATCATTTCCTTTGTGCCCTTACTGATGCTTACTTTCCAAGATGTTCAAATAAGACTTAGCAATAGAGCTTCAGTGTGTGGCTTCGCTTTTGTCCTGAGAGCGGATTTACCACAGGTACATTGGGCCCTCGGTATCTTCCCTGCCCCACGATTGTTAGAGATTCGTGCAGAGTCCATAAAGTCAACAATCACCACACATTTGCACTTAACCACCCACACACACACACACACACAACCAAAAGAAAGTTGGAAACAATCCGAGCTCTACTTGACAACAAAACTTGTATGTTTCTTGCCTGGATCTGCTAAAATTTGTATGTATCTTTAAATTTTTGTTAATTTTAATTATTTTTCCCAATTTCTACTGTTAATTTGGTTGTTTTTCCTATTTGTTTTACAGTTGCTATTGAATCATGTATGTGTATGTAAGATTCAAAGCAGTTTTAGTTCTCTAATAAATCTCTTATGAATCTAGACTGAGATGGAAGGATCTTTCTATAAAATAGTTTACACGAATGTTGAACAAATCAATGGTAATGATAATGCCGAAGGCCCAAAGTATATGTGGTGTTGCATTTCGGCTTTTGTCCTCCATCTATACGTCAAAGGTGAGAATGATGCGGGTAAAAGGGCCGTTTGGTGCGGGTTTTGCTTCGGATTAGGTTGGACTGGGTTGAAACGGGTGTAACAATATATCAGATTGGATTGGTGCGGGTTGACCAGGAAAGTGGACTGGAGTGGTGTGGTTTGGATTCGAATGGCGAAACTAGAAACGGCCTCAACCCGTGGGTTCGACCCGTAGCGGCCGTTCGGGGCCACGCGACCATGCCTCAAGCCCCGACTCCTTGCTTCCTTCTTTCGTCCCCAATTCCCATGGCGCTTTTTCTAAGCTAGTTGAATTGTCGCTGTACTAAATGGCAGATTGCTGCATGCTCCGTGGGAATGGGTTCTTCTCCATTGTTGGACCCGTGGGTTCAAACCAGAACTGAGAAACGGTTTGGTGCGGTGTGGGTGGAAAAAGGGAATGGGATGGTGCAGATTGGGTTCTAGTAAGGCCCCGTTCATTTGCTAGGGATGAATCCATAGCTGGAGCTGATCCAGACGTAGATTTGGTAAATTCCAATGCTCCGCCCAATCCAAACCTGGATATTTCAGGCACTGATTGATTCCATAGCTTCCTGGAGATGTGTTCGTTTACGCCATGTCGCCCCTTCGCCTTGCCCGATGCTCTCTCTCTCTCTCTCTCTCTCTCTCTCTCTCTCTCTCTCTTCATGTTCCGGCGTGGATATTCTTCCACAGGTTGGGTGGGGGTAAAAAAAATGTCCAGACCATGTTAGTGGAAACTGGTTGGAATGGATTGGGCTAATATTCCTGTCGGGATTAAACGAAGATCCAGATTTGGTGGGCTGGAAAAAAAAAATCTCGCCAGGCTGGATTGGGATGCAATCCAGATCAATCCATGCATTCCAAAATGGGGCCTAAATGATTTTTGGTTTGATGCAGTTTGGTTTTTTCATGTAAAGCTCTGTGGTGTGGGCTGGGTTTGGGGTGGATTTTACCCCATTCTCACCCTTGATCTACACCATACATGCGTTACCGTCTCGTGATCCAGTTTTTTTCTCCGGTGAAAAATGAGTATTTTTGTTACCCGTTCACAGCCGGTGTACTCTCGCCACTTCCACATCACCTCTACGGCGATCACATATTTTAGTCTACTACGCCAAGGGCGCACCGGGAGCTAGCTCCGGTTAATGTCCTTGGTAAGCCCATATTATCGTAGCCATTTTTTTGTTCTATACTTTTTATTGTTATAATCATGTCGATGCAAAAGTTGCGCAGCATCTTACCCCTTCTTTCTCTTTTTTTTATTTTCTTGTATATATCAGCATCTTCTTATACAATTTCCATATTCTGACATCACTCGTGACTCATTAGAGCTTTGGTCATCCTCCACTTAGCCGCCATTTTTTTTTTGCAAATTTATCCTCCACTTAGCCAGCCACTTAATAAGTACTTCCTCCGTTCCAAAATATAAGACGTTTTAGGTTTGTGAAGAAAACGAATCTAGACTTATTTTAGTATGTAGTTCATTCAACTTTGGAATGAATCTACACACTAAAAAAAGTCTAGATTCATTTTCTTCACAAACCTAAAACGTCTTATATTTTGGAACGGAGGGAGTACAAGTTAGGTACCCAAGTGGTTAGTTATACTAACCGTCGTCGTCAGGACTGCTTCAGACTTCGGAGGATACTACATTAGTGCTGTTTCAGAGATTCCCCGTCAAGCCGATCCTAGAAGCGCATACCAATAAAACTGTGAAAGTAAAATTTTGTTTTATTGAAACTTTTTGAACTAGACTAACAAATTATGTATACGAAATGGAACGAATCGGGTGCCGCTTTGCAACCCTAACTACATGAATCCGTGCTTGACCAACATATTCCAAGGCAATCAAGAAAGGCACGACAAACCCAGACGGTATGAGGGAAGAGTCAGAGCAAACAGAAAAGAAGAAAGGAGCAACTCTACCCACACTAAACTATGCACCTCCCAAAGAAACTCACCTTACGGAGCAGCACACAACCAAATTAAAGGGCGGTACCACTGTATGATATCAGGCCCATCCCATTTTTCTTCTGCGTGAAGTAAATAATTTTACACAATACAATTAAGTATTAGTTGCTCTATTTATTCGACCAAACTTTGTTTTGGAATGCATGTGCGCCTTATTCTTTAAAACGGAGGTAGTATATAATTGCCAACGTGGTTATTTCCAACTCCCTCCATTCCAAAATTCATGTCAGCTCATGTGATCGTGAGAAAATCGTTTTGGGTCCCGAGCTACATGAAGTCCTATATTTTTTGAAACTGAAAACTTGATTTCACAGTATGAAGAAAACAGAAAAAAAAATTGCAGGTAGATAATGATGTACACAAAGTCACAATCCAAAATACCTTAATTTTGGTCTCAACAAAATTGACAAAAAAATCTCACAGGATTTCGTGGTTTTAAAATTGACACTGTTCACTACTTTTGGCATTTTTGTGCAGCCCAAAATAATGGGAGTTGAGACTTTTTTTTACAGTGGCAGAGCATATTATTTTCTACATCTTGAACTTTTGGTATTCTTTGAAACTTTAAAATACAAATTTCCAAAGGTTCAAAAAAAGGGCTCCGTTGCTCCCGAGACACGAACATCCGCACTCACTGATCGTATGGTACTTCTTTTTCTCCTTTTTTGTTGTTATTAACCATGTCGTGCAAGTCATGTAGCATTCTATATACTAGCTCTTCTTTTCTTTTGTTTCAAATCGTTTTTCTACAATGAAGCAAAAACAGAGAAATTTTTGCTACATAGACACAATTGTGGGATTACACCCGTCAGCATGAGGACCCAGGGGAGGGGATGGGTGGGTATGATCCCTCGGGGATGCTCGATCCTTTCCTTTTTGTTGTTATTAGCATGTCATATCATGCTTGATCATCCTCTACTTAATCAGCCACTTAATAACTGGAAGCAATGCACCCAAGAAATTGCCACAATGGAGCTACCAGCAGCATGGGTTCCCTTCCTTGCTGTCGTGCTCGCAACCGTGCTCTTCCTCGCAAACATTGTCCGTCGCGCTGGTCGCCACGCATACAGGCTCCCGCCCGGACCTAAGGCGTGGCCCATCATCGGCAACCTGAACCTCATCGGCATGCTCCCGCACCGCTCCATCCATGGACTCTCCAAGAGCTATGGCCCTCTCATGTACCTTCGATTCGGTTCGTTCCCCGTCGTCGTTGGGTCATCGGTCGAGATGGCCAAGTTCTTCCTGAAGACCCACGACGCGGTGTTCCTCGACCGGCCCAAGACGGCTGCCGGCAAGTACACGACCTACAACTATAGCGACATTGTCTGGTCCCCGTACGGTGATTACTGGCGGCAGGCACGCAAGATGTGCCGCACTGAGCTCTTCAGCGCCAAGCGGCTGGAGTCATACGAGTACATCCGCAGCGAGGAGATGCGCGCACTGCTGCGTGACCTGCACGAGGCCTCCGGCCGTGTGCTAGTGCTCAAGGACTACTTGTCCGCCTTAAACCTCAACGTGATCACGCGCATGGTGCTGGGCAAGAAGTACCTGCACAAAGAGGCGACTACGGCGGCTACGACGCTGGAGGAGTGGAAGTGGATGTTCGACGAGCTGTTCTTGCTCAACGGCGTGCTCAACATTGGCGACTCCATCCCGTGGCTCGACTGGATGGACCTGCAGGGGTACATCAAGAGGATGAAGAAGGTGAGCAAGATGTTCGATGGGTTCCTGGAACATGTCCTGGACGAGCACAACGGGCGACGCCTCCTCGAGGGGGAGATCTTCGTCGCAAAAGACATGGTGGACGTGTTGCTGGAGATAGCTAGTGACCCCAATCTCGATGTACAGATCGGCCGGGATGGCATCAAGGCTTTCATTCAGGTAAGTCCGCCCATGCATATATGTTCCAGACTTTCAGTTCCCGGCCACTATTGACTATTGTATTCAGTGAGTAATGAATTACTAGTAATCAGTAAAAAACTTTTTCACCCAAGCTGAGTTTCCGATTGTGCTAATGTTTTTTCAAGACAGAAAATTAACCACCTAATCGTCAATGCCGTTGTTAGGACCTTATCGCCGGCGGCACAGAGAGCTCGGCCATGATGGTTGAGTGGGCAATGTCTGAGATCCTCAAGAAGCCTGAGGTATTCGCCGAGGCGACTGAGGAGCTGGACCGTGTGGTGGGTCTAGGCCGTTGGGTGACTGAGCAGGACATCCGGAGTCTCCCATACGTGGAAGCCATTGTAAAAGAGACTATGCGTCTGCACCCAAACGCGCCCCTGTTGGCGCCCCGCCTGTCCCGTGAGGACGCGTCGGTCGGTGGCTACGACATCCCCGTTGGCACGCGTGTGCTTGTCAACGTGTGGTCCATTGGCCGCGACCCGGCGCTGTGGGATGCACCAGAGGAGTTCATGCCGGAGCGGTTTCTTGATAGCAAGATTGACGTCAAGGGGCAGGACTTCGAGCTGCTCCCTTTTGGGTCGGGACGCAGGATGTGCCCTGGGTACAGCCTCGGACTCAAGGTGATACAGGTCAGCCTCGCCAACCTGCTCCACGGCTTCTCCTGGAGGCTCCCCGACGGCACTACCAAGGAGGAGCTCAGCATGGAGGAGATATTCGGGCTGTCGACGCCGCGCAAGTTCCCGCTGGAGGTCGTCGCCCACCCCAAGCTCCCGGCTCACCTCTACGCCGAGGCTTGAGCTTGATACCTATTGTACCACCCATGATCACACACTCGTGTCTTCAGTTACTGTTTTTGTTACTGTATTTTTTCCTCTTGTTTTATATCTGGCCTTGTTTCATCTGAGTCCTAAAATAATAGGGATGTGTTAAAGAAAAGGGTTGGGGAAGTGTCTGTGTTTCCAGACTCATTGAGAGTTTTCTCCTTCTAACCCTGCCAAAAACACACTCGTAGGTGCATTGTTCAGCTGAATCCCACTAATCATGTATGAAACCGAGTAATTTGTACGAGAGATACATGATTGTGTCCTTAATCATTTAGAGCAGAGCTTTTTATTTGTAAAAAAATCCACAGCTATAAACTGGGGAAAATATGACTTATGATCGTGAAACACACCGTCATTTTGCGCAATGGAGATAACCACTTGACTAAGGGAACAGTAAGAAAGACCTTTGGGGTTTTTCCAAGTCGTGGAATCATTTTCTTTCTGCCCCTACTGACACTTGATTTCCAAGATGTTCAAATAAGACTTAGCAATAGAGCTTCAGTGTGTGGCTTCGCTTTTGTCCACCATCTATGCATACATTCAATTGTATGTAGTAGCTTCTTGCAACCCTAAAAAAAGTAGCTTCTTGCCCTACTCAAAGCCCCACACACTGGACTCTAACCCATCAAACTACGGTTTAATGGCCAGGAAAGAGTACAATAAAAACCGATAAACATCAGAACTCATACCTCATAAGCATCATCCTGTACGAAAGCAAAAAAAAAAAAAGGAAAGACAGGGAAATAGCAGATGCGATTGCTCACCTTCATCTGATCTGAAACATTGTATTCTATGAATTTCCGTGTTACCTTCCACCAAGTCTAAAGGTAAAAAACATTGTCTGCTCCTACATATCCGTATAACTTATGTCAAATTTCAGAAGTTCCTCAACAACAAATTGAGAAAACGAAATACAAACAGAATGAAAGAAAAACGAGGCCATCTATTTCTTCTGCAAAATTTAGACAAAGAAAAGCAAGTGTAGAATTCATTTTATGCCATCTGTTCACTGGATAACGGCACGACCAAAATCTCATTCCGCCAACAAGCTATCGGAAATTCTTACCATACAACCTAACTCTTACCATATATCCACTGAAAGCTGGTAAGCCATTTACCTATATTTTCTGATATTTCTAATAGACGAACTTGGAATATATACAAGACTGAATTAGCAAGATATTTTCTTAGCAGAAAATTCTATATATGCAGTTTCAAGTCGAAATACAACTACTCCATCAAATAAGTTTTTATCGAAAAAATAATTATCAACTAGTTCTCTAAAGCTCATTTTGTTGTCTCGGTACAATGTTGCATACAGGTTCAGAGTTCAAGTAGGGCGCCACTAAACTGGTATGAAAGAATTAAGTAGTTGAGGGCAGGAAATGTCGCTAGCTTTGTGGATAAATTCTCAACATGAAACATTTACTCACGTCCATACAATAGTCACTTGTACTTGTAGATACAGGCATAAAAAACTTTCTAAAATTGCATAGACAGCCAGACATTCTATTCATGGGTGAAATTTCTCAAAATGAATAAACTAAGGATGCGGCTAGCGAGCACCCCAGTGCTCTATTCTCGGCTGACCCCCAGACGGGGGTCGCATTAGCCGGTGACTTTTGGTCAGAGAGGGCCAGGGTCTCCGATGCGGAGAACGTTGAGCTCACGCTCCCGTTCTTGCCTGCAGAGGTGGAACTCTCCATTATGGAGATGAAGGCTAACTCGGCCCCGGGCCCAGACGGCCTTCCTGTCGTGTTCTTTCAGAAATTTTGGAACTGCATACAGGGGGTTGTTATGCCTATGTTTCAGGAGTTATATGTCGGGACCCTCGTGATGTCGCGGTTAAACTTTGGCGTGATTACCTTGATCCCCAAGGTGGTGGGGGCCACGGATATTCGGCAGTTTAGGCCGATCACGGTAATCAATGTCATCCAAAGGATTATGTCCAAGGTTTGTGCGCGTAGGCTGGCGCCTCTAATGGAACGCCTGACGCACCCGTACCAGTTCGCCTTTCTTAAGGCGATTCATCCATGATGGGATCACGGCACTCCATGAGATTATTCACGAAGTAAGGTGGGGACGCCATGGCGTCTTCTGGCTTGACTTCCGGGCGTATGATAGGCTAGATTGGGCCTTTCTTCGCCAAGTCCTCCAACGAGGGCCTAGATGATCGCATGATAGGGTGGATCATGCAGATCGTCATGAGCGACACGGCGATTAACATAAATGGGGAGGTAGGCCCTATTTCAGACCCGTGTGGGGTTAGACAAGGGACCCGATCTCCCAATCTGTTCAATGCGCGGTGGATGCCTGGCGAAATCATGGAGAAAGCCATGATCTCGCCACATTCTGGCGTGGTAGGGCATCGATCCGGGAGGGTCACTCACCTCAATATGCCGATGATACCATGCTTATGGTAGAAGGGTGGAGCAGGATATCGAACGAAATTCTTGCTTCTTTGTTTTGAGGCCATGTCGGCCTCAAAATCAATTCGACAAGAGTGAGGTGATGGTGTTGGGATATCTCGTGGAAGCTTCGCAGTGATTCTCGATAACTTGAATTGTCGGCCGTTCCCCATGAACTACAGGGATGCGGTCGAGACACCAGATTTTGTCTAGGGACTGAGCCCTTATGGGTCGGGTTAAGGCGAGATCCGAACCATGGCAAGCAGGTTTACCTCAAAGGGAGTAAGACCATCCTTATTGACATGCTTATCCGGCCTCCCATGTACATCATGGGGTTGTATATCTGCAGGAAGGTGTGCACGCCAACCTTGATAAGGAGCTCTCTAGGTTTTTTGGATGGCAAATGATGGTCACCAAAAGTACCACATGGTTAAGTGGGCGGACATTTGCGCCCCAAGGATATGGGGGCATAGGGATCATTTCCTCGTCACATGAATGTGGCCCTCATGCTTCGTTGGTGCGGATCTGACGGACGGGGCCTATGGCTAAGGTTGATCAAAGCTAAGTATCTGTGGTGCCCGCTCCTAGCCTATGATCGTCGGGAGGGCTCTCGATTGGAGAGCCATCCAGGACATCAAGCCAGCGATCCGGAAGGGGCTTGTTATTTCCACTGGGAATGGGAAAAACACCGTCTTCTGGCTCGACCCTTGGGTGGGCGGGCGCCCCCTGCGTCTTCTGACGCCCGAGCTTTTCGCGATATGCAGATCCTTGCTCTTGGTGGTGATGCCTTCCGGAGTCTGAACTGCACGTTGCGTTCCGGGAGCCTTGGGGCGGCGACACAGGAGGACTTCGGGACAGTCTTCCATTGCCCCACTCCCAATCCCCGGATAGTATGTCCTGGCACCTTTCGCCCTCGGGCGTGTTTTCGGTGGGGTCCATGTACCGGGCCCTCTTAGGTGGGCCCTCCTTCTTGGACAACCCTACGTGGAAGGCCCTCCCTTTGAAGATTAAGATCTTCCTTTGGCGGTTATTACGTGATCGGCTTCCTTAGGTGGAGGTGGCTGGCGAGGGCAGGAATGGCTCATGTCCGTTTGTGCGGTCCAGCAACGGGCATCACATCTTCTTTTCTGTCCGCGGCTCGGTTCCTTTGGAACTTTACCCATGAGCTCACAGGGCCGCGTGGCGAGCGGACTGGGAAATTCTGGATGCCAATGCGCGAACGGGCCGGTAGGAGGCGCCTCTTACGGTTCTTGTTCGCAGGATGACTGGACATTATGGAACATCCGGAACAAGATGGTCATCGAGCGTGTCTTTCTTCGCAGCCTCGACTCGACCTTCAAATTTCGCTTTTGCGGCGGTGGTACCGTTGAGTAGACAAGCGAGCAGGCATGGCCGACGGGATGATTGAGCACCTCATCGTGGCGCCAGCGGTTTCTTCTCCGGGTCCTAGTGCGCCCTTGGGGCATGTTTGTATCCGTATGTGCCAGACTGTGTGGGTGTTGAGTGTGTTGCGTGGTCTATGTGTGTGGTGTTGAACTATGTCACGTGGTCTGGATATTGTATGGTTGTTGCTTTATTTATAAAGCTGGGCGTATGCCTGTTTCGAGCACCCCGGTGCTCGTTTGTCCATCCCAGCTCCAGTTGATGTCGCTTGGTAAGCCCATATGGTCGTTGCCATTTTCTATTCTCCTTTTTATGTCAATCGTGCCGTGCAAATTGTGCAGCATCTTAGTCCTTCTTTCTCCTTTTTATTTTCTTATATGTCAGCGTCTTATCATGCAATTTCCATCGTGTGACATCATTCATGACTCATGAGAGCTTGGTCATCTTCCATTTAGACAGCCACTTCATAGTACAAGTTAGCTACCCCAAGAGGCCAGGGTTTAAAAAAAAGTGTACCCGAGAAATCGTGGTGTCACTTGATTGTCGTCATCTTCGTTCGAGCCCCTACACCTTCATCGAGGTCCATCTAGTTCGGGATGGTCGTCAAGAAGTAATCGCCTGCGCCAAGCATCATGGATGAGGAACGTAGAAGGGACTATTAAGTGGCTACACTGGCAGGGGAGTCATGCAGAGGATAGTGTCGTTACAGAGCTTCTTAATCAACACGACCCTTCAAGCATGATTCCTCCAGACCTCAACCATCGACCCGGTCTCCCGAATCCGTGCCTGACCAACATTCCTAAACAATCAAGAAAGGCACGACAAATCCAGATGGGACGACGGAAGCGTCTGAGCAAACAGATAAGAAGAGAAGGAGCAACTCTGCCCCAGTCTCCCGGAGAAACTCACCTTACATAGCAGGGCACCACTAGATTCATGGAGGTACCACGGTAAATTATTAGACCGTCTTTTTCTCCGTGTAGCAAATAATATGAAGATAATTACCAACATGGTTATTTACTACTCTCTGCGTTCCACATCGAGAAAACTACTGGAAAAAAATTGTTGCATTTCCTGCGCCCCACCCCACACCCCACCCTACAATTCCAAACAAGGATTTTCAGGGGGAACCAATTGGCAAAAGGTTGAATATTCTTGAACCGCTACAAATGTAACTTTCTTTTTCTCCTTTTTATTGTTATTAGCAAGGTCGTGCAAGTCGTACAACATTTTATATAATATCCCTTCTTTTCTCCTTATTATTCTTTTGTATCAGCGTCTTATATTATATAGTTTCCACCTCGTGAATCATGACTCATCGGTGGTTGGTCATGCTCTACTTAACCAGCCACTTTATAACTGGAAGCAATGCACCCAAGAAATCGCCACAATGGAGCTACCAGCAGCATGGGTTCCCTTCCTTGCCGTGGTGCTCGGAACCGTGCTCTTCCTCACAGCCATTGTCCGTCGCACTGGCCGCCGGGCATACAGGCTCCCACCCGGACCTAAGGCGTGGCCCATCATCGGCAACCTGAACCTCATGGGCACGCTCCCACACCGCTCCATCCACGAACTGTCCAAGAGCTATGGCCCTCTCATGTACCTCAGATTCGGTTCGTTCCCCGTCGTCGTCGGCTCGTCGGTCGAGATGGCCAAGTTCTTCCTAAAGACCCATGACATGGTGTTCATCGACCGGCCGACGACGGCCGCCGGCAAGTACACGAACTACAACAACAGCGACATCACCTGGTCCCCATATGGCGCCTACTGGCGGCAAGCGCGCAAGATGTGTCTCACGGAGCTCTTCAGCGCCAAGCGGCTAGAGTCATATGAGTACATCCGTAGCGAGGAGATGCGTGCACTTCTGCGCGATCTACACGAGGCCTCCGGGCGCGTGGTAGTGCTCAAGGACTACCTGTCCACCTTGAGCCTCAACGTGATCACGCGCATGGTGCTGGGCAAGAAGTACTTGCATAAGGAAACGGAGTGCAAGTGGATGGTCGATGAGTGGTTCTTCCTCAACGGTGTGCTCAACATCGGCGACTCCATCCCGTGGCTCGACTGGATGGACCTGCAGGGGTACATCAAGAGGATGAAGAAGCTGAGCAAGATGTTCGATCAGTTCCTCGAACATGTGGTGGACGAGCACAATGGGCGACGCCACCTCGAGGGGGAGAGCTTCGTTGCAAAGGACATGGTAGACGTGCTTCTTGAGATAGCCAGCGACCCTGACCTTGAGGTAAAGATCGGCCGGGATGGCGTCAAGGCTTTCATTCAGGTAAGTCCATCCATGTTTCAGTTCCTGACGGTTATTCATAACTAGTAAAACAACTTTCCGTTTTCTTAACCACCAACTGTGCTAAACTGCCTGGTACTCAATATGGATGCTAGGACCTCATCACCGGTGGCACCGAGAGCTCAGCCATGACGGTTGAGTGGGCAATGTCGGAGATCCTCAAGAAGCCTGAGGTATTTGCCAAGGCCGCTGAGGAGATGGACAGCGTGGTGGGGCGAGGCCGCTGGGTGACAGAGCAGAACATTCCGAGTCTCCCCTACGTGGAGGCCATTGTGAAAGAGACTATGCGGCTGCACCCGGTCGCGCCCATGCTTGCGCCCCGCCAGTCCCGCGAAGACACATCGGTCGGTGGCTACGACATCCCCGTTGGCACGCGTGTGCTCGTCAGCGTGTGGTCCATCGGCCGCGACCCAGCGTTGTGGGATGCACCAGAGGAGTTCATGCCGGAGCGGTTCCTGGGTAGCAAGATCGATGTAAAGGGGCAGGACTTCGAGCTGCTGCCGTTCGGGTCGGGACGCAGGATGTGCCCCGCGTACAGCCTTGGGCTCAAGGTGATACAGGTGAGCCTCGCCAACCTGCTGCACGGTTTCGCTTGGAGGCTCCCCGATGGCGCTACCAAGGAGGAGCTCAGCATGGAGGAGATTTTCGGGCTGTCGACACCGCGCAAGTTTCCACTGGAGATCGTCGTCCACCCCAAGCTCCCGGCTCACCTCTACACCGAGGCTTGAGCTTGATACCTACTGTACCGCCCATGATCGCTCGCTCGTGTGTTTTATATCGCCTACGATACCTACTGCTTTTCTTACTGTATTTTTCCTCTTGTTTTATATCTGGCCTTGTTTTGTGTGAGTCCTAAAATAATAGGGATTTGTAAATAAAATGGTTGGGAAAGTGTCTCTGTTTCCAGACTCATTGACAGCTTTCTCCTTCTAACCATGCTAAATCTCTGCTAAAAACACACTCCGTGGGTGCATTGTTCAGCTGAATCCCACTAATCATGTACGGAGCCGAATAATTTGTACGAGACATACATGATTGTGTCCGTAATCATTTAGAGCAGAGCTTTTCATTTGTAGAAAACAGATAGGCCACAGTGGAAAATATGACTTATGATTGCGAAACACACCCCTCTTTTTGTGCAACGGAGATAACCAATTGACTAAGAGAACAGTAAGAAAGACCTTTGGGGTTTTTCCAAGTCATGAAATCATTTCCTTTATGTCCCTACTGACACTTACTTTCCAAGATGTTCAAATAAGACTTAGCAATACAGCTTCAGTGTGTGGGTCCGCTTTTGTCCTCCATCTACGCATACATTCATTTGTATGTAGTACTAGCTTCTTGCACCCCTAAAAAAAGGTAGCTTCTAGCCCTACTCAAAGCCCCCCACACTGGACTCTAACCCACCAATCTAAGCTTTAATTGCCAGGAAAGAGTACAATAAAAAACGATAAACATCAGAACTCGTACCTCATAAGCTTCGTCCTGTACGAAAGAAAACAAAAACAAAAAGGAAAGATGGAGGGAAATAGCAGATGTAACTGCTAAGAAGATCACTGACCTTCATCTGATCTGAAAAGTTGTATTCTCTGAATTTCCATGTTGACCTTCCACCAAAACTAAAGCGAAAGAACATTGTCTACTCCTGCATAACCGTAAAACTTATATCAAATATCAGGAGTTTCTCAACAACAAATTGAGAAAACAAAATACAAACAAAAACGAGCTCATCTATTTCTTCTGCAAAATTTAGACAAAGCAAAGCAAGCGTAGATTTCATTTTATACCATTTGTTCACTGGATGATCCTGCTCCAGTTAAAGGAGTAACGGCACCACTAAAATCTCAATGTGCCAACATGATGTTGGAAATACTTACCATACGACCTAACTCTTAGCATATATTCACTGAAAGCTGGTAGGCCATTTACCAACAGATTTTCCATAAAACTGAAAATTCCCCCAAGCATGTGGACTGACAGGAGTTTTTAGAACCTGTAAAAAACATGGGGAAATAGGAATTATAAAAAAAATCAGAAATTAATACTAGTATGTTTATAAACTTGTAAGAATTAGCATAACAGCACTTAATCATATCCGATTAAACAGGGGAATATCTATTGACATCAAGAATTAGAACGATGAAAGAGCTTCTTCACTGCTACATGCGAGCGAAAGTTTCAGGGGAATTTGATGTTACATCAGAAGTGAACTGCACGGTCGTATGTTTTCTGATATTTCTAACATACAAATTTCGAAAATATACAAACCTGAATTAGCAAGAGATTCTCTTAGCAGAAAATTCTATATATGCAGTTTCAAGTCTAAACACAGCTACTCAATCAAATAATCAAATAGTTTTTAACTAAACAATAATAATCAAATAGTTCTCTAAAGCGGTATGAAACAATTAAGAAGTTGAGGGCAGGAAATGTCGCTAGCTTTGTGGAGAAATTCTCAACTGGAGCCGAGATGTGTCGAGCGGGATCTCGGCGGACCTGGTCCGGAGCAGCGCGACCTGGAGGCGGCCTCCATGGTGGCGGGGCAGGGATTCGAGGACGCAAAGGGAATAGCAGGGAAGGGACGCTACCTCGTGGAGGAAAGAGGGATCCCAAAGCCGGAGAGGGATGGGGAGCTGGTGGTGGCGGGGCCCGATTTTGGGCGGTACAGAGGTGAGGTCGGCAAGCGGAGCGCGGCTCTTCCCGGCTCCACTCCACTGCGTCGGAAAAATCGCTAATATCGGCTGTTCCTAGCTCGTCGGATTGCCATCCAACGTCGGAAAACAGCCATTGCAAGCCTTTTGCAGTTTTGCCTTTCAGTTTTTACGAAATTAACCGGCAGCCCGGCTTCTTCACTTAAAATCAAGGGCACTATTAGGCGTCCCCCAAGGATCGGTGATTTTCATCCCGGCTGCCTAGCCAACCACGTATCCGTCAAAATCCGATTTTACTATAAAACATTTTGAATTTGCTACAAAATACTTTGTTTTTGTTACATGTAGCAAAAAGTGTTCGTTCATGGGACAAAAATAAAGACATATTTCGTTGAAGACTTCACCGTAGACCTCACTGGAGCCACTGGAGCAAAAAAAATTGTGCTAATTTAGCAAACAATTATTCTAATATAGCAAAACTGACATCGCTGGCGACTCTCATCAAAGACCTTATAGCAAAACCAGAGAGTGATTGTAGCAAAAAGTTTACTCTATTATAGCAAAACCACATAACGGTGATAGCAAAAAGAATGTGATAATATAGCAAAAAAAGGCCTCGCCGGAGACTTCCACTGGGAGACATTGTCGAACACCTCGTAGCAAAAACATTAGACTATTGTAGAAAAAACATGAAATAATTGTAGCAAAAGGATTATCCTAATATAGCAAAACTGAGTTCGCCAAAGACGTCATCGAAGACCTGTCGAAAACATTGTAGCAGAACTAGCGAAACTACATAACGGTGTTAGCAAACGACTCCTGGGCTTTTAGAACCATCGATGGAGCGTGACCATGGCTCATGGCTTGTAGCAACTCTTGTCGGAGACCTCGCGAAGACATCGTAGCAGGAACCCTCGGCGGGGCGGCTCACGACGAGCCAGTGAGATGAGCGCGGCGGCACGAGCTGCAAGCGGCGTGGTGCATGGAGGCATCTGCCTCAACGGAACCGGTAGGGGTATCGCGATGGTGGCCCGGCAGCGCGGCGGCGAGTGGCTATAGCAGTGTGGTGCGAGCAATGACGGCGCGGCGTGAAAAGACTCTGCGACGGTGCGGTGCATCTGCGACAGCGGCGTGCAATGGCGGTAACACGCAGCAGAATCTCGATTTTCGGTAGTGATTGTGTTGTAAATGCACGGCACTCCGGAGCGGTTGGATGGCTAGCTATGATAAGTATTCCCTTTGTCTAAAATTAACTGACTTATGTTTGTCTAGATTCGAATGTATCTATATACTAAGATACACCTAAATACATTTGAATTTAGACTAATTCAAGTGAATTATTTCTAGACGGGGGGAGTACATCAATTCCGTGTGTCTTCACTGGCTCGTTGTAGTCCTTTGTGATCAAAGAGAAACTAGAGCTAGGCTACTCTAGGCTAATCGATCGACTCGTTCGGCGCTTCTTCTATTTCAGCTCCAGCGAGAAAAAAAGCAGACACGAGTTGACACGCAGCTAGCGAACGAGATCTTGTGCGTGCTAGCGAGCGGAGGTCCTGGGCGCGCTAGCTAGCGACCCGGGGATCGAACGCCCCGAAGGACCAGTATCCTTTCCTAAAATTAAGGGTATTTTGCTTTGACCTGATCTTTCCGACATTTATGGCAAATATGCTGACATTGTGATTTACAGCTAGAGTAGAGAAGTTTTTTTTTTGGCGAAAAAACGGTGATTTATATTACTCAATCACCCACCTTACAATCCTCCATACAGAGTCTAGGTATATCATGTGGCGCCGAACGAAGCCAAACAGCAGTTTTAACATCAGATCGACCCATCTTAGCTAGAGCATCACTCACAGAATTCTGCTCACGCCTAATACTCTCTACCTTAGACCCTAATCGCTCAGATAACAAGCGGTCAATCTCCTTTAGCAAAAACGAAACCTCCGATCTATCATCTTTTGCAGACTTGATCATAGCAACAGTCTCCGTACTATCAACCTCCAAAATAAAAGGTAGTGTGCTCCATTCGAGGGCTAGGGCACAACCCTCCCTACATGAGCTCCGCCATAAGAGGTGATGAGCAGTTGGGCAAAAACCGGCAAGAAGAAAAAATGATCCCCCGGTATTATCTCTGGGAATCATCCCTGCACCACCGGTACTTGACTCCTTGCAAAACGATCCGTCTGTATTAAGCTTCATCCAACCTGTAGGTGGCAGCGACCAACGTGGCTGGGACATGAGCGCCCGAGCTCTTGCAACCACCTTTGTAGACACTGATATAGGCATGGGATCCGCGGGTGCCTTTCCCTTAATGCAATCATCCTGAGGGAAGTATTTGATAGTGAAGATTGAATCAATGTAACTGCACAAAAAACGTCTGGATGCTTTCATAAGTAGCGCCGGCTTGGAGTGCACCACTTCGTCTGTACATACCAGATCCTCCATAGCAGCATAAGTATCCTTGTCCGTTCCAGCTCCGTCTTCCCCACAACAAAGATCGTTCAATCGTACCAAAGTTTTATACTATTGCAACAAATCATAGCAAAAATCAAATAATTAATGTTACACAACGTGGTTCAACAAAAACTTTTTTCTCCATAATGATTTACCAAAAAAAACACCAACAAATTTAATAAAAACCACAAACAATTACAATAAAAAATCATGTATGTGTAGCAATAAAAAAGTGATTACGCAACAATTTTTGTTGTAGATTCATGTGCGACAAAAAATAACAGTCAAAAATTACAATAGATTACATAAAACATGCTTTTTTAGCACTTAAAAAGGTGTAAACATCATGAAAAATAAGAGGAAACACACAAGTCGTAGCAAACACATACTAGAAACCTTGCAATATCTCAGGTGTGCTTTCACAACAAAAAATTCCACCCGAGTTTGTTACTATTTGAAATCGAGAAAACAATTACGAAAGCCCAACTTGTGGCAAACGTCGGGTAAAGCAACATCCCGCATGTGCTTTCACAACAAAACGTGTAGGAGTTTGTTACGAATTTAAAGTTTTTCCAAATGGAAAAAGTGGATGAAAGTTTGGGAAAGGACCATTTAAAGCATCTCTACTGGATCTCGTAAAATTCAAAACCTTGAAAGGGTATAAGGGGACGAGGGCTCTTGACATTTCGAGCGGAGGTGACTGCGGCGTCCCATGCTGAGAGGCCCCGCCCCTCCCGCGCTCTCTCCTGGTTGCTCCCCATTGTCCATGGCGTCCCTGCCCCCACTGCCCGTCCGAGTCCCTCTGCGGCCGCCGTTGGGCGGACGTGGCCGATGAGGTTGACGCGGAAGAGGCGGCGCGGGAGGAGGTGGTGCGATGCTCCTCGCCTTCGGGATTGCCGACACTGCGGGAATTCGTGGCCCTCGCGCGCAGCGGTCGCAGCTCAGGACGGAGGGCGGCTCGGCGACGTTCGACGGTACTGTCGGAGGGAGGCTCGGCTCCGGCAAGCAGGGGGCGCGGGTCTGGAGTCGCGGCGACAGTTCCTAAGCGCGGCACAGGCAGCTTTTGCGGGCGGGGATCTGGACACAGGGAGCTGCCCCGGCGACCGGATTTTCCCTGGAAGCTCCTTACCTGTGCCTGGAAATCCCTCGCCGTGCTCACCGCCGCCGCCACCTGTGCTCGCCAGGGAAAGGGGTGAACTTCCTCTCGCCCTGCCCGTTGCTGGGCCTGGTGGGCCGGCCCGTGCAGAGCCCGAGTCGGGGCTGTGTGTCCTGGACGGGCCCCTCCCGGCCTGGCGCAGCCAGGATGTTAGGGCCCAGGGATCGGTGGCCCATAGGGATGGGCCAAAGGAGGCGGGCCGTAACTGGCCGGTTGGGGCCTAGTTATGGATACACAGGGGGGCTCCCTCTCTAACCCTAGCAGTTCCTTCCTCCTCCGAGAGCATCCGCCGCCACGCAGCTCGCGCCCGCACTGTGCGTCAACACCCGCCGCCGCCGCCGCTGACCACCTCGTTCATCATCGCCCTCATGAAGCGGCACCGTGCTGAGTCCTCCCCCAGCGTGTCTCCTTCCCCCCTCCATCACCGTCGGTCCTGCCCTCTCTCCCCTGCTCCGCGTCAGCCACCAGCGGAGCCATACCGTCCGTCGGCTCGTCGCTCGCCAGCCAGGAGGTCGCCATCGCACCATGGAGAGGGGGACCCACGCCGGGAGGGGCGGCCTGGCCGTGCTGCTGACGCCCGGGAGCCTGCACGCGGCTCCCTGTACCGCCCGCGGTCTCCTCGGGGCCGGTCGCCGACGCTGCCGCCGCTCTTCAGGGACCCATCCGGAAGGTCTGCCAGGAGCGAGACTCGCGTGGACTGGAGCGGCGGGAGGAGGCCGTGAGGCGGCAGGTTTGGTGGGTGTGCTGGGAGAGGCGTTGAGGCTGCCCGCACACAGGGTGGTCATCCGCTGGTGGTCTCGAACGCACCGGTTCCGGCGGCGCCGTCCGTACCTAAAAAGAAGAAGAACAAGAAGCGCAAGAAGAACCAGAGCATGGGCACCGGGATTCCACGGGGTGGTGCAGGCTCGGGAGGGGGCCATCTTGGGCACCCGACCATGCCGCCACCCACGGGTGTGACATCCTCGGTGGCCAGGGCCGCATCCCGCCCGAAGTCCCCCACTCGCAACAAGTGCTTCAACTATGGGGAGGTCGGTCACTTTCGGTCTGATTGCAAGGAGCTTGAGCACTGCCTGTTCTGTGGCGATCCGTCCCATCGGGTCCTTGACTGCACCACCCGTTCCCCTCACCGTGAGCGCAGTACCCTGGAGCTACTAGGCCACGGGATTGACCTGGGTTTCTACTACATTGACCTGGGGAAGGTGGCGCTGTCGGTCCCCCAGAACCTGGCCAAAATTCGAGTGCTGCCTGATCAGGACCCTCCTTTGTCGGTGGAGGTGACCGAGGACATCATCCGCGCGGAGTTGAAGTCTTATGACTCCGACTTCGTGTGGAACGTGAGGGAGACTACCCACATGGTGTTCTCGGTGATTTTCCCTTCTAGAGTGGCTCTGTGGGCTCTCTCCTGGAGTCAGTCGACGTTTCTCCCCATCCACAACATAAAGGTGTCTATTCGTGAGTCGTGTGTTCATCTCGATACCACCGCGGCGCTCTCGACCGTGTGGGTTCGGATCCATGGCATCCCTAAGGAAGCAAGACAGGAGAAGTACATCAGGCTCATCACCCAGGCCATTGGGAAGTTCGTGAGCGTCGACGGGGCCTCCCTCCGTGGTTTGGGTCCGGTGCGAGTCCAGGTCAGACACCCGCACCCGATCAAACTGGATTGTACACTCCCGCCCTTCTACTTCGGCACGCCGGGCAGGACCCTCTCTGTGGAGATCGAGCGGGAGGAGGTGGGATCGCGGTCCCCTTCGCCGGACCTATCGGAGCCCCTCCGTGACCAGGGAGATGGGGGAGCGGACGGGTCCAGTGAGGAGGATTCCGAGGATGATCAGGGCCCCCCTGCACCGGCCCCTGCATCCCAAGGGGCGGCGCCTCCTCCGCCGACGACTGGGGGGATGGGACCCGCTACAGGGACTCTGGGTTGGGGGCCGGTCCTCACTCTTACCCTCCCCCCAGTGGACGTCCCTATGTGCCATCGTCCCGACCCTCCGGTCCCGGAGGAGCTGGGCATGGCACCCTATGGGTCGAACCTGGGAGAGGGTCTGGAGGCCCTAGGGCTCTCTGGCTGGACAGAGTCCCAGTCTGGACCACGGTCCAGTCCTACGGCGGCTCGGACTCCCTCTAGTGAGGGTATGGTGGTGGTGTCGTCGTCGTCCCCTCGCTCCCCCGGGGATGTCTGCTATACCCTCTCCCCGGGATCCCCGTTAGCCTTACCGACGAAGCTGGCGGCCGGAGCCCCGGCGACCCTGGCTCCCCCACCAGCGGCGTCGTTCTCGGTCTTCCCCGACACTCCCGAGGCGACGGTCAAGCATCACCCCTCGCGTCGTCCTCGCCCCCCTCCTCCACCGCCTTCTCGCGCGAGTGCCAGGATTGCTACGGCTAGAGCCAGGACCGGCGGGGAGGGGAGAGAGCCGACTATCCTTGAGCAGGCGGAGACGCTGGCGGCGTCCCGCAACCTCGACACTGGTACGTCTTATCCTCCTTCCCCTCCTACTTTTGTTTCTTCTCCCCCTTCTGGGTCCAGGTTCTCGGTATTGGCAGATGTTCCGGAGGAGCAGTTAGCTATTGTGGCCACGGATAGCGGGATTGTGTTCCGTGGGGAGTGCGGCCCTCGCTTAGAGAAAATCGCGGCAATAAAGGTGAAGGAGGTCTACGATGGGGTGTTGGCAGCTTCTTGTGCTCAGGCGGAGCAGGAGAAGTTGGCTAACCTCCATGCCTCCACTAGCACTAGGCTGCAGGGCCCAGTGACTAGGGGGGTAGCCCACCTCGCCCTCTGAGTGCGGAGACCTCCCTCACGACCCCCCGGGCGAGGGGGGGAGAGGGGGAGACCTCCCAAACCTATGTCCAGGCCCTCGACAGGAGGTAGGGCTCGATCTGTCCCCCGTAAGGGGTCCCTCCCTGATAGTGTACCCCAATGAGTCGCCCGATACTTCTTTTGGACTGGAACATCCGAGGTTTTGGGAATGCTGGCCGCAGACAGCAGATGAGGGATTACTTACGACAGGAAGACATTGATATAGTGGGTCTACATGAGACGATTAGGCAAGATTTCTCGATCCCTGAGCTGCAGGGATTGAGCCGCCACAGGTTTGTTTGGCATTGGCTGCCGGCCAATGGCCACTCTGGAGGGATCCTCTTAGGCGCAAAAGAGGATACCTTTGAGGTGTTAGACATGGAGCGTGGGGAATTCTTTGTGAGTATGGAGCTCACTCATAGACGATCGAACCTCAGTTGGGAGGTGATCATTGTCTATGGCCCTGAGGACCATCGCCGCTCCCCTGTCTTCTTGGATGAGCTCTCAGCCAAGGTGGGGAGATGTACTAGGCCGGTGGTGGTGGCTGGGGACTTTAACCTTATTCGGTCCCCGGAGGAAAAGAGCTCGGATAACATAGACCGCTCTAGGATGCAGTTGTTTAATGACTACATTGTTGAGCTCGCCTTGCGAGAGATTCCCCGGGTTGGGGGCCGTTACACCTGGTCTAACAACCGGGCGGATCCGATCAGGAGTGTGCTGGATCGGGTCTTGGTATCGGTGGAGTGGGAACTGGCTTACCCCTTGTGCTCCCTTCGGGCGGTGACGAGGGTCGGGTCGGACCACTGCCCACTCCTTCTCTCGACTGGCGGCGGGACTCCGCCGAAGCCTAGTCGGTTCCACTTTGAGAACTTCTGGCTTCAGTAGCCAGGGTTTGTAGGGTTGCTACAAGCCAAGTGGAACGCAGTGGCTTTGACAGCTCAAAGGGCTCGGTATGCGGTAGATGTTTGGCATGTCTGTGCCCTGATGGCCCGTCAGTTCATGCGTGGGTGGGGGGCCAACTTTGGTGCTGAGTTGCGGCGCAAGAAAGGGGACCTCTTGGCAGCCATCTAGGACCTAGACAGGGCAGCAGACACTGTCGATCTCTCTATGGAGGATTGGCTCCAGAGGTACGCCCTGGAGGATTCTCTCATGGAGATTTTTAGGGGGGAGGAGACGTTTTGGCGGCAGCAGAGCCGCCAAAACTGGCTCCTCAAAGGGGATGCGAATACTGCCTACTTTCGTGCCATTGCAAATGGTAGACGTAGGAAGTGTTCTATCCCCTGCCTCTGGGAGGGGGGCGTCTCTTGGAGGAGGCCAAGGATGTCACCTCCCATATATATATTCTTTCTACAAGGCGCTATTCTCGGTTGGCCCCCGGTCGGGGGTCGCGTTGGCCGGAGACTTTTGTCTAGAGGAGGCCAGAGTTTCCGACACGGAGAACCTGGAGCTCACGCTCCCGTTCTTGCCAGCTGAGGTGGGGCAGTCCATCATGGAAATGAAGGCTAACTCGGCCCCGGGCCCTGATGGCCTTCCTGTTATTTTCTTCCAGAAGTTCTGGGAGAATATACAGGAGGTCGTAATGCCCATGTTCCAGGAATTATACATTGGGACCCTTGTGATGGCGCGGCTTAACTTTGGGGTGATTACCCTGATTCCAAAGGTGGTGGGGGGCACAGATATTCGGCAGTTTAGGCTGATTACGGTAATCAATGTAATCTAACGGATTATATCCAAGGTTTGTGCGCGAAGGTTGGCTCCTATAATGGAGCGCCTGACGCACCCGTACCAATTTGCCTTTCTTAAAGGCAGATATATTCATGATGGGATCCTGGCTTTTCATGAGATCATCCATGAGGTAAAGGTTAAGCGCCACCGAGGCGTTTTCCTGAAGCTTGACTTCCAGAAGGCATATGATAGGCTAGATTGGGCCTTTCTTCGCCAAGTCCTCCAGCATAGGGGGCTTGACGACCGCATGATAGGGTGGATCATGCAGATCGTCATGAGTGGGAACACGACAATAAACATAAATGGTGAGGTGGGTCCCTATTTCAAGCCCATGTGTGGGGTGGGACAAGGGGACCCGATCTCGCTAATTCTGTTTAATGCTGCGGTGGATGACCTTGCGGAAATCATGGAGAAAGCCAAGATTTTCTGCCACATTTCGGGTGTGGTGGGGCACCTTATCCCTGGAGGTGGTGTGACCCACCTCCAATATGCGGATGACACCATGCTAATGGTGGAGGGTTCGGAGCAGGATATCATCAACCTGAAATTCCTGCTTCTGTGCTTTGAGGCCATGTTTGGCGTCAAAATTAATTTTGACAAGAGTGAAGTGATGATTCTTGGCTACCCCTTGGAGGAACAGCAAAGGATTGCTGATAATCTAAACTGTCGATTGGCATCATTCCCCATGAATTACCTGGGGATGCCAGTCAGGGACACCAGGATTCTCTCGCGAGACCTGGAGCCCCTTATGGGTCGGATTAAGGCGAAATCCGAGCCATGGCAAGGCAGGTTTACCTCCAAAGGGAGCAAGACTATCCTCATTGACTCGTGTCTGTCTAGCCTCCCCATGTATATCATGGGGATTTATATCCTTCAAGAGGGCGTGCACGCCAACTTCGACAAGGAGATGTCTCGCTTCTTTTGGATGGCTAACGACGACCACCAATAATATCATATGGTTAAGTGGGCGGATATTTGCGCCCCCAAGGATCTAGGGGCATTGGGATCCTTTCCTCGCGGCATATGAATGTGGCCTTGATGCTTCGGTGGGTTTGGCGGATCATGACTGATGATGGCGGTCTCTGGATGCAGCTAGTCAAAGCTAAGTATTTGCATGGGCGTCCACTTCTGGCTTGTGATCGTCGGGAGGGATCTCAGTTTTGGAGATCGATCCAGGACATCAAGCCGGCAATCCGGAAGGGACTCTCTATTACCATTGGTAATGGGAGAGATTCCATGTTCTGGCTTGACCCTTGGGTGGGTGGGCGACCCCTGCGCCTCGAGGTTCTTGAGTTGTTCGCGATTTGCGCATACCCTTTGCTCTTGGTGGCAGATGCCTTCCAGGACGGGGTCTGGCAAGTGGAGTTCCGCCGGAACCTCGGGGAGGACGAGCGGGCTGCTTGGGAGGGACTGCGAGACAGCCTCCCGCTGTCTCAGTCCCAATCCCCAGATGGCATGTCTTGGCGCCTCTCTCCCTCGGGCGTGTTTTCGGTGGGCTCCATGTATCGGGACCTGTTTGGTGGGCCGTCCATGCCCTGGACGGCCCCCCTTTGGAAGGCCCCTCTTCCGCTAAATATTAAAATTTTCCTTTGGCAGTTGCTGAGGGACCGGTTACCTTCGGGCGTGGAGGTGGCCAAGCGACATGGCCCTGGGGATGGGCTTTGTCCCCTGTGTGCGGTCCCAGAAACGGGACACCACATTTTCTTCTCCTGCCCCGCTGCTCGTTTCCTTTGGAACTTCGCCCGGGAGGCTTTGGGCCGTCGTGGCATGCTCCAGACCTGGGGGAATTCCTGAAAGCTAATGCGAACCATACCGGCAGGAGGAGGCGCCTCTTCTGGTTTGTGTTTGCAGGGATGACCTGGACACTATGGAACATCCAGAACAAGATGGTCATCGAGCGCGTCTTTGTTCGCCGTGCCTCTGACTCGATCTTCAAATTCTTGGCTTTTTTTGCAGCAGTGGTACCCGTTGAGTAGACAGCGGGACAGGGCGCGGCTGGATGGGATGTTCGAGCACCTGCTGGTGGCGGCGCGCCAAGTTGCTTCTCCCGCCGGCCGTTGAGCGCGTCCGCAAGACGCGTGTGTATCTTTGTGTGTTGGATGTGTGTTATGTTGTATGGGTGAACTCTTGGTGTGTGGTGTGGACCGTTTGTCCGTGGACTATGCTTGTTGTATGGATATTGCTTTATTTATAAAGCTGGGCGTATGCCTGTTTCGAGGAAAGGGTATAAGGAGTACTTAAAACAACTTTTATGGTATATCACGGGTCCTTCTTGCCAGTGATAAGTGGATTAAGGTCAATAATTAACATAAACGGGTCATATCACACTTTCCTGCCCACGAGGTCCTCTACATATGTGACTTAGAGGCATTGTTTTCAATAACGGCGATATAGTTTCTCTATAGAGTTTTCCTCCCCATGCTAATAACTGCATTAGTGCTAAAAGGTGCCATAACCCTTACATAGCGTGCTATAGTGGCGCTATAACTTTTTGGCAGTCTGCCGCTAAATGCCTTAGTGTGTTATTTAAACTCATGCTTGGAGACCCACATTCTCGAGCCCTCAACCAACCTGACATGTCGTACTCCAACTGGACTTTCTAGAGAATCCTGAAGACCAGACGTACATCGAAGGGAAATTGAAGGTCAACTCAACAAGCAAGACAAAATGAAGACCTAGCAAGACATATAACACCTATATATATTGAAGACCCTTCACCTCATTAGGACACACCATCTACGCCCACACCTTAGATTTAGTCTCTAAGTCATAAACCCTATATTCAAATACTCTCGTCGGGTAACTTTTTAAATTTATTGAGATCCATCTTGTGAACACTTAGAGAGTATCTAACGTTGAACCCTAGACGTGGCACCCTAGTCGGATGTTTCTAACGTTGAAGTCTGTTGGGTGGCAACAGAAGCCACCCAAGCTCCTGCGGCCATAGCCACGCACGCCAGATGCCCTGCTTCACAGCACTGGTGCCATGGCTCCTCCCCGATGTCAGGTGCCCCCATAGTCGCTCTAGTCAGTGGCGAAGCCACGTTGTACCTGTGTAGTCGCTTGACTACACAGGAATTTTGCAAATCTAATACCCCCACCTAGGAGTACCATACTGTGTAACATGTAAGTTCTTAAATATGATCACACAGGCCCACTTGTCATTAGGTCTGGGTAACGTTTGGCTGTAGCAAAATGAAGGAAAGAAAGCCTTAACTAACTTGCCTGATTTCCACGATCGGTATTCCCTGAAATCCTCTCTTCCGTTTTATCTTCCTGTGTCCTCTTCGAAATCCCCAATTTTGGCCCTCCCAATTCCTAATGTCTAATTAAGTGTGATGCCATGGCATATGAGGAGGAGCACACCAGGCTGCCGCTCTACTGATTCCTAATCAGATTATCTCCGGTCAGGCTCGGCCATTCCGGCTCACCGCTCATGGCCGTGAAAAACTAGGCGACGCTGCGAAGGCCTGCGGATTTGTGATCGGAGCAGCGGCAACATAGACCAGGTGCGCCGCCACGGCATTTGTACGTGTTGCAGAGTAGCAGATTGAATTCAAGACAAGGTATTTCCTTTGTATTTGTAAGTTCTATTTTGGTCCCCTGATCCCCTTCCCCTTTCCTGAATATTACGTTAGTTTAGATATATAAAACTTGTGTGAATGTGATCTATTCTCCACTGCTGATACGAGCAACAGGAAGTACACAATTGTTTTTCTAATTTTCTTTATACATTCCAGATTTCGTTTTTCTTATAGCATCATTATTTTGTCAGGACTTAAGTTTGGTAAATGGATAGATTTGTGAAGAAATGGCAGTCTGAGTCAAATAGTACAAATTCTTCAGAGAGATCAGCTGCAAATGTGGACGAACAGAATCCTGTTGATGCTAGAGCTGCTTTGGAAAGAGTTTTACTTAACAGCAATGCAAGGCCACACTCAGTCGAAGATAAAGAAGAAGTTGATATATCTAGACTTCCAGCAGATCCTGCAAAACGAAAGCCAATTTCCCAATACAAGACAGCAAAAGTTCGTGATGATGTGAGGCGAGCTTACCTCCGTAAGGGTCCATTCCAACCTGTAGGACATGATTTCCCTCAAACAGATTTTAGTGGAATTAAACGTCGTTTTAATGAAGATTGGTTCAAAACATACAAGCCATGGCTAGAGTATAGTATTAAGGAAGATGCAGCATTTTGTCTTTGTTGCTACTTGTTTCAAAATGAAAGCCTTGGACGTGGTGGTGGAGATGTTTTTTCAACCAAGGGGTGGAAAAGTTGGAATAATCTTAAGAGATTGGATACTCATGTTGGTGGTCCTTCGAGCTCTCATAATCAAAACATGAAGAGTTGTGATGATCTAATGAACCAAAAGCAATCCATTGCAGCCATTGTACGCAAACAAACACAGAAATCTAAGATAGAGTATAAAACCCGGCTAATAATCTAAGATAGAGTATAAAACCCGGCTAATTGCATCAATAGATATTGCAAGGCTGCTTCTTACTCTTGGTTTGCCATTTCGAGGTCATGATGAAAGCGAGTCTTCTTTGAGGAAGGGAAATTTTCTCACTTTTTATGAGTGGTATGCTGCACGTTGTCCCGATGTGGCTGCTGTTGCTTTAAAGAATGCTCCCAAGAATTTAAGGTTGGTTTCTTCTACCATTCAGAAAGATATTGTGGAATCTTGTGCTATAGAAACAATCAGAATAATCATAGAAGATTTGGGAGATGAGTACTTTGCTATATTGGTTGATGAATCTCGTGATGTATCTCATAAGGAACAGATGGCTCTTGCTATAAGATATGTTGATAAAAGGGGGTTTGTAGTGGAGCGCATTATTGGACTTTCTCATGTTACCCAAACAACTTCGCTTGCCCTCCAACAAGCTATTTATTCAGTACTTGAAGATCATAACCTTAGCCCATCTCGAATCCGTGGCCAAGGATACGATGGAGCTAGCAATATGCAGGGGCATTTGAATGGATTGAAAACTTTAGTAATGGAAGACTCCAGGTCTGCTCATAGTATACACTGTTTTGCTCATCAACTTCAATTGACACTAGTTGCTGTTGCAAAAAATCATGAAGATGTGGTGTGGCTTTTTGAGTGGATGAGCGTTGTTCTGTCCATAGTAGGAAACTCTTTTAAGAACAGGGATATGCTTAGAGAAAAACTAGCCAAACAAGTGGAGAAAGCACTTCAGATGGGTGAACTTGAAACAGGGAGAGGTTTGAATCAAGAACTTGGACTTAAAAGGCCCGGCGATACTCGATGGGGTTCACATTTCAGTTCTCTTAAGAATATGATTGTTATGTTTCCCTCGGTGATTGAAGTTATTGATGATAATGCACAAAATTCCGGTAAAGCTCTTGATAGGATTAAAGCAAAAGGAGTTCTGGATGGTATTCAGACATTTGACTTTGTTTTTATGATCCACTTAATGAAGCTTATACTCGGTATTACTAATGAACTGAACATTGCCTTGCAAAGGAAGGATCAGGACATTGTGAATGCCGTGTCATTTCTAGGTACAACAAAAAGAAGGCTGCAAGAGATGAGAAACCAAGGTTGGGAAGATTTATTTGCAAAGGTGAATGATTTCTGTCTGAAAAATGGTATTCAACTTCCAGATATGAATGCGATGCATATTCCTCGTGGATCAATATCAAAGCGTAAAGTTCGGAAAGATGGTATATCAAATAAGAGTTACTACCAAAGTGTCACGTATGCTGTTATTGATCTATTGCGTGTAGAGCTGAATGACCGCTTTAGCGAGAGTAGCACGACCTTGCTTCTTGGGATGGCTTGTTTGGACCCTTCCTATTCATTCTGTAACTTTGAAAAAGATAAGGTACTAGCAATGGCTCGGCTATATCCTGATGATTTTGAAAGTGAAAGCAAGATGGAAGATCTTAGTGTCCAACTTGACAACTTCCTTAAAAATGTCCGTGATGATTCAAGAATCTCCAATTTAAAAGGGGTTAGTGATCTTTGCAGAAAACTAGTTGAGACAAAGAAGCATACTAGTTTTCCGCTCGTATTTCTTTTGGTGAAGCTAGCACTGATTTTGCCGGTCGCAACAGCAACAGTTGAGAGAGCGTTTTCCGCAATGAAACTTATCAAGACCGATTTCCGCAATAGAATAGGCGATGATTTTTTGTATCATTGTTTAATTACGTATGTGGAAACTGATGTATTTCAGTCAATTACTACCGATGCTATTATGCATACCTATCAAGCTATGCATGATCGCAAAGGGATTCTACCATGAATATACAATAAAGGATGATCATTTGTGTTCCTATTAATTTTTTTATATTGATGCGGTCTTAATTTTTTATCATATTTTTAAAGCTTGACAACACAAGATTTTGATCCTGGCACCGCCACTGGCTCTAGTCCTGTCCCAATCCCTTCTCTTCTTCAACCCCCTGTATGGAACTCCGCCTCGGGAATTTCCGCCAAGCTTGCTCTTTCGCCACCACTAATGAGAACTCTGGCAAGTCCAGTTGTGGAAGGGTGCCATCGGGAGCTGGGACATCCCTCTCGCCAACCGTTTTCTGGTTCATGGGGAAGTGTAAAAATTACCTCAAATACTGGCTTTTGCAAAAATAATGGATCCGCCTGGATCGTTTTTCGGATAAAAGTTACTAACTTCGTTTCTTAATATAAGACTTTTTAGCAAACTAAAACAGTTTAGTATTAAAAGTACTTATATCATAAATCAGAGAGAGTATAAAACAGTTACTTTAAAAGCATGATCATATAGAAGAAGATTGGCTAGCGAGGCGGCAAAAATCACTGTTTTGACCTAATTAACGTTTGATCTCACAAAATGACCTACTTTTTCGAAGATATCCTGATCTGACCTGTTTTCATGGCGCTTTACCAGAAGGCGCCATGGTCAGCACTGGCGCTCTCCAAAGCGCCATGCTACCATGACGCTCCCAAGAAAGCGCCATGGCCTCGTCCGACGTGGTCGTCGCAGGCACAAAGGGCCCGTTTAATGTTTGGCGCTTTCCGCGGGGGCGCCATGCTACTGGGCATGACGCTTTTCCTATACCTAGAAAACGGCTCGGGCGCCTCCCCCACCCTCCCAGCCATACCCCTGCGCCATACTCCTCACAAAGACACAGACGTGGCGGCTCCTCCCCAATCCTCAAATCCATGCTCCCCTCATATCTCGAGGCAATTTCTTGGTGGAATTTCTTCCTCTCCCCACTTGAGGTATTCCCTTCAATTTTGCTTGTTTTATTGGTTGAAATCATCACATGGTCCTCTTCCTCCTAACCCTAGTTCTTGTGAAATGATGCATGTATTTTGTGCAATGTGTAATTTGTTTGAAGAAACTAGTGTGGTAGAATGATATTGTGGTAGAATGTCTAATCCTAACCCTAGAAATCATCACATGATCCTCTTCCTCCTAACCCTAGAAATTAGTGTTTGAAGAAACAATACATGGATTATTGTTGGCATATATGGCTTATAGGATAATATGTTGTTGGGCTATTGTTGGATAATATATAGTTTGGCTATTGTTGATATGGAATGCATGGTGTATTCATGAATGTAGTCATATATGTATTCATATATGCATATTGTGGTGGATGGTGTATTTACTTGGATTTTGCAACCACTTGTAGGATGGAAGGACAATCTATTTTGCATGGGCATTATGATCAACGACAAGTGGCGGTACATCGCGGAGAATAAGCATGTCTTCAAGTGGTTGCACCTAAGGTCCAAGGAGGTGCATAGCAAGAAGATGCCATATGATGAGCGCTACACACCATATGTTGAGCGGATTGGACTTCTCCCTTTCATCCAGACTTGTCTCGCGTTCGACGCGCATATGAACCCTTGTTTGATCACAGCTTGTTGATAGATGGAGACCGGAGACACAGTTTCCACCTCCCTTGTGGTGAGATAGCGGTCACTCTGCGGGGCGTCTCCATGATTTTTGCGCTTCCCATCAAAGGACACTGTGTGTATGAGCTCAGATTCGGGTAAGTGGCGTGAAGTGATGATTGGCTTAATTGGTAAGGCGTAGCGCAGAGAAGATGTCTGCCGGTGCTACTTACAAATGGATCTGACAAAATTTCAGCAAGTGCCCAGGGGCGCCCGATGAGGAGGTGATCCAGATGTATGCCGTGCATACTTATGGTATGCCATTAGTAGGACACTTTTCTCGGATGGCACGGGAAGGAATGCTTCATTCATGTGGCTCACTCTATTTGCGGAATGGGGCTATATGCACAGTGGGGTTCTGACACTTGCTTACTTGTATCGACGGTAATAATAAACTATATATATTGCATGGTAGTAGTACATATGCTTGATCGAGAATACTTATGTATGCTTGTTGTATGTGCAAATGGGCGAGGCTTGTTGTAGAACTGGAAAAGGAGCAAGTATTGGTGGACCTATGGTGCTCGACCATATGGTCCAGTCGCATACCGGTTGGTCGACCCATTCCGATGAAGGAAAAGCGATGGGATGATCATGGCAATAGCCGTCTCATGATCCTACATGGGCGTATGTGGGATAATACCAAGTATTCCACGGTGAATCTAAGGAATGCTACTTGCGTTACACTAACCAAATCGACTTGCTAACCCCGGAGAAGGTAATAATTTGATTGTTCTCAAGAACTCATCTTTTCCACCATACATACTTCGAGTCGACATGCTAATATTGTGTTCCTCGCTCGGTGGAATGGGAGCCATACGGAACTAGAGGAATGCGGCACCGTGTTTGGTTCGAGCGGACTTGAATCGCAAATGTATGCAAGAAGCACATCTACGGAGGATTCGTGCCCCGTTGATTTGTGTCTACGCTGTTGAGTTCCACCTTCCACAACGGGTGATGAGGCAATTTGGATTATTTCAGGAGACCCCGCCGCCATACAAGGACACTAGCATAGCTCTTCACGGGTGAGTGATCCTTATACACCCAGTATCTAATTTTCTTGGGCGTCTCATGATACTTGCTAAGTCGATGAATTTGATTGTAGATTGGACAAGATCAAGCAGAAGAGGGAAAAAGATTGGGCTGCATATCATCACAAGTATGTTCAGAAGTTTTATGCAAGGATTGAGGAGATCGAAAACCCGAATGCGGTCTCTCATCTGGTAGCGCATGATCTGCGGCGTTCAATCGGTACCTTGTGTGGCTTGGGAAGGTGTCTCGTTTGTACTGCGATGGCGTCGTTGCATCTCATGACATAGTGGAGGATCCTTATCCTGCTTTTGATGATTTGAGCCAGCTAGAGTACAGAGACTTGTCCGAGGCGGTGCAAATTCAGCGGGGTTGTCCGCTTTGTGGTAAGCATTGTCGAGTACGTATATGCGATTATAGCGACATAAAATTGACTTTTTATTCACTTGCTAGCGAGGAGATCTCGAAACACGTGGGCCGAGGCCGAAGCACTTAAACATCCTCACGGCAAGGAGTCAAGTCGACCCTTGAGCATTTGTGGAGGTATGTGTTTATACCGTTCCTAGTTGTATTGTATTTTTATGGGTGTTGAAATGTTCTAACATATTCATCAATATCATAGCGTACCAAGCGTTGGGGCCGTGGATTAGGTGTCTTGCTTGGTTGCCTTGCCCGTCGATGCCGCATCGATTAGGTCTTCCGGCCTAGAAGATGATGCACAATATGAACAGGATGAAGAGGCGAGTACGAGGAGGAGGAAGCTGGCCATGATGAGGATGAGGAGGAAGATGGTGAGGACGAGGATGAGCAGGAGGAGATAGGCATGTCTCAATTACACGCCCGCAGTCTAGTCAGCGGGTGAGGAGGAGGAGGCTCGAGGAATCCATACATGCCAAGTGAATGGGAGAACAAGCGTCGGGCACATGTGTCACGCCGTGAGGAGGAGGATGAGGGAAGACTCGATCCTCCACGGAGGGTTAGGAGGCGGAGGGGCGGAGCAAAGGCGAATGAGGATCGAGTGGCCAAAAGGGAAAGGAGAAAGTGAACTCGTAGCTTGAACTAGTGCTTGTGGTCATTATGAACTTGTAAGTTAAACTTGTTGTTTGGTGTTGTCGTTTTGAACTTGTTGGTGTGTTGATGTGCTAAAAAACTGGATGCTTGTTGATGTTTGAATCTGTTGTTGTGAGGAAAACTTGATCTGGTGATGTTGATGATTGTATCTGTCGATTGTATCTGTTGATTGTATCTGTTTGAATGTGCTAAAAACTGAATGTTGATGTTTGTATCTGTTGAGTGTGCTAAATACTGAATGTCCCAGGAAGCATGGCGCCCTCCAGGAAAACGCCATGCAACTAAGCATGGCGCCCTCCAGGAAAACGCCATGCTTCCTAGGATGGCGCTTTTGTCGGGGGCGCCATGCGCCTGACTTAGCAGTTTTCGAGCTCCAGTTTTCCTTGGCCTTGTGATCGCATGTCGGTAGCCATGGTTGGCTCAAAGCGCCATGGAAGCATGGCGCCATCCAGAAAAGCGCCATGGAAGCATGGCGCCCTCCAGGAAAACGCCATGCTTCCTAGGATGGCGCTTTTGTCGGGGGCGCCATGCGCCTGACTTAGCAGTTTTCGAGCTCCAGTTTTCCTTGGCCTTGCGCGATCGCATGTCCCAGCAACATAGTTGGCTCAAAGCGCCATGGAAGCATGGCGCCCTCCAGAAAAGCGCCATGGAATCATGGCGCCCTCCAGGAAAACGCCATGCTTCCAAGGATGGCGCTTTTGTCGGGGGCGCCATGCGCCTGACTTAGATTTTGAGCTCGATTTTCCTTGGCCTTGCGATCAACATGTCCCGGTCTTGTGTAGTTGGCTCAAAGCGCCATGGAAGCATGGCGCCCTCCAGAAAAGCGCCATGGAATCATGGCGCCCTCCAGGAAAACGCCATGCTTCCTAGGATGGCGCTTTTGTCGGGGGCGCCATGCGCCTGACTTAGCAGTTTTCGAGCTCCAGTTTTCCTTCGAGCGCGCGCAGTCACTGTGTCCCAGCGCGCTATAGTTGGCTCAAAGCGCCATGGAAGCATGGCGCCCTCCAGGAAAACGCCATGCTTCCTAGCATGGCGCTTTTGGCGAGGGCGCCATGCGCCTGCATTCACTTAAGTTGGAGCTAGTTTCTATGCTAGTGGCACCATTCCAGAAATTTTACAGTACAATGCTAGTGGCAACATTCCAGAAACATTATAGGCAAGTGCAGTGAATGTTTACGAAATACATGGCGCCCTTAAGGGGTTTTACATACGACAAATTCGGCATGACAATGTTCAAGATAAATTCCACATAGTGGAGTCCATAACATAGATCATAGCATGGTGACAACTCTACTGTGTCGCGCTAGGCTCCTTCCCCTTCGCCTTCCTTTTCCTCTCTTCCTCTGCCTCTTCCTTTTCCCTCAAGTCACGTGCTAGCTGGACAACAGAGTTGAACTGCGCCTCGAATTGGCGTCTACTCTCCTCTTTCTTCTTGATCTCCTCTTCCTCCATTATGAGGCTAGCCTCTTTAGACACCTTCTCAAACCGACGATGATTCCTCAAGCTCTTCAAGTACATGTCTCTTTCATGTTTTGCTTCTTTTTCCTTCCTCTCACGTTCTTTCTTTGCTTTCTTGATGCTTGCCTCACGCAATCTCCTGTTGAAATCTTCTTCCCACCGACGTTCTTCTTGACCTCCTCCTTTCCTCTTCCCTTTTCTTGATCAACTGAGCTACTTCATCTTCCCTCTCCTTCACCCTCCTCAAAGCCTCCGCCCACACTTTGGAGTAGCTCATACCGTTCCCATCATTGTTCTCCTTGGTTGGTTGGGTCGACATACCTATAACAGGAATGCAACCAAATAGTTAGTAAATAGAAATACACTTAAATGCACAATAAAAATTAGTAAAATCATCAAGAAAACACATACGGAAATTCTCCTCGAAGATACGTAAACATACTACCGCCACGACCTCTACCGCCACCACGACCTCTACCGCCGCCAAGACCTCTACCGCCTCCACGACCTCTACCGCCGCCACGACCTCTACCACCACGACCTCTACCACCACGACCTCTACCACCATCACCACCTCCTTGGCTTGTGTTTGTACCACCATCACCACCTCCTTGGCTTGTGTTTGTACCCCGTCACCACCTCCTTGGCTTGTCTTGCCAATAGGGGTGTTGGCCTCCTTGATTTTCTCCTTTTGCTACATGATGTTTTATTATGGCCCTCGATTGCATTCTCCACAAGGTTTTGTCACGAGGCTCATGAAATACTCGCTCCCCATTCCGTCGATATCCACCAGCCAATCGTCCATGTCACCTCGGAAGCGTTTGGTTTGTCTTCTTCCCGACCAACAACCTTCGTGGATCGGGCCAAAGTTGGACACCATGATATTCGCCATTGAGATTGGTCAAGGTAAGGCTGAAATCTACCGCCCATGTGTTCTTCACCGCTTGGATGGAATGCTCATCCAACCTAACCGTATCCGGTGATTAAGACCCACCATTCGTTCGGATGCCGCCTTCATCACGTGTGAGCAAGGGAGATGGTACAATGTCGGCCTCTCGCGAGCAATAACCATTCGTAGCCACACCTTATAGACAGTCCCCATGTTGCACACCTTACCTTGTGCTGCCTCCATGCTCATTCACTTGGTAAATCAGTTCTTGGTTGTCAAAACATTCAACCGTTTGTGTATCCCCTTTCTTTGATTGATATTCAAGCCAATTATCAACCAATGGTGGGTACTCATACTTCTTTGTTTTCTTGTTATCCCCAGCGATTTGCTTATCCGTTTCATCACTATACTTTAGAAAGTATTCATTCAACTTCTGAAATGTGTACTCCGCTATAGCGATCACGAACCGACGTACACCTTTAAGTACTTTATTGAAGCATTCAGCCATATTCTTGGTGGAATCACCGTATCTCTTGCCTCCATAATCATAAGCCCTTGCCCACTTTGTCCGCTCATTCATTAAGATGCCTTCGAGAAACTCTTTCCCACCATCATCGTGAGGCAATACAATCTATCATATAGTTTTTGAAAATGCCGAGCGGTGAAGGCAAGACAACAATCTTGTAGATCGTCAAGACGTTCCTTGTTGCCACAAGCTCTATAGAAGTTGGACACAAATGCCTCATGCACCATCGATGGTGGATACGAGCACACCAGGAATGTCCTTCTCTTGCATTTAGTATTCCTTGATGGCGATCCGAGATGATGCAAACCTCTCTATCAGGTTCTATAACCTTGGTCCTCAATATATGGAAAAGCCACTCCTAGTTGTCGTTGTTCTCCACCGAAACCAAGGCAAAAGCCAAAGGTAAAACCCGGTTGTTTGCGTCGTGGCATATGGCAGTTAATAGTGTGCCCTTGAACTTGCCGGTCAAAAAGGTGCCATCCACGGACATAACAGGCCGACAATGTTTGAATCACGATGCATGGTCCAAATGTCCAAAATGCACGGCCAAATACCCGGACAGTGGCACCATTGTACAACCTAGTCACCGACCCAAGAGGCTCCACCACATAATACATTCCTGGGTTCCTTGCGGCCATTGCTCCCAACAACCTTGGGAGGCGGTTGTATGCTTCTTCCCAATCACCATACAACATCTTAAATGCGGCTTGTTTGGCCTTCCACGCCTTACCATACTTCACTTTATAACCGAATACTTCTTTAACCAAATCTATGACACCCTTAATAGTATATGTTGGGAGAGACCTTATGTTATTTGCAACTCTATACGCGATGAAATCGGAGGTGAGCTGCCGGTGGTCCTCCTTCACAACTTTGGCATCCTTGATAAACTTGTCATCACACATATGAATGGACTGACAACTTACAATGATCCATTGTGGCCCGCCCCTCAGTGGTCGTACGCGAACAACCCATGGACATCCTTGCTTCTCACACTTGACTGTGTAACGCACCTTAGTGTCCGAGTGAGTCACCTTATGCGGTCGGTGGTACTTCACCGCATAGTCCTTGATCCACATCGAAATTCCAACAAGCTATCAAACTTCACCCCGGGATTTATCCGTATTTTTCGGCTTCAGGTCCTTTTTAGAAGGTGCTCGCGCCTCGAGCACTCGACTAATTCCACCGTCAACTTGGGCCTCATCCGCAAGACTAACATCACGGAACAATGAAGGTCGATGATCCCGACCTACTACTTTTTTGTGAGCTTCGGCAAATTTAACCGTTAGACCATCCTCATCCACATCTTCATCCGGTCCTTCATCCTCGGAGTCCGATGCATGACACCTCAAATAAGGGAGATCATGGTCCATGTCCTCCTCATGGCAATTTGCCTCCACATCTCCTACTTCATTGTCACGAAGCCCATATTCAACCTCATCACCCTCAAAGTCATCATCCTCCATTTGAGGTGCTTCATAGTTGTCATTGCGAAAAGGGCTCATGGAAGGTTGCCTCGTTGTTGTATCGTCGTAGGTTGGCTCTCATGACGGGCTCAATGGAGGTTGGCTCATTGTTGTGTCATACACCTGTGGCTCACCTCGGTAGGGCTCATGGAAGCATGCGGTTTAAGTCAATGTGCAACCGAGCCGCAACCTTTCTTGTGGCAAATATCTCGAGTGACTTATCTTGGATTACGCCACCATCTCCTTATACGCACTCCAATTCAACTCGGAGTTGATAGGCATTATCTTCAATCTATTGTGATGGCCAAACCGCGTTATACCTTCCAACCAACTCATACACATCACTGTGTTCCATCCATTTCAAATCATTCCTCACTCTTTCCACAACCTCGGCATATGTAGGACTTGTGCCAAACACCATGACTACCTCCTCGGGTCACACTCGGTATTGCCTTTCAAGAATGCGGCCTTGTCCACATGATGAACATTAACGATTCTTGCCATCTAAAAACAATGACACCAACCATTACGCTTCAAAGACAACTATATTACCACCACCAACCGTAGCTACTAACTAAAACAAGTCATGCCACTTTGCTAATTCTAACATACAAATCCTAGCCATAAACTACCAATCTAATAACTAGAAGCAACAACATCAAGCCAAGATATAGCTAGGGTTAGGGTTAGGGTTAGGGTTCTACATTCTTTACCAAATTTCACAAATCTATTTGGACAAAACCAAGGGGTTAGGGAGATTACCTCTTGAAGCAAGGGAAGTCCAAATCCACGAGAAAAGCAACCGATTCGAAGGGATTAGTAGGGGAAGAACTTGGGCGAGAGAGAGGCGGGAGAAATGAAGAGGTATGGCACAGGAGGCGCCCGAGCCGTTTTCTAGGTATAGGACCATGGCGCTTTCGCAAAGCGTCATGCCAGTAGCATGGCGCCATGAAAGCGCCAAACATTAAACGGGCCCTTTGTGCACGGCGACACGTCGGACGGGGCCATGGCGCTTTCTTGGGGCGTCATGGTAGCATGGCGCTTTGGAAGGCGCCGTCTTCAGTAATATACAGTGGCCACGAAAGCGGTCAGATCAGGATATCTTCGAAAAAGTAGGTCATTTTGTGAGATCAAACGTTAATTAGATCAAAACAGTGATTTTTGCCTAGCGAGGCTCTCAACGACAAAGAGGTTTGTCCCCGTATCCCCTCGAGTGCGGCGCAAGAGTACACTCGAGCAGCGTGCCCACGAACGAACAGTGCACTGACGAGTGACAAAACGATGGGGTCAGCGGCAGCTGCAAAACAAAACAAAGCTCGACCTGCAGCGAACAGACCACTACAGTCTACAGTAGTACGTTCGTCGCCATTCACATCCATTGGGCGCGCTGTGCCACATAGGCTGCGGGTGGCGTTTTGCACGTAGGATCTTCGCCGAAGACAAAGGCAACGGCACTCGACAGTCGACACCCACCGCATGTTCACGTGCCATGGTCGCCTCGCCCGGCCGTTCCCCGTGCTCCGTGCCCGTGCCACTGCGCAGGTCAAAGGCCAAAACTTTTTGCTCAAACATCACCGTCACTGGTAGTACGGTGCTCTCCGTCGCAGGGTGGCAGTGGCCACTGTGGTCCTCTTTTCTGCCTCGATCAGGGAACTGTTTCTTCTCGGCCTCGTGTTTCGAGCGTGCCAAACAAAGCTGATCGTCCCGTCAAAGAAAAAAAAAAGAAGCTGATCGTACATCGCCCGTTTGCTTCGGCGTCGTCCCCGCCCGTGTCCGCCGAAATCTGCGAAGTGGCCAAAGTCAAAAGCACCGTGGATGGGCTGCAAATTAACTGACCGCCTTTTTTGGTCAAACAGGTTTAGCATGTACTACCGACATGTACACGGCTTCGCCGACTTTGAACCAACTTAGAATATTCCCACCTGTCGGGCAACTCCAGGCCGAAATCCAGACCAAATTTGGGTCGGACGAAACTCGTTTTCGGCATGGTAACGCCGAGTTTCCTACTCGCGTTTACAGTCCGAGTTCCCGCGTTCGGCTAAATTCAATTAAACACGGCGAAATTTGGGCGAATATAGGCGGATTTTATTAATTATTAGGGATAGAACGCATATATTACATCGAATTTAAACTAGAAAAAGGCCGTAGCCGTGGCCGACGTCGGACGCCGCTTCTACATGTCGAGGCGAGGGTGGTTATCGGCATGGATGTGCTCCAGCACGACGGCGAGCATTCGCCCAGGAAAGCTCCACCAACGACGACAAAACGGCGCATTGTGACGCATCGGCGGCGAGCCCGACGGTCCCTCGTGTCGGACGAGCTCCTGGAGGCGCCTGTCGACGAAGAACTGCTCCCAGAAGACCATGTTGCCAGGATCCTCGGCGAGATCCGGGTCTTCCATGGCAGCGATAGCCGCCTGGATCTCGCCGACCATGTCCTCGCTCGGCATCGACGGAATAGGGATCTCGCCGACCATGTCCTCGCTCGGCATCGACGGAATAGGGATCCCGCCGGCGCTGAGATTCCAGTCGATTGGGAGACGAAAGTCTGGCGGCGGCGTATAGCCCGCGCCGTGGAGCAGCCGGGCCTCCCATACGTGCAACATGCGGCGGCTGTTCGCCGTCGCAATGTCGCCGGGGAATCTGTCGGCCATGGCTTTTCGGCGGAGTTGTGGAGGTGGAAAGGTGCGCCTGTTGTTCGCCGCAGTTGGGAGAGGTGTGAGAGAGTGTGAAGGGTGACGAGGTTTAATCTCGTCAATGCCCATTGTTATGGACTTGGGTTTTGGAGAAGATGGGGATGCTGGAGATCGTGGAACGGTTAACAGACAAGCAACCAGGGGACACGAGATTTACCCAGGTTCAGGCCCCCGGAGGGAAAACCCTACTCACCTTGCGCTCTTGATTACTGGCGGAACCGAAGTTCTGAGTGCGCAGATTCGATCTGGCGTGGTGGTGCGTATGCAAAAGTATGAGTCGAGAGATCTGTAGATCTGTTGTGGTCTAGTCTATCGAGGGTGCCCTCCTCGTTGGCCCCTCCTAGCTTTATATATGGGGAGGCTAGGTCTCAGGTACCGATACGAGTAGGTTACAAATTGTATTAAAACTCTAGTTTTGAGATTTCCTTGTCTTGTACGCTTGAGAGTCTGTGTCCACATGGGCTTCATATCAGCCGAACCGTCATAGGCGTCATGGACCCGGGCAGGTCGTCGAGTGGGCCTTCCGTCAGGCTGGACCAGGTAGGCTAACATCGGGTACCCGTAGGGTATAACCATGTCAGTAGCCCCCGAGTGTTCAGTCGAATCGTAGATTCGGCCGAGGACTCTTCAATCTTTCGGGTGCAGATGTTTAGTAATAGAATCCCAGTAGTTTTCGAATGATGTACCCAACGCGTCCGTCGGGATTTTCCTCGCGCCTGTTAGTACGGATTTTCACTAGTAGAGCGCAGTCGTGTGCGTTGCCAGGCCATCAGATGGTATCTGTAGGTCTTATCTTTGCGTCGCAGACGCAGCATCCGAAATTTTATCACCGCGGAGGTGTTTCGGGTGGCCAAGGAGAATGTTACTCACTTAGCGTTGGTTGGGGCAAAGTTGCCAAAAAAAATTTACATTCTGATCCGAAGGATCGTAGTCGAAGAATTCATAGGGTGCGCGACCAGCGCCGAGTAGCCCCCGAGTATCTGTTCGAGTCATAGACTCGAGCAGAGACTTTAATTCGGCCGTTGTTTGGCTTTAGGTCCGTAGGACACAAATTTTTCGGATGCTTGAATCCATACTCCCTATGGGAGTAGCCCCCGAGTCCTTAGTGGAGTCGTAGACTCGACGTAGGACTCGAAGAATAAGTCATTGGCGTAGTATGCTATTCATGCTTCGGGTGCGCGGCCAGCGCTCCTGATAGGAGTAGCCCCCGAGTGTCTAGTCGAGTCGCAGACTCGAGTAGAGACTCATGCGAGGAGAAACCACGGACCCGGAAGTGCATCGAGTCAGCGTCTCATGCATAAGGAGACAAGAATCGATGATGCAGTCGGAGTTGACGTGACGAAGTCGTGCGGCGTTTAGCCGGAAGGACTCGACGTTGCGGATGAAATCGACGCAGTTGCTTCTGTCGGGTGAGCGGCCAGCGCCGATGCCACCATCCGAGGAGGGACTCGACTCGGGTCTTGAGTGTATGGCGTAGCCAGTTGCTTTGTCGACTCCTGTTAGAGGACCCGATATAATAGCTCGACGCAGTCGACATCCTTGTAAGCTGCAGAAAACATAAAAAGTTGTGAAGTACTTGTATCTTGCAATAAATATTTGTCTGTCGGCTTGTATAGTAAAATTATGGTGCCAGTCGATTCGACACTTTTGCACTGTATGCTAGGCCTTTTCGTTAGCCTGATTACCCTTAGTCTCAGTATCTTGCCGAGGCACTCGGAGTTCAAGGATTCGACGATCAGGCAGAATCAGCTACTCGGGCTGTCGCGTTCGAGGTGCTCGAGTGCGTGGAGCCGATGGCACATTAGGTTACTCGAAGAGGGCGCAGCCTCCAAGTGTTTCGAGTGCGAGTTAAGAAGGAAACCAGCTCTAAGTAGAGGGAAACTTAGCTTTGTTGGTAGTTGTCGTGGATGGAGTCGACGCGGCAGCGGGTTGCACGCGGACGTGGTCGACGCGGCGAACCACAATCATAACGGCGACGAGTTTCCAAAGTTGATGGTGGTAGAGACTCCACATCCGAAGGATGTATAGGGTCATCGCAGTCGAAAGCCGCATTGGGTCGCCGATGTCGAGGGAGCCCCCGAGTCATGGTCGCTGAAGCCGATGCGGGTCGAAGGATCCGAAGAAGACAATACGAATGCGGTCGAAGACCGTAGCGGGTCACCGGTGTCGAAGACTCGGCGGGTCACGCGACGGCGTCGCCGCAGCCCCCGGGCATGGAGTTGATGTCGATGGAGTCGTGCGGCGGAGTCGCCGGCAGTGGCGGAGCTTGCCCGTTCATGGAGCCTGGACAAAACCTTAGTGTACCCAGATTAATTAACATTTGCCCAAAGAAACAATCAGTTGAACTAGCTATTTTGCACTAAACTTTAAAGGAGACGGAGCAGCTGAGCCCGGGCAGCTGCCCGGGGTCGCCGGCCTGAAGCTCCGCCACTGGTCACCGGATTTTTGTCTGGAGGGAGTCGACGCGGCTGGCAAAATTTCTGTGGCATATCTAATCAATAATAGTGGAGTTGAAGATTTTTTTCGCAAATCCATACGAGCAATGGTGGTCTTCACATGATAATAATTGGCTTTGTATTCGGTAGAATCTCGATCGATCCGTAAGCAATCTATCTTCATGCACTTGTAATACGTTCCATGCAAAATCGGTCCAATCTAGAATTTCTCTTTTTTCTTCCGCTCTATTGATTTGCGTGCACTCCGTACTAGAGACCAGATACTTCAGGAAACTGTGCCGATCGGTGCTGTAGATGATTCCATGTACATGAAAATTGCAGCTTGAATTCTTCTTAGGATTTAGACGCAGAGACATGTTCGATTATGCCCGCATAATCTCGGCTGCTTTTCTTCATGCATGTCACGTTTACAGCCTAGACTAGCGACGTGTGCGTGTCTTAGCTTCAACTTTTACCGAACTTGGCAGTCGCCGTTTGGACAGCTTGTTGATGATGGAGTTTAGCGCCCTGACCTAGACGAATCTGACTAGATGTGTGATCTAACTGTTCTTGATGATGACAGAGCCAAATCAGATCTGACCTCCAGTGGCGGACGAATCATAGATTGTTTGATGATAGTACCGTCACGATCGCACAATCAGCGTCCCCAGTTCCCACAGACGGCGCCAATTGACGAGGTTTAATCTCGTCAATGCCCATTGTTATGGACTTGGGTTTTGGAGAAGATGGGGATGCTGGAGATCGTGGAACGGTTAACAGACAAGCAACCAGGGGACACGAGATTTACCCAGGTTCAGGCCCCGGAGGGAAAACCCTACTCTTGCTTGTCTGCTCTTGATTACGGCGGAACCGAAAGTTACAGGGGTGCGCAGATTCGATCTGGCGTGGTGGTGCGTATGCAAAAGTATGAGTCGAGAGATCTGTAGATCTGTTGTGGTCTAGTCTATCGAGGGTGCCCTCCTCGTTGGCCCCTCCTAGCCTTTATATATGGGGAGGCTAGGTCTCAGGTACCGATACGAGTAGGTTACAAGTTGTATTCAAACTCTAGTCTTGAGATTTTCTTGTCTTGTACGCTTGAGAGTCCGTGTTCACATGGGCTTCATATCAGCCGAACCGTCATAGGCGTCATGGACCCGGGCAGGTCGTCGAGTGGGCCTTCCGTCAGACTGGCCCAGGTAGGCTAACATCGGTACCCGTAGGGTATAACCATGTCAAAGGGAGAGGGCGAGATGTACAACTTTTATAGGTCGAGGCCGGCGGCGAGGGCGGGAGGGGTGTAGCGGCGAGGACGGAAAAGGGGAAACGGTGGGAAGGACGACGACTCGGTTTCGGTCGCTGACAGGGCTGGTCCACTCGGCGAATTCGTTTCGTCCGGCGTTCCTAGGACGTTCCCGGGATCCTGGGAATGGCCTAAGAAGTCCGGCCCAAAGTTGGCCGAAATCCAAACGAAAAAAGGTTCCTGAAAATGCGATTGGCCATTTTTCGGTGTCCGAACCTAATTTTCATCCTAGGTTCGGCGCCCTGGATAGCAGAGTGAAGATGCTTTTATATTCTATCTCAAATGGCAGTACGTTGCCACGGTTTTCTAATAGTACCATCAAATATAATAGAGAACTTTTATCCCTTATATAGCCGTGGACACTTCTAGATGTATCCAGAGATAGGTATCGAATACCTTTTATGTATCCCCTCTTCCAACCACAATCCCTACTTTTGAACCCTTAAATACATTCAAATCCATGCGATGTTAGATAGCTAGAGAGTTAGATAGCCATGCGGTGGAGGGGACATGGGCAAGAAGGTGTAGGAGCGGACAGGAAAAGCTGGTGGCGGCATGAGTTGGAAAAAGGATGGGCAGAAGGCCGGGTCATAAAACCATTTTATTACTTATGGCCTCCCTTTATTTCTAGATTGGAGACGCCCTTGTATTGTGGCACCTGGCCTTAGCTAAAAAAAACTCAAGACCCAGCCACATCGGTATAGCTCGGCCATAAGGCAATAGAATATAGTATTTCACTATTTTATGTCTAGCTTACACTGTTTGTATATGAACTTTGGCAAAAAATTAGTCGCTGCCTTCTGACTTTCCTCTATAGCAAATTCTGCTAGGTGGGCTCCACCTTAAGGTCCAAGTCGACCTTAAATATTGTGAGGTATTTGAGCTGCTATATCTCATACCATGGGGACCAGCTTATGGACATGGTAAATATTAAGCATTGGAGACGCTCATAGGACATCTCCATCGAAAGACTCAAACGATATATTTTTGTTTATTTGGGTTCATCCATGGTCATTTTGGGTCGCGGTCTAGCCTATCTAATCAGCCGCGCCCAGTAACGCAGCTTAAATTGTCCTATTTTGTTTGGCCAGTCCAAAAGAGAAACGTGGCAGTCCAAGAGAGAGGAGAGAAGAATGCCCATTGTGTGACTGCCAACTGGGCTAGTCTGCTACAACAACCGGACAGGATAGCATTCGCGAATGTTCAGACAGACCCATCCGTGACCCAAATTTGCAGCTCGGATGGGTTGGTCCGGCTGAGTCTGTCCGGATGGGTCGTCCTGCTAGGACATCGTATTCGGTTCATATGTCTGTGCGAACAGATTAGGACGCGGTCGGTCTCCCCGGTGAAGACCAGCACGACCAAACGGGCCATCCAAATGGTCCAATTATGTCTGTTTGGGTCGATCCGTGGCCAATTTTGGTCGTGGTATGGCCTGTCAGGCGAACCACGTCCAGCGTTGCGATCCATCTGTCCGTGCTGGCCAACTTTATCCGTGCCTTTTGTGCCACTGGCTAGAGGGCCTAGACAGACTAGGGAAGGACACGAAAGGATAAGCGTGATGTTCGGACCGACGCAATGGTGGCCCAAATTTGGTGCATGGATGAGTTAGTCTGCACGAGTCGGTCCGGATGGGTCGCCTCGCTGAGCCGGCGTGTAGCTCTCCACCAATCCGCATGGACCGGCTCAAACATATTCGGACAGTTTGGGTCATGCCGACGGAGGTGCCTTTTATGTTTCGAGCTTTGTGACCAAAGCTGATCGTACTTCCCAGTAATTCGTGCAAAGCATCTCCAGCATACCCTGCATGGCTGGGCGACCCCAGTGAAAATTTATAGATAAATAAAATTTCACAGATGATAACGAAAAATTGACAAGTATTTCAACACAAATAAATACAAATTTAACAAGTTTTGAACCACAATTAAAAAACTAGGCATTTTCATTGAGTATCCCGTATACATAAGTGCTCCACGAGATCGTCTTACAATTGGCGATGAGTACTTGCATGTCGGATTCCTTGACGCATGACGAGTGAGGCAGCAAACGCATCTGGCACCTGGTGATCAACATTTACAAGAGGCCCATGTTAGTGATATTGTTCGGTGTTAATAATCGGATTCTCGCACTTGTTTTGAATGATCATGTTGTGACACAACCACTCATGATTTTCAAAATCTAATCTTTCGACTAGGTAAGAGTAGCGTACCGAAGAATAAAAAATCGAGCTTGAAGAACACCAAATGCCTGCTCGACACCCTTCCTGACAGCGCTGACCCACACAATGCTCGTCTTGTGTCCAACGCGCCTAGAAGGCTTCCATTGGCACGGACAGGCTTGGCTCGCCAGACATGCTACTGGGCCGCCTCGGGTAGAACACACCCTTAGGGGATGCGGCTGGGTGCGGTTTCGTGTTTAATGCATCACTTATCCAATATCCGCTTACGGGCCTTTTAGGTAACTGGGTGGAGATGCTCTAACATTACTGCATAACTTAGACGTTGAATGAACTTTTTCAAAAAAAATAGCTAAATCTAAACTTTTTTGTGATGTCAAACACTCTGGAGGTACCATTAGGCATGGTACTGCCAGTGTTAATTTGGAGGTATCATGTTAACCCTTCCACCTTGGAAGTCGCTTGTCCGGAGTCTCTGGAGGTACCAGGCAACCGCCGAACTGTTTGGAGGTACTCCCTCCATCCAATTTAATAGATTCAGTTTTGTCTAGATACAGATTTATCTAATTTAATACTAAAATGTACCTAGATCTATCTAAATCTAAAAAAAACTGACTCAATTAATTATCAAAATGGGTTAGATCTGCCAAATATTTATAAAAAAATCATTTCAGACTAAACTTTTGTAAAAGGTCAGGTTTGTCAAAATAGCCTACCCGCGATTGCTTCGTCCGCGTCACGTGCAATCTGCGAAGTGGCCAAAGTCAAAAGCACTGTGCGCTGCAAATGGACTGACGACCTTTTGGTCAAACGGATTTAGCATGTACTTCCTTCGTTTCAAAATATACGATGTTTTAGGTTTATAAAAAAAATGAATCTAGACCTTTTTTAGTGTGTAGATTCATCCTAAAATTAAATGAACCTACGTACTAAAACAAGTTTAGATTCATCTCCTTCACAAACCTAAAACATCTTATATTTTAAAACGGAGGAAGTACTTGACATCCATGGTTTCGTGGCGTTTGCCCGGGGCGCGACTTTTTGTTCTTAGATTTGTTAGACATCCCCACTCGGTCGAAATCCAAAGCTTTTTTTTTATGGACGAAACTAGATTTTGGTCTGGAAACGACGAGTTTTTTTAGGCGAAAAGAAAACGACGAAATATTCGAATTTGTATTGTTCCCGTCGGCGAGAGCTTGGCCAAAATGTGTTCGACGGAATTACGCCCAACAAGTCCGAAGAAAAATTATTACAGAACTAGGTAAAAAAAGGCTCGGCCGTCAGTCGTGTATGGGGATGGGCTCCTCCGGCGTGGTCGATGTCGCGGGGTCGGGCGTCTCGCTAGCGGACGCGACTGGTTGGAGGAGGTGGAAGCGGAGCTCGGCGTAGCAGTGGCGTTCAGCACAAGGGCGTTCGACGTAGTGGCAGGCGTGATCTCGGCATTGTCCTCCTGGAGGATGGCATTGCGGCGCGCCATGTACCAGGCCTTGACCGACGAAATCATCATCGGCGTGTCCTCGCCGCCCATCAGGAACTGGAGATCTGTGTTCCTCTTCTTGGCGGCGTAGTTAGCCTTGAGGAGGTCTATCTTTTGCCCTTGGTTCTGGAGCAGCTGCGCCCATCTCTCGTCGCTCTTCTCGGCCCTCTTCTTGGTGTGTGCCCTCGTGTCGGCAATGCACTTCTCCATGGAAGCCTGGAGGCGCGGTCCGACGGCTTTGAGCATCTTCACCTTCTTCTGGCTGATCTTCGGCCTTCCTTCGCCGGCAGCAGGGGAGGGGCCTCCGGGTTGTACACGTCGTCCTTGGTCTTGGTGATACGTCCAATTTGCATCACTATTTTATATCATAATTTGCCTCTATTTATTGATATATTTCATATTAAGAGGCGTTACTTATGTCTTTTTATCTGTTTTTGCATGTTGGATGATTTTTGGAGGATGAACTGCCGGAGTCAGGATTCTGATGGAAAAAGCGGTGTTTTGACGCAATTTCGCGAAGATCGGAAAAATACTAGAAAAACTACAGAAAATTATATTTTCCGAGAAGACGAAGGATGCCAGAAGGGGAGGCAGAGTTGGGCCACACGGGGCCCACACACCCTAGGAGCGCCTATAAGGGGTGTGGCCACCCTGGCCCACCTCTGGCTCCGCCCTCTCGCATATATCTTCTCCTCTAAACCCTAAAGTTAGGGGAGCGACCATAGAAAGATTTCGCCGCCTCTACGGGGTGGAAAACACCGAGAGATAAAGATCTCTCCGGCAGACAGATTTCTGCCGAGGAAATTCCTTCCCGAAAAGGGGAGATCGTCGCCATCAACACCATCATCAAGCTAGACTTCATCGGGATCATCATCATCCACACCATCATCTCCACTAGCACCATCATCACCACTCCATCCCGATGTAACAATTGTGTTGAATCTTGCATAGTTCTTAGGGGAAACTTTTCTGGTGTTGATTACTATAGTAGTTGATGCTTGTGAGTGGAACCATTGAATTATTGTTCACAATCAGATTGTTATCCATTATTATATCATCTCTGGTCTTGATCCATATGATGTCTCGTGAGTAGTTCGTTTAGTTCTTAAGTACATGGGAGAAGTCATGTTGTTAGTAGTGGAATTGTGTTAAGATATTATTCAATGGTTTAATATTTAAGTTGTGGTGCTATTCTTCTAGTGGTGTCATATGAACGTTGACTACATGATACTTCACCATTTATGGGCCTAGGGGAATGCATTGTATATTTGTCTACTAATTGTGGGGTTGCCGGAGTGACAAAAACTTGAACCCCCGTTAGGAAACATTTGCACAAGGGAGTGTAGAATCTTAGAGTTTAAGGCTGTGGTTAGGTTTTTATCTTAATTGTTTTCTTGTAGTTGAGTATGCTTGCAAGGGGTTTAATCACAAGTATGTATTAGTCCAAGTAAGGTCGGTACATTAGCACAGGTTCACCCACACAACACTTATAAAACCAAAGAAGATTAATCAGCTATATGAAATGAAAGCACTTGATGGTATTCCCATGTGTCCTCGAGAACGTTTGGTCTTCATTACTATTTCCTCCGGCTTGTCCTTTGCTAAGAAAGGATTGGGCCACTTGCTGCAATTGTTTGCTGTTTTTATTTACTTGTACTTTATTTCCTTGCTTTATAAAAAAAAACTAAAAATCCGTTTGCTAAGTATTTATAGAGATTTCCTGCTCCATACCACTAGTCAGCACCTTCTGCTCCTCGTTGGGATCGACACTCCTATTAATTGAAAGTACTATGATACACCCCCTATACTTGTGGGTCATCAAGACTATTTTCTGGCGCTGTTGTCGGGGAGTGAAGCGCTATTGAAGAGTGGAACTGGTAAAGAAAGCTTCTACTGTGAGTATTGCTTTTTTATTTCTGTTTGTTACTTTATTTCCAATATGGATAACCCACTTGGTTTCCTGTTTTGGAAAACTACTACCACTGTTAGGGTAGTAGATGAATCACCACCTGTTGAGATAGATCCTTTTAAGATACCTACAAGTATTGTTGATCGTGTTATGGATAATTATTATTTTGGGGATGAAACTATCCATCCTGGTGATCACTTGCTTTTTATCCATGAATTATGCGGGTTGTTTAAGTGTGCAGGTATCACAACTGAACCGGTGAAGAAGAATTTACTCTCTATATCATTGAAAGGAAGAGCTGAAGAATGGTATAAGCTGCTGAAGAATGGATAATCCATGGAATGGTAGGAAATAGTACATCTCTTTTATTATAAATTCTATCCTCCCAGTGAGATTCATAAGGATAGGAATCAAATATATAACTTTTGGCCTCGTGATGGAGAGAGTACAGCCTAAGCTTGGGGGAGATTAAAGTTACTAATGCTTAAATATCCTATTCATGAACTCCCTAACAATATTATTATCAATAACTTTTATGCAAGGCTTTCTCTTCATGATAAAGATTTGTTAGATTCTTCTTGTGCTGGATCATTCACATGTATGAAGGAAGAAACTAAATGGGATCTCCTAGAACGTATTCAAGAGAACACTGAAGCATGGGAGAATGATAAAGGAAGAAAGTCAGGTATAAATTATGATTATGAATGCATTAAATATTTTATGGGAACTGATGACTTCCATGATATTAGTACTCCCTCCGTTTTGGTTTACAAGTCCTACGCGTATATCTAGGTTATCAATTTGACCTATATAATTTGATTTATATAATATAAAAATTATATAATTGGAAAATATAAAGTCTAAACTTTCCGGTGATATATTTTTTGTAATATATACATCATACTAAGTTGCTCAATTTGGCGACATAGAACTACGTGCAGGACTTGTAAACCTAAATGGAGAGAGTACCGAGTATGGTCTTGATTCTCAAGTTCTTGCCAATTGTTTTAAGGCTTTTGCCTCTTATATTGAAATTCCCAAAAATGAGTGGGACAAGTACCATGCGCCTTATAAGGATGTTATTAATCATGTTCATGTTAGAAGCACTGAAGTTTGTACTATTGATCTTATTTTTCATGAACCTTAACTTCATTTTCCTGCTAAGGTAAATGAACATTCTATCATAGCTAATGTGGTTAGCAAAAGTACAAAGAAAACTGTGGAACCTGATGAGCAAATAAACATTGAACCTGTAGTAGCCATTGTGAAAGATCTTGTCACTAAAAATATAGAGGATGAGCACATTGTCTTCTGTGAAGACGCTTCTAATATTGTCTCTCATCCTAGAAAAGCTAGGAAAACTTGAAGGGTTCGCAGCATAGAAAACAAAAATTTTCCTACGATGTGAACTATATACCAAGATCTATTTATACTAGATACAAACAACGGGCGGATGTATATCCGTAGAGAACATACCCTTGAAGACCGACAAAGCTTAACGAGTCCAAACTCGTGGTTGATGTAGACGATCTCTTGCCGATCTCAAGATCGAGAGGAAGTCCTAGCGCCGCAAATCAGCAGCGCATCCGTGCTCGCACACACGTTCGAGGCACCGAGCAACCTCCGCCTCCTCGCTCGGTGATGCAGCGGAAGCACAACTCTTTCTTGCCGAAAAGCCACGGGAACATGTATCTCGCTAGTCCGAGACCATGGGGATAAATTCTAGAGGGAGAGAGATCCTTCACGAGGTGTGAGTGAGAAGTGAGAGGAGGGCTCCTTTTATAGGAGGAGGGGGAACCCCAAGGGGTGGCAGGCGCATGGGGCTGCCCCTTGCCCTCCCTCATCATGTGGGTGGACACTCCACTCACAAAATGACCCTTCAAAAGTCCACTCAAAATCCCACTCAAAATCCCATTAAATTTCCACCAAATTTAATGCAAACTCTCATTAAATAAAACTCTTTTATTTTATTCAGAATTTTGTCAATTACTTTAATGACAAACATTCACAAATAACCCTTGCTAGAATTCTATTTCACATGCATAACCACTTTATGCAATTTCACCCAAAACTTTGTTTGTATCTAGTGAAATAAATTCTGCGCTTTTATTCTTCGGCATGAAACTTTTGCTCCAATTGGATGTCGGTGTCTCTTAAGTGTGTCACCCTACGGTTCGTGAATAATGCGGACATGATCGAGACCCTCTCGGATCAATAATCGAGCGGGATCCGGAGACCCATCTCGACTCCCACACATTCAACGATGACTTTCTTGTGATCGTCGGAACCTTTTACGCTAGTATCTTAATCCCTTTGTCTCGCGATATATTACATGTCCGAGATTCGATCATCGGTATCTCCATACCTAGTTTGATCTCGTTACTGACATGCACTCTTTTCTCGTTCCCGTGATATAACATTCTAGTGATCAAATCACTTGCTTGCAAGCTAATCAATGTGATATCACCGAGAGGGCCCAGAGTATATCTATCCGTCATCGGGATGAACAAATTCCACTCTTGATCCATGAGCCTCAACATAACACTTTATTAGTTCGAACCCATCTTTATAATCACCCCGTTACGGTGTGACGTTTGATGTTATCAAGAAACTCTTAGGTGTTAGTGATTGACATGATCTCATGGTCTAAGGATTAGGATCACTTAAAGTTGTTATAGCAATATAAACTCAATGACTTTGATCGTAATGCTATACTTGGATGAATGTTCATCACATCATTACACTAATGTTGTGATCCCGTTATTAACAACATCCAATGTCCATGATCAGGAAACCTTGATCATCTTGTTAATCAACGAGCTAGTTTATGAGAGAGGCTTAACTAGGAACTTTCTGTTTGTTTATTAAACACACATGTATTAACGTTTCCGTATTAATACAATTATAGAATGCAAAATAAACATCTATCATATACTTGGAATACACATAATAAACAATTTATTATTGCCTCTCAGGGCATATTCCCTTTAGTCTCCCACTTGCACTAGAGACAATAATCTAGTTACATAGTGATATATCTAACACCCATTGAGTTCTGGTGTTGATCATGTTTTGCTCTAGGGAGAGTTTTAGTCAACGGATCTGCTACATTGAGATCCGTATGTATTTTACAAATCTTTATATCTCCATCCTTGACATGCTCGCGGATGGAGTGAAACCGGCGCTTAATATGCTTGGAATGCTTGTGAGACCTTGGCTCTTTGGCATTGGCAATGGCACCATTGTTGTCACAATAGATCACCATTGGGTCCAATGCGCTTGCCACAACTCCTAGTTCGGATATGAACTCCTTCATCCAAACTGCTTCCTGAGCCGCTTCCGAAGCAGCAACATATTCGGCCTCCGTTGTTGATCCCGCTACCACAGGTTGTTTGGAGCTCCTCCAACTAACCGCTCCGCCATTCATGAGAAATACGTATCCGGATTGAGACTTAGAGTCATCCGGATCGGTGTCAAACTAAGCGTCGACATAACACTTAGCGACGAGCTCTTCTTCACCTCAGTATACAAGAAACATATCCTTAGTTCTTCTCAAGTACTTAAGGATATTCTTGGCCTATCGATGTTAGAACACGGATCCGATTGGTACCTACTAGTCAAACTAATAGCGTGTGCCACATCCGGTCTTGTACATAGCATGGCGTACATTATAGAGCCTATGGTGAAGCATAGGGACTTTGTCCATTATCTCTCTTTCTTCCGCCGGCCGGACTTTGAGTCTTACTCAATGTCTTGCCTTGCAACATAGGTAAGAACCCTTCTTACTTCGTCCATTTTAAACTTCTTTAAAATCTTATCAAGGTATGTACTGCGATAGCCCTATTAGGCGCCTAGATCTATCTCTATAGATCTTTATGCCTAATATGTAAGGCCTTCACCTAGGTCCTTCATTGAAAATTTCTTTGTTTAGATAACTTTTAACACTGTTTAAAGTTCTATATCATTCGATCAATAATATGTCATCCACATATAGTATCGAAATGCCACATTGCTCCCACTCACTTTCTTGTAAATACAAGCTTCTCCATAAGTTTGGACAAATCCAAACTCTTTGATCACCTCATCAAAGCGGAGATTCCAACCGTGATGCTTGCTTCAATCCATAGATGGATCGTGAAGCTTGCACACCTTGTTAGCATCCTTAGGATCGACAAAACCCTTTGGTTGTATCATATACAACTCTTCTTCAATATTACCATTGAGAAACGCGGTTTTGACATCCATCGCCATATTTCATAATCGAAATATGCAGCAATTGCTAACATAATCCTAATCGACTTTAGCATCGCTACGGAGAGAAAGTCTCATCGTAGTCAACTCCTTGAATTTGTCGAAACCCCTTTGCGACAAGTCGAGCTTTATAGATGGTCACATTACCATCGCATCAGTTTTCCTTTTGAAAATCCATTTGTTCTCCACGGCCTTTCGGTCGTGAGGTAATCCACCAAGTTCCAAACTTGATTTTCATACATGGATTCCATCTCGGATTTCATGGCTTCTAACCATTTGTTGGAATCCGGGCTCATCATCGCTTCTTCATACGTCGCAGGTCATTATTTTCATCAACCATGAAATTTATGACAGATTTCCGTCTGTTCGGGAGTCTGCGCGTCTGTTTGACTGCGAGGTTGGTAGTACTCTCTTCGGAGTTTCATGATCATTATCATTAGTTCCTTCTTCAACAGGTGGAGCCAACTCGGAGCGACTTCCTGCTAGGCTACTCGCCATACTTTGAAGAGAAGGTTCCATAACCTCTTGAGTTCTACTTTCCGACTACTCACACCTTCGCGAGAAACTCTTTCTCTAGAAAGGATCCATTCTTAACAACAAAACCTTGCCCTCGGATGCGTGATAGAAGGAATACCCAATAGTTTCTTTAGGGTATCCTATGAAGACGCATTTTTCCGCTTTGGGTTCGAGTTTATCCGGTTGAAGTTTCTTCACATAAACATCGCAACCCCAAACTTTAAGAAATGTGACTTAGGTTTGTTTCCAAACCACAATTCATCTGGTGTCGTTTCAACGGATTTAGATGGTGCCCGATTTAAAGTGAATGCAGGTTTCTAGTGCATAACCCCAAAATGACAACGGCAAGTCCGTCGGAGACATCATAGATCGAACCATATCTAATAAAGTACGATTACGACGTTCGACACACCATTTCATTGTGGTGTTCCGGCAGTGTGAGTTGTGAAACAATTCCACACTCTTTCATGTGAGTGCTAAACTCGTAACTTAGATACTCACCTCCACGGTCGGGGCCGTAGAAATTTGATCTTTCTATTACGATGATTTTCCACTTCATTCGAAATTCCTTGAACTTTTCAAAGGTTTCGGACTTGTGTTTCATCAAGTAGATATAACCGTATCTACTCAAATCATCCGTGAAAGTAACAAAATAACGATATCCACCTCGGCCGACACACTCATTGGACCACATACATCGAATGTATGATTTCCAATAAATCATCGCCTGTTCCATTGAACCGAAAAGCGGCGTTCTAGTCATCTTGCCCATAAGGCATGGCTCACATGTATCAAATGATTCATAATCAAGTGATTCTAAAAGTCCATCCGAATGGAGCTTCTTCATGCGTTTAATGCCAATATGACCTAGACGGTTACCACATATATGCGGATATATCATCACTAAGTTTAATCCTTTTAGCATCAATATTATGAATATGTGTAACATTATCATCGAGATCCAACGAAATAAACCATTCAACATTGGTGCATGACCATAAAAGATTTCATTCATATAAATGGAACAACCATTGTTCTCGATTTGAATGAAAAACCACTTTGCATCAAACATGATCCGGATACAATGTTCATGCTCGGTCGAGCACCAAATAATGATTATTTAAGTTTATAACTAATCCAAGCGGTAAGTGGAGAGGTAGCGTTAAGCGGCGATCACATCAACGTTTGATCCATTGCCGACACGCATCTTGACCTCACCCTTGCTAGCGGTCGCATTCATGACCCACGATTCGAGTTACAAATATTAGCAACCGGTATCAAATACCGGTGCTCTGCGAGCACTAGTCAAGTACACATCAATAACATGTATATCATATATACCTTTGTTTGCCTTGCCGGCTTTCTTGTCCGCCAGATACTTGGGCGATTGCGCTTCGATGGCGATCCCTTACAATAGTAGCACTTTCGGTATCGGACTTAGGTCCAACTCGGGGTTTCTTTTCGGTAGCGGCAACAGCTTGCCGCCTTACTTCCTTCCGTTTTCCCTTCTTGTCTTTCTTGAAACCGGTGTTCCTATTGATCATCAACACTTGATGTTCCTTTTGATCTCCACTTACGCGGTTTTAAGCATTGTGAAGCTCGGGAGACTTCTTCATGCCTTGCATATTATAGTTCATCACGCTCTTATAGCTAGGTGGCGGGCTGCAGAACACGATGGATGCCTAAGTCAATGGGAATCGTTATTCCCAAGGACACAAGCTTATCGGCGTAACTTGACATCTTGAGTACATGCTCACTAACTGATGTTCTCTTCCATCATGCGAGCTAAAGAACTTTTCTCAAGCATTGTAGCTCTCTCTGCAGCATGTGTGTCGAAAATCATTTTCAACTCACCCATTGTATCAAAAGCATTGCCGTTTTGAACGCTTTGAAGTTCCACTCTAGCCCATACAATATGCCGCAATGAACTAAGTTGTGGTCCTCTGACGAGTCGATAGACATTCTTCTCCTCGTCGGGGCATCGTCAAAGGTGGGGGCCTAAGGGCGCTTCTAGCACATATTGCTTTTGTGCAGAGAGGAGAATCCTCAAATTCATGGCCCATTCGGTAAAGTTGCTACCGTTCGTTGCTAGTTTCTCTTTCTCCATGAACGCATTGAAATTAAAAGCGGTGGTGCCATCTACACAGAATTTGTAAAGTTTAGACTAAGTGTATGATAGATTGAGTTCAACTAATCTATATTACGAATGAACTCCCACTCAAAAGCGACATCCCTCGTGTCCTTTTGGTGATTACATGAACCAAATCCACTACACCAAGTCCGATCATCACGTGAGTCGGTATAGCTTCAAAGCGAGCATCAAATGGGCATCATATCAACTATATGACTCATGCTTAACCTTTCGATCTGTTCGAGGCCATGTCTGCATACATGCTAGGCTCGCCAAGTTAGAACCTTAGTATTTTTGCGTGTGTAACTGTCTTACACCAAGTATGGTCGAGGATCCAAGTACACCCGATCATCACGTGATGTCTTGGAGCGAAAACATAATCGGTGCATACTAAAGGGAGAACACATTCTTATCTTGATATTTAAAATGAGGGATCATCTTATTATGCTTAACAAAGCGCTAAACAAGCAATATAAGATGCAATCAAACATCATATGTTTAATAGTGAAATTATATGGTTTCCGCAGATGATCTTTATCATGTGCATCGTGGTATGATCACTATCATACCTATATGTGTAAATCCACAGTCTATGGGTTTTACACGCTATGTGTGTTGTAAGAGTATCATCTCATACTTCTACTTACAACACTACCATATCATAACACTAGCCCACAACAATCTAAACTAGACGCTTCTAATTTATCCATTGCAAGTTTTACGTGGCTGAGGGCTTTCGAGATAGAACCGTTCTTACCTACGAACATGAACCACAACGAGGATAATCAAATTTTTGACAACTCGCTTGCAAAATAGATATTGACTATAGTAGGAGAGACAGACACCGCTAGCCACTTATGAAAACTAGTTGCATGTCAAGCGTGGAACAGGTCTCATGTGCGAGGACATGTAAAGTTTGTCCGGGCCGCTTCATCCCACTATGCCACCAATATCCAAAATCACAAGAAAGGAGCAACAACATGATCATCATCGCCCACATACTCATATGTGTACTACCGTGTAAAGTATCTACGCATAGATCCGGCTCGATACCCTTTGAAGGGTTCGCGACATAGAAAACAAAAATTTTCCTACGATGTGAACTATATACCAAGATCTATTTATACTAGATACAAACAACGGCGGATGTATATCCGTGAGAACATACCCTTGAAGACCGACAAAGCTTAACGAGTCCAAACTCGTGGTTGATGTAGACGATCTCTTGCCGATCTCAAGATCGAGAGGAAGTCCTAGCGCCGCAAATCAGCAAGCATCGTGCTTTCGCACACACGTTCGAGGCACCGAGCAACCTCCGCCTCCTCGCTCCAGCGATGCAGCGGAAGCACAACTCTTTCTTGCCGAAAAGCCACGGGAACATGTATCTCGCTAGTCCGAGACCATGGGGATAAATTCTAGAGGGAGAGAGATCCTTCACGAGGAGGTGTGAGTGAGAAGTGAGGAGGGCTCCTTTTATAGGAGGAGGGGAACCCCAAGGGGTGGTGGCGCATGGGGGCTGCCCCCTTGCCCTCTCCTCATCATGTGGGTGGACACTCCACTCACAAAATGACCCTTCAAAAGTCCACTCAAAATCCCACTCAAAAATCCCATTAAATTTCCACCAAATTTAATGCAAACTCTCATTAAATAAAACTCTTTTATTTTATTCAGAATTTTGTCAATTACTTTAATGACAAACATTCACAAATAACCCCTTGCTAGAATTCTATTTCACATGCATAACCACTTTATGCAATTTCACCGAAAACTTTGTTTGATCTAGTGAAATAAATTCTGCGCTTGTTTATTCTTTTCGGCATGAAACTTTTGCTCCAATTGGATGTCGGTGTCTCTTAAGTGTGTCACCCTACGGTTCGTGAATAATGCGGACATGATCGAGACCCTCTCGGATCAATAATCGAGCGGGATCGGACCCATCTTGACTCCCACATTCAACGATGACTTTCTTGTGATCGCTTCGGAACCTTTACGCTAGTATCTTAATCCCTTTGTCTCACGATATATTACATGTCCGAGATTCGATCATCGGTATCTCCATACCTAGTTTGATCTCGATTCTCGACATGCACTCTTTTCTCGTTCCCGTGATATAACATTCTAGTGATCAAATCACTTGCTTGCAAGCTAATCAATGTGATATCACCGAGAGGGCCAGAGTATATCTATCCGTCATCAGGATGAACAAATTCCACTCTTGATCCATGAGCCTCAACATAACACTTTATTAGTTGAACCCATCTTTATAATCACCTGTTACGGTGTGACGTTTGATGTTATCAAGAAACTCTTAGGTGTTAGTGATTGACATGATCTCATGGTCTAAGGATTAGGATCACTTCGTAAGTTGTTATAGCAATATAAACTCAATGACTTTGATCGTAATGCTATACTTCGGATGAATGTTCATCACATCATTACACTAATGTTGTGATCCCGTTATTAACAACATCCAATGTCCATGATCAGGAAACCTTGATCATCTTGTTAATCAACGAGCTAGTTTATGAGAGAGGCTTAACTAGGAACTTTCTGTTTGTTTATTAAACACACATGTATTAACGTTTCCGTATTAATACAATTATAGCATGCAAAATAAACATCTATCATATACTTGGAATACACATAATAAACAATTTATTATTGCCTCTCAGGGCATATTCCCTTCAAAACTAGTGTCCCTGTGCTTTCTGTTAGAATTGGTGATCATTGCTATTATGGTTTATGTGATATTGGTGTTAGTTATAGTGATATTCCTTATGAGCTTTACAGGGAAATTATGCATGAAATTGGTCCTTGTGAACTTGAGGACATTGATGTGGTTATTCACCTTGCTAATAGAGAGACAGTATGTCCAATTGTCATTGTAAGAGATGTGGAGGATCTTTATGGTAAGATTAAATATCCTGTTGATTTCCTAGTACTTGGTTCAGAAGCTAGTAAAACCTGTCCTATTATCTTTGGTAGACCTTTCTTGAATACTTGTGGGGCTATTATAGATTGTAAGAAGGAGAAAGTTGTGACTAAGTTTGATGGAGAATCGTATGAGTTTAATTTTTCCAAATTTGCTAAACATCCTTATGAAAATGAATTTCCTAATGAGGATTTCAGGGTTGAACAACTCTTTGCCATTTCTCTTGCTCCTAGCAATGCCCTGCAACAGTATATGGAAGATCATGAAAGTGAGGTCTTCATGAAGGAAAGAGATGAGATTGACGAGGTTTTCCTTCGTCAACCCGAATTACTTAAACATAACCTACTTGTGGAAGATTTGGGTATCACACTACCACCTAAAGGGGACCCTGTTTTCGATTTAAATCTTCTACCTAATGATCTTAAATATGCTTATCTAGGTGATAATAAAATATATCCTGTTATTATTAGTTCTAAACTTTCAGGGAAGGAAGAGGAAATATTATTGGAAATATTGAAGAAACACCGAGGAGCTATGGGGTATACTCTTGATGATCTAAAAGGGATTTCTCCTACTATATGTCAGCATGCTATTAATATAGAACTTGATGCAAAACCAGTTGTTGAACATCAACGCCGTTTAAATCCTAAGATAAAGGATGTGGTAAGAAATGAGGTATTAAAACTCCTTGATGCTGGTATTATTTACCCTATTGCTGATAGTCAATTGGTGTGCCCTGTTCATTGTGTCCCAAAGAAAGGGGGAATCACTGTTGTGCCTAATAAAAATAATGAGCTTATACCTCAAAGAGTAGTGGTTGGTTATAGGATGTGCATTGATTTTAGAAAGGTCAATAAAGTTACTAAGAAATATCATTATCCTTTGCCTTTTATTGATCAAATGCTAGAAAGATTGTCTAAAAAGACCCACTTTTGTTTTCTTGATGGTTATTCTAGGTTCTCTCAAACTGCTGTGAGAGCACAAGACCAAGAGAAAACCACCTTCACTTGTCCCTATGGAACTTATGCTTATAGACGTATGTCTTTTGGTTTATGTAATGCTCTTGCTACCTTTCAGAGATGTATGTCTGCTATCTTTCATGTTTTTGTGAAGAAATTGTGGAAGTTTTCATGGACGATTTCTCCGTCTATGGAACTTCTTTTGATAATTGTTTGCACATCCTTGATAAAGTTTTACAGAGATGCAAAGAAACTAATCTTGTTCTTAATTGGGAGAAATGCCACTTCATGGGTAATGAAGGGATTGTTCTTGGACACAAAATTTCTGAAAGAGATATTGAAGTAGACAGAGCCAAAATTAAAACAATTGAGAAGATGCCTTGCCCTAGGGATATAAAAGGTATTCGTAGTATCCTTGGTCATGCTGGTTTCTATAGGAAGTTTATTAAATATTTCTCCAAAATTTCAGAGCCCCTTACTAATCTTCTTCAAAAAGATGTACCTTTTGTTTTTGATGATGATTGTAATAAAGCTTTTGAAACTTTGTAGAAATCTTTGACTACTGCTCTTATTGTTCAACCACCTGATTGGAATTTACCCTTTGAAATTATGTGTGTTTCTAGTGATTTTGCTGTGGGTGTTGTTCTTGGGCAACGAATAGATAAAAAGTTGAATGGTATTCATTATGATAGCAAGACTCTAGATGCTGCTCAAAAGAATAATGCTACTAGTGAAAAGGAGTTTTAGCTGTAATCTTTGCTTGTGATAAGTTTAGACCTTATATTGTTGATTCAAAGGTTACCATTCATACTAACCATGCTACTATTAAGTACCTGATACGTCGTAAATGTATCTATAATCTTTTATGTTCCATGCTTGTTTAGTATCCACTTTGCTATGGTTTGTCTATACTTTGAGATATTTTTATACACTTTCTAGAACTAACCTATTGACAAGATGTCACAATGCCAGTTGCCTATTTTCTGCTGTTTTTGGTTTCAGAAAGATAAAAAATGAATATTCTTGGAATTGGACGGGACAAAAGCCAAAGTTCATATTTTTTTCCTAAACGGTACGAAAAATCGAAGACGAGACGAAGGAGGACACTAGGGTGGCCACACCCTAGGTGGGCACGGGTCCCACCCTAGGAGCGCCTACAGGGGGTGTGGGCCCCCTGGCCCTCCACCGACCTTGCCTCCTTCGCCTATAAGAAGCCCCCGACTCAGAAACCCTAGATAATCGACCAAAAAGCCACGAAAAGTTCTGTTGTGCTGCCGCCACCAAAGGGGATATTCGGGAGACAGAAAGTCTCTGTTCCGGCACACTGCCGAGACGGGGAAGTGCCCCCGGAGCCATCTCCATCGATCTCCACCACCATCTCCATCACCGTTGCTGATTCCCATGATGAGGAGGGGTAGTTCTTCCTAGAGGCTAAGGTCTCTATCGGTAGCTATGCGTTCATCTCTCTCCCTCTCTATGCATGATCTTGTTGTGGTCATGAGCTTTGTAATCTAGTAGATCTACCTTGCTACTCAAGTGCTTCAATAGATCTATGCTCTCCCCATGTGTGTGAAAGTGATAGCGTGCACGCCATGGTGGCACTTAGGCTAGAGTCTACATAATTACTCATTATTATTTAATAGATTTATGCTTTTCCCACGTGTGTGAAAGTGACAGTGTGCACCACGTGTGTGGCACTTAAGCTAGATTATATATATATTTGTTATGAGTTATATTTGGAGTTGAATGTCTTTATGTAATTGTGGTGTTTGTTGGAACCATCGAGCGCTCAAGGTGATAGTGTGGGGTTATCTAGATGGGAGAGGCGGACTTTGAGGTGTGCTTTTGTAGGCCTACCGTGGATTAGAGTGTCCAGCCAGAGAGTAGTTAAGAGTAGTATCATGAAGAGAGGATATTTATATGAGAGAGTGTTCACTAGTGAAAGTATGATCCCTAGGCCTTGTTTCTAAACATTGAAACACCGTTTGCATCTATATATGTTGCATGTTTGCTTGCTTCCATCCTTTTGCCTTTAGTCTTTACCTCACCGTCAAGCTATTTTCTAGCACCGTTACCACTTGTATTTCACTATCTCTTCGCCGAACTAGTGCACCTATACACCTGACAAGTGTATTGGGTGTGTTGGGGACACAAGAGACTTCTTGTATCTTGATTGCAGGGTTACTTGAGAGGGATACCTTTGACCACTTCCTCCCTGAGTTCGATAAACCTTGGGTAATCCACTTAAGGGAAACTTGTTGTTGTTCTACAAACCTCTACACTTGGAGGCCCAACAACTGTCTACAAGAATAGAAGTGCGTAGACATCAGTACCTTATGACAAAGAAAGATGCTAAGCCTGGGCTTATTAGTTGGGTGTTGCTTTTACAAGAGTTTGACCTGCAATTGTAGATAGGAAAGGTGCTGAAAATCCTATTGCTGATAATTTATCTCATCCGGAAAACATTTCTTTTGACCCTATGTCTGTTAATGATAGTTTTCCAAATGAACAGTTGGCTGCAATAAAGGTAAGCCCGCATGAGAGTCGTTGGTATGCTGATTATGCTAACTTTATTGTTTCCAATTATTTGCCTCCAACCTTTACAGCTCAGCAAAGAAGAAAATTCTTTTATGATATGAGGCATTACTTTTGGGATGACCCACATTTATATAAATAAAGAGTAGATGGTATTATGCGAAGATGTGTCCTAGAGTATGAACAACAAGATATATTGAGAAAATGTCATGGCAGTGCTTATGGAGGACATCATGCTGGGGATAGGACCGCACAAAAAGTTTTACAATCTAGATTTTATTGGCCTACTCTTTTCAAGGACGCAAGGAAGTTTATTTTATCGTGTGATGAATGTCAAAGAGTTGGTAACATTTCTAGACGCAATAAAATGCCTATGAACTATTCTCTTGTTATTGAACCTTTTGATTATTGGGGATTTGACTTTATGGGTCCTTTTCCTCCTTCAAAAGGGTATACTCATATTCTTGTTGATGTTGATTATGTTACGAAGTGGGTAGAAGACATACCTACAAACAGTGCTGATGGTAAGACCTCTTTAAAAATGCTTAAAGATGTTATTTTTCCTAGGTTTGGTGTGCCGAGATATCTCATGACTGATGGAGGGTCCCTTTTTATTCATGGCGGTTTTAGGAAAACTCTTGATAAATATGATGTTAACCATCGAATTGCTTCATCTTATCACCCCCAAACCAGTGGGAAAGTAGAGCTTTCAAATAGAGAAATTAAACCTATCTTGCAAAAGACTGTTAACAAATCCAGGAAAAATTGGGCTAAAAAGTTGAATGACGCTTTATGGGCTTATAGAACTGCTTATAAAACCCTATGGGAATGTCTCCTTACAAAATGGTTTATGGTAAAGCTTGCCACTTGCCTCTAGAATTAGAACACAAAGCTTATTGGGCAGTGAAAGAACTAAATAGAGATTTTAAACTTGTTGGTGAGAAAAGATTGCTCGACTTGAGTACCTTAGATGAGTGGAGAAATGAAGCTTATGAAAATGCTATACTCTTTAAGGAAAAAGTAAAAAGATGGCATGATAGGAGAATTCTCAAAAGGGAGTTCCATGTTGGTGAGAAAGTTCTTTTGTATAGGTCTCGTCGCAGATTTTTTGCAGGGAAACTACTTTCAAAATGGGAAGGACTTTTTGTTATTGAGGAGGTGTATCGTTCAGGGGATATTAAAATATCTTCCTTGAAGGACAACACTACACAGGTGGTGAACGGTCAAAGGCTCAAACATTATATTTTTGGAGATTCTTACAATGAAGATGTTGATATTACTCAAATGGTGACTGATGACCCACAAGTATAGGGGATCGCAACAATCTTCGTGGGTATTATTACCCAATTTATTGATTCGACGCAACGGGATCCAAACAATACTTGCAAGCCTTAACAACTGAGTTGTTAGTTCAGCTGCACCTGGAAATAGTTCTTGCTCACAGAAGTTTATCAGTAACAACAGTAAAGCAACAACAACAAATAAACAAGTAGCAATAGTGATACTTGATATGATGGGATTCGAGTGCGGTAGGCATAGGGATGGATGGACGGGCGTTGCATGGACGAGTATAAACATGTAACTTCAAGATCTAGGGCATTGTAGATAAATAATAGCAAGCATCCAAGTACTAAACAATCCTAGGCATGTGCTCCAAATATAGTCATACGTTCTCGCAATGAGAACTTGCACAACATCTTTTGTCCAGCCAGCCCGTGGCAGCGGGGCCTCTAGGGAACTACTGGCAATTAAGGTGCTCCTTTTAATAGAGCACCGGAGTAAAGCATTAACACTCCGTGAACACATGTGATCCTCACACCACAGCCATCCCCTCCGGTTATCCCAATTATTGTCACTTTGGGGCCTTTGGATCCGGACAAGGAGATGTGTACACAACTTGCAGATAAGATCACAAACAATACTATCATAATGATTTAATAATAGGTTCAGATCTGAGATGATGGCACTCGGGCCCTAGTGACAAGCATTAAGCACAAAAAGTTGCAACAAAGTCAAATAGCACTAATAGAGATACTAGGCACTATGCCCTAACAGATCTTATTCGATTACATTATAGAACTAATCCAATCCCTACCATCCCCAAGCCAACAACGGGGGATTACTCACTCAGGGATGAGGTAAACATCGGTGGTTGATGGAGATGCGTTGGTGATGACGATAACGATGATCCTCTCCAAATTCCCCATCCCGGCAGGGTGCCAGAACGGAGTTTCTGGATCCGAATCTTGGTTTCTGGTAGCGGCGGTGGAGCGGAACTCTTTCTGTAAAACTATCGAACCCCCCTCGGTTTTTAGGTCGAAAGGCAACTTATAGGCACATAGGGAGGGCGAGGGGGTGCCTGGGGTGGTTGCATCCCCTCCAGTCGCGGCTAGTGGTGGGCCCGCGCCTGGGGTGGGTGTGGCCCCCCCAGGCCTAGTCTCAGTCTCGTCTTTTGGCTCCGTGGATCTTCTGGTGAAATGTAATTTTTGGCATATTTTTCGGGATTTTTCCTGATAGTTCATTTTCTGCACAAAAACAAGACACCAAGGTAATTCTGCTGAAAACAACGTCAGTCCGTGTTAGTTGTATCCAAATCACACAAGTTTAGAGAAGAAACAATAGCAAAGTGTTCGAGAAACGTTTTGGACGTACCAATGACTCCGGAAGAATTATGAGAAACCAAAGTCCAGAATCTGCAGAGTCTGTCTTTGAATAGGTAAAAGTGCTCCAAACAGAAGGTTCGTGAAAACCTTATATTTTTATATTTTTGATGTTTTTATTACATATGTAAGGTTACGAGACGAAACAGAGGAGGAAACGGAGCCCGGGTGGGCCACACCCACCAGTGGCGCGGGCCCCAGCTGGCCGCGCCACCAAGGGGTGTGGTCCCCTGGAGTCCGTCGCCCAGGTGGGCCACACCCACCAGCGGCGCGGGCCCCAACTGGCCGAACCACCAGGGGTGTGAGCCCCCTGGAGTCCGTATCCGCCTAGTTTTCGCACATTACCTTCCTTATGTCATAAAACTTCGTAACATATAACCCTCCGGGTTCCCCGAGGTTCATATATCGTGTTATCGTCGTGTTTTTGTTTCGATCTATTTCTGTCAGGCAGATTCTCAGTTTTGGATCCACATTGTCGTCCTTTGGATCACCCATGGAGGATTCCTCCGCGGATGTCATTAACTCGTACATGTATGAGTTGAAGGTTCACCCTAAGGAGTTGTTACTCAAGGATGGTATGGTACAGATAAAAGAAGTACATGGCCCTAAAGGAGAAGGCAGCCTGAAAGATAGGATGGAAGCACTGGACCAGGAAGTTTTTAGGTACAAGAAGATGGCGGAACGTGAAGTGGACGTCATCCATAAGATGACTTCAATATTCATCGCCAAGCACAAGGAGGAGGTTGCTAAGCTTCGAGATGAAATCCTCTCACTCACTCAAACTACCAATCAATTTCAAGGATAGCTCTACGACATACAAAATAAAAACTGTGAGTATGAGGCTAGGTTTAAACACATAAGCTCTGCTGCTAGCTTTAGGATATTCGAGACCAGGACATCCTTCGTGGATGGGGAGCCTTTACCTTGGAAGTCTGATGATGACAAGGGAACACCACCACCACCGAAGGAGTAATTCGTCATCAGGTTTGGCATCCCCTTGGATTGTTCCAAGCTTGGGGGAGTGTCGCGGTATCACATCATTATCTTTTATCTTTTTACCTTTTTAGTAGAGTCATATCTTGGATTGAGAAGTTATCATATAGGTTGGTTTGCATTGTGGAAGTACCTCTCCTTTAGTTGGTTACCTATGTATCCCTTGGTGTGAGTGCCTATGTGGAATATTAATGAAAAGTTTCATCTTTACTTTTTGCACTTCTTATTTTAGTTTGCAATCTCTATTATATGATTGATCTTGTTGATCAGTATTGGTATCACTTTTGGAGCATCAAGTAGATCTAAATCTTTATTTAAGAGCTTTTGTGTCTTCAAAGAAGATTGCATGTTTGGCTTTATCACTTGTAGGTTTGCTTTTTTCCTTCAACTCTTTTGCTTTCTACCCAGCCTTGCTAGCCAAACACGTGTGCTGAGAGGGAACATTTCTCATGCATCCAATCCTTTAAACCAAAACCTATGTCATTTGTGTCCACCATATCTACCTATTAGCATTATTGCTATTCCAAGTAAATTCTCAAGATTTATCTATCTTTCAAATGAAAAATTATTTTGTTATGTGAAAACTAGTTAGTAAAGCTCTCACGAACTTGATGGCACACCTTATTTTCGTGCCCCTAATGAACTTGAAAAATTGTGTCATCGAAGTTGTACATGCTTGCATCTATAAGTTGGGATTAGCAGAACCGTGTTGTCATGGGGAACACTTTCAACACGTGTAAATATCTACCCAGTTGATATCATGCTCTTTTGTTTGCGGATGTCGTCGGTGTGAAATAAAAGGGGAGCTTGTAAGTCCATGGAGTTATGTATGTGTGTTAGAGAAACGCCTGAGCCGCTAGCCTAAGCCATGTGTAATCATGGTGGAAACTTGCAGCGTCACCATAATGAGCAATCTGTGAAGTTTTCTTCTTATATATAAAAAGAGACATATTGAAAATAGAAAGAGAGAAAAAAGCACCATTTTCCCATGGTAAATAAGAGATTGCTGAGATGCTCATTATCTACTTGCCTTGTCATTTTGATTATGGGATAACTCGTGTATCATGTGCAAGGGGTACCCCGTTGGCGGTTCTCTATGATACACTTGTACTTACTATGACAAGAACTTACCGGTAACTAAAGTTGAGTAGCATGAGGAGTGGCCCTCGTACTCAAGGGACATGAGATTGCCAACTTATATTTCGTCAAGCATATACTCCATATTTGTTCACTTTAACCTTAATCATTGCAAGATGCTTATGATAGGGGCAATGAGAGCTCAAAGCTAGTAAGTACCATAATCTTGTAGGGGTTCGTAGCATGGAAAACAAAAAAGTTCTACCACATGCACACAAACAAGCCAAGATCTATCTACTAGATTGTAGCAACGAGTCGATAGAAGCACTCACTCTCGAAGATTCCAAAGCGGTTAACGAGAGAAGATTCTCGTGGGTGATGTAGTCGTACACTTGTCGATCTCAAGATCGCGTAGACGATCCTTCCGGCGCTGCGTTCCGGCAGCGCTTCCGCATTCGGTCACACGTTCGGTACTCGATGAAGACCTTCCTCTCCCTTGTTCCAGCAGGCAGCGGAGGTTGTAGTTCTCTCCTCGCGATTCCGGCAGCACGACGGCGTGGTGTCGGAAGTAGAAGGGAAGATCCCGTAGGTCTTCACCTAAGCCGGTGCGAGTTATGGTCGATTAGGGTTTCCCTGAGATCTAGGGTTTAGAAGTCCGGGAGGAGGAGGAAGTGTCGGCGGTGGCTAGAGCGGCAGCGACAAGGCGGCGGCGCGGCGGCGCTAGGCGGCGTCGGCTCGGGTGTGGGGAGGAATTGGCTCTTGTGGTGTTGGGGCAGTCCTCCCCCTCTATTTATGAGAGGGGGCAGCCTTGGGAGGGGTGGGTTTGAATCCAAACCCAAACCCAAGTTGGATTGAGAGAAGGACTTGTTTCTTCTCCCACTAGGAAACCATTGTTCTAGTTTGACTTTTCAAACTTCCCGTTTGACTTTCAATTTAGAGTTTTAATTCTCTCTTGAAAATGCCCACACCAAGTGACCTAGGATATGATCCAATCATTCCACTTACCCCTGACACTTTCATCGACCATTCTCCTTCCGGATCGGTGAACCTTCTAGAACCTCTCCGATGAAAACATCGGAATCTTTCCCGAACTCCGGAATCAGACTTTCCTTATATGAATACTATTCTCTGGACAATTCCGGATCTCCTCGTGATATCCCGGATCCCATCCAAGACTCCGAACAACATTTGGTATCCCTACTAACATTCCATATCTACTAAACAACATCGAATCCTTAAGTGTGTCTCCCTACGGTTCGCGAATTATGCGGACATGACCGAGACACTTCTCCGATCAATAACCAATAGAGGAATCTGGAAATTCATATGGCTCCCACATATTTCTATGATTACTTTACGATCGAATGAACCACTTACATATGATACCAATTTCCCTTTGTCTCGCGATAGTTTACTTATCCGAGGTTTTGATCGTCAGTATCTCTGCATACCTAGTTCAACCTCGTTACCGATAAGTACTTTTTTTGTTCCCGTGATATGTGATCCCTTGTGAGCCAGTCACATGCTAGCAAGCTAATTGGATGACATTCCACCGAGAGGGCCCAGAGTATATCTATCCGTCATATGGATGGACAAATCCCACTCTTGATCCATGTGCCTCAACCCATATTTTCCGAACACTCAATGCCACCTTTATAGCCACCCAGTTACAGTGTGGTGTTTGATGTCATCAAAGCATTCTTCCGATGATGGTGATTAACATGATCTCATGGTCGAAGGAATTAGGTTACTATGTATCAGAAAGCTTATAACAAACAAACTATTGAAATGACTTGATCTTAATGCTACGCTTATCTATAGGAGTATGTCCATCATACCATTCTCCTAGTGATATGATCTTGTTGTCAACAACATCTCAATGCTCATGATCGGGAAACCACGATCATCTATTAACCAACAAGCTAGTATTACAAAGAGGCTTTACTAGGGACTCTAATTTAGTTTACAAATCACACAAGTATTAATGTTTCCTATTTAATACTGTTATAGCATGAATGTAAACATTTATCATAAACACAAAGATATAATAATAACCACTTTTATTATTGCCTCTAGGGCACATCTCCAACCGTCTCCCACTTGCACTAGAGTCAACTAATCTATATTACATGGTAATATACCGAACACCCATGGCGGTTTGGTGCTGGTCATATTTTGCCGTCGGGAGAGGTTTAGCCAACGGATCTGCCACATTCAGATCTATGTGTACTTTGCAAATCTTTATGTCACCATCTTGGACATGCTCTAGAATAGTGTGAAAACGTAGCTTGATGTGCTTCAGCTTCTTGTGTGACATTGGTTCTTGCGCATTGGCTATGGCGCCCATGTTATCACAGTAGATAGACATTGGGTCCAGCGCACTTGGAACCACACCGAGCTCTGTAATGAACTCCTTCATCTATATCGCCTCTTGTGAAGCCTCCGAAGTAGCTATGTATTCCGATTCAGTTGAAGATCTCGCCACAACGCCTTGCTTTGCACTCCTCCAGCTAACTGCTGCACCATTCAAAGTAAATACGTATCCAGATTGTGATTTAGAATCATCCGGATAGGTGTTCCAACTAGCATCGGTGTAACCATTAACAACGAGATGTTCATCACCTCCATAAGAAAGAACCATATCCTTAGTTCTTCTTAAGTACTTAAGGATGTTTTTGACCGCTGTCCAATGATCCACTCCTGGACCACTTTGATATCTGCTAGTCAAACTAACAGCATATGCAATGTCGGGTCTAGTACATAGCTTGGCATACATAAGAGATCCTATGGCTGAGGCATAGGGAGTCTTACTCATCCTTTCTCTATCTTCTGCCGTTGCAGGACTTTGAGTTTTACTCAAGGTCGTATTGGGCAACATGGTCAAGAACCCTTTCTTGCTATCTTCCATTCCAAACCTCTTTAGAACTTTGTCCAAATATGTACTTTGTGATAATGATATTAGGCGTCTCGATCTATCTCTATAAATCTTTATGCCTAATATGTAAGCTGCTTTGCCAAGATCTTTCATTGAAAAACTATTATTCAAATAATCCTTGACACTATTAAGAAGGTCTACATCATTCCCAATCAACAATATGTCATCTACATATAGTATTAAGAATGCTACAGAGCTGCCACTCACTTTCTTGTTAATACAAGCTTCTCCATAAGTTTGTATAAAACCAAAGCTTTTGATCACCTTATCAAAACGTTGATTCCAACTACGGGATGCTTGCTTCAATCCATAAATGAACCGTTGAAGTTTGCATACCTTCTTAGCATCTTTAGGATCGACAAAAACTTTGGGTTGTACCATATACAACTCTTCATAAATGTCTCCATTGAGGAACGCCGTTTTGACATCCATCTGCCATATCTCATAATCATAATATGCAGCGATTGCTACCAAAATCCTCACAGACTTTAGCTTCGCTACCGGTGAGAAAGTCGCATCGTAGTCAACTCCTTGAATTTGTCGAAACCATTTTGCGACAATTTGAGCTTTATAGACAGTAACATTACCATCAGCATATGTTTTCTTCTTGAAAATCCATTTGTTCTCGATACCTTCCGCCATCCTAGAAGTCCACCAAAGTCCATACTTGGTTTTCGTACATGGATCCAATCTCAGATTTCATGGCTTCTTTCTATTTATTGGAATCTGGGCTCATCATCGCTTCCTCATATGTCGCAGGGTCATCGGTGTTGTCCACCAACATGACACTCATAACGGGATCATACCAATAAGGAGTGGTACGAGTTCTCGTTGACCTGCGAGGTTCTATAGTAACTTCCACCGAAGTTTCATGATCAACATTATTAGCTTCCTCTCTTATTGGTGTAGGCGCCACAGGAACTACTTCCGGTGCTGCGCTACTCGCAAGTTCGAGAAAAGGTTCAACAACCTCGTCGAGTTCTACTTTTCTTCCAGTCACTTCTTTCGTGAGAAACTCCTTCTCTAGAAAGGATCCATTCTTGGCAACGAAGATTTTGCCCTCGGATCTATGATAGAAGGTATACCCAATAGTTTACTTCGGGTATCGTATGAAGACGCATTTTTCCGCTTTGGGTTCAAGCTTGTCCGTGTAAGGTTCCCAACCTTTAATAAGGTAGAGATCCATGTGTTTACAATGCTAGTCCCTAGATCAATAGCTAGCATCCATAGTTAAGATGTAATATCAAGAAAAAAAGGTCATAATACAACTTTATAACCAGGAATAAAATAATTTATTACATCTTACATAGCTCATTTGGCTATCTCATTACAATGCAGCAGAATATAACAATAGCATGGGGTCCATCATCTTCAAAGTGCCACAGGCAGACATGTTGGTTGTAGACTTGTAATCCTAATCAATAAACTTCTCTAACATCAAACAAACCTGCAACATAATAAGTTACAGCCACAAGGGTCAATACATTTGAATTGTATTGGCAAGTGATACTATGGTAGTATAGTGGAGTCTATCATCTATATGCATTTGGCTAAGTGGAGCTTAGGCTTGCATTGCTTAAAATAGATTTTCCTTATCATTTGAAAACACTAATTTTTTTGCTTGACAAAATCTCCCAAGGAATCTCCCAATAGAAATTGGTGATCCTTTAACCCTTGTTCAACCACAAAATTTTAACTTAGAAATTTGGATGAGGAGATTCTTGATAGCTTCCATGTCTTGATGCTCAAATTGTCCTTTACCAGGGACATGGCTAAGTACTTAGATTTTCACTCTGCAGAGGTGGTGCACTTTCCCCACAAGACTTGGTTTCACCAAGACAAGATCTTTCAGAAGCCTTCCCTTAGACCAGAATGGACGCGTTCCAACCTATCAATCCCCTACCACCAACTATCCATTTGGCTAAGTTATTGCAACCTAGATGATCCAGGCAGAGCCCATAATGCCAAGTGGCTGCACTTGAAGCTTCTCAACATTTGACATCTCAAATCTCTTTGTTCCTGGGTGGCTTTCCACAAGTGAGATATCAGGTTTTCCCCAGTATACTGGACTTGGTGATGCCCAAGTTTTCCCCACCATACTGGACTTGCATAACCACTCAACACAAACCATTCTTTCCATTCCACCCAGGTGATTCATTCACTTAGTTGTTTTATTAAACAAAACACAAGTCCTTGACTTAGAAATATTCCATAGCATGAAATATAATCCACCCTTGTTTTCTACTAGCTAAGCTAAGCATGATAGTAGTAGGAATCTTAACTTAGGAAATTTCTACTAAGGTTTCATCTACTAGGATTTACCATGGCATAGTTTACACTTAGCAAAATTCCATGCAAGTCCTACTTAGAAATATCACTAATGCATAGTGAAAATAATGGGTCAAAAGTATGAAGCATCACTTGCCTTTTTGGTAGAGAATATAAGTTCACTCCTTGATCTTTGCAATATTCACACTCTTCAAATCACTACAATTCAATCAAGCAAGCAATATTTCAATCTACCATTCAAGTCACATCACATAAAATAATAGAAACAAAACAATGCATGCAAGCATGCCAAACTTTGTTTTATTTACAAAAGTGGTTTATAATAGGTTATAAACAATCTAAAACACTTATTGGTCATTTTATAAAGTGGCAAAACTATTTTCAAAAGATTCTACCTATAGACCATTTTTAAACCAAATCTATATTTTATGTGGTTAGAAAATGTCTTTAGTAAAGAAATAATCTTCATAGGGTTCACCAATTATATTTTTAAATCATAAAACTTAGTGTTTGGGGTCAGAGAGTTTAAATCGAAACATTTCCCAAAGGTTTTTTTCTCCAAAAGCATTTTTTACAATTAAACCATATTTTTATTTGACTAGAAATGCTTTAGTTCAAGGTTTTATTCTTTTGCTTCACCAAATATGTTTTTGAACCCACAGATTGATTTCTATGGTCAGTAGGTTCAAAACAAACCATTTGCCAAAGGTTTTATCTCAAAAATCATTTTAGAACAATTTTTATATTCTAAATATGCCTACACAAGTTTCTGCAAAAACAAACAATTTAATAGAAGCAATTTACTAAACAAAGTGCATGGTCAGAAAGTACTTGTCTTTCTGATTCCATTGATATAAAATTTGAAAAATTTGGACGTGTGGTTTGAAAGTTATGAATTTTTGAAATTGTAACATCTAATAGGCAAGTTTCTGTTTTTAAAACAAATCACTGGACACGTGGACTGTTCTGATTCGTCGAAAACGGTTCGTGCGGATCGTGCTTTGTGGTGCGTTGGATCTAACTGAATTGCACGGATCAGATCAGCGCATACCCCTTCGACTAGTCAATCTATCTAAGCCATCAGATGAAGATCTAACGGTCCACAGTCGATTGACCATAGGTTGGCGGCGGCGCGGTCTGTCAGCGGCGGAGCCGGCGATACAAGAAGCGAGAGAGTACGTGGTGTGGCTCACTGAGATCACCGTGGCACGGGGATGCTCAACCTGCTCGCGTTGGTTGAAGGGGCGCACAGGTTTAGTCGGAATTCCTCGCCGGAGATGTGTCTGTCAACGGCTTCTCCGTTCGTCGTCGCTGGTGAGAGCTGCAGGTCACGAGAAGACGCACGAAGAGGGTCATTAGATGCGGAAGAGTTTGGCGACTATGCGTGAGTCATCTGGAGAGGGAGGGGAGGACGGAACTTACGCGGAGAGGTCGTCGGAATGACGGCAGACGGTGGCGCTGCTCTGGCGGAGACGTTGCCGAGCCTGCAGGGCGAGCGCGAGCGAGTGGAAGGTACAGGGAGGTGTAGGGAATGCTGGCGAGCAATCTCGTGTGCTCAGGAGGCAGTGGGGCTGAGGGTGGTGGCCGGAAGGCGTCGGAGGCAGCGGAGGTGTAAGTGATAATGGGGACGGCCTGGGGCTCTCTTGCCGCGGTGTCTGAGGGTAAATTAAGGGGAGAAAGGGGGTGATTAGTAGGGCGTAGTTGCAGCAGCGATTACTCGTGGCGTTATGGTGAATTTAATCCGCGGATTTCAAGCAGAAACGGGAGAGAGGGATAAGAAGAACTGGTCGCGCGTGGTTGAAGATGGTGACATGGCTGTGGGGTAGCGTCGTCAGCGAGAGAGGAGGAGGGGAGGTGGGGTCCAGTAATCAGAGACACTGTGGGTCAAATCGCGAGTGAAAAACGATTCACTGCGGGAGAGAAGGAGTGGGCTGGACTAGGCTTAGTTGGGCCTGCTGGCTGGGCTGAGTCCTTTTATATTTTTTTTGTTCCTGTTTCTTTTTCTTTTTCCCATTTGATTTTCTGTTTTGATTTTGTTTAAACATTTCAAACATTCATTTGAATTCAAACTTCTCTCAAACTTTGTGTGCAATCAAATATTGATTAATAATACATTTTAAAGTCAAAATAGAATAATGCTTTTATTCTTTTAGGATCTATTAATAATTAAATAAATAGTCCATAGTCTTTAATTCAAATAGGTTTTAATTTATTTTAAAAACTCTTTTTGAAATCTAAATAATATCAAAATCTTTTCAGTAGGTTTCATTTGAAAAACTAAAACACTTGGAATTCTTATTTTAAAATTTTTAATAAATTTTTAATGTTTATTTGAAAGGAAAAAGCCTTTACTTAAATAAAATTGGATATTAATAAATCCTTATTATTTTATTCAAATAAACCTTTATTCTTTTTAACAAATAGAAATAATTTATTTCATTTGCTTGGCCAAGATTTAATTTGGCTCTTTAAAGTAATCCTTATTTATATATCTACCTATGCTTATCAAAACCATAACTTTTTATTTAAAGATCCAAAAAATAGTGATTCCAACTATTATAACTTTGTTTATTATTTGTTTTTTAAATCCCTTTAGGATTCTATTTGATCAAAATAGGTTTTGATGTTTCAAATTGGAATCAAAAAGTTTCTTCTCACCCTAAATTTCAACAATTTTTTATTTTGTTTATTTATTTTTCACATTTCAAAATTTGGAAAATTTTGGGATGTGACAGTCCGGTTTTAACTTATTTACATAATCTTCGCAACTCCAAAATTTAAGGAACGACAATTTAGGTTTCTTCCCAAACCATAATTCATACGATGTCGTTTCAACGGATTTAGATGGTGCCCTATTTAAAGTGAATGCGGCTGTTTCTAATGCATAACCCCAAAACGATAGCGGCAAATCTGTAAGTGACATCATAGAACGAACCATATCTAAGAGAGTTCGATTACGATGTCCGGACACACCATTACGTTGTGGTGTTCCCGGCGGTGTCAATTGTGAAAGTATTCCGCATTTCTTCAAATGCTCGCCAAACTCGTAACTTAGATATTCACCTCCACGATCAGAACGTAGAAATTTAATCTTCTTGTTACGTTGCTTCTCTTCCGCACTTTAAAATTCCTTAAACTTCTCAAAAGTTTCGGACTTATGTTACATGAAATAGATATACCCATATCTACTCAAGTCATCCGTGAAGGTAAGAACATAACGATAACCACCGCGCGATGCTACACTCATTGGACCACACACATCGGTATGTATGATTTCCAATAAGTCCGTAGCTCGCTCCATCATACCAGAAAATGGAGTCTTAGTCATTTTACCCATCAGATATGCTTCACATCTTTCAAGTGATTCGAAATCAAGTGATTCAAGAAGTCCATCGGAATGGAGTTTCTTCATACGCTTCACTCCGATGTGACCAAGACGACAGTGCCACATATAGGTCGAGCTATCTCTCAATTTCAAATGTTTAGCTTCAATGTTATTAATATGTGTATTTCCACTATCGAGATTCAATAAGAATAGACCATCTATCAAAGGTGCATGTGCATAAAACATATTACTCATATAAATCGAACAACCATTATTCTCGGACTTAAACAAGTAACCGTCTCGCAACAAACATGATCCAGATATAATGTTCATGCTCAACGCAGGCACCAAATAACAATTATTTAAGTATAAAACTAATCCCGATGGTAGATGAAGAGGTAGCGTGCCGACCGCGACCACATCAACATTTGATCCATTTCCAACGCGCATCGTCACCTCGTTCTTCGCTAGCTTCCGTTTATTCGCAAAGACGCTGCTTCGAGTTACAAATATGAGCAACCGAACCAAGATTAAATACCCAGGCACTACTACGAGTACTAGTGAGATACACATCAATAACATGTATATCGGATATACCTTTCTTCTTGATGTTGCCGTTCTTCAAATCCGCCAAGTACTTTGGGCAATTCCGCTTCCAGTGACCTTCTCCCTTGCAGTAAAAGCACTCAGTATCAGGCTTAGGCCCAGCCTTGGTCTTCTTCGCCGGCGCGGTAACTTTCTTACCGCCCTTCTTGAAGTTTCCCTTTTTCTTAGACTTGCCTTGCTTCTTGAATTTGGTGGTCTTATGGACCAACAACACTTGGTGCTCTTTCTTGATCTGCACTTCTTCAGATTTTAACATGGAGAAGAGTTTGGGTAACGACTTGTCCATGTTTGCATATTGTAGTTCATCACAAAGTTCTTGTAACTTGGTGGTAGTGATTGGAGGACACGGTGAATCCCCAAAGCATTAGGAATCACTATACCCAAGCTTTGGAGTTTATTTGCGTGCCTAGACATCTTAAGCATGTGCTCACTAACGGAGCTGCCCTCTTCCATCTTGCAGTTAAAAAACTTTTCAGAAGCCTCATAACTCTCAACTGCCGCGTGAGCCTCAAATATCATTTTGAGTTCACGGACAATATCATGTGGGTCATGGTTCTCAAAACTTTTCTAAAGCTCCGATTCCAAACCATACAAGATAGCACACTGAACTGTAGAGTACTGATTCTTCCGAGCGAGGAAAACATTCTTTAACTCATCGGTAGCATTAGTCAGTAGGTCACCCAGTGCATCCAAAGACATAGTCCAAATTACCAGCATTGAGGAAAATCCTCAAATTGCGGAACCAATCCGCGAAGTTGCTTCCATTGTTTTTCAACTTTTCTTTCTCTAGAAACACATTAAAAGTGATGGTAGGGGCCGCCATTGATCTACAACATATTTGCAATAGTTTAGACTAAGTTTATGACAATTTGAGTTCTAATTAATAGTTAAATTAATCTAGGTGAACTCCCACTCAAAACAATATTCCTCAAATTGTTTTAGTGATCACATGAACCAAATCCACCACATCAAAACCGATCATCACAAGAATTGATATAGCTTCAATGGCGAACAATCAACATGTTCATCATATCTACTATATGATTCATGCTTTACCTTTCGATGATCCGTGTTCCGAGACCATGTATGTACATGCTAGGCTTGTCAAGATCAAACATTAGCTTCCTTATGAGAAAATTTGGCTTGCTCACGTTGTATACACTCGCAGAATCTAACACACCCGATCATCACGTGGTGCTTCGAAACAACGAGCTTTAGCAACGGTGCTTACTAAGGATGAACACTTTAAAACTTGAAATTTTTGTGCTTGAGGGATCATCTTATAATGCTAACGTCATGAACTAAGCAATACAATATGCATAAAAGTATTAACATCACATGCAATTCATAATATGTGATATGATATGGCCTTTCTTCTTGTGCTTCCGATCTCCATCTTCAAGCATAAAGAGGCTTTACTAGGGACTCTAATTTAGTTTACAAATCACACAAGTATTAATGTTTCCTATTTAATACTGTTATAACATGAATATAAACATTTATCATAAACACAAAGCTGTAATAATAACCACTTTTATTATTGCCTCTAGGGCATATCTCCAACAATTTTTCCTTCATACAAAATTTCACACAATCTTCATTAGCAACATTAGTTTATTCAAAAGATATTAGACCTCTGGCAAAGCTTTGGAACATCAAGGCTTTTCACTAAAAACACAAGCTACTGTAGTAACTCCTTCAAAAATCTCAATTCACCAAAAGAGAACTAAAAAAGGAATTAATAAGAAGCAAATGCAAATAATGGCAGAAATCTGTCAAAACAGACCAGCGGTTAGAAACCGATTTTTTCGAACATCTTCTGTTACTCAAATAAAAAAGTTATGAACTAATGAAAGTTATCTAACATTCTGGGGGATTTATTCATAAATTTTAAGCTCAATCTGAGTTACAGAGACTCCTCACGAATTTTTTTGGTGGAGGACAGAAATCTGTTTCGGGACGGCAACTCCCCAAATCTTACTTCCCTCTCATTAGAGGTCATTCTTGGCACAAAAAGCAAACAAAAAGGATAGCGAGAGGTCATTACTGAAGTAATAACTTCCAAAACTCAAGGAAACTCTTGGGTTATCTCCTAACAAGTACTTTTCTTTAACACCTTTAAGTTAGGCTTGATAGCTTGAGAAGATGCTCACATAAGAAATATGAATTGAAGTCAAAGAGAGCATAAAGAAGCAAATTCAAAACACATTTAAGTCTAACCCTCTTCCTATGCATCGGAATCTTGTATACAAATAAATTCCTAAAGAACAAAGTGACAAGCATAGGAAGATAAAACAAGAGTAACTTCAAAACTTTCAGCACATAGAGAGGTGTTTCAGTACCATGAAAAATCCTACAACCATACTTTCCTCTCTCATAATAATTTTCAGTAGCATCATGAATAAACTCAACAATATAGCTATCACATAAAGCATGCTTTTCATGATCTACAAACACAAAATTTCTATCAAGCTCAAAAACAGTGGGATTAAAACCTCCACAGGTTTTATCCAAAGTAGATATTTCAAAGGAATCCACAGGAACATAACATTCATCCTCCTTTGGTAAGAATGAGGGACAATCAAATAATATAAGAGGTAAAGAGTTACTCTCATTAGAAGGTAGGCATGGGTAGATCCATTCTTCCTCCTTTTGTTCATCACTCTCCTCCTCTTTTTCATCTAATGAGCTTCCAGTTTCAATAATTTCTTCTTCCATAGGCTCCTGCAAGGCATTAGTCTCTTCCATTTATGGAAAACACTTATTAAAATATTCAAGAATATAGCCATTGTCTTCCTTGTAATTATCGAAGCAAAATTTAAGTAGATCATAAACCTCACATTCATAAGGTGCACCATCAGTATTTTCAAGCAAACTAGCAAGTTCAAATGCACCCTTGAAAGCAATAATTTCTTCAATTTGTTCCCATAAGTGTTTCCCTTTTTGTGAAAAATGGTGTTCCTTATAATAATACTTTTGTTCTTCCCTGAACCCACCTTGCCAATAAGAACTAGTTTCAAAGAAACCATCCATTGATAGAAAGCATGACCAAGCAAGGCAACAACAGACCATCAACCAGAGTAGGAACTAATTTTTTTCTGTTTTTGAAAATAGGCAAACAAAACCAAGAAAAATAAACAAAGCAAACTAAAAACAAAGTAAAGAGAAAGGAAGTGAAGGACTCCCCTTGTGAAGACGTCTTTATCCTCCCCGGCAACAGCGCCAGAAATCTTGATGCGTGCACCTAGTGTTGACGTGTGACACTTTGTTGGAACCAGAAGAGCAAGGTGTGATGAGCACATCAGCAAGTTTCCCTCAGTAGAGACCGAGGTTAACGAACCTGAAGGAGGAAGGAAACATGTCAAAGGTGTTGCAAGCAACGTGGAGACCTGCACAACACAATCTCAAGACTTTGTCCCAACGAATCGGTGAAGTTGTCAAGCTCACCGGTTTGCTGTAACAAAGGATTAAACGTATGGTGTGGAAGGTAATGGTTTGCAACAAGTAAACAAGTAACAGTGGAAGATGTATAAATGGTAAATATTGGACCGGCGTCCATAGTTCACTAGAGGTGCTCTCCTTAGATAAACAACATGGCATGAAGGGTAAACAAATTACAGTGGGGCAATTGACAGGAACTGAGTAAGGCATAATAATGCAATTACTAGTCAGAAAGATCCTATGAGATTTGATTGGGCAATACAACAAGATACATAGACCGCCATCCAACTGCATCTATGACTAGAAGTCCACCTTCGGGTTATCATCCGAACCCCCTCCAGTATTAAGTTGCAAGCAACAGACAACTGCTTTAAGCAAAGTGTGTAAGGTAAATAGTCCACATGTTCCATGAACAAGAGACCATTGTTTTCTCCCTAGTAGCAACATCACATCTACAACCGAAGAGATTATTATCACTTCCCTTGGAAACTAGAGGCATGAACCCACTATCGAGCATAAATACCCCCTCTTGGAGTCACTAGCAACTACTTGGCCAAGATAGCTACTAACAACGGAGAGCAAGCAAGATCACAAACAACACAGACATGATAGAATCATAAAGACAAAACCATTAATCAAACCAACATAATAATCTCAATATCCATCGGATCCCCGCAAACACAACATGCATGATTACAAATAGATTAGATCTTGATCATGAATGGAGCTCACAAGATCTATACATGAAAGCACAAAGGAGGAGATACAACCATCTAGCTACTACATGGACTCATAGTCCAAGGTGGAACTACTCACGCATCATACCAGAGAGAAGGCCTCCGGGATGATGTCCCCTCCGGCAGGGTGCCGGGAGGAACTTGAGATCCCCCGATCTAGGGACGATGGTGGCGGCGGCTACAGACGGTTTCGTGGAGATTTGATCGGGTGATTAGGGTTTATGCATCGGGGGCTTCTTATAGGCGAAGGGGGAGGCCGAGGCGGAGGCCAGGGGCCCGACACCCCTCCCAGGCACGGGGCAGGGCCCACACGCGCCTAGGGTGGGTCTGGCCGCCCTGGCCGGCCTCTCCGGCTCCCCTCTGGACTTGTTGTTCCCCACGTAAAGTAATTGACTTTGACGTTTATCCCGTCCAATTCCGATAATATTTCTTTACTAACTTTTCTGAAACCATGTAAAAAAGCACCTCAAAGTGTAGACAAGGCATCTCGCACTGTTGCAACTTGTTAGTAGGTTAGTACGAGAAAACATGTAAAAAGCACCTCAAAGTGTAGACAAGGCAAAGCAAAGTAGATACTAAACAAGCATGGAGCATAAAAAATTATAGATACGTTTCCAACGTACCCGTGAGTTGCTTTCTACTATGAGTTGTGTATTGGTAAGTGTGATGCTTCTTGTTCGTATTCTTTTTATCGACTTATGATGCTCGACATGGAACTTCTATGGTAACCCCAAGCGCAGGGTGCGAAGAGCAAGAAACAAGTTTTCCCTCAGTTGAGACCAAGGTTATCGAACCAAAAGGAGGAAGGAAACTTCACACAGGTGTTGCAAGCAACGCGGAGACCTGCACAACACAAACTCAAGACTTTTCCCCAACGAATCAGTGAGGTTGTCAAGCTCACCGGTTTGCTATAACAAAAGATTAAACGTATGGTGTTGAAGGTAATGGTTTGCAACAAGTAAACATGTAACAATGGAAGGTGTATCAATGGTAAAGATTGGACCGGGGTTCATAGTTCACTAGAGGTGCTCTCCTTAGATAAACAACATGGCATGAAGGGTAAACAAATTACAGCGGGGCAATTGTCAGGAACTGAGCAAGGCATAACAATGCAATTACTAGTCAGAAAGATCCTATGAGATCCTATTGGGCAATACAACAATATACATAGACCGCCATCCAACTACATATATGACTAGAAGTCTACCTTCAGGTTATCATCCGGAACCCCCTCCAGTATTAAGTTGCAAGCAACAGACAACTGCTTTAAGCAAAGTGTGTAAGGTAAACAGTCCACATGTTCCATGAACAAGAGACTGTTGTTTTCTCCCTAGTGGCAACAACACATCTACAACCGAAGAGATTTATGTCACTTCCCTTGGAAACTAGAGGTATGAACCCACTATCGAGCATAAATACCCCCTCTTGGAGTCACTAGCAACTACTTGGTCAAGATAGCTACTAACAACGGAGAGCATGCAAGATCACAAACAACACAGACATGATAGAATCATATAGACAAAACCATTAACCAAACCAACATAATAATCTCAATATCCATCGGATCCCCGCAAACACAACATGCATGATTAAAAATAGATTAGATCTTGATCATGCACGGAGCTTGCAAGATCTATACATGAAAGCACAAAAGAGGAGATACAACCATCTAGCTACTACATGGACCCATAGTCCAAGGTGGAACTACTCACACATCATAGAGAAGGCCTCCAGGATGATCTCCCCTCCGGCAGGGTGCCAGGAAGAACTTCAGATCCCCCGATCTAGGGACGATGGTGGCGGCGGCTACGGACGGTTTTGTGGATATTTGATCGGGTACTCAGGGTTTCTGCATCGGGGGCTTCTTATAGGCAAAGGGGGAGGCCGACCAGGGCTGGTCCCACCCGCGCCTGGGGTGGGTCTGTCCCCCCTGCCTGGCCCCTCTGGCTTCCCTCTGGACTTCTTGTTCCCCACAGAAAGTAATTGAATTTGACGTTTGTCTCATCCAATTCCAAGAATATTTCTTTACTAACTTTTCTGAAACCAAAAACAGCAAAAAACAGGCATCTGGCACTGTTGCAACTTGTTAGTAGGTTAGTACCAGAAAACATGTAAAAATCACCTCAAAGTGTGGACAAGTAAAACAAAGTAGATACTAAACAAGCATGGAGAACCAAAAATTATAGATACGTTTCCAACGTATCATCGACACTTCACTCCATAAACCTGTGGACATGTTTACAGAGGCCAGTTTTCGCTTGGGGACAAGCAAGGTCTAAGCATTGGGGAGTTGATACGTCCAATTTGCATCACTATTTTATATCATAATTTGCCTCCATTCATTGATATATTTCATATTAAGAGGTGTTACTTATGTCTTTTCATCTGTTTTTGCATGTTGGATGATTCTTGGAGGATGAACTGCCAGAGTCAGGATTCTGATGGAAAAAATGGTGTTTTCATGCAATTTCGTGAAGATCAGAAAATACCAGAAAAAGTATAGAAAATTATATTTTCCCAGAAGACGAAGGATGCCAGAAGGAGAGGCGGAGTTGGGCCACAAGGGGGCCCACACCCCCAGGCGCGGGCCACCCTAGGCCGCGCCTACAGGGGTTTGGCCACCTTGACCCACCTCTGTCTCCGCCCTCTCAGCTATATCTTCTCCTCGAAACCCTAAAGTTAGGGGAGCGACCACAGAAAGATTACGCCGCCTTTGCGGGGCGGAAAACACCGGGAGAGAAAGAGCTCTCCGGTAGACAGATTTCTGCGGGGGAAATTCCTTCCTGGAAAGGGGAGATCATCGCCATTAACACCATCATCAAGCTAGACTTCACTGGGATCATCATCATCATCCACACTATCGTCTCCACCAGCACCATCATCACCGCTCCATCCTGCTGTAACAATTGTGTTGAATCTTGTATAGTTCTTAGGGGAAACTTTCCCGATGTTGATTACTATAGTAGTTTATGCTTGTGAGTGGAACCATCGAATTATTATTTATGTTCAGATTGTTATCCATCATTATATAATCTCCGATCTTGACCATATGATGTCTCGTGAGTAGTTCGTTTAGTTCTTGAGGACATGGGAGAAGTCATGTCGTTAGTAGTGGAATTGTGTTGAGGTATTATTCAATGCTTTAATATTTAAGTTGTGGTGTTATTATTCTAGTGGTGTCATGTGAACGTCGACTACATGATACTTCACCATTTATGGGCCTAGGGGAGTGCATTGTATATTTGACTACTAATTGTGGGGTTGCCGGAGTGACAGAAACCTGAACCCCCGTTATGAAACATTTGCATAAGGGAGTGTAGGATCTCAGAGTTTAAGGATGTGGTTAGGTTTTTATCTTAATTGCTTTCTTGTAGTTGCGGATGCTTGCAAGGGGTTTAATCACAAGTATGTATTAGTCCAAGTAAGGTCGGTACATTAGCACAGGTTCACCCACATAACACTTATAAAACCAAAGAAGATTAATCAGCTATATGAAACAGAAGCACTTGACGGCATTCCCATGTGTCCTCGAAAACGTTTGGTCATCATTAGTATTTCCTCCAGCTTATCCTTTGCTAAGAAAGGATTGGGGCACTTGCTGCAATTGTTTGTTGTCTTTATTTATTTGCACTTTATTTCCTTGATTTATCAAAAAAAACTAAAAATCCGTTTGCTAAGTATTTACAGAGATTTCCTGCTCCATACCACTAGTCAGCATCTTCTGCTCCTCGTTGGGATCGACACCCCTATTTATCGGAAGTACTATGATACATCCCATATACTGTTGGGATCACTTGGCAAGGCTTAGGTGAATGTCCTAGCATTTTTCACAGTGCTCGATCTCGGTGAACACATGATGAAATTTGAACTATGCCTTCATGTTATCTCGGTACAAAGCGAGTGCACGAAGGAGGTGCAAAATTTAAGACAAAGTGTGTCAAGATATGCTTGAGCTTGTCATAACTTTGGCTAGTGTTCGTGAAATACCTTGTTGTCCATGTTTTTGACCGCTGGCTTGTGTGTGTTTGACTTCCTCCACAGAGTTGTGCCACTTGCTACACGCATGCTGGATGAGCCTCCAATGGTTATCGTCGCCTTTTCCCCTCGCTCCATATGATTTTTTATACTTCGGGTCGCAAAGGCTACGCTCGTCGAACGCTAGCTTCACGCGCTTCCAATAGTTGTTGGAGTTTTGGTTGCAAACTGGTGATGGGATCCAGACTCACCGTTTTCCAGGCTTCAGCGAGACAAAGGTCCTCGGGCACCGTCCATTTGATCCATGCCTCCAACGCCAATGTGCCCGACTTCTTCTTGCCCTTCTTGAATTTCACCGGAACCGGCATCAACCTCGACCTCCTCGGCCTACGTCGGTTCGCCCTGCGTCTCCTCGGTGTTGAGGTCAGCGAAATCCTGAGACTCGATGCCGTGTTCGGCATCGGCCCGAGACTGTTCTTGAGTGAATAAGGAGTGGTTGAAGGCCGATCCTTGGGCGATCATGTCATGCATGTATGTCTCGGCCGACATTCTTCAGAATAGGTTGTGGGCTTCGGCCTCGCTGTAGGTTATATGTTGTGAGACCCTGGCGCATGGCTCAATAGGATTGATAGGAAACCCATACCAACAAGTTGCAACTTCTTTTCCGGAAGCTCATTCGAAAAGAACTCTAAGGTTAAGCGTGCTTGGCCTAGAGCAATTCTAGGATGGGTGACCGAATCGAAGTGGAAAATGCGCACGCAGTGAGGACAAAGTGCGAGAAAAGACTAGTGTTGTGCCGTGGGGTTAGTCTAGAGATCCTTGAGCCGCCATAAGTGATACGTCGGTCCGGAGTGACCGGTGTTACAACCGGTATCGAGCCGACCCTCGCGGTTAAGCAGGTCGAAAGCGGGCGACATGTGGCGCATGGCGGCGTGTGCGGAGTGGACACGGCATGGCACATGTGCAAGACCGGACGACGTGTGCCTAGAGGGACGTTCCTGGTTAGGTTGATCGACGAGGACGTCGATCTTCTAGGGTGGTGTATGTGAGACCCTGGCGCATGGCTCAATAGGATTGATAGGAAACCCATACCAACAAGTTGCAACTTCTTTTCCGGAAGCTCATTCGAAAAGAACTCTAAGGTTAAGCGTGCTTGGCCTAGAGCAATTCTAGGATGGGTGACCGACCGGGAAGTGGGTATCTGGTGCGCACGAGTGAGGACAAAGTGCGCAGAAAAGACTAGTGTTGGTCTGTGGGGTTAGTCTAGAGATCCTATTGAGCTGCCATAAGTGACAGCCGTCGGTCCGGAGTGACCGGGGGTGTTACATATGTGATGAGCTTCTGCTGAACGGGATTGGGCCGCAGCGCATCGCCGATGAAGGACCTGCGTACGCCGGAGAGGTGGAGTAGGGGATGTTGATGTCGATGTTGAAGGCCGAAGGAGGGCGAGGCGTGGGGCAGGGGAAGACCATGTTCGGGTTGAACCCGCCGTCGAACTCGGGGGACGAGGAGTACCTATGCCGAGCGTTCGCCTCGCTCTCCTGGAAGCCGATCGGTGAGAATCCGGCCGGCGTGCCGACGCTTTCCTGGCTTCCCCAGTGGGGGGGGGGGATACGACATCGGACCGACCTGCTTCGCCATCATCACCGCGCGCGACGCCGCCGCCTGCTCGTCAGCGTGCTCTTGTTCTTGCTTGAGCTTTGCCCTCTCCTTTCTCTCCCTCCGTTCGTCCGACTAGATCTTCCTCTTCTGCACAGTGGCCAGCCACTCAGTGCTGAACACGCCCTCCGGCCTCACCGCCGGTGCTCTCGGTTTCCTCGCCTTCCTATCCCCGGATTCCTTGCCGAGTTTCGATCTGGGTTTGACAAAACACTTGGGCGACATGGCTGGCGGGAGCTCGGCGAAGTGGCGAGAGTGGGGGGAATGGGGGAGAAAGGCGGGAAGGCAGCAAGAAAAGGGCAGGAGTTCGGCCTTCTCTCGTCGACAAACCTGTCCCACGTCCATTTTCGCTTCGTCCGGCGTTCCCAGGGCGTTCCTGGGATCCTGAGAATGGACTAGAAAGTTCGGACCAAAGTTGGCCCGAATCCGGATGAAAAGAGGTTTCTGGGAACGCGACTAAGCCGAATTTCGGCGTCCGGACCTAATTTTCGCTCTGGGAATGGCGTTCTAGGAACGTGAGTGGAGATGCTCTTACATTTTTTGAAAAGACTTTTTAAAAGGTGTTGTGCTGCGCCTTCGTATCCATATGATTTTAGTGAGATGTGACACAAGCGTATACGGTACACGAGATTCATTATGTTGGAAGAATTAGAACAAAGAGGAAAGTCTTTTTTTAACATTGCAGTTTCAGTTTATTGTTGACTTGCAAAGTTTCGGATTTCATGTTTTTTCATCTGGGGAGAAGCAAAAAAAAAAAGTTTACGCCTAGACCTCGATGGAAAAACAGGTGGTCTGCATGGGATGTACCTATCATGTTGTTGAAAAAACACTACTCCAAACAAAATTGGGAAAAAAATGCACTTTAGAAAGGTCCATCGGTATATTTGTTAGATACATACAATCTAGATCTCTCTATCGGTGTAAATATAGAATAGTAGGAGTATATCCAAAGGGCACAAATTATTCCACTAGATATAACTTTACCTTTTATGTGTTTCTTAGATAATAGGGATTATTACCAAAAGTTTTTTAGGAATTGCCCCATAGTGAATACTAACAACATACTAACATAAATTTTGTTGCCAAGCATGTTTTTAATTCAACGCATATTATTTATAGGATCACAACAATATGGTTACTGTTATTACGTACAATGAAACACATATAGTGACGATTGTACATTGATAATGTAAATTAATGAAAAGTGTAAATGTTTGGTACAATTGTTCTTGCATCAAAAAAATTGTTGTCCCTACGAGAAATTACCCCATTTAACTCTACCCTCTTAGATATTTAACACAACTCGCAACACCAAAAACATGAACTCGTATAACATGTATTCTTGTTGTTAGCAAGTGCGGCTGTGGTTTCACTTGAAATCATGGCATAGTAGGTGAGTGCATGAGTATGAATTGAAAACCGGTTATATCATGATTACATGAAAAACAAGAATCCATCTAATTAAGCAAGTTGCACATATTTCGAGGAGCGAGGTGCACATATGTCGATAGAAACATCTTTTTTTCTCTTCTAGATGTCAATCTGCTTTCGAGCATTCAAATAATGATGTGTTGCAAGATTAGCAAGTCATTCAAGTGATGCATTTGATTAATTTGGATCATATTTCATATGTTTGGTTTGTTTGTCTAGACAATTTGGATAATATTTGATATGTTAGATGTATCATGGTGGTTTGCATGTCTAGACAAATAGACCTTTGCTTATAAGTTTGCGCTAGATCTATCTATAAGTAATGATTTGTGTAAACATCATTTTAATTTCATGTTTTTATTGATGTGTTTTTTAAGCAAGCATGATCCATGACATAATCACTATTATTATCATATCTACACATTTTGCTTAAATGTTCCCGTTCAAACCCCATACCCTAACCACTTAGGCGATGCCTCCTCGCTCATATATGCATCGCATCTTGGCATTGTCGGTTTATGTGAGTCTAAAGTCTACCCAACAGGGGAACGATAACCAAGTTGCATCTTAGTTTTTCGTGTAACTAGATGTTCATACATCCATATCCGCTCTCCTTTTTCTCTCTTTTGAGTTTCTAGAATATGTCATATAATTCATAAATGTAAGTTATGTGATATTTTATATACTTGCAAATTTTTATAAAAACAAATGACCATTTGTGACCTACCGTGAAGAATACAAGATAATGAACAATGTTCGAGTTATATTGTATGAACTGATATAAATTTGTATTTTTTGCAGTTATGGACCAAAGAGTAATTTGGAGCCTAGGCAAACTATAAAAAGCTAAAAGTCTAAAATGCTAATTTTCGTTCAAATCGCCATGAAGATGAACTGATGTAAGGTGACACGAATCTGGTAGCTCAGGGCAAGCGGCGAGGCTAGAAGGATCCCCCATGTACTTCTGTGCACGACGAAAGCAAGTATTTTTTTTTTGCGAAATTACACCAATCTATTAATAATCATCTTGAGTTACATCTACGGAACATTTCACGTTTTATGTCTATAAAGAAAATCACATTTTATAGAAACTCAAAAGAGAAAATAGGTGATGATGCATGGTCAATTGCCAAAATAGTTTCCCCGGATTTGCACAACCATTTCAAACGCTAGACAGGCCAAGCTGCCACGCCCCTGCCCCAGCGCGTCGCTGTGCCCTCGCAATCGGCGCTCCCCGCGAGACCGCGACTTCCAACGATGGTTGCGGCCGAAAGCGACCGCACCACCACAAAAATACTCCACCGAGCCCAACACCGACGAGACGACACCACTCACCACCGCCGTCGCTTTCGCCTTTTTCCACCCAGCTCGTGCGCTCCCACGCCACTCTCTCCTCCACTCCTCCCCTTCCCTTCCCTTCCCTTCCCTTCCCACACAACAGCTGCCGATTCCCACCACGATTCTTCCTTCCTTCCTTCGTCTCCTCCCATCCCCCATCCCCTCCGTGTCCACCTGCTCATCCCCGACCGGAAGCCCCCCGAGGGTTTCTTGGTCCCTAGCGCCTTGGACGCTTCCTCCCGGTCTGCATCAGAGGCAGCCCGCCGCCGCTTTTAGGTGCGACTTCCGCATTCTTTTCCGCCCGGGGTTCCTCGCGAAAGATCGCATCTCTGGCTCGCCTGTCGGATCAGATGAGATGTGGGGGTGGCTCTAGGAGGAGACATGGCTGAACTGGTCTCGTCCTCCTCCGGATCCTACGCGGCGGCGGCCGCGGCCGCGTACCCGTACCCGCGCCGCCTCCATGGCTCCTTCGTCTCCAGGGACTCGCTCACCACGTACGCTTACCCCGCCGCGCCGCCGCCCCCGCCGCAGCCGCTGCCGCAGGCGCAGGGCACCGGCACGGGCAGCGGGGGAGGCGGCAAGATCAGCCCCGCGGTGCTGTTCATCATCGTGATCCTCGCGGTCGTCTTCTTCATCTCCGGCCTGCTCCACCTCCTGGTGCGGCTGCTCATGAAGAAGCAGCACCGGCGCCGAGGGGGTTCGGCGGGCGTTTCGGGCCAGCACGGCCCCGGGGAGGCGGACGCGGCGCTGCAGCGCCAGCTGCAGCAGCTCTTCCACCTCCACGACTCTGGCCTCGACCAGGCGTTCATCGACGCGCTGCCCGTGTTCTCCTACCGGGAGATCGTCGTGGGCGGCGGCGGCGGCGACAAGGAGCCGTTCGACTGCGCGGTGTGCCTGTGCGAGTTCGACGCCGAGGACAGGCTCCGGCTGCTGCCGCTCTGCGGGCACGCCTTCCACCTGAATTGCATCGACACATGGCTGCTCTCCAACTCCACGTGCCCGCTCTGCCGCGGGGTGCTCTTTGCCCCGGGCCTCACCGCCGAGAATAACCCCATGTTCGATTTCGACGAGGGGTTATTAGAGGAAGGCCGGCTGTCGGAGTGCTGCGAGGATGGATACGGATTGCCTGTCCAGAAGTCTTCGGAGGCGGCGCAGACGCCTGTGGCCGAGAAAAGAGTGTTCCCGGTGAGGCTTGGCAAGTTCAAGAATGTTGGCACCCAGGGTGCCGTTGAAGGTGGGAATGCCGATTCGGCTGTGCTCAGGAGGGAGGAAGGGGAGAGTAGCAGCAGCAGTTTGGATGCAAGGAAATGCTTCTCCATGGGCACCTATCAGTATGTTCTTGGAACTTCTGAGCTTCAGGTGGCTCTCCAGCCGGGCCGAACTAGAAATGCTCTCGGTGGCGTGATGAGACCAAGACCTCCTGGGATAAGTTCTGTCAATGCTGACATTATGGAGGGAAAGAAGATTTGTGCACGGAACAAGGGAGAGAGCTTCTCCATGTCAAAGATTTGGCAGTGGTCTAATCTCAAGGGCAAGTTACCTGCCGGCTCAGATGATTGTTCAGAAGGGAGCCTTCCATGGATGAAGAGAGGAGGTGGCACCGGGGATAAATCCAACATGTGATGTGACTCTGTACTGTGAAACTAGCTAATATTTCTCTTCTTAGTGTTACTCAATTAATTTCTTACCTATAATTATTCTAGTCTAATTTTCATGTTCAGATTTTGATTGGAATTGGTTAAATCTCATGGAGGGATAACTTTTGGTCAGCTTACTGTATTGCACCAATCTGCGATAGCTTAGGATTGATGCTTTGCCTGTGTTCCTGTACCAATTTGAAGCTACCTTCATTTCCTGAAAATTCCCTTACAAGATTGATCAAAGGGGAGTTAGCATTGACCTTCTAGAGCATTAGATTAAAAGATAAATTACTTGAGTTGCTTCAGTACTACTTACAGCTTCTGAAAACGCTCATGAACTGTAGAGTATTCTAATTTTGGAAATTGAATTGTCTGTTATCACATAGAAGTTAGCTTGGTCAATCTTGTTTCTTTGAGAGATAATGCTTTGGGCCAAATGAAACCAAAAACCGAGAGATGGTGCTATACTATTGGTGGTTAGCATTGTGCGTATTTGATCTATGTTTTTTGTTTCAGTTTGGTGGCCCATGGGAATGTATTAAGATCATGCCAAGGACACTTGCTGAGCCTGCTACAGAAATAATTGAGGTGGGTGTAAGCGGGCACTGGATAAGTTACAAAGAATGAGTAGATTATTTTCTGGGTTTGGGATGGCCCTGATGAGATAACGCCTGAACTCGTAGTCTATATTTATTGATGTTTCATCTGGGCAATAATCTGATGAATTGTTCCAAGTACAAATTCACATTCGCTAATTCCTCTACGATTTTCTGGTCTGTTCATATGGCCAAGCAAACCCCATATTACTGTTATGAGCAACTGTACTTGGTAGTGTAAACTGTTAATGCACAATAAGTAGACAGGAATTGACTTCCTTAAAAACATCACTTGTAAATTTCAGAAATTGCAAATGGCTGTAATTTACAAAAGCCACAGGGACATAGTTTTAAATTATTGTAGCTAACCAATTCTTTTCATGATGAGCTACTTATGATTTGGCATATATCCTTTTACGATAGCTGTAGTCAACCAAGTTTAAGATATTGCACATGCTCTTTCTTCTGTGTTTTCTACTTATTGTAGAAAATAGGTGCATCAGTGAAATTGCTGATATACACTTTATGGGCTGGACCGTCAAATATATTTAGTACTGAAGATGAAGAGTTGCATTATATGATGTGGATGGTGGATTACTTTCTAAAACTCATAAGAAGAACATCAGTCAAGTATATTGTTTTAACTTTGTAAATTGAGGTCCATGGTGGATTACTTCCTAAAATCTGAAGTTCTTGTCAATGGGTTTCCACATATTTATCCATCTGCCCATATGATGTGCACACTGATTTATAGGAACTTCTCATGATTGAGCCTGCATTCTTTCACCAGAGGCTTTAATTATTCAAATTCCATCTAAGCATATTTCCTTTGCTTTAAATTTGTCAGTCGTCTGCTGCCTTTCTCAAAGCCTTTTCCTTTGATAAGCACCTTTTGGTGGGTTTACATTCCCTTTCATATATCTCTTTATCATGATAAAAAGCAAAAAAGGTTGGAACAGGAGAAACTCATCATGCTTTTCTACATTCCTGGGCTGCCAGAGAAGACCTTTAATGTTTAGAGTATAGATATGCCAGCTTACTAGGAATCATTTAGTTCTTCGAAACTTCAATATAATTCACATATGCCACCTGTATAAATTCTCGCTGGTTAATTTTCGCCGTTCCGCATTCATGATTTTGTGAGAGGTACAGTTTTTAGACCTTAATTTCAATGCATTTACAGATACCACTTGAAATGTATTGCCACTACCTTTCAGGCACTTTTAACTTCTTTGTTGCTCTCACAGCTAGTTTTGTGAGATTGAATTCATCTGATTGCCCCATGTCAAAAGTAAGGTACACCAGTTCGTGGGCATGCAACTGACAAATGGTAAATAGGTGTTCACAACTTTTGCTTTGGTGATCCATCTTTGTTTATGGGTGACCATTTAGTCTTTATTGGTGTTCTTTGTGCTTAATAGCATCATTCCTGTGAGAATTTAAACCGCACCTCGTGGTTGGCGGTGACCGTTATCCAACCGAAGAGTGGTATGACATGTATGCTGATGAGCGATTTACCTTTGAAAAGGTGCTTCAGGAAGTGGATTTCACTGTCATGTCAATATGCCATGTGGATTTGTAAGAGCCAGCCAAAATGCATTTTTATGTACTCTCTCATTCATCTTTATGATATCTTCAACCGGGAAACAAGAAGTGGCAGCCTCTGATGCATCCACTAGATTGAACAGGTAGCATATGCAGTCGAATCTAGCATTTGTATTCAGATCTGACATGTGAGTCCATACATTGCCAAATGTTGCTGGACCAAATACACCTGGTATCTCAGCAATTAAGTACTAGTCCCGATCAAGGAAACTATTTTCAATAACCGGATCTGAAGTAGTAGTTGTAGTAATTTGTTCATGCATCTGAAACTGCTGCTTCGAGATTTGTTCTTGAGATCTCCCAACTCCCAGATTCAGGACAACCCCCAAAGATTCCTACTGGACTACCTGTGAAGATCGGACGAGGCAGGTCTGTATAGTACAAAATACTGTTCTCTGCGTGAAGGATGGTGGGTACTCCCCCATTGGCCATTGTTTCAGAACGCCCCTTGTTTTTTTTCTCAAATCTGCAGATGCTCATACGTAAAGGACAGTTTCATGCATGACTGAAACAGACAAGAAGAAAGGTTGGCGGTTTGCTATGATTGGGTACTTGTCCTGTCAGCTTTTATCTTTGTCCTGTCAGAAAGTCAACATCTCCTTGAAATGACAGTCATACTGATGGTACGAGTGGTAATCGCATTGGACTATGAGCTTTGTGAAAAGCTCAAGCCTTAACAAAAACAATTACGAGCTTGTGGAAGCTGAAGCTTTTGCTGCAATATCCATCCAGAATTAGCAATACCTAGTTAGGCAACTTTTGGCTCACTGCCCTGCTCACTGACTCGAAAAATTAACCCCCACTGGTGTCTTTATGTTCTCTTAATTTACAACTGTGTGGTGCCTATCGAGTATTGATTGACAGGACTGCCGAAGTCCATCCTTGACGTAGGAATAAATAAATAAAGTGTTCTAGGTACAGTACGAAAAGGAGCATCTATTGGGCGTGTGTGTATTCTTTTCTTGCCTCTTGGCTGCAGCATTGGTGCCAAACTTCGTACTGTCCCATACAGGACAGGGGCCTAGGAGAAGTTTGGTGGCTGCCGTCACTGGTCTTTAACCCGCTCTTAAAAAATGACAGAGTTTTGTGCGTGTACTCAAACGACTTCTCTAGCATCATTCCCATTTTAAATGTTCAAGGTCCCATTGGGAAATGAAGCAAGGGGGCCGGATTGGTTGGATGTTAACATCAAGAGCTAGGATATTAGTATCAAGGACATATATGCTATATTTGATTCCTCGGATCTGTCATTTGTTGAGCTACCCCTGTAATCCTCGTGATATTTTCATAGTCGATCCACTGCATTCCTTTTTTTTTTTAAACAAGGCAAAAAAATTTCTATTTTCGTTGATTAAGAAAAAGGTTTTTAAAATTCTTGCAAACCATGTCTTGGTAAAAAACCAAGACCAGCACAAAACAATTATTCACAATGAATTACACTACTAGCGCCCACGAGGCACCACAATTTAGCTTCCTCATTTTTGCTACTCAACGGTTACGGGGTGGCTTCGAAAGACTAGCATTCCTTTCTTTCTAAATTTCATAATAGACCAACATTGCCAAGGAAGCCAGTCCTCTTTTATGAATCACCTCATTCCATCATTTTTTGATAGGTCGATATTGGTGCCAACTTACCTTGCCCAATTGTTGTATGCCTCGCCAATCCTTCAATTTTTTCCAAACCCTCATAGAGAAACAACATTTGAAAAGTACTCCCTCCGTTTTAAAATATAAGATGTTTTAGATTTGTGAAGATAATGAATCTAGACTTGTTTTTATACGTAGGTTCACTCAACTTTGGGATGAATCTACATACTAAAAGAAGTCTAGATTCATCTTCTTCATAAACCTAAAACATCTTATATTTTAAAACGAAGGGAGTAGATAAGATGCCGACTCTTTTCTTTGATTGCAAAGCTTGCAAAGACCACAATTTGGTCATCCTCTACGAGCCAGGCTATCTCCCGTCCAAACTGCATTCCTAGGTTTCGTACTTATATGTTATGGTAACCTCATCTAACTTTTGCAGAAACTGTGAAGTTTCTTGTGAAACTCTTGTGCTCCGAGGGTTTCTTGATTCACTAGATTATAAAAAAGGATGAATAGAAAAAACGCAGCAATACAACGTCGTGCCACATCGAAATATAAATGGTTTTGGTTGCACCAAAACTTGTTGAATGGGTGAATTTCTATGTGCAAAGAAGTCCTTGAAAAAATTTCTAAGCTATTCAGTCGTAAAGAAGTTTTTGATAAAAAATTGCTAAAGCACTGAACGTGCCCCTAAATGGAGCATGGTACTTTGTAAAAGACCAGGTGCTAAGAGCATCTCTGTTAGCATTCCTAGGAAGGCCATTCTAGGCTGATTTTTTTATCCGAACGATGAAAATCCGTTTAATCACGTTCCTAGGACGCCGAATAGCGTTGAATTTGTCCCAACTTTGATCCGGTGTTTCTAGACCGAACCCGGGGCGGAACCGCCTAAGAACACCGTGTTGGAGATATGCCCTAGAGGCAATAATAAATGTAGTTATTATTATATCTTTGTGTTTATGATAAATGTTTACATTCATGCTATAACAGTATTAACAAGGAAACATTAATACTTGTGTGATTTGTAAACTAAATAAAAGTTTCTAATAAAGCCTCTTCATAATACTAGCTTGTTGGTTAATAAATGATTGTGGTTTCCCTATCATGAACATTGAGATGTTATTAACAACAAGATCATATCATTAGGAGAATGGTATGAAGGACATACTCCTATAGATAAGCGTAGCATAAAGATCAAGTCATTTTTATAGTTCAATTGCTATAATCTTTCTGATACATAGTAATCTAATTCCTTCGACCATGAGATGATGTTTATCACCATCACCGGAAGGATGCTTTGATGACATCAAACACCACACTGTAACTGGGTGGCTATAAAGGTGGCATTGAGTGTTCGGAAAGTATGGGTTGAGACACATGGATCAAGAGTGGGATTTGTCCATCCATATGACGGATAGATATACTCTGGGCCCTCTTGGTGGAATGTCATCCAATTAGCTTGCAAGCATGTGACTGGCTCACAAGGGATCACATACCACGGTAACGAGAAAAGAGTACTTATCGGTAACGAGGTTGAACTAGGTATGCAGAGATACCGACGATCAAAACCTCGGATAAGTAAACTATCGTGAGACAAAGAGAAATTGGTATCGTATTTAAGTGGTTCATTCGATCGCAAGGTAATCGTAGAAATATGTGGGAGCCATATGAATTTCTATATTCCTCTATTGGTTATTGTTCGGAGAAGTGTCTCGATCATGTCCGCATAATTCACGAACCGTAGGGAAAACAACTTAAGGATTCGATGTTGTTGAGTAGTTATGGAATGATGAGTAAGAGACTGAATGTTGTTCGGAGTCTCGGATGGGATCCGAGATATCACGAGGAGATCCGAAATGGTCCATAGAATAAGATTCATATAAGGAAAGTCCTGCTTCGGAGTTGGGGAATGATTCCGGTGTTTTCATCGGGAATGTTCTAGAAGGTTCCGGAAGGTCCGGCACTCCGGAGGGGAAGGGTACATGAATGTGTCATGACAATGTGGAATGGTTGCATCATGTACTAGGTATAATGGCTGAGCAAAATAAATGGATAAATCAAATCCTAGTTTGAAAAGTCAAACGCCAATTTGAAAAGTCAAACGGCAGTTTTGCTTGGTGGAGGGAGAGTAGGAAACCTACTTGGGGAGGAGTTCCTCTCCCTCCACCCGCCGGCCAAGGAGGCCGACTTGAGGGAGGACTCCCTCACCTTGGTCGGCGCGCTCCCACCTATAAAATAAGGGGCAGGGGTGCCCCCTCTAGCCTACACCTCTCTCCACCAAAACCCTAGCCCTAGCCGCCGGCCACCACAAGTCGTCGTCGCCCTAGGGTTTGCCCTAGCCGCCGAGTTGTGGCTCTCACCAAGCCCTAGCCGTCGGCCTAGCCTCCTCCCTTGGTGCCTCTAAACCCTAGATCGCCAAGGCCTCTCTCATAGTCCACCATACTCGCTCCGGCTTAAGGCGAAGCCTGAGGACTCCCTACTTAGGTACCAGGCCGTCGTGAGAATCGCGAGGAGAGTTCTACAACCTCCGCTGCCTGCTGGAACAAGGGAGAGGAAGGTCTTCATCAAGTACCGAACGTGTGACCATTGCGGAGCGGCTGAGCATGGCCGGAAGGATCGTCTACACGATCTTGAGATCGGCGAGAGTACGACTACATCACCCACGAGAATCCGCTCTCGTTAAAGACTTTGGAATCTTCGAGGGTGAGTTCCTCTATCGACTCGTTGCTACAATCTAGTAGATAGATCTTGGCTTGTTCGTTTGCATGCGGTAGAATTTTTTTGTTTTCCATGCTACGAACCCCTACAGTGGTATCAGATCCGTGTCTATATGTAGATCCGTTGCACGAGTAGAACACAATGGTCATTGTGGGCGGTGGTGCTTTTATTATCAATTGCTTCTTGTGTACTTTGCATCTTGCGGTATGATGGTATGAAGCGGCCCGGGCTAACCTTACATGACATCGTTCATGAGACTTGCTCCACACTCAACATGCAACTTGTATTGCATAAGTGGCTTTGCGGGTGTCTGTCTCTCCCATTATAGTATAGATCCAATTTACAACGGGCACTTGATAGTTCAAACATCAACGTTGTGGTTCTTGTTCGTAAGTTAGATCGACACTTATTTGAAAGCCCCAAACCACGTAAAATATGCAAAGAAAATTAGAGGCGTCTAACTTTGTTTTGCAGGGGTGTGCTGTGATGTGATATGGCCATGATTGTGATTATATTTGATGTATGCAATGATCCTTATTGTAAGTTGGCAACCGGCAGGAGACATATGGTTGTCTTTAATTTCTGTTAAGACCCGTGTGTCTATTCAAAGTAGTTGTTGAAGGGAATATGCCCGAGAGGCAATAATAAAGTGGTTATTATCGTATTCCTTATTTATGATAAATGTTTATTTTGCATGCTATAATTGTATTAATACGGAAACGTTAATACATGTGTGTTTAATAAACAAATAGAAAGTTCCTAGTTATGCCTCTCTTATAAACTAGCTCGTTGATTAACAAGATGATCAAGGTTTCCTGATCATGGACATTGGATGTTGTTAATAACGGGGTCACAACATTAGTGTAATGGTGTGATGAACATTCATCCGAAGTATAGCATTACGATCAAAGTCATTGAGTTTATATTGCTATAACAACTTACAGTGATCCTAATCCTTAGACCATGAGATCATGTCAATCACTAACACCGGAAGAGTTTCTTGATAACATCAAACGTCACACCGTAGATGGGTTCAGAACTACTAAAGTGTTATGTTGAGGCCCATGGATCGAGTGGAATTTGTTCATCCCGATGACGGATAGATATACTCTGGGCCCTCTCGGTGATATCACATTGATTAGCTTGCAAGCAAGTGATTTGATCACTAGAATGTTATATCACGGGAACGAGAAAAGAGTGCATGTCGATAGATCAAACTAGGTATGGAGATACCGATGATCGAATCTCGGACATGTAATATATCGCGAAACAAAAGGATTAAGATACAAGCGTAAAGGTTAAGACGATCACAAGAAAGTCATCGTTGAATGTGTGGAGTCGGTATGGGTCTCGGATCCGCTCGATTATTGATCCGAGAGGGTCTCGATCATGTCCGCATTATTCACGAACCGTAGGGTGACACACTTAAGAGACACCGACATCCAATTGGAGCAAAAGTTTCATGCGAAAAGAAAAGGAAAGCAGGAATTTATTTCACTAGACACAAGCTGTTTGGTTGAAATTGTCAAACTGGTTACGCATGTGAAATGGAATACTAGCAAGGGTTTTATGTGAATGTTTGTTAATTAAAGTAATTAACAAAATTCTGAATAAATAAATAAAAGAGTTTTATTTAAATGAGAGCTTGCATTAAATTTGGTGGAAATTTAATGCATGTGAGTGGATTTATGAGTGGAGGCTTTTTAATGGGAGTGGAGGCTTTTCATTTTGAGTGGGAGCTCCACCCACATGAATGTGGAAGAGGTGGGGGCAGCCCCATGGCTGGGCGCATGGCCCCTTGGGTGGCCCCGCGCCCTATAAAAGGCCCCCTCTCCTCCTCTCACAACACACCTCCTCGTGAAGGATCTCTCTCCCCCTCTAGAATTTATCCCCCATGGTCTCGGACTAGCGAGATACATGTTCCCGGTGGCTTTTCGGCAAGAAAGAGTTGTGCTTCCGCTGCATCGCTGGAGCGAGGCGGAGGTTGCTCGTGCCTCGAGCGTGTGTGCGAAACGGATCTGTTGTTGTTTCTTGGCGCTAGGACTTCCTCTCGATCTTGAGATCGGCAAGAGATCGTCTACATCAACCACGAGTTTGGACTCGTTAAGCTTTGTCGGTCTTCAAGGGTATGTTCTCTACGGATTTACATCCGCCCGTTGTTTGTATCTAGTAGATAGATCTTGGTACATAGTTGTTCCCATCGTAGGAAAATTTTTATTTTCTATGCTGCGAACCCTTTAGTGGTATCAGAGCCAGGTTCTATGCGTAGATACTTTGCACGGGTAGTACACATATGAGTATGTGGGCGATGATGATCATTTTATTGCTTCTTAGTTGTACTTTGGATATTGGTGGCATAGTGGGATGAAGCGGCCCGGACAAACTTTACATGTCCTCGCACATGAGACCTGTTCCACGCTTGACATGCAACTAGTTTTGCATAAGTGGCTAGCGGGTGTCTGTCTCTCCTACTATAGTCAATATCTAATTTGCAACGAGTTGTCAACAATTTGATTATCCTCGTTGTGGTTCATGTTCGTAGGTAAGAACGGTTCTATCTTCGAAAGCCCTAAACCACGTAAAACTTGCAATGGATAAATTAGAGGCGTCTAGTTTAGATTGTTGCTGGGCTAGTGTTATGATATGGTGATGTTGTAAGTAGAAGTATAAGATGATACTCTTACAACATACATAACGTGTAAACTCCATAGACCTTGGATTTACACATATAGGTATGATAGTGATCATACCACGATGCACATGATAGAGATCATCTGCGGGAACCATATAATTTCACTAATAAACATATGATGTTTGACTACATCTTATATTGCTTGTTTAGCGCTTTGTTAAGTATAATAAGATGATCCCTCATTTAAATATCAAGATAAGAATGTGTTCTTCCTTTAGTATGCACCGATTATGTTTTCGTCGCTCCAAGACATCACGTGATGATCGGGTGTTCTTGGATCCTCGACCATACTTGGTGTAAAAGCGATTACACCGCAAAATACTAAGGTTCTAACTTGGCGAGCCTAGCATGTACAGAACATGGCCTCGAACCTGCAGAAAGGTTAAGCATGAGTCATATAGTTGATATGATGCCCATTTGATGCTCGCCTTTGAAGCTACACCGACTCACGTGATGATCGGACTTGGTGTAGTGGATTTGGTTCATGTAATCACCAAAAGGCACGAGGGATGTCGTTTTGAGTGGGAGTTCATTTCTAATTTGGATTAGTAGAACTCAATTTATCATAAATTAAATCAAAGTGAATTTGCATAATTTGTTATAGTCATTGGCATTCGTTCACCACCTTATGCATAGTTGTAATTGAGATAATAGAACTATAGAATTACGGATATATACTTTCTGAACCGGTATCGTATTGTGTTGAGTGTCAATCTAAAGTTTAAAGTCCTATTGCAAACTTTCAGCAATTTCTATTTACTCCGTGAAATTTAATAATTGGTATTAAATCGAGAGTAACAATTCGTGTTAGTATCTTAAGTATCATGTTTGCCTCCATGATTCTTGATTTAAACATCAAGTTTTTTTATAGGGAGAAAAAGAATTGTGTTAGAAACCATCATGTGTGGCAGATATAACGATATCTGAAAACAATGTGTTGGTTGCAATATGATAGAGTATATATATGTTCTCATATTGGATGAGAATTTACGAAGGTTGGAGATGCTAGACATCCTAATCATCCAAAAGGGTTTTGGAAAGTAATGTTATACTCACGATTCGCCTTTATAAGCTAAAGTAGCTTGATCATAAAAGTCGTCATGATAAGGGTGAATAGAAGATGTATGTAAAGTGTTTACTACACTAAAAGATTACTAAAGAATGGATTTTGAAAGAATACCGATCATTTTGATGACGGTGATCTACTTCAAAGTGCAAGTCCAAAGGTATTATTATTTGAATATACACGCTTTGGACTATGTGTCATGTGTATGGCGCCACTGTTGATGTTGATAGTTTCTTTTAAAAGGAAAAGGAAATGCTGAAAGAGAATCTATAAAATATATTTGGCGAAAGAAAAGATTGGAAATGTCCAATTTTGGTATATATATGATATACATGTTATGGCTGTATTCTTTGCTTGTTAAACAATGTGGTTCTTGGGTATTGGATATCGAATTGGTTGGTATGAAATTTCATACGGAATGACGCAATTCATGAACCACAATGGCCTAAGTAACTAGCAAGAGAATATGTGATGATGTTCATCGAAAACAAACAAACCGTTGTTTGTATTTCTCGTTGACATCAAAGCTTGACTTCAAGATTTGTTTTAATAATTGTTATTTGAATCGGTATTATAAGAAAAAAGGTTGTTCAAATAATTACCGTATTCCATATAAGATGGATGATTTACAAATCTAGTTGAAGAAAGACTTCAAGATTTGTTTTAATAATTGTTATTTGAATCAGGTATTATAAGAACAAAGGTTGTTCAAATAATTACCGTATTCCATATAAGATGGATGATTTACAAATCTAGTTGAAGAAATCACATCCATAAATCCTAATGCTAAAATGTTGCAAGACAAATGATTGAAAGATCACTTATGAAGTGACATATTTGTTTAAATTATATTGGAAAGAAAACATGAAGAATCTCCATATTCATGGATTTTTGGAGTCTTTGATTTGATCAAGTGACGCTTGTGAGACTTTCCACGTGATAATTAAAACTTCGTTCAAAGGCCAAAGAAGAACGAACGACTAAATTATTGGAATTTATACATATCGATGTATGTAGTCCATTATGTATAGTCGTAAGCGATGGATTTCAACTTCATATGATTTCTCCGAAAATTTGAGTGAATGTTCACTTAATGCGAGAGAAGTATGAAATATTTGAAAATGTTTCAAAGATTTTCAAGATGAAGTGCAAAATCATTTTAAACAAGAAAATAAATGGTTTATGATTTTATCATAAGGGATTTGTTTGAGTTACAAGTGTAACAAGAAAATAAATGAGTTATGATTTTATCATAAAGGGATTTATTTGAGTTGCAAGTTTAGCAAAACACCTAGATTTGCATCTCCCAAAACATCATAGGAGTATGGAGTGTTTGAGATTTGTAATGAAACCTTGTTTGACATGGTTGGATCAAAGGTGTTATTTATAAAACTGCCAGTATGTTTTAAAAGATTAAAGCTTTAGAGACTACCGCTTTTACACTGAAAAGAGCTCCATCTAGATCCGTTGAAATGACACCATGGAAGTTATGGTTTGGGGTAAAACCCAAGTTGTCATTTCTTAAATTTTGGTATACTAAACATAAGTAAGATGTTTACAACCAAAGTCGGATGAGCATGTCTTTGTAGGTTATTTCGAATAACAATTGGTTATTCCTCCTTAACACCGAGGACAAAAGGGTTTGTCGCTTGAAATGTTAAGTTTCTTGAAGAAGGAATTTTTCATAAAAGTTAAGTGGGAGGACAATAGAACTTTGATAAGGTTAACGAACCTTAGCTAAATGTCTTTGAGTTAACGCATAGCAGGAAATCGTTAGGAGGCTGCCATAATGCTCATAGCTTATGTGCCTCAAAGGTTGTGGTCACGGAGGTCTAAAGTTCCTATTGAACCAAGAAGGTCGGTTAAACAATCAAATGCTAAGATTTGAGAGTAAATCATTATTGTTTGACAATGATGAACCGAATACATACAAAGAAGCGATGATGGGCCCTGACTCCGTCAAATGGCTTGAAGCCATAAAATCCGTGATAGTTCCATACACGAGAAATCAAGTTTTGAACTTGGAAGACCCTCAGGAAAGGTGTAAAAACCTATCGGTCGTATTTGGATCTATAAAGAAACAGACATGGATGTTTCACATCTATGAAATAGTCGACATGTCGTAAAGTATTTTACGACAATGTTCAAGGAGTTGACTATGACAAGATTTGATCTTTCATAGCGATATTTAGTCTGAACGGATTAAAGTAGCAACCACTACATATAATTTGGTATATGGTAGATGAATAAACAAAACAAAGTTCTTCTAATAGAATGGTTACCTAGGACGTGTACATGACACGGTCCAAAGGGTTTTGTTAAATTCAAAGGATGCTAAAAGGGCATGCAAACTTCATTGGTTGAAGTAAGCATCGCGGAGTTGGAATCTTCACCATGATGAAAAGGAGTTTTTCATCAGGAGACGATGAAGATGCTTGCATTTGCAAGAAATTAAGTGGGAGCGCTGAGACATATTTCTAATACATTATGTGAAGGACATCTTGTTGATTAGAAATGATGTATATTTTATTGACAAAGGTTAAGAATTTCATTTCGATGAAAGACTTAGGCAAAACCCGAATATTTAGCGTGAATGTCTATAGTGGATGGTATGAACGCCAATATGGTTGTGCCAAGCGTACATATATGAGATATTGAAGGAGTTCAATATAGAATCAACAAGAAAGCAGTTCTTGTCGCATGGAAAGGAATTGAATCAAGATTCAAGTGTATCGACACTTGATAAGTGAAACAAGATTCAAGTGTTTTGACACTTGACGAGTGAAATCACAAGAATGTTTTGATCAATCATACCATGATATGTACACATCCAGATATGTCCTATGCTCTAAGTGTTATGAGCATATACCAGAATGAATCATAAAATGATCATTGGACTATAGTAAGGATATTCTTATGATCTTTTGGAAGAACTAAGAATATATTTGTGTAGAGGTGACAAACAATTACAAATAGTTCATTGTAAAGCGTTACATTGATACTAGTTTTGTCACAAGATACAAATTAAGTTTATCTCAATTTAAACTATGGGTGGCACAATGTAATGGAAAGGAGATTCCATGATGGATTTGGAAGAGTTCCAAAGTTAAGACATAGTGACGAATACTACAACGAAAGGCTAAGTATATGACTGCTATAGTAGCAGCAAAGGAGGGAATTTGTGTCAAGTAGTTTGTTATCAAACTAAGGTGTGGTTCGCAACGGGCTAACACTAAAGATATATTGTATGACAATAGTATCGATGTGTTTTAACCCCAAGGAACTAAAGGTCTCACCAAAAGACCAAATTTATACAATGCCATCTCATTGGAAAATGAGTGATGCGTGGAGACGCAAAGACATGCAAATACACACGGACCTGAAAGCATCAGATCCGTAGATTATGTTAACCACTTGCAATTGCATATTTGGAACACCAGAAAGCCATAGGTGTTCAATACACAAAGTTTTCAAACTAGATTATTGTCTCTAGTGCAAGTGGGAGACTGAAGGGAATATGCCCGAGAGGCAATAATAAAGTGGTTATTATCGTATTCCTTATTTATGATAAATGTTTATTTTGCATGCTATAATTGTATTAATACGGAAACGTTAATACATGTGTGTTTAATAAACAAATAGAAAGTTCCTAGTTATGCCTCTCTTATAAACTAGCTCGTTGATTAACAAGATGATCAAGGTTTCCTGATCATGGACATTGGATGTTGTTAATAACGGGGTCACAACATTAGTGTAATGGTGTGATGAACATTCATCCGAAGTATAGCATTACGATCAAAGTCATTGAGTTTATATTGCTATAACAACTTACGAAGTGATCCTAATCCTTAGACCATGAGATCATGTCAATCACTAACACTGGAAGAGTTTCTTGATAACATCAAACGTCACACCGTAGATGGGTTCAGAACTACTAAAGTGTTATGTTGAGGCCCATGGATCGAGAGTGGAATTTGTTCATCCCGATGACGGATAGATATACTCTGGGCCCTCTCGGTGATATCACATTGATTAGCTTGCAAGCAAGTGATTTGATCACTAGAATGTTATATCACGGGAGCGAGAAAGAGTGCATGTCGATAACGAGATCAAACTAGGTATGGAGATACCGATGATCGAATCTCGGACATGTAATATATCGTGAAACAAAAGGATTAAGATACAAGCGTAAAAGGTTCCGGCGATCACAAGAAAGTCATCGTTGAATGTGTGGGAGTCGATATGGGTCTCCAGATCCCGCTCGATTATTGATCCGAGAGGGTCTCGATCATGTCCGCATTATTCACGAACCGTAGGGTGACACATAAGAGACACCGACATCCAATTGGAGCAAAAGTTTCATGCCGAAAAAAGAAAGGAAAGCGCAGAATTTATTTCACTAGACACCAAAGCTGTTTGGTTGAAATTCTTGGCCGTTGCATGTGAAATGGAATACTAGCAAGGGTTTTATGTGAATGTTTGTTAATTAAAGTAATTAACAAAATTCTGAATAAATAAATAAAGAGTTTTATTTAAATGAGAGCTTGCATTAAATTTGGTGGAAATTTAATGCATGTGAGTGGATTTATGAGTGGAGGCTTTTAATGGGAGTGGAGGCTTTTCATTTTGAGTGGGAGCTCCACCACATGAATGTGGAAGAGGTGGGGGCAGCCCCATGGCTGGGCGCATGGCCCTTGGGTGCCCCCTCTCCCCTATAAAAGCCCCCTCTCCTCCTCTCACAACACACCTCCTCGTGAAGGATCTCTCTCCCTCTAGAATTTATCCCCATGGTCTCGGACTAGCGAGATACATGTTCAGTGGCTTTTCGGCAAGAAAGAGTTGTGCTTCCATGCATCATTGGGCGAGGCGGAGGTTGCTCGGTGCCTCGAGCGTGTGTGCAAGCACGGGATCTTGCTGTTTTCTGGCGCTAGGACTTCCTCTCGATCTTGAGATCGGCAAGAGATCGTCTACATCAACCACGAGTTTGGACTCGTTAAGCTTTGTCGGTCTTCAAGGGTATGTTCTCTACGGATTTACATCACTTGGTTGTTTGTATCTAGTAGATAGATCTTGGTACATAGTTGTTCCCATCGAGGAAATTTTTATTTTCTATCTGCGAACCCTTGATTGTAATAGTTGAAGGTGGGGACTATTAATGATGAAGCGCCATTGACCTTGACGCCATACCGGTGATGATGGAGATCATGTTCGTGCTTGAAGATGGAGATCGAAAGCACAAGAAGAAAGGCCATATCATACCACAAATTATGAATTGCATATGATGTTAATCCTTTATTCATCTTATATTGCTTAGTTAATGACGGTAGCTTTATAAGATGATCCCTCATGCACATAAATTTCAAGTTTTAAAGTGTTCATCCTTAGTAATCACCATTGCTAAAGCTTGTTGTTTCAAAGCACCACGTGATGATCGGGTGTGTTAGATTCTGCAAGTGTATACAACATGAGCAAGCCATATTTGCTCATGCAGAAGCTAAGGTTTGATCTTGACGAGTCTAGCATGTACAGACATGGTATCGGAACACGTCTCACCGAAAGGTAAAGCATGAATCATATAATAGATATGATGAACATGTCAATTGTTCGCCATTGAAGCTACATCAACTCTCGTGATGATCGGTTTTGATGTGGTGGATTTGGTTCGTGTGATCACTAAAACAATGTGAGGGATATTGTTTTGAGTGGGAGTTCACCTAGATTAATTTAACTATTAATTAGAACTCAATTTGTCATAAACTTAGTCTAAACTATTGCAAATATGTTGTAGATCAATGGCGGCCCCTACCATCAATTTTAATGCGTTCCTAGAGAAAGAAAAGTTGAAAAACAATGGAAGCAACTTCGCGGATTGGTTCCACAATTTGAGGATTGTCCTCAATGCTGGTAATTTTACCTATGTCTTTGGATGCACATTTGGGTGACTCACTTTGCGTTGATGCTACCGATGAAGTAAAGAAGATTTACCTCTCTCGGAAGAATCAGTACTCCACAGTTCAGTGTGCTATCTTGTATGGTTTGGAATCGGAGCTTTAGAAAAGGTTTGAGAACCATGACCCACATGATATTGTCCGTGAAGTCAAATTGATATTTGAGACTCACGCGGAAGTTGAGAGTTATGAGGCTTCTGAAAAGTTCTTTAACTGCAAGATGGAAGAGGCAGCTCCGTTAGTGAGCATGTGCTTAAGATGTCTGGGCACGCAAACAAACTCCAAAGCTTGGGTATAGTGATTCCAAATGCTTTGGGGATTTACCGTGTCCTCTAATCACTACCACCAAGTTACAAGAACTTTGTGATGAACTACAATATGCAAAGCATGAACAAGACGTTGCCAGAACTCTTCTCCATGTTGAAATCTGCAGAAGTGGAGATCCAGAAAGAGCATCAAGTGTTGTTGGTCAATAAGACCACCAAATTCAAGAAAGCAAGTCTAAGCAAAAGGGTAACTTCAAGAAGGGTGGTAAGAAAGTTACCGCACCGACAAAGAAGACCAAGGCTGGGCCTAAGCCTGAAACTGAGTGCTTTTACTGCAAGGGAGAAGGTCACTGGAAGCGGAATTGCCCAAAGTACTTGGCGGATTTGAAGAACGGCAACATCAAGAAGAAAGGTATATCCGATATACATGTTATTGATGTGTATCTCACTAGTACTCATAGTAGTTCCTGGGTATTTGATACTGGTTCTGTTGCTCATATTTGAAACTCGAAACAGGTGCTGCAGAATAAACGGAAGCTAGCGAAGAACGAGGTGACGATGCGCGTTGGAAATGGATCAAAGGTTGATGTGATCGCGGTCGGCACGCTACCTCTTCATCTAACATCGGCATTAGTTTTATACTTAAATAATTGTTATTTGCTGACTGCGTTGAGCATGAACATTATATCTGGATCATGTTTGTTGCGAGACGGTTACTTGTTTAAGTCCGAGAATAATGGTTGTTCGATTTATATGAGTAATATGTTTTATGCACATGCACCTTTGATAGATGGTCTATTCTTATTGAATCTCGATAGTGGAAATACACATATTAATAACATTGAAGCTAAACATTTGAAATTGAGCGATAGCTCGACCTATATGTGGCACTGTCGTCTTGGCCATATTGGAGTGAAGCGTATGAAGAAACTCCATTCCGATGGACTTCTTGAATCACTTGAAAGATGTGAAGCATGTCTGATGGGTAAAATGACTAAGACTCCATTTTCTGGTATGATGGAGCGAGCTACGGACTTATTGGAAATCATACATACCGATGTGTGTGGTCCAATGAGTGTAGCATCGCGCGGTGGTTATCGTTATGTTCTTACCTTCACGGATGACTTGAGTAGATATGGGTATATCTATTTCATGAAACATAAGTCCGAAACTTTCAAGAAGTTTAAGGAATTTCAAAGTGCGGAAGAGAAGCAACGTAACAAGAAGATTAAATTTCTACGTTCTGATCGTGGAGGTGAATATCTAAGTTACGAGTTTGGCGAGCATTTGAAGAAATGCGGAATACTTTCACAATTGACACCGCCGGGAACACCACAGCGTAATGGTGTGTCCGAATGTCGTAATCGAACTCTCTTAGATATGGTTCGTTCTATGATGTCACTTACAGATTTACCGCTATCATTTTGGGGTTATGCATTAGAAATAGCCGCATTCACTTTAAATAGGGCACCATCTAAATCCGTTGAAACGACACCGTATGAATTATGGTTTGAGAAGAAACCTAAATTGTCGTTCCTTAAAGTTTGGGGTTGCGAAGCCTATGTAAAGAAGTTACAACCGGACAAGCTTGAACCCAAAGCGAAAAAATGCGTCTTCATAGGATACCCGAAGGAAACTATTGGGTATACCTTCTATCATAGATCCAAGGGCAAAATCTTCGTTGCCAAGAATGGATCCTTTCTAGAGAAGGAATTTCTCTCGAAAGAAGTGACTGGAAGGAAAGTAGAACTCGACGAGGTTGTCGAACTTTCTCTCGAAATTGCGAGTAGCGCGGCACCGGAAGAAGTTCCTGTGACGCCTGCACCAGTAAGATAGGAAGCTAATGATGATGATCATGAAACTTCGGTTGTAGTTGCTACAGAGCCTCGCAGGTCAACGAGAAATCGTACCACTCCAGATTGGTATGATCCTGTTATGAGTGTCATGTTGGTGGACAACACCTATGACCCTGAGGCATATGAGGAAGCGATGATGAGCCCAGATTCCAATAAATGGCAAGAAGCCATGAAATCCGAGATTGGATCCATGTACGAAAACCAAGTAGGACTTACCGGATGGCCGGAAGGCCGTCGAGAACAAATGGATCTTCAAGAAGAAAACAGATGCTGATGGTAATGTTACTGTCTATAAAGCTCGACTTGTCGCAAAAGGGTTTCGACAAATTCAAGGAGTTGACTACAATGAGACTTTCTCACCTATAGCGAAGCTAAAGTGTGATATTAGTGTTAGATATGGCGATATTACGATTATGAAAAATATGGATGATGGATGTACATGCATGATTTGAGTTGTACATGATGCAAAAATTAACCCAGATGGATGTAAAAAAGATGCTAACAAGGTGTGCAAACTTCAATGCAAACAATATGGTACAACATAGTTATGGGAAGAAGTTGGTACATAGTTGGAATCAGGTAAAAAAAAAGGTAAGTTTAAGTTTTACTTTGGAGAAGATTGTATTTACAAGAAAGTGAGTGTGGGGGGAGCTACTAGCATTCTTAATACTATATGTAGATGACATATTGTTGATTTGATATAGAATGATGTAGAATAATAGAGAGAAATGAAATGAATAATTTTTTTTCAAGATTTGATTGCATGAAGGCTTACGACATATGGCATAAAGATTTATAGAGATAGAGAAAGGCGCCTAATATCATATCAAAAAAGTACATGTTGGACAGTACATAAAGAAGGTGGGAATGGAAAAATATAAAGAAGAAGTGGAAGATAATCCCATGTTGCCCAATAAAACTCAAAGTCCAACCAAAGAAACAAAGAGAGAGAAAAAAAGGAAGAGAGAGAGATCCTCAGCCATAGCCTATCTCAATGTCGCTCATATCTCTAATGTGTGCCACCACGATTGCTGCATATGCTATTTTGATTACTAGATATCAAATATCAAAAGATCTAGATCATTGGGATGTCAAAAAAAAAAAACATCTAACTTTAGAAGAACTAAGGATATGGTTCTTTCTTATGTAGGGTGATGAAAAAACGGTGTTTATTTGTGTTTATAATAGTTGCTAGCTGGTTCCGGATGATGGAGGATGACTCTAAATCACATGAATTTTTGAATACTTGGAATAGAGGTTGCTGAGGAGGAGGAAAGAAAAAAAAAAAGGCAAGATCTTCATCAAGAAGAATCGGAACATAGCATAGCGAGGAGGCTTAGAAGCGATATGGATGAAGGAGTTCATTACAGAGCTCGGTGTGGTTCCAAGTGCGCTGGACCCAATGTCTATCTATTGTGATAACATGGGCGCCATAGCCAATGCGCAAGAACCAAGGTCACACAAGAAGCTGAAGCACATCAAGCTACGTTTTCACGCTATTCGAGAACATGTCCAAGATGGTGACATAAAGATTTACACACAGATCTGAATGTGGCGGATCCGTTGACTAAACCTCTCCCGAGGGAAAAACATGACCAACACCAAACTGCCATGGGTGTTCGGTATATTACCATGTAATCTAGATTAGTTGACTCTAGTGCAAGTGGGAGACTGTTGGAGATATGCCCTAGAGGCAATAATAAATATAGTTATTATTATATCTTTGTGTTTATGATAAATGTTTGCATTCATGCTATAATAGTATTAACAAGGAAACATTAATACTTGTGTGATTTGTAAACTAAATTAGAGTCCCTAGTAAAGCCTCTTTATAATACTAGCTTGTTGGTTAATAAATTATTGTGGTTTCCCTATCATGAACATTGAGATGTTATTAACAACAAGGTCATATCGTTAGGAGAATGATATGATGGACATACTCCTATAGATAAGCGTAGCATAAAGATCAAGTCATTTTGATAGTTCAATTGCTATAAGCTTTCTGATACATAGTAACCTAATTCCTTCGGCCATGAGATCATGTTTATCACCATCACCGAAAGGATGCTTTGATGACATCAAACACCACACTGTAACTGGGTGGCTATAAAGGTGGCATTGAGTGTTCGAAAAGTATGGGTTGAGAGACATGGATCAAGAGTGGGATTTGTCCATCCATATGATGGATAGATATACTCTGGGCCCTCTCGGTGGAATGTCATCCAATTAGCTTGCAAGCATGTGACTGGCTCACAAGGGATCACATACCACGGTAACGAGAAAAGAGTACTTATCGGTAACGAGGTTGAACTAGGTATGCAGAGATACCGACGATCAAAACCTCGGATAAGTAAACTATCGTGAGACAAAGGGAAATTGGTATCGTATGTAAGTGGTTCATTCGATCACAAAGTAATCGTAGAAATATGTGGGAGCCATATGAATTTCCAGATTCCTCTATTGGTTATTGTTCGGAGAAGTGTCTCGATCATGTCCGCATAATTCACGAACCGTAGGGAGACACACTTAAGGATTCGATGTTGTTGAGTAGTTATGGAATGATGAGTAAGAGACTGAATGTTGTTCAGAGTCTCGGATGGGATCCGAGATATCACGAGGAGATCCGGAATGGTCCATAGAATAAGATTCATATAAGGAAAGTCCTGTTTCGGAGTTGGGGAATGATTCCGGTGTTTTCATCGGGAATGTTCTAGAAGGTTCCGGAAGGTCCGGCACTCCGGAGGGGAAGGGTACATGAATGTGTCATGACAATGTGGAATGGTTGCATCATGTACTAGGTATAATGGCTGAGCAAAATAAATGGATAAATCAAATCCTAGTTTGAAAAGTCAAACGCCAATTTGAAAAGTCAAGCAGCAGTTTGCTTGGTGGAGGAGTAGAAACCTACTTGGGAGGAGTTCCTCTCCACTGCCACCAAGGAGGCCGACTTGGGGGAGGACTCCCTCCCCTTGGACGGCGCCCTCCCACCTATAAAAGAAGGGGCAGGGGTGCCCCCTCTAGCCTACACCTCTCTCCACCAAAACCCTAGCCCTAGCCGTCGGCCACCACAAGTTGCCGCCGCCCTAGGGTTTGCCCTAGCTGCCGAGTTGGGGCTCTCCCCAAGCCCTAGCCGCCCAGCCTCCTCCTGGTGCCTCTAAACCTTAGATCGCCAAGGCCTCTCTCATAGTCCACCATACCGCTCGGCAAAGCGAGCCTGCGAGATCTCCCTCTACTTCCGGTACCACGCCGTCGTGCTGCCGAAATCACGAGGTGAGTGCTACAACCTCTGTTGCCTGCTGGAACAAGGGAGAGGAAGGTCTTCATCGAGTCCGAACGATGTGACCCATTGGAAAGCGCTTAGCAAGCTTGGAAGGATCGTCTACACGATCTTGAGATCGGCGAGAGTACGACTACATCACCCACGAGAATCCTCTCTCGTTAAACACTTTGGAATCTTCGAGGGTGATTTCCTCTATCGACTCGTTGCTACAATCTAGTAGATAGATCTTGGCTTATTTGTTTGCATGCGGTAGAATTTTTTTGTTTTCCATGCTACGAACCCCTACACACAGGACGAAGCGGAATCAGCGAAAAAAAAGTTCCGCCCGTGGACGCGCTATGCAAGCGTGTGAAGCCGAGTCATCCTCATCCCGTCGCCTTGGCTCCCGCGACAGGCCGAGGTCAATGATCGCCCGTCGCGTCAGCCACACATCGCCGTAATGACGCGCCACCGCCAGCTCGCCTTCCCGTTGTTTCCCCTTTTCCCGCCCACGCCGCTACACCGTTCCCGCCTTCGCCGCTCTTTCCTCTTCTAGCTATAAATTCCAACGCCCCTCGTCGGTTCGCAGCACACACTCTCACAGCTCCCACTCCCTAACCACACACTCATCCTTCGGCAGCGACAAGAACACCTCGGCGAGAGCAATGGTGGAGAGGTACCACGACGACCAGGCGGTGAACGGCTTTGGCCAGCGGTCTCTGCAGGCCTGGGAGGCGAATTTGGTGCACGACGCTGGCTACATGGCGCCGCCGGACTTTTGGTGTACGTTGACCTGGAAGCTCAGCGCCAGCGGCGTGCCGGTGCCGTCGGTGCCCGAGGGCACCGAGATGGTGGAGGATATCTAGGCCGGCATCGCGGCCATGGAATACCTGGAGCTCACTGAAGCCCTAGTAACCACGTTTACTAGAAGAACTTCTTCGTCGAGAGCCGGTGCCAAGAGTTGGAGGCGCAGGACGGCGTCGCGGATCGCCACCGAAGCAGCACAACACCGTCGCACGCCGTCGGGGGTGGAGCGCTCCGGGACGGACGCTCACCGCCGTGCTCGAAAATATCGTCACAGGCGACCGCCCCAAGCTCGGCTCACCCCCTCGGTCGCCACCGTCAGGCACTCGGCACCGTCTGGCGTCGAACTGGTTGCCGAGGAGGATGGAAGGCGCCAGCTCCTCTTCCTCGGCCTCGACTCGGTCATCTGGGTCGGTGCGCACAGTCACCACGCACCGACATGGTGGCCTCGCCCCCGCTTCGGCCTGTGAAGCGAGAGGTGGAGTCGATGTTGCGCTCGCCGCCGAGGACGAGATTGCGCAGCATCGTCATCAACAAAGGCTGAACGCCATCGCCGCCGACCGGTCGGCTTCGCCTGCGCAGGCCAAAGACAGAGCCCGCGGACTGGGTGGTCCCCGTCTACAAGGACTCCTTTGCCATAAATATCGTGATGGAGCGGTCTCTGAACGCCGTACTGCCCATGCGTGACTCCGACGCATGCGCCTGGTCCAGGGCCGACGGGGAGCACGAGGAGGCTGATGCATGTAGAATGCATACATGAACTTTGTAGTTTACTGTGCTAAAATGCTTATTGCAATTTATTATATTTATTGGGACTAACCTAATAATAGTTGCAAAAGTGCATAAGTTATTGTTTTACACTTCGTTGTATAGAAAAAGATGAATATAAAAGAAAATCGCTCAATATGGCAATATTTGGAGTTTTCTGAAATATGTCTTGCTGAACACTTTTCAAAGATTGACTCGAAAAAGTTTGAAGATGACGTCAAATGAAAAAGTGATCAACGTGAAAGTTGTAGAGAATTTCAAGCCATACAATGTAGACATAAAGTTCTAGAGGTTCCCAAGAGCCCTTGGATCCAAGGGTTTTGATCCGATGGCTCCGGTGAAGTCTTCACCACTATATATTGAGGGAAAACCCTATTTTTAGAGTCATCCACCCATAACTATAAATTTGCCTCCCCTTGGCTGCCATCTCCAAGGGGAAGGCTCATCTACAACACCAAGAAGATCCAAAGAAGAAGGCGTACAAGGGGGCAGTGCTCCCCTAGGGCCGGCCACCGCTAGGGCGCCCTACACTGCCGTCGGTGGCACGCTGCCCTTCATCGCCGCCTCCTTCAGTCGGTCCGCCGCCTCTCCTCCTTGGGTAGGCACCTCTCCATCATCATATACATCACCTCCTTATGATGTGTGGTACAATCTATTATTTTTCCATGATCTATTGTGTCTATGTCTAAGTTTGAGTAGTAATTATTCATGGCAATTGTGAAATACTTTGTTGATTGGTTGCATACAAGTTTGTTATCTTATATGATGGTCTTATGTACAGATATATGAGTGCACACATATGTCGGGGGATGCATAAGGTCACTGTTACATGTTGTTAGGAGGAGGAACGGAGGGATTTGAACATAAACCGTGTTCCCCAAGTCTTATATGCATGCTATATTAATTCATGATTAATTAACGAGAAGTATATTGAGGACCTTAGAACTTAAAGCGATGATTGGACATATTTGTCTTAATGAATCCCTTGTTAGCACATTAACTTGGCTTAGGGACCAATCACTAGGGTGTGTGGTAGTTCATTTACTTGACTACTACGTGATTTAAGGCTCCACCTAAAAGAAACAATAGACTTTATCTATACAAGTTTGATGTGATGGTTAGGAGTATCACATGATAGACACATGTCCTTAATTAATCCTATTGTTGCTCTAGATTATAGTGCCTTAGGATTTTAATTATCGAGTTTTTTATGCTTTATTGTGCTTAGTACTGATGCATCTAGCTATAATATGTGCTTCACTAATTTTGACAACCAAACAAGTGAAATAACGATTTGCCTAAACATTTACTCCCTTTAGAAAACTTGCCATCACTCCACTTCACTAGTTGCTATTTTACTTGCATTAGTTCACTTGCAATATTTACTTTGAGCACTTTACAATCCTATAGTTAATAGAAAAAACAATCAGACACACAAAAACTCTAGATCCTAGATTTGCATAGAAGGTCATATAAGTGGGTTATAGTGTTGGAGATATGCCCTAGAGACAATAATAAAAGTGGTTATTATTATATCTTTGTGGTTATGATAAATGTTTACATTCATGCTATAACAGTATTAAACGGAAACATTAATACTTGTGTGATTTGTAAACTAAATTAGAGTCCCTGGTAAAGCCTCTTTATAATACTAGCTTGTTGGTTAATAGATGATCGTGGTTTCTCGATCATTAACATTGAGATGTTATTAACAACAAGATCATATCATTAGGAGAATGGTATGATGGACTAGATAAGCGTAGCATAAATATGAAGTCATTTCAATAGTTCATGTGCTATAAGCTTTCTGATACATAGTAACCTAATTCCTTCGACCATGAGATCATGCTAATCACCATCACCGGAAGGATGCTTTGATGACATCAAACACCACACCGTAACTGGGTGGCTATAAAGGTGGCATTGAGTGTTTGGAAAGTATGGGTTGAGGCACATGGATCAAGAGTGGTATTTTTCCATCCATATGACGGATAGATATACTCTGGGCCCTCTCGGTGGAATGCCATCCAATTAGCTTGCAAGCATGTGACTGGCTCACAAGGGATCACATATCACAGGAATGAGAAAAGAGTACTTATCGGTAACGAGGTTGAACTAGGTATGCAGAGATACCGACGATCAAAACCTCGGATAAGTAAACTATCGTGAGACAAAGGGAAATTGGTATCGTATGTAAGTGGTTCATTCGATCGCAAAGTAATCGTAGAAATATGTGCGAGCCATATGAATTTCCAGATTCCTCTATTGGTTATTGATCGGAGAAGTGTCTCGGTCATGTCCGCATAATTCACGAACCATAGGGAGACACACTTAAGGATTCGATGTTGTTTAGTAGATATAGAATGTTAGTAGGGATACCGAATGTTGTTCGGAGTCTCGGATGGGATCTGGGATATCACGAGGAGATCCGGAATGGTCTGGAGAATAAGATTCATATAAGGAAAGTCCGATTCTGGAGTTCGAGAAACATTCCGATGTTTTCATCGGAGAGGTTCTAGAAGGATCTAGAAGGTTCACCGGTCCGGAAGGGGAATGGTCCATGAATGTGTCATGGGTATGTGGAATGATTGGATCATATCCTAGATCACTTGGTGTGGACATTTGTGAGAGAGAATTAAAGCTCTAAATTGAAAGTCAAATGGGAGGTTTGAAAAGTCTAACTGGAACAATGGTTTCCTAGTGGAAGAACTAAAGAGTCCTTCCAACTTGGGTGGTTTCAAACTCCCCTCCCTCAAGGCTTCCCCCTCTCATAAATAGAGGGGGAGGGCTGCCCCAACACCACAAGCCCTAGCCCTCCCCGCGCCAAGCCGCCACCTCGTCGCCGCCGCATTAGCCGCCGCCAACACCTCCTCCTCCCGGTCTTCTAAACCCTAGATCACCGGGAAACCCTAGATCCACCATAACTCGCACCGGCTTAGGCGAATCCTTGCGGGATCTTCCCTCTACTTCCGACACCACGCCGTCGTGCTGCCAGAATCGGGAGGGGATAACTACAACCTTCGCTGCCTGCTGGAACAAGGGAGAGGAAGGTCTTCATCGAGTACCGAACGTGTGACCGACTACGGAAGCACTGCCGAAACCCAGCGCCAAAAGGATCGTCTACACGAACTTGAGATCGGCAAGTGTACGACTACATCACCCGTGAGAATCTGCTCTCGTTAACCGCTTTGAAATCTTCGAGGGTGAGTGCTTCTATCGACTCGTTGCTACAATCTAGTAGATAGATCTTGGCTTGTTTGTGTGCATGCGGTAGAATTTTTTTGTTTTCCATGCTACGAACCCCTACATCCATGGCTGAATCCGGCCAAATGCCGAACACTTGGCGGGCGTGGTGGTGGGAGCACGCAGCGAAGCAGAGCTACGACGAAGTTCGGTCGGCGAAAGCGGCGGCGGAGAGGGCGTGGAGGTGGACGGAAACTACGGCGAGCGTATTTAGAGGCGTGGGTATGTCTCGGTGTCGAGGAGCTCCGCCGGCAAAGTCATGGCGACATGGGGTGCTGGGAGCTATTCGCCGCAGTCTGGGCGAGTGGAGTGGGTGGGAATTGGACTGTCTCGTCGACAGAGCTGGCCCACGCCCGTTTTCGTGGTGTCTGGCGTACCTAGGAACCTGGGTTCGGCCTGGATAGGCCGGACCAAAATACGCCCAAATCCGGACGAAAACATGTCTATGGGTACGTGAGTGGGCCGATTTTCGGCGTCCGGACATAATTTCGGTGTCCGGATCGGCGTCCTGGGTAGGCGAGTGGAGATGCTCTAATACTGATTAGTATGTGTCTTTGCGGGTGTCCGTCTCTCCCATCATAATATAGATTCAATTTACAACGGGCACTTGATAGTTCAAACATCAATGTTGTGGTTCTTGTTCGTAAGTTAGAATGACACATATTGTAAGCCCCAAACCACGTAAAACATGCAAAGAAAATTAGAGGCGTCTAACTTTGTTTTGCAGGAGTGTGCTATGATGTGATATGGCCATGATTGTGATTATATATGATGTATGCAATGTTCCTTATTATAAGTCGGCAACTGGCAGGAGCCGTATGGTTGTCTTTTAAATTCCGTTAAGACCTGCGTGTCTATTCAAAGTAGTTGTAATAGTTGATGCTGGTGGACGACAACCATGAAGTGGCGCCATTGACCTTGACGCCATACCGGTGATGATGGAGATCATGTTCGTGCTTGAAGATGGAGATCGGAAGCACAAGAAGAAAGGCCATATCATATCACATATTATGAATTGCATGTGCTGTTAATCCTTTTATGAATCTTGTATTGCTTAGTTCGCGACAGTAGCATTATAAGATGATCCCTCAAGCACAAAGTTTCAAGTTTTAAAGTGTTCATCCTTAGTAAGCACTGTTGCTATAGCTCGTTGTTTCGAAGCACCAAGCGATGATCGGGTGTGTTAGATTCTGCGAGTGTATACAACGTGAGCAAGCCAGATTTGCTTATGCGGAAGCTAAGGTTTGACCTTGACGAGCCTAGCATGTACAGACATGATCTCGGAACACGGATCACCGAAAGGTAAAGCATGAGTCATATAATAGATATGATGAACATGTTGATTGTTCGCCATTGAAGCTACATCAACTCTCGTGATGATCTGTTTTGATCTGGTGGATTTGGTTCGTGTGATCACTAAAACAATGTGAGGGATATTGTTTTGAGTGGGAGTCCACCTAGATTAATTTAACTATTAATTAGAACTCAATTTGTCATAAACTTAGTCTAAACTATTGCAAATATGTTGTAGATCAATGGCGGCCCCTAACATCAATTTTAATGCGTTCCTAGAGAAAGAAAATTTGAAAAACAATGGAAGCAACTTCACGGATTGGTTCCGCAATTTGAGGATTGTCCTCAAAGCTGGTAATTTGACCTATGTGCTAGATGCACCGTTGGGTGACCCGCCTGCAGCTGATGCTACCGATGAGGTAAAGAATGTTTTCCTCGCTCGAAAGAATCAGTACTCCACTGTTCAGTGTGCTATCTTGTATGGTTTGGAATGGGAGCTTCAGAAAAGGTTTGAGAACCATGACCCACATGATATTGTCCGTGAACTCAACATGATATTTGAGGCTCACGCGGCAGTTGAGAGTTATGAGGCTTCTGAAAAGTTCTTTAACTGCAAGATGGAAGAGGGCAGCTCTGTTAGTGAGCACGTGCTTAAGATGTCTGGACACGCAAGCAAGCTTCAAAGCTTAGGTATAGTGATTCCTAATGCTTTGGGGATTCACCGTGTCCTCCAATCACTACCACCAAGTTACAATAACTTTGTGATGAACTACAATATGTAAAACATGGACAAGTCATTGCCCGAACTCTTCTCCATGTTGAAGTTTGCAGAAGTGGAGATCAAGAAAGAGCACCAAGTGTTGTTGGTCAATAAGACCACCAAATTCAAGAAGCAAGGCAAGTCTAAGAAAAAGGGAAACTTCAAGAAGGGCGGTAAGAAAGTTACCGCGCCGGCGAAGAAGACCAAGGCTGGGCCTAAGGCTGATACTGAGTGCTTTTACTACAAGGGAGAGGGTCACTGGAAGCGGAATTTCCCTAACTAATTGGCGGATTTGAAGAACGGCAACATCAAGAAGAAAGGTATATCCGATATACATGTTATTGATGTGTATCTCACTAGTACTCGTAGTAGTGCCTAGGTATTTGATACTGGTTCGGTTGCTCATATTTGTAACTCGAAACAGGTACTGGAGAATAAACGGAAGTTAGCGAAGAACGAGGTGACGATGCATATTGGAAATGGATCAAAGGTTGATGTGATCGCGTCGGCATGATACCTCTTCATCTACCATCGGGATTAGTTTTATACTTAAATAATTGTTATTTGGTGCCTGTGTTGAGCATGAATATTATATCAAGATCATGTTTATTGCGAGACGGTTACTTGTTTAAGTCCGAGAATAATGGTTGTTCGATTTATATGAGTAATATGTTTTATGCACATGCACCTTTGATAGATGGTATATTCTTATTGAATCTCGATTGTAGTAATACACACATTAATAACATTGAAGCTAAACGTTTGAAATTGAGTGATAACTCGACCTATATGTGGCACTGCCGACTTGGTTATATTGGAGTGAAGCATATAAAGAAACTATATTCCGATGGACTTCTTGAATCACCTGAAAGATGCGAAGCATGTCTGATGGGTAAAATGACTAAGACTCCATTTTCTGATATGATGGAGCGAGCTACAGACTTATTGGAAATCATACATACCGATGTGTGTGGTCCAATGGGTGTAGCATCGCGCGGTGGTTATCACTATGTTCTTACGTTCACGGATGACTTGAGTATATATGGGTATATCTATTTCATGAAACATAAGTCCGAAACTTTCGAGAACTTTAAGGAATTTCAAAATGAGGTAGAGAATCAACGTAACAAGAAGATTAAATTTCTGTGATCTGATCGTGGAGGTGAATATCTAAGTTACGAGTTTGGCGAGCATTTGAAGAACTGCAGAATACTTTCACAATTGACACCGCCGGGAACACCACAACGTAATGGTGTGTCTGAATGTCGTAATCGAACTCTCTTAGATATGGTTCGTTCTATGATGTCACTTACAGATTTACCGCTATCATTTTGGGGTTATGCATTAGAAACAACCGCATTCACTTTAAATAGGGCACCATCTAAATCCATTGAAACGACACCGTATGAGTTATGGTTTGGGAAGAAACCTAAATTACCGTTCCTTAAAGTTTGGGGTTGCAAAGCTTATGTAAAGAAGTTACAACTCGACAAGCTTGAACCCAAAGCGGAAAAATGCGTCTTCATAGGATACCTGAAGAAAACTATTGGGTATACCTTCTATCATAGATCCGAGGGAAAAATCTTCATTGCCAAGAATGGATCCTTTCTAGAGAAGGAGTTTCTCTCGAAAGAAGTGACTGGAAGGAAAGTAGAACTCGACGAGGTTGTTGAACCTTCTCTCGAACTTGCGAGTAGCGCAGCACCAGAAATAGTTCATTTGGCGCCTACACCAATAAGAGAGGAAGCTAATGATGTCGATCATGAAACTTTGGTTGAAGTTACTACAAAACCTCGCAGGTCAACGAGAACTCGTACAACTCCTGATTGGTATGATCCCGTTATGAGTGTCATGTTGGTGGACAACACCGATGACCCTGCGACATATGAGGAAGCGATGATGAGCCCAGATTCCAATAAATGGCAAGAATCCATGAAATCCGAGATTGGATCCATGTACGAAAACCAAGTATGGACTTTGGTAGACTTACCGGATGGCCGGAAGGCTGTCAAGAACAAATGGATTTTCAAGAAGAAAAAATATGCTGATGGTAATGTTACTGTCTATAAAGCTCGACTTGTCGCAAGAGGGTTTCGACAAATTCAAGGATTTGACTACGATGAGACTTTCTCACTAGTAACAAAGCTAAAGTCTGTGAGGATTTTGTTAGCTATCGCTGCATATTATGATTATGAGATATGGCAGAAGGATGTCAAAACGACGTTCCTCAATGGAGACATTGATGAAGAGTTGTATATGGTACAACCCAAAGGTTTTGTCGATTCTAAAGATGCTAACAACGTATGCAAACTTCAATGGTCCATTTATGGATTGAAGCAAGCATCCCGCAGTTGGAATCAACGTTTTGATAAGGTGATCAAAAGCTTTGGTTTTATACAAACTTATGGAGAAGCTTGTATTTACAAGAAAGTGAGTGATAGCTCTGTAGCATTCTTAATACTATATGTAGATGACATATTGTTGATTGGGAATGATGTATACATTCTAAATAGTGTCAAGGATTATTTGAATAATAGTTTTTTAATAAAAGATCTTGGCGAAGCAGCTTACATATTAGGCATAAAGATTTATAGAGATAGATCGAGACGCCTAATATCATTGTCACAGAGTACATATTTGGACAAAGTTCTAAAGAGGTTTGGAATGGAAGATAGCAAGAAAGGGTTCTTGCCCATGTTGTCCAATACGACCTTGAGTAAAACTCAAAGTCCAGCAACGGCAGAAGATAGAGAAAGGATGAGTAAGACTCCCTATGCCTCAGCCATATGATCTCTTATGTATGGCATGCTATGTACTAGACCCGACATTGCATATGCTATTAGTTTGACTAGCAGATATCAAAGTGATCCAGGAGTAGATCATTGGACAGCGGTCAAAAACATCCTTAAGTACTTGAGAAGAACTAAGAATATGGTTCTTTCTTATGGAGGTGATGAACAACTCGTTGTTAATGGTTACACCGATGCTAGTTGGAACACCGATCCGGATGATTCTAAATCACAATCTGGATACGTATTTACTTTGAATGGTGCAACAGTTAGCTGGAGGAGTGCAAAGCAAAGCGTTGTGGCGAGATCTTCAACTGAATCGGAATACATAGCTGCTTCGGAGGCTTCACAAGAGGCGATATGGATGAAGGAGTTCATTAAAGAGCTCGGTGTGGTTCTAAGTGCGCTGGACCCAATGTCTATCTATTGTGATAACATGGGTGCCATAGCCAATGCGCAAGAACCAAGGTCACACAAGAAGCTGAAGCATATCAAGCTATGTTTTCACGCTATTCGATAGAATGTCCAAGATGGTGATATAAATATTTGCAAAGTACACACAGATCTGAATGTGGCGAATCCATTGACTAAACCACTACCGAGGGCAAAACATGACCAACACCATACCGCCATGGGTGTTCGGTATATTACCATGTAATCTAGATTAGTTGACTTTAGTGCAAGTGGGATACTATTGGAGATATGCCCTAGAGGCAATAATAAAAGTGGTTATCATTATATCTTTGTGTTTATGATAAATGTTTACATTCATGCTATAATAGTATTAACAAGGAAACATTAATACTTGTGTGATTTGTAAACTAAATTAGAGTCCCTGGTAAAGCCTCTTTATAATACTAGCTTGTTGGTTAATAGATGATCGTGGTTTCTCGATCATGAACATTGAGATGTTATTAACAACAAGATTATATCATTAGGAGAATGGTATGATGGACATACTCCTATAGATAAGCGTAGCATAAAGATCAAGTCATTTCAATAGTTCGTGTGCTATAAGCTTTCTGATACATAGTAACCTACTTCCTTCGACCATGAGATCATGCTAATAACCATCACCGGAAGGATGCTTTGATGACATCAAACACCACACCGTAACTGGGTGGCTATAAAGGTGGCATTGAGTGTTCGAAAAGTATGGGTTGAGGCACATGGATCAAGAGTGGGATTTGTCCATCCATATGACGGATAGATATACCCTGGGCCCTCTCGGTGGAATGTCATCCAATTAGCTTGCAAGCATGTGATTGGCTCACAAGGGATCACATATCACGGGAACGAGAAAAGAGTACTTATCGGTAACGAGGTTGAACTAGGTATGCAGAGATACCGACGATCAAAACCTCAGATAAGTAAACTATCGTGAGACAAAGGGAAATTGGTATCGTATGTAAGTGGTTCATTCGATCGCAAAGTAATCGTAGAAATATGTGGGAGCCATATAAATTTCCAGATTCCTCTATTGGTTATTGATTGGAGAAGTGTCTCGGTCATGTCCTCATAATTCACGAACCGTAGGGAGACACACTTAAGGATTCGATGTTGTTTAGTAGATATGGAATGTTACCAGGGATACCGAATGTTGTTCGGAGTCTCGGATGGGATCCGGGATATCACGAGGAGATCCGGAATTTTTTGGAGAATAAGATTCATATAAGGAAAGTTCGATTCCGGAGTTCGGGAAATATTCCGATGTTTTCATCGGAGAGGTTCTAGAAGGTTCACCGGTCCGGAAGGGGAATGGTCCATGAATGTGTCATGGGTAAGTGGAATGATTGTATCATATCCTAGGTCACTTGGTATGGACATTTGTGAGAGAGAATTAAAGCTCTAAATTGAAAATCAAACGTGAGGTTTGAAAAGTTAAACCGGAACAATGGTTTCCTAGTGGAAGAAGGAAAGAGTCCTTCCAACTTGGGTTTGGAAGTGGTTTCAAACTCCCCTCCCTCAAGGCTGCCCACCCCTCATAAATAGAGGGGGATGGCTGCCCCAACACCATAAGCCCTAGCCCTCCCCGCGCCGCGCCGCCGCCTCGCGCCGCCGCACTATCCGCCGCCGACACCTCCTCCCCCTCCTCCCGGTCTTCCAAACCCTAGATTACCGAAACCCTAGATCCACCATAACTCGCACCGGCTTAGTCAAAGCCTTGTGGGATCTTCTCTCTACTTTCGATACCATGCCGTCGTCTTTGTCGGAATCATGAGAAAACTACAACCTCCGTCTTTGGAACAAGGAGAGGAAGGTCTTCATCGAGTACCGAACGTGTGACCGGCCATGAGCGCTTACGAACGGAGCGCCGGAAGGATCGTCTACGCGATCTTGAGATCGGCAAGTGTACGACTACATCACCCACGAGAATCTGCTCTCGTTAACCGCTTTGGAATCTTCGAGGGTGAGTGCTTCTATCGACTCGTTACTACAATCTAGTAGATAGATCTTGGCTTGTTTGTGTGCATGCGGTAGAATTTTTTTGTTTTCCATGCTACGAACCCCTACATATAGGGGTTTAGAGAATAGATAATTTACCTTCAGCTCCTTATGAGTTAGACACTAAAATACTTATCGAATTGTACTACAGTGATCCCCTCCACTTGGGGGTTATCTGAGGCGTGTTCGGCGCCACCAGGAGGAGGCCGAGCGCTGGGCCACTCGTCGGGAGCTACTACAGGCGCATTGCCATCGCCTCGGCGACAACGACGCCTCTTCCGTTGGCGACTGGCGACACCGACCATGGCAGCTCGCGTCCCGCGATCACCGAGCGGCGGCGACAAAGAAGAGAACTACACGGTCTTCTACCGTAACTTTGGCATGTGAGCGGCCTCCGGCGGCATCAGCTAGGCCTAGTAGTATTTCTAAGTTTTTTAATTTTCTTTTTGCCTAATATAGTCATATGTACGAATTCACCCAAATATTTAATGAAATCACCTACGTTCGTCCAAATTTCGTTGAGTTTGATTAAAAGTGGCCAAAACTGAGAACTCAGCCTACGAACACGGGTGAGAAACTGAGCGTTTTCAGGCAGAAAGTTACATTCGTCCGGTGCCAGATTTTTGGCCCCAAAACGTCTAATAAGTGGAGGTGCTGTAAGGGGTGGCAATGGGTCCATGACCATTCCAACTGTTAACCACACAAATTGGCATGAAACGTCACTCCAATGCTTCAAGACAGATCTTGGAATGACGCGATCAGCCGAAACACATTGCGTGCAAACCTGTCACTTTGTTTTGGACCAGACTAGACACACACAAACCCAATCGCCGAACCACGACAAGGAAGACGCCACCGTCCAAACCGAAGACCCATTAAGAATGCCTAAACTGAACTGAACAACAACAAAAGAAAAAAAAACTGAAGATCAGCATAATAAGTGTACTCTATTTGATTCTTATTAAGATGCCGCCAGATTTGTGCAACTATACAGATGTGACCGCACGAACCGTGTCGGCAACGTCTAAATCCCATCTCACGGGGTTCATCAGTCACGTACAGCCAGACGAGTGGCGATTGAATCGACAGCAGGCACCGCTAGTTCAAACCAGCATTCTTCAGAGCATCCAATGCGCTGGCCGATTTGCTGTCTTAAGTTAAGTTAGTGGACTATTTTAGGAGTACTATCATTTGTGCTTGCGATTTATAAAATCATAACGAATGAAAGCTCGCAGATTCGCTGTCCTAATTTGTTGGACTATATTAGTCATATTTTCTTTTTATAGGATAGGATATCTCTGCAGTGAATGAATGAAAGCTTCTACGTGTCGAGCACAATTAAAAAAAGATCTTGAATTGTCATGTCATCGACTGCAACACGACTGAATCTACAAATATCTGTTTGATAAAGTTCATGATAGGTAAAGTTCATGATAGGAGATGGTCATATATACAGGCACGGCTATGTTGAACAATTTTGATACTATCAGACAAAATCGATCCATACAGAATTCTGGTACTGTATTTTGTTTGCTTTATACACAGATGATGACGAACGAGACAGGGGGCCAAGAAAACGAAAGAATTGGACGAGCACCACCACCACCGGCCTATGGACACCATCCACCACCGCCACCAGCAGCCAAGAGCAAGAAAGGGACGCCCCGCCTTATCGCCTCCGCCGCCCCACTGCTATTACAGAACGAAAACAAGTGGATGTGTGCGCCGCCGTCATCAGGCACCAGCGCATCAGCCCCGCGAGGCGGCGATGGCGGGGGGAGTATGCGGATGCGGCTGCTGCGGCGGCGGGTGGTGGAAGAGCGAGGGCGCGTCGCGGCCGCCGAGGTCCATGGACGCCCTGGCGGAGCCCGGCGGCGCGGCGAAGCGGGTGGAGAAGTCTGGGTACTCGCCGGCGCCGCCGCCGTCCTCCCCCGGGCTGCAGGGGCCACCGTGGCCCTCGTCGAAGTTGAGCGCGTAGCTGAGCGCGTCGTAGTTGAGTTTCCGCCCGCCGCCGGCGCCCCCGTGCCGGTGGTGGTGGCCGCGGCGGAAGCGCCGGATGAAGGTCTTCCAGCGCGGGCCGGCGACGAGCTCCGACCACTCCCGCACCTTCATGAACGCGTCCACCCCGCGCCGCCACCACCGCCGCCTCTCCGCCCCGCCCGCCAGTCCTCTCGCCCCTCCTTCCCCGACCTGGTGCCACCACTCCTCGTCCGCCCCCGCGCGGCGCGCGTACGAGGACGAGGAGGACTGCCACGGCGCCGAGAAGCAGCAGCAGCGGTACCGGCGGCGGGAGAAGAAGGCCGCGTCCGCCTCGTCGAGCCCCGCGGCCGCCGCGCCGGCGTCGGCGCCGCCGTCCATGGCGAGAGAAGAAAGAAGGATAGATTCTGGGTGGTTAATTCGAGTTCTTGGTGTCGGAGGGAGGGCGATGGAGGAGGGGAACGCACGGAGGAGGCGCGAGGGTTTTATTGGGGAGGCGGCGGTTTCCACTTGCCTGCGACGGCGCGCGCGCCCCGTCGCGCCTGATGAGCCCAACTGCCATCCCATCCCCCTCGTGACAACGCGGGCCCACAGCCGTGGGTCCAGTGAGCGCGTACGTGGTTTTCTCTCGGCGGCATGTGGGGTACGTGTTTTGGGACACAGATGTCAGTGGGTGTAGGTGGGTAGTCATCTGTGGAGATTGGTGCGAAGCCGCGTGGAATGCGCGGATGGTGCTTGATTGCTGCTCCTCAGACAGAGACAGGTGGGGGCGAGTTTGGTGGGGCATGGTTGTCAGTGGGACGGGTCGTCTGTGGTTGGGGGCGGGCCTGGAAGACAGCGCGGATACAGGAGCAGGAGGCGGTTTACGGGTTCTTCTCGCTCGGAGTCTGCTTGGTTGGCTGATGGCGCGCGTCACCGTTCCTTCCCGATTGAGCAAATGAGCAGCCCATAAAATTGTCGTCCTTGATAACCAATCATAGCAAATTCTTACCTAGAAAATTAATATGTCGTCCTTGATAAAATTGTCGTCCTTGATAACCAATCATAAAATTGGCTGATGGTTGTCAGTGGGACGGGGCGTCGTGGTTGGGGGAGGGCCTCGAAGACAGCGCGGATACAGAGGAGGAGGGTGGCTCTGGTCATAGTGTGCATATGTTTTACAATCTTTTGAAAAATAACTTAAATACAGTAATATGCAATGTCATATTAAGTAGATTTGTTTTATCTTAATATATGTGATGTTATAGTAACATAACTAATTATTTTATCTATCTTTTTTCTCATTAATTTATTGCCACATAAGCAAAAGTGATGAGTTGAACTCTTAGTTACTAGTAAAGTTATTCCTACTATAATCGGCCGCTGCTTGGTTGGCTGGATGAGGCTGATGATGGCGCGCGTCACTATTGAGCAAATAAAGCAGCCCGATAAAATCGTGAAATGTCATCTTTTTTTTTGGATTTTTTTTGCAGGGTGTAATGTCGTTCTTGATCAACAACAATAGCAATTCTTACCTTACCACTCGCCCGGGCGAGTTGTGCATTTGTAAGATGTACAATTTTTTTTATATTTTCAATGTTTCTAGACTGACAAATACAATCCAAAGTTCTGAAGGTGCGCTTTGTTGATCACACGATGCTGTATCGACCAAACCAGCTACATGATAGGCTGCTCTATCGATTGATGGCTCCTTTGTCCATGATGACAGCACAAGCTGCTTGTGCTGGTATGGCTCTAGGAGATGAGAATGGAAAGGTAGTATTTTTGCTTAGATGCTAATGCCATTGCTCGAATGTATTTGAATCTGAATTATGCGTGGCCAATGAGGGTTTATTGTCATCTCTACAAATGGATAGATAATCTAGCTATATGCTCCAAGAAACTGATTGTCTAAACCTGGTCAACGCCCCCTCAAAATGCCCGGGAAGAAATATCATACATGCAGTGGCGGAGCCAGGAATAGTAGCGAGTGATGTCAAAGCTCAAAAAAAAACTAAAGTGATGTCAAATATTATAAAATTTATAAGGTCAATTACTGTGTATTCAAAGTTGATGTATTAGTACTGGCCTTTTTTGTGTGATCGTTTGACCACATAATCAACATGCAGCTCCGCCGCTGCATATATGGACTATCTAAAGATGTAATTAGGGAGACCCCTGGGATCCTCCACAGAGCTTGGCCCGTTCAGGCCGTCCGCGCGATCGCCTCCACACAGCTTCGTCCATTTTGGCCGTACGATCGATCGCTTGCTAATTGTGTCCGTATAAAAAGCACAAACAATGGAAACCCTACCTGCATCTTCTTCTCCTCCCGCACCCTTTCCCCCTGTGTGTGGCGGCGGCTGGCGTCGCTCGGCCTCCCTGGCCACCACCCGCCCTCTACACCTTCCTCCTTTGGCCCTGTAGATCTCTACAAATGGATAGATAATCTAGCTATATGCTCCAAGAAACTGATATCTAAACCTGGTCAACGCCCCCTCAAAATGCCCAGGAAGAAATATCATACATGCAGTGGCGGAGCCAAGAGCCTCTTCCTCTTCTCTCTCTTCGCTACAGTGTTCTGAGAGCTCCATCGCCTTCTCCGGGCCAAACCGAGGCCTCTCGCGGCGGCGCTGCCGTCGAGGGATGGCTGAGGCAAGGCGCCGGCAGTAGTGGTAGTTTTTTTAGGTTTAGTTTTTCCCCTTATGGGAGGTTTGGAGCTGGTCCTGGGATCTACGCGGCCAGATCTCGGGTGTAGGATGCATCCTCTTGCTGTTGCTGCTTCATCGGTTGGAGGGCGACGGCGAGGGTGTGGTCACTGTCTCCGCAAATAAGGTAGGGGTCGTGGTCTCTCTGTTGGTGCTATGGTGCTGCGGGGCAGCGCCTTTCCTGGCCGGCCGCGGTGGCGGGGGGGAGGGGAGTTGCTTCCTGAGGTGCCCTGTGTTTCTGCTTCTCCTGGCCGGCCATGGAGGCGAGGTGGAGATGCGTGGCGGAGTGCCTTCCCTGGTGCCAAGCAGAGAGTGGCACGTTGGCTTCTTCAGTGCTCTGCACATCTTCGATCTTCTACTCCCTCTGGACGGCCGTGGAGGCGAGGGGAGGCGGAGTGGAAGGGTCTTGTTCTGCAGTGGCTGGAGGAGCTTGGGATTTCTGCTGCATCCCGACGATCTTCATCACGCGGAGGCCGAGGTGTGCCGATGCGTTCTCTGGCTGAGATGGCATCCATGGATGATGCCAACGAAGGCATCTCTTCAACCTCCAAGATGGAGGCCTTTCTCGGGTGCTACGATGGCGCTCAACGCCCTCTCTCTCCCAAGTGGTTGCGTCCCTGGTGAGAGGAAGGGTGGCCGACGGTGGCTCCCTGCAAGCGGCGGTGGAGAAGAGGATAAGGGACCTGATCGCTTTTTTCACTTTTTTCCCAGGGTCCTCTATGTTATTTGCTGGGGCTTTCCTGTAATTTCTTTCGTTGCAGGGCCTTGGTGCCTATTTGTAACCCACTGATAGTATTAACGATGAAAAAAAAAGTGGCGGAGCCAAGAATAGTAGCGAGTGATGTCAAAGCTCAAAAAAAATATATAAAGTGATGTCAAATATTATAGAATTTATGAGGTCAATTACGGTGTATTCAAAGCTGATGTATTAGTACTAGCCCTTTTTTGTGTGATCGTTTGACCACATAATCAACATGCAGCTCCGCCCCTGCATATATGGATTATGTAGTTAAGGAGACGGCGAAATCTACAAGTATACCTAAGGATTAGTTCATCTATACTACTTATAAAAGGGTAAACATAATCTTTGCTAAACGCACCCCACAAATGGTCGTGGACCCCTGATCACCGCATGATTAGGCCCTTAAACTTAATCTATCAGCCAACCTTGATCTATTCCGTTTTGTGATGTGCACTTAGCAATTTAGATCGTCGGACTGCACTTATCCCGTAGAGGGAAAAATCCCCACCTGGTCTACCGAACGTAAAAACCGCAATCAGGCTGGTCATAGTGCATAGTAACTTAGACTAGAACATGCATACATTACTAGTCTAAGTTACTATCTTTATAGTGCAAAATAACTTAAGTGTGCTAACATGTAATGTCACATTAATTAGATTGTAGACTCACTTTGCCTTGATATGTGTGATGTTATACTAACATAGCTAGTTACTCTATCTATCTCTTTCCTCTTAACTCTGAGTTGGACTCTTAGTTACCAGTGAAGTTATTCCCACTATGACCAGCCTCAGAGGTCTCCTGTCAATTAAAGCACACCGTTTTTCCCTCTGCTCGCTCTTTTCCTCTCCTTTTCTCTCCCGTCGATTCCAGAGCTCATGTACTCCTCGATCTCTTCGATATGCCGACAATGGTGACGAGTTGGAGGCACAACGGCGCGCTCCACGCAGGGAGGAGGCATGACGAGGAAGAGGCACGATGGGGCAGCCATCTCCAGTCGTGGTCGCTGTGGATGGGGATGTAACACCCTCAGAATCGGCCCTATGCGAGTTTTAGCGAAACCCGTCAAACCCGCATAGAAACGATTCAAAGGTGCCCACCAGACACTTTCGTGCGGGTGGAAAACGAAGTAATAACATTACACAACAGTCCTCGATGGGACCCACAGAATAGGTATATATACAACAACGACTCCATGAGTCAAGAATACAGAGATAATATACAAAGATCCAAATCACCTTGAAAACGATAGAGCGTCCAGCTACGGACAAGATGCAAATGGGGCTAAGAGCCCTGAGGAATAACCAATGGCGTCCATAACCCTGCCCAGGCCAAGCCGTAAGGGTAACCCTGCTAACGACGTCGATCTCAAAACCTGCTTAAACAAAAGGGGTGCCGACAAAGGGCAAAGGAAAAAGAGGAGCGTCGATCGAGGCCAGACACCATGAGGCTAGAATTCGGTGGTCCTCGCCTACATAGGTATGGTGGACTGAAGCGGCAGCGGCAGCATGCACTAGACAACCTATAGAGACTCGATACAACTGGCGGCGAGCAGAGAGGGGTAAGAGAGACCTAATCGGAACCAACCTGAATCTAACACCAAACAAACCCATCCTGGTATTTCTCCCTCGATACCAAACGAGGAAGTCCACCGAGGAACTCACACAGTTGGCAGTTTTATTTATTCAGTTATCGTTGCAGCAATTACTAGTCAGGTATAGATAACCATCCTGATAAAATAAGAAGTGGGCCATTTTAGTTAACCATTCCGTTGTAGTTGCAACACTTACTAGTCAGATACAATTACCATGAGATATCCCAAAACCCAGCAGTTGTTGGTACTTTTATTTAGTCATTCTTTTATAGTTGCAATTTTTACTAGTCAGGTACAATGGTCGCAAGCGACACCCAAACAAGCAATTGTTGGCAGTTTTATTTAGCCATTCCGTTGTAGTGAAGCTGATTACTAGTCATTATAAAGTCAAATTTATAGCACTACTTTAGTTATAGTTGTCTATGATCGAGATACTGTGCTCCAAGTCGTCCATAACCGCGGACACGGCTTTCAGAAAGTTTTACCCGGCCGGGGTGCACCAATAGCAACACACACTCGATCAACCTCGGAAAAACCAAATCAAAACCCAACGAGGCCTTCACGACAAAGCAATCACAGGATTTAGAAATATTTCAGGGGGCCACCCCTTGGAGTACACCCGCAACAAAGTTAGCTGACTCCGAGACGGACCCGAGGTTTGGGTGGACGGTCAGGAACGATCGGGAACCAAAATCGGGCTTGTCGACACCGCGTGTCCCGATCCTAACAAGATCTGTGCTCCTCGCACAATCGTAATACTGAGTAGCATGGCATAAGTACATGATAGTAAATAAAACCTCAAACTAGTTTGTGGCCCCAAGAAATAAGATGAATCAAGCTCGCTCAGGGGTCCCATAATCCTCCGGATGTGGATAGCGCGATAAATCAAGGACAGTATCAAGCACTCGGGTCCTACGGACACAAGTGGACGGTTAACAACCAAATAACATCTATTGCCCACCTGTGCCTCTGCTTACTTACTTCAATTTTAGTTGTTAAACAGGAATTAAAGTGAACGATAAGTAAAGCCATGATCATCTCCAACATCAAACATGCGGCAATACACCAATAACTGTGGCACTGGACGACACGCAACAGCACTTGAGCAAGCGACTACGACGCGCAAGTCCAACTATCTACCAAACAACAGGTAATAGGATGTGTCCAAGGCAATATAAGGCTGCAGGGGATATCACGGGTACGAAAACTAGAGCAACGCAACACAGATAGCAATAGATCAACAGGAGGGAATAAATTCTATAAAACTAAGATAGGTATAAAGGGGGAGATGCTCGCCTGAAAACATTGTCGAAGGTTCAACCGAAGATCGGGGCGAAGCTCACATCAACTCAACGGCCTTATCCGCGAAGAAGCAAAACACTAGCACAAACACCGGATGCACTATTTAATACTATGACAGAAGATCGGGCATGATGCATGTATGATGTATGGCATGGCAAAGGTGCAATGCAATTAGGCCATATTAAGTGGAACCGGGGGTCCCGACAAATATTTAGGTGGTTCATGTTGTTTAGATACCCCGCAATTTAAATGTTGTTTTAACAAGGTGAAATATGACAACGGTTCGATGCACAAATTTAAATGAGGCCAATATAAGACTAGGTTTGCCCGCATACGGGCCCCATATTTAATTATGAGGTGAATCGGCATAAGGCCCCCAAACCACACAAGATGCATGCGAGATGAACAATTAATATGCAACAGATTTTATATATTATAAAATAGGGTTTCGAGAAGGGGTTCACACATTAGGGTTCGGCGATATTGGGGTTCGAGGGGTTCGGGGCTCGACAGGGGCTCAGGGTTCGACGGAAGCGGTCTCGGCAGGAACATTCTCGAACAACGGGGCAGATCTTGTCGCATCCGGGTTCTCGGCGGACTCGGCGTCCGGAAAGGAGTACTTGGTTCGGTGTCGGGGGCGCATCGGGTTCTTCCGGGTCGATGTCGTTCTTGTCGTTGCGAGGATCTTGTCGGGTCCGCGCCATTGCATCGGTCTTGACGTTCGGGATGCCGAACTTGGTGTCCGGGACGGAGTGCTTGTCGTACCGGTGGCGATCTTGGCAATCTTCAGGTCCGGACTTCGCCTCCGGGAACGGGGTCTTGCATCCGTGAAGGAAGGCGTGAAGCCAGTGTCAGGGTTTAGATTTCGAATCCGGGATCGGGTCTTCAACGTCTCGGCCATCGGGTTCACGACAGCATCCTCGCCGTGTCGAAGGCATCGGGGTTTCCGTGACAAAGACTTTGCAGAGGGTTCGTCTAGAGCCTCCGGGTACGGTACGGTCTTCGGAGCACGCGGGTCCTTGACGTGGTTCATCGGGCTCGGATACCTTGTAGATGAGACGGTCTTGAACATAACCACCCCCACCGAACCACTGCGCAAGCACGGGCGACAGACGAGGTCGATGGAGGAGTTCTCTGGGGGTAGGTTCTGTGGCGCGGGGAGGCGCTGGCCGGCGAGGACGCGGCCGGACGACGGGGAGAGGAGGCGGCCGGAGACGAGCCGCCGGCGGGAGGCGTGGCGACGGGCGGGCTCATTGGGTTGACGACGGAACCGGAGGCGCGGGAGGCGCGATGGAGCTCGGGGAGGTGGCAGCGGAGCCGCCCGGGAGGCCGTGGCGCTCGGAGGAGCAGCGAGGCTGCGGCCAGCCGGCGAACTGGCGGCGGAGACAGAGGGCTCGGCGAGGGGGCCGAGGCAGCGAGGCCGACGACGGAGGCGGCGCTGAGTGGGAGGTGGGCCTTGAGGCTGCAGGCGGAGGCCAGTGGGAGGCGGAGGTCGGGGAGGATGCGGCGGCGGGGCTCGGACCCAGGGCGGCGGCGGCGAGCCGAGCTCGACGGGGAGGCGCCGGAGGAGGAGAGAGGTCGGGGAGGAGCTCGAGGGGGTGGTGAGGCGGCCGAAGACGTGCGGGGCCGGACGCGCGGAAGGAGGCGGAGGCGGAAAGAAGTGGCCGGAGAGGAGGAGGCAAGTGGGCGTCAGAGGCCTTGGCGTCAGGCGGTTGGAGGTTGGAGGGTCTGGCGAGGGTGGGGCAGACAGGAGGAGGGCCGGGAGGCCGGAGGAGGAGGAAGCCGGAGGAGGAGAAGTCGGTGAGGGAGGAGGGCAGGCGGTCAAGGGAGGTGAGGGGAGTCGGTGTGGTGTGGGCGTGGGGCCAGTGGGGTCAGTCTTTGGGGCGGAGGGGTGGGGGTGGCCGGGTCAAGGGTTGAGTGGAGAGGAGGAGTTGGGGGTGAGGTGGCGGTGGGGTGTGGGGCGGATGTAAGTGAGAGGGGGGCGGGTAGGGAGGCTGTGGGTGAGAGGGAGAGAGGGGACTGGTGGATTGATGAGGTGGCGGGTGGGTGGGGGAGGGTGAGGTGGCGAGCTGTGAGTGGTGGGTAGAATAGGATTGGGTAGGTATAGGATTTCGGGTAGGCTGGTGTAGGTGGACCGTTTTAATATTGGGGGTGGTCGACTGAGTCGAATCGGCCCGTTCGACTGCCCCACTAAAAATAATTGAATATTTTATTTGTTTAACACAGGGCTTTTGCAAACCGATAACAGACAAAACAAAATAATCCGGAGACCCGGGTTTAAATTTGAAAACAGGACGGGGCGTTTAGAAAACAAAATAGGTTTTTCCGCAAATAGTTTTATGCAAGCAAATGCAAGATGATGACGATGCTCAAATGCAATGTGGCATGATGACATGAGCATGCGGTCATGATGATGCAATGCACAAAAACAACGCGATTTTCTAGTAGTGGATTTTGCGGGATGCCACAGGGGACATGGGGTTCATCTCCCCCGATTCTGGCCACAAGCAAAGATCTCTGTGAGTAGCCCCGGCTTCTCCGCCCCAACGCCCTCCGCTACGTACATCCTCTCATCTCCCCCGATTTTGGTCGCTTGTAGTCTGCCTTGTCACTCCTCTGCACCGAATCGAGCACGAGACTGAGGCGTTATCTTGGAGCAGCAACCGGTGTTCTCCTCAGAGCAGCAACCCGCTTCTGTGTGGCTCCAAGGTCATCCATGGTGCTAAGGGGCGTCCGCGGCGAGGCGCTGCACCATCGAAACCACCATCGGACATCTCACGTTGGGAGCCGGCAGCAATGTTGAAGCGGGAGATCGAAGATGACATAGTAGGCGGTGAAGATTGTATTCTTCGGTGATTACGCTGCGCCTGCATATATTATTTCACGCCAATCCTTAGTGACGAGGTAGTTCAGCTCCACTGATGGCAATTGAGATAATGGTGAGATTCCTGATTCAATTCTTTACTGGTCCTGACCGTTGGAAGGATGAAGAGGAGGTTGCAGATTTTAAGTGAGCTGCTGCAGTACCATACTGGAGCCTGATGTTAAATTATTTGTTGTTAATGTCCTGCAAAACGAGCACAAAAAGCTAACACAAGATACAAACTACTAGAATATATTACATCTGAGATATGCAACGAAGCTATGTGATGTTTGAGTTGTCGGTAGTTCAACAAAGAAGTATTATTTTAGATGATAGAGATTTACTGTTAGTTTATAAGAATTTTATGAATACCTGATCTTAATGTAGATAACCCGAGATTCCCCATAGGCATATCAAGATCCATAGCAAATGCCTTTTTGCGGCTTTTATAACAAAAATCGTGGTAATTGGTTTAGTGTTAGCAGACTTGGTTTGTTCCTTGAGACTTGCAAATTAGAGCCCATATACGAAAAGAGAAATATACATTACTACGGTTGTATGAAGAAAAAGGTGTAACGGGACTCACATCATGCTCACCATGGTATTATTATACAAAACTTGCATGCAAAACAAGAACTGATCAAAGATGGCCACTAATTTGATTTGGTCAAATAGTAGGTTTCTTGGTCCAGTTAATGTGTGGATTTTATTTTCGAGCAAAATTATGTCTGAAGTTTTATATCCTGAAATGCCTCATCAGTCTGTAAGAGCCCTCTCAGTCATATTGTTTTTATTCCCTGCAGGTGTTCAACTAATTATCGTGGAGAGGGAGACGAGTATTTACGTTGCTAGGATTGAACAATGGAGACGAAGAAGGAGAGGCGTTTTCTGTGGGATGAGTAAGATGCGTTGTAGGCAGACAATCTCTTAATATCCTAGGTAACACATAACAACACCGAGTACTATGTCCTAATCTCTCAAAAAAATGTGGTCGTCTCTTTATTAGAATTCATCTCAAATTTTTATTTCTCTCCAGAGTTTCTCTTCTAATCAGATGTTTGTATCCACTGGAATGATTTGGAAATAAAGTGTCATGATGCAAAGTTATGAAATGGACAAGCTTATGATTTGTTTACTAACATATATTTGAAGTTTCCATGTTATGCATATTTTGATATCTTTTGCATTAATTACAAACAAATTATGTATTCGTTCACCTGCTTTTTTTATGGCTATTGAACTGGTGTGTTGCTCCATGTTTTGTCCCAGCGCATGCAAATTTGTGTTCTATTGGATGTGAAGCACTTCAGAGATTGTGTGGTAAAGCTTACCAATTTCCTAGCATCCGATTGTAAAGCTTATCAGGTCCTCCTCCAATTCAAAGCTTGTGTATAACATCATCAAGAGGCCATGACCACGGGCACACAAAGAACGAGATGTGTGATATCAATACGGACCATGTCCCAATGTTGGCTGAGCACTCTAACTTTTAAATCTGACTGTCATTTACTAAATCTTGTGTGTGTGCGTGTGCGTGTGTTACCCAATAAGTATGAGTTGGGCTTAGTAGAGACCTAAGATATTTAGGAAGCCTCTAGAATGTGCATGGTTAGAGATTTGGGGAGCCTCTTAGAGGTTAGTCGGTATTTCATATTATTTCCTTTTATTTGTAATAATATATTGTTTCATTTTTGGAATTGCAGAAAGCACATTAGAGTATCGATATGGAGCATATATATTTTTTAGCTCATGTATACCTCTCAGACGGAAGGGAAATATGGAATGGAAAAAAATGCTACTCATCTCTCACCTTTGCATCAAATATTTTTCCTACAGGATTTATTTAATAAAACTTGTGGCCTGCTAACATAGAAGACTGAACGATGAGTGGTTTCTTTAATTAGACTCAAATTTTAGCTTTGCGAGTTAAATACATATATATGAACAAACGTTATAGAAGTGCAATTTAGCAAAGCGCATGTGATGACTTTGTCCATCTCAAGATCCGCCGAATCATTCTTTTGTAAGTGTATGCTTATAGAGGTGAGTGTATGTACTTATTTGTCAACGCCTATCTATCTATGTTTCTAAAAAAGGTGGGATTCAACAATCTTAGCAAATACCGAGGGCTTTATGATACTAAAATTATTTTTATTTCATGTGAGATACTCAAGATTTCACGTGCGTTGCAGGTGCACGATTACTAGTATAAAATACAGTAGAGATCAAAATAGCGGGCTAGATATGTTTTAGCTAACCATAGTAGAACTAAGATGAGAAGCACACATTAGTTACACCACTCTCTAGATTATATCGAACAACAAGCATTAGCTAAATTCTATCCTATTCAACACCAACCAACCCATTCCCTAAAAAATCAACAAAACTTCGTTTGAGGTAATAATCTCTAGGTTACAGTCTTTGTTTTTTCCCCAAAGCCTCTTTGGTGAGCAGTGGCGGACCGAGAATTCAAGAAAGACCAGGGCTAATTTTTAATACCCCTAAACTACGAAAAAAATTATCTTCGAATCCCCTCTCAGTGAAAACATATAATAGCGTAAGCATGATAAAAATGCATAAGTTGAGTTTTGACATAAACATTTAACCGAATGTCAATAATAAAAGCATTAAAAAGTGTGGTGGTATAGTCGCATAATCAAGATGCATTTGTAGTACCTAATAACGAATCCTTGCTTTGATACTAGCCTACCATTTCCTCGTCAATCATGAGAGAAGAACCGGAACCTACAAATACAAGAAATATAATAATTAGAAATAGTATGGATGAATACATGAAAATTGAGACATAAGTTTTATTGGTAAACTGTAACTTACCACTTGCTACACATGGTACTTGTTTTTTGCGTGACTTTATACTTTGGAAACAATCCAAAATCTTATTCTCTTCAATGCTTGCAAATATGTCTCTCTCAATATAGCACAACATACTATGATTCATCCAATCATCATTCATCTTGTTTCTCAAATCTGTCTTGATAATCTTCATTGCTGAAAATGCTCTTTCCACTGTTGCCGTTGCAACCGGCAAAATCAAGGCTAACTCAATAAGTCGATATACCAATGGAAAGGTCTTGTGTCTCTCTGTTTGAACCATCTTGAGAGCAAGGTTCCCAAGATCAATATAATTTGCGAAGCTCGGATCATCTCTCGCATCAACAATAAATGTGGCAAGTTGGTCCCTAAGGACTATACAGTCATACTGAGAGAAGTCATCGTCATACATTCTTGCAAGTTCAACTAACTTACCATTATCAAAATTAGCAAATGAATTCTTTGGATCAAGACAAGCTATGTACCTCAAGAGTTGAGTAGACCTTTCAGCAAAGCGATTATTGAACTCAACAATAATTTGATCAAGCACCACATTGAATATTTCATGATGGAAATGGACATAATAAGTAACTAGTTGGCTGCCACGACCCCTTGAACGATCTCTAGCTGGTATTTTATCTTCCATATTTTGCACAACAATATTATGTACAAGACAAAAGCCCTCTGTATTTTCCAAAAGCTCATCCCAGCCGGTGTTTCTTAGTTTCTCTACTTCCTTTAATGTAGTACCAATCAGCCCAACAGCACGTACAATGTTTTGATCTTTCCTTTGCAAGCATGTTGATAGATCATTAGTCTTTCCAAGAATTGTGATCATAAGATGCATTATCAATACAAACTCAAAGCTTTCCATTTTTTCCAATAAACCTGAAGCTGTGGTTTTTTGTGTTGCATTAGTAGCATCATCACTCAAATTCTCTAATACATGTAGGACAGGTTTCCACATGTGAACAAGACGACACATGTGAACAAGACGACAATTCAAAATCAACACTGAAATTGATTATTTGCACTACTTCAATCTTCAAAGCGTTCAAGTTCAGATTTTCTATTGAAAATTTAGAATCTACCAAAGACAGAAATTACCAACTATCACAGACGACCTGGCTGCTTCTATTGAAAATGAGGAATCAATCAAAGACAGAAATTAACCTAAGACAGAAATTAACCTTGGGCGTGCCGGCCGCGCGGGCAATGCTCTGCAACGCCTTGACTGCTTCTGCTGTTCTGTACTTCTGTAGACACTAGACAGCCGGCTAGTCCCCTGCAGACGGCGGAGCCTGGAGTGCGGAGGCCGGAGGCGCGTCTCGTCCGTGCCGGTGGCGGCGGGATGGCGGCCCGGCAGTCTGGGCGGCGGGCAGATCCCAGGTCCAGTGATTCGGTCGAGGGAGACGAGGAGGTTGGGGCGGCGTCGCGGGATACGAGAGAAATTTCCTTTTTTTTCCGATGAATGCGAACAGACTAGAATCGTGACGATCGTGGCGAGCGTTGTTGCGTTGGTTTTGCTTTTTTCCTGGGCTTTTCTAAGTCAAGCCCCGGTCAATCTGGCCCAACAACACGGGCTAATTTTTTTTTTCAGAATTTTACAAAGGAATTATGTGTATTCGATGGGCCAAGACCCGGGCTGTAGCCCGGGCTGCCCGGGGCCCAAATCCGCCCCTGTTGGTTTTGCTTTTTTCCTGGGCTTTTCTAAGTCAAGCCCCGGTCAATCTGGCCCAACAACACGGGCTAATTTTTTTTTTCAGAATTTTACAAAGGAATTATGTGTATTCGATGGGCCAAGACCCGGGCTGTAGCCCGGGCTGCCCGGGGCCCAAATCCGCCCCTGTTGGTGAGGATGAACTCACAAAAAGAAAACTTACCCAGCCCAATACAAATCAAATAACAAGGCCCACTATCTGGTAAGAAGCCGAGAATGCCTAATGGGTCGAAATCGTAATAAGCCCTGCCTGCAACCCTCCAAACATCACGGGCTGCAGCTGCAGGGCTCAACCGATCCACGCCTCCGTCCAAAACCCGCGGCGAGAAGCCTCTGGAGAGTCGAGACGGCGACGCACCACCGGAGGACGAGGAAGCGCACGTATCACCTATCACGCCCGTGGGGATAAAGCTTCCGCCTCCACCTCTTCCCCTCACAGCTCGCCGCGGCCTCAACCCGGAGAGAGACCAGCCCAGGCGAGCTCTAGCTATGGCCGTTCTCCTGCGCACCACCACCTGCGCCACCGCCACGACCATCGGCTCCTCGTCGACCCTCCTCGCCACAACCTTCCGCCGCGGCCGCCTCCTCTCGACCCGCGCTTCGCCGGCGCGCCGCGCCTTCACTGCCCGCGCCTCGGTCGAGCCACTGGAGGTCTGCGCCAAGGCCTCCATCACCGTCCCCGACCGCCTCGGCGATTGTAAGCTCTCCCTGTCTGTGTGCGCGCCCGCGCAATCTGTTTGTCATATCATCTTATGCATTGGAAGTGCAAGGGACTGGTGGTATTGGTCAATGTAGGATTATAGATGGTATCTCCGTGAATTTTGGTCTTTTTACAAGTACTCTCAGGCTGTGCAAGAGAAGTGGGGAAAACTGAAATTAAGAGTATTGGATATTTGATCACCCGAAGTCTAGTGCCATAGTGGTCTTGCATATTGGATTCCCATTTCCATGTGGTGGATGCATGGAGGAAAGGAGTTGTAGTTGTTAGAGTGCATATAGTTGGGGCTTCACCTAATTTGACAAATGGCAGTCGGGTTTTGTGCTTCTTTGAGTTATCATCGCTGTGTTTAGGGGTTTCAAATGCTTGTCCATAAGTCTACATGCAAACATAAACATTGCAAGTTAGTTGGTTAATTCGTTTTTTCTTGGTAATTGTTCATCTTCTTGAGTTTTTCTTGAATTTTTAGCCAAGGATGTTTGAAGACTTTGGCACTATATCGGTAGTTTGGCCCGCTAAGAATTATCTCGACCCACCATTTTAGTTTTTTTCTAAGCAGAATTGCTGGACTATAAAGTATGCCAATACTTCTGTGATTTTTTTTCGGGTTTACTAAATTTTACTACCGGGTCCGACTGCCTAATGCTCTAATAAGTATTAAGAGTATAAGCAGAGTAATCTTAGCACTGGTTTTCAAGTAATTGTCAGCTCATGCCATTTAAAATGATCCATAACGTACACAAATTAGTTCCATGAAGGTCTAAAGACCAACCAAGAGCATTAACTACTAGAACACTAGACATAGTTTGCATACATCAATATCACAATATGTAAATGCTTTATTGTGGGTGTGTAAGAACTACAAATTTCACTGGATTAGAGCATGTTCTACTAGAACACTAGACATAGCAGTCTTATTTTTGTCAACAATCAATTTTTTAATTAAAAAAATACTCATCGTGCAAGTCTGTAAGGGCCATCTATATTGGCATCTGAATGATACAAAAGAACAACATGTGGGCCTCATTGTATTCCCACAATCCAAGAGCATTAACTACTGGCTTCTGTGATATTGTATTGCTCCAACTGATAATTCTAGTTGCATTGCATACTTTATTATTTTTATGTTCCACTGCTGAAACATCTTCATCATTCTGTGTTATTTGTTGGTCGCAGGTCCATTCACGCAGAGAGTTTTGTTGACAATAGAGGAGAAAAACCTGCCTTATGATTTAAAACTAGTCGATCTCGCTAAAAAACCAGATTGGTATGCATCTGGATGAGAAAAGTAACCTTGAAAGTCATATCATTAGTGAGTGTTACTTTTGTTGATACTTCCATGGCCATCATTCTTTTTTGTCACTTGATCAGGCTGTTCAAAATTAACCCAGAAGGTAAGGTGCCCATTGTGAAGCTTGAGGACAAATGGATCGCTGATTCTGATGTTATAACACAAGTACTAGAAGAAAAGTATCCTCAACCATCCTTGGCAACCCCACCAGAAAAGGCTTCAGTGTAAGTGGTATTTCCAGTGCCTTCATCAACAGGTATTACATGAAATTAGTAACTGTAATCACATCCCATGTGGAGATGACGAGTGAAAATGCTCGTATTATATCTCTAAGATATTCACAATTATGGTTTATTGCCCATTTTTGTGACTTTTGGTTCTTCATTTCTTGGTATTTATTGGGCTGAGTGTGCGTGCCGCATGTCTCTGTGTGTGTGTGTCTATCTGTTTGGCCCAAAGGTCCACGCTAGTGTATATGGTACGCATACCTAAAGCAAGCAAGTAACTGAGAATTCCAGAATTTTCCCTCAAGGCCATGTTAGCAATAATCTGGATGCTTAGTAGTAAGTAGCCTAATCATACTTGCATGTCAACACAAGAGACTACTAGTATGACGGTAGTAGCAAGTCAATGTGAACTTGAGTTAGCCTGACATGAGCTGTAGCTTAGCTGTTAAGGTAGTCGAGTCCAAAACAGCACCAGCTGGATAGTAGCTAGTAGAAGCTAACAGTTATTTCTCTAGCAAAGTCGGTTTAGGATAGTCGGTTCCTGAGTCCTATATAAGGACATGTACCCCATGTTGTATTGAGACAAGCTAAGAAAGTAAGAGCTTCATATGTGTGCGTATACCTCTGTTTTATCCTCTGTTTTACCTGTGTGTGTGAGCTACTAAGAACTAGCTAACAGCAAGCACATATACTTCATTTAGTATCAGAGCCATTGGTACTGAGAGATGTCGGGGAACAGGCGCACCGGCCAAACACCACCACTGCGAGCTTCGGTGACCCCTCCTACGGAACAGCGACAACGCTCGCCAAGCCAGGGACGGAGCAGGACACGGCGCAGAGGAGGTGAGATCGTGGTGCAGCAGGTAGTGCGTGAGGCTGTCGGCAGTGGCAGCGTTAGTCTCGTCTTCCCGATGCTGAAGCGGGGGGAGTACACCAACTGGGCTATGGTGATGGAAGTGAACATGCAGGCCGCGTCGCTGTGGGATGCGATCGAGGACGACGGCGTCTCCCGGCGCGAGGACAAGCAGACACTCGCCGCGCTACTCTGCTCCACACCTCCGGAGATGCACCCGATGTTGATCGGGAAGGGCAGTGCCAAGGCGGCGTGGGAGGCGATCAGGCTGCAGCACCAAGGCAACGATTGCGTGCGCGACACACGCGCGCGGCGACTCCGAACGGAGTTCGAGACGATCGTCTTCAAGGATGGTGAGCGTATCGACGAGTTTGGCCTTAGGATCACGAACCTCGCGGCCACCCTACGCTCCCTCGGCGACACCTGTGATGATGAGAAGATAGTGAGGAAGTTTCTCTCTGTTGTACCAAGTCGTTTTGTGCAGATCGCATTTTCAATGGAGACAATGATGGACCCGGCCACTCTCACAGTAGAAGAGGTCGTCGGGCATCTCCGTGCGGTCGAGGATCGACTGGACAACAACCAGGGCAGCTCTGGCTCTGGCGGCCAACTACTTCTCATTGAGAAGCAATGGGAGAAGAGGAAGAAGCAAAGCTGTAGCGGCGGGTCTGGCTGGAGCGGCAACAAGAATGGTGGCGGCGGACAAAAGGGTGGCAAGGCCCAGGCCAAGTCCACACCAGCAACTGAAGCCGGCGGCGAGATCGACCGCGACAGGTGCCGCTATTGCCGCAAGAAGGGCCACTGGGCTCACGAGTGTCGCAAGAAACAGCGCGAGGAAGCTGCTGTGGCGGCACACCTGCCCTGCACATGGCCACAATGGTCGAGCTCTCCGACGCCGCACCTCCAGCTGCTGCTGTGCCGCCCACGACGGCGCTGCTCACGGGGGATCACGTGTTCCTGAATGAGGAGCGCGCCCGCGTCATGCTCAGGCGTTCACCGCGCGACACCGACGAGGCCTGGTACCTCGACACCGGGGCCTGAAATCACATGACCGGTGACGACACTGTCTTCGCAGAGCTGGACAAGAGTGTCTCGGGCAAGGTGCGCTTTGGGGACGGCTCGGTCGTCGACATACGTGGACGCGGCACCATCCTGTTCGCCATCGACGGCGAGCGGCATCGCGAGCTGTCAGGCGTTTACTGGATCCCGAAGCTCAAGTCAAACATCGTCAGCATTGGCCAGCTGGATGAGATTGGCTTCCCTACCCACGTCGAGCACGGCTTCATGAGCATCCATGATCAAGATCAGGTGCTCATCGCCAGGGTGCCACGCACGGGAAACCGGCTGTACCTTGCACCTCTGCAGATTGTGCAGCCGGTGTGCCTGTCAGTGCATGCCAATGAAAAGGCATGGCTCTGGCACCAGCGCTTCGCCCACCAGGGTTTCGACGGCCTGCAGAAGCTGTCCAGGCAGGGCCTGGTCCGTGGCCTGCCCACCATCAACCATGTCGAGCAACTCTGTGAAGCCTGCATCGTTGGGAAACACCGTCGAGCACCATTCCCTGCAGCAGCCAAGTTTCGTGCTTCAAAGCCGCTGGAGCTGGTGCACGGCGACCTCTTTGGCTCGATCTCGCCGGAAACGCACGGCGGCAAGCGATTCTTCCTGCTGCTCGTCGACGACCACAACAGGTTCATGTGGTTGGTGCTGCTCAGGACCAAGGACGAGGCGGCAGTAGCCATTCGTCGCTTCAAGGCCCAGGCAGAGGCGGAATCGAAGCAACCTCTGCGTGTCCTCTACACAGATCGTGGAGGCGAGTTCACCGCGACAGACTTTGCTGAGTGGTGCGCTGATCGCGGCGTCAAACGCCACCTCACCGCCCCCTATTCCCCGCAGCAGAACGGGGTGGTAGAGAGGCGTAATCAAACCATCATCGGCGCCACCGGGAGTATGCTCAAGGCCATGAGCATACCTGCTGAATTCTGGGGCGAGGCGGCATCGGCGGCAGTGTTCATCCTCAACCGATCTTTGACAAGAAGCTTGGAGGGGAAGACACCGTATGAAGGGTGGCATGGGATCAAGCCAAATGTGCATTTTTTCCGTGTCTTTGGCTGCAGAGCGTATGCCAAGGACACACACCCCGGGCTAAAAAAAATGGAGGACCGTAGCAAACCCATGGTGATGATTGGGTATGAGGAAGGGAGCAAGGCCTACCGCCTCTTCGACCCAGAGAAGAAGCGTCTTGTTGTCTCCCGTGACGTTATCTTTGATGAGGGAGCAAGCTGGAATTGGGGGGAGCCCAGTGGCAGCACCCTCACCGTCGACAACTGGGTGATGCCACAACCCATGCCTGATGTAACAGAGAATGGAGCAAAAACTCCTGCTGCAGCTACATCTGAAGGCAGAGAAGAACCTGCGCCAGCACCTCTTTCACCAAGCCCAGATGCAACTTCTCCTTCACACACCAGCGTTGGGCCACCACAGATGGGCCAGCCCATGACTTCATCGCCTAGCCGGCCCATGCGATTTGTTTCGCCGCCAGCAGAAGGAGAAAAAGATGGAGAGGGCCTCGACGCGGGCGTTGACCCACTTGATCCCCTCCGCTACCGTCCAGTGCTGGATCTAATTAATCCTGGCGCAGTGAACCCAGGGAGGGCAGAGCGCCTCCTTCTCACTCCTTCCGGCGAGCCCTCCACATATGCTAAGGCAGAGGGCGATGAAGCATGGCGGAAGGCGATGCTCGACGAGCTGGCCTCCATCAAGGAGAACGAGACCTGGACGCTGACGGAGCTCCCACCTGGCCACAAGCCCATCGGATTGAAATGGGTATACAAACTCAAGCACGACGCCGACGGCAACGTCCTCAAGCACAAGGCCAGGCTCGTTGCAAAAGGGTACGTGCAACGGCCGGGGATCGACTTCGATGAGGTCTTTGCCCCTGTCGCGCGGCTGGACTCCGTCCGTCTTTTGCTCGCCGTTGCCGCTCAGTTCAAGTGGCAGGTCCATCACATGGACGTGAAGACGGCGTTCCTCAATGGCGAGCTGGGCGAGGAGGTGTACGTCTGCCAGCCGCCAGGCTTCGTCGACAGCAGCAACTCCAGCAAGGTCATGCGCCTGCACAAGGCGCTCTACGGCCTCCGACAAGCTCCACGGGCGTGGAACACCAAGCTCGACGCTGTTCTGGTGTCGCTCGGCTTCACTCAAAGCGCATCGGAGCACGCAGTGTACACCCGCGGCGACGGCGACTCACGGCTGCTTCTTGGGGTCTACGTGGATGACCTCATCGTCACCGGAGCACGTGCCACGGCGATATCAGAATTCAAGCAGCAGATGTGCAGTCGTTTCAAGATGAGTGATCTGGGCTTGCTCACTCTCTACCTCGGCATCGAGGTGAGCCAAGCGCCAGGCTGCATCACACTGAAGCAGACCGCGTTCGCCGCCAAGTTGCTGGAGAAAGCTGGGATGGCAGAGTGCAACAGCGCTCACGTTCCAATGGAGCAACGCCTCAAACTGTCGAAGGTGAGCACAAACCCTGCTGTCGACGTCACGCTCTATCGCAGCCTCGTCAGCAGTCTCCGCTATCTGGTACATACACGGCCTGATATCAGCTTCGCCGTGGGCATGGTGAGCCGCTTCATGGAGGCGCCCACCACAGAGCACCTGAGCGTAGTGAAGCATCTGCTGCGCTACGTCGCAGGAACACTGGACGTTGGCTGCCGCTATGTCTCCAGCTCTGACGCTGCTCAGTTGGTGGGCTATAACGACGCCGACATGGCTGGAGACCCTGATGACAGGAAAAGCACCTCCGGGACTCTGTTCTTCTTTGGAGAGTGCCCTGTGTCTTGGCAGAGTCAGAAACAGAAGGTGGTGTCTCTGTCCTCTTGCCAATCTGAGTACATGGCAGCAGCTACGGCAGCATGCCAAGGAGTGTGGCTTGGTGACTTGCTTGGATCACCTCCTCTCGTTGCCAATCTGCTGGTAGACAACATGTCTGCAATCCAGCTGTGCAAGAACCCAGTCTTTCACGACAGAAGCAAGCACATTGAGGTGCGGTACCACTTCATCAGGGGCTGCATCGAAGATGGAACCGTAACTGTCGAATTCATAGGCACTGAAGATCAACTCGCAGATATTCTCACAAAGGCCCTTGGGCGTGTGCGATTCCAGCTGCTTCGCCAAAAGCTCAAGATTGTTGAGATCAAGTAAGCGCATCAAGATTAGGGGGAGAATGTTAGCAATAATCTGGATGCTTAGTAGTAAGTAGCCTAATCATACTTGCATGTCAACACAAGAGACTACTAGTATGACGGTAGTAGCAAGTCACAGTGAACTTGAGTTAGCCTGACATGAGCTGTAGCTTAGCTGTTAAGGTAGTAGAGTCCAAAACAGCACCAGCTGGATAGTAGCTAGTAGAAGCTAGCAGTTATTTCTCTAGCAAAGTAGGTTTAGGATAGTCGGTTCCTGAGTCCTATATAAGGACATGTACCCCACGTTGTATTGAGACAAGCTAAGAAAGTAAGAGCTTCATATGTGTGTGTATACCTCTGTTTTATCCTCTGTTTTACCTGTGTGTGTGAGCTACTAAGAACTAGCTAACAGCAAGCACATATACTTCAGGCCACACTATTTTTACTATAATGTGTTCCTGTTGATGCTGCCATCCTAACAATTCTACACAAATTTCTTTGCAGAGGGTCAAAAATATTCTCCACCTTCATTGGTTTTCTCAAGAGCAAAGATACCAGCGATGGAACAGAACAGACACTACTTAGCGAGCTAACTTCATTCGATAGTCATCTCAAAGACAATGTAATGGGCTTAGTGGAAATATCAATATTCCAGGAGATTGTCTACTAGTATTGGTTTGACAAGAATATCTTGTTCTGCACTGTTGTCGTCCTATCCTATCTGCTTGTCATATCCACATGGTTATTTAAATAAGTTGAGTTGTCTCATGAATCCTTCCATGAGTATGACCGTATAATTACTTAATGTTAACTAGACTTACCTGGCTTGTATTTTTTCTTAGCTCTAGCAGGCGGTTGTCTTTTTGTGGCTCTAATGTGCCCATGACTAGATTTTTGTGCTTTAATTTGATATATGTTTAGGGTTCTTTATATACTGTTTGTCCTCGTACTAGGAGGGTATTGCCAATCTGTACATTCATGAAGTCAGACTCGGCTTTGATATTCATAGTTCAGATACCTTATGCTGACCTATTATTACAGTAACGATATAACACACACATAATTCATGCAACTAGTTTCATATTCACTTGATCAGAACTGCCTGATATACAAATGTGGATGATGTTGCTAGTCTATAGCCTGTTCTTTGGTGTTTTGGCGGCACTTCATCCAATATGTTTTGAACAATGCCATTTCTGCCTCACTCTTATCAAGCACCTTTATATTTATAAACAGGACACATGTCTGCACATCTTATGTTTTAGGGTGTAATATTTGCCTAATATTGTTGTTCTTTCATAATTAGATTTTCGTACGGCGATTTATCATTTGCTTATTTTGTCCCCAACACCTGCTCCAGATGTAGGGGATATTGGATTTTGCTTTGAGATTTGAAATCATGCCCAATCCCATTAGTAATGTATATGTCAAGATACTCGGAAACACTCAGCTCATTAGATGAATTTATTGTGTAATATCTTAAACTACATTTGATTTGTATAGTGTTGTTTCTTACCTTGCAAGAACCTTCTATATTGTCATACTAGTTTTTTTGTCGATATTATCCTGCCTGTCGTAAGATGCATTTTAGTATATATTGATCAGGGATGACATTTGGTGCAGGGACCATTTATTAATGGTGAAGCAATTTCTGGAGCTGACCTCTCTCTTGCTCCAAAATTATATCACATGGAGATTGCTCTAGGGCACTATAAGAATTGGTCTGTCCCGGATTCACTTGCAAATGTAAAAGCATACATGAAGGTATGTTCTTATCTTGTACAAGAAACTACATTTTTTGGGGGTGGGGGGTGAAGGCGTATTTGGTACTTAAATAATACAAATGAACCAAATTCATGCCATCTTTCACCTAGTGTAATTATCAAAGGTACATGTACATGTACCTAGGGTAATTATTAAAGGTTCAACCGGTTTGTCTTCTTATCCTTTGCTTAAGCAGAAAATACCAGTTCTTGAGTAGTTTCATGGCATGAGTGCTCTGCCCTTCACTGTTTAATGCAAAACACAACTGGACAAACATATTTTGGTGAGAGAACTGCAAATGGTATCTGAATGCCTGGATGTTGTTTAGGTCATTTTGGCATTTACACGAACAATTGACCATGCTAATTATGAGTGTCATATACTCCCTCCGTTTCAAAATATAAGAAGTTTTAGCTTTGTGAAAGGAGTGTATCTAGACCCCTTTTAGTGTGATGGCATATTCTTATGCTAAAACATCTTATATTTTGAAACAGAGGGAGTAACACACATGTCCTACTTACTTAGAAGTAATGCTGGCATATTCTTATGCTTACTATATGGTCAAGTAACCCTTAGAAAAACTTTCATGTACTTTGTCCGTACTCTTTGTTTATTCTTTTCTCTATTTTGTTTCCATATGTTTCTGGTGGGTTTCATATCTAGCCTACCCCAACTTGCTTGGGACAATAGGCTTTGATGTTACTGATGTTGTATTAATGCATTTGTACTTCTAGTACAGATTGTTACATTAAGCCTGCCATCTGACTATTAGTGTATAAAGCTCTTTTGGGCATACTATTCAGGAGACATTTGAATTTTCTATTGCAGACTGTTTTCTCAATGGATTCATTTGTCAACACTCGGGCCCTGCCAGAGGATGTCATTGCTGGATGGCGCCCAAAAGTTATGGGTTAAGTCACAGATGTAAAGTAAGGCATCCAGATAAACTGCATTGTACACTCTTTTTATAGAAGCAATAAAAGACTAATTTTTTGCTGTTATGTGGCCTTTGCTGAAATGATGATTATATGGTAGGATGCATGGTTTTATGAACTGGCAATACTACTCATACGTACAAATAATACTTGAACCTGGTGGATTCTTGTCGGACATTACAGAGTACTAACATAAGATTAAGTGCAAGGAACTGTCGCACTTACATTAAGCCAAAAGATCACATTGCTGTAGTTTTTTGCTTTTCACCAACCATTTGATGAATTAGGGTTCGTAATACAAGATTTTAACTTCCTCAACTGATTTGGGTTATATTCTTTAACAAAAAAATGACAAAATAGAAGGGGTTTCTATCAAGCGTTGGATAGGATCCTCAGTTAGTAGAAGTTTGTGCTCGACGACCGTGATGTTTGGCGTTGTAAACTAACACAAATGTCACAGCGATATTAACCTGGTTCAGTCGTGACCCATGAGGAGAAGGGCATCAACCCATCAATGAGTGTGACCTCGAGCTCAATTGGGATGGTCAGCTCCACGCCTACGGAGGGCCTGTTGGCAGTGGGGCAAACATGTTATTAGGTAAGTTTCTCTTGAGCCGATGGAGGAGCCTTTGGCACAAGAGGGATCACCTCCAAAAAGCTTAGGCCACACCTAGGATAGGTGGGAATTATGTTTAAATGAGTGGTGGCGTATAGGGAGCCATGGGTTGCCTTTAAAAGGCTCAAGCCCATGCACAAACGAACCTGCCAAACCATTGATGGGTTGTTAAGGTGGGGGCATTATAGTCAAATTTGGTCTATGCCCCACCAAATGGATGGCTAGATTTCTGTGGTACTCCCATCTTCCCAATGGAGTACCAGGGTACTGTAAAAGTCCCCTTGTATGCATGTGTCCTTCGTTTTTTGGTATCCTGGCCAATGCGTTCTGCAAATTGGCAGTTCCCTAGTCAGAGTTGATTTTGTCTCGTACAACTGGTTGTCTTTACTGAGACTACAATCCAGAGTGAAAATTGTTGATTTACCACTTTCTATCAGTTGACCGTCAAGTCACTACTGAAAGTGACCATTTTGAACCTGTTAGCGAGTAAAAGAGATATGTTACCCCTGCCCTTTGCAGCTTCATAACATATGACATTAGGAACAATCACTAGTAAAATTAAACTATACCAATTCTACTACTTAACAAGTTCAAAACACCAGGGGCTTTTGCCGCTATCAAACTTAATGGTCAATGCATAGTCAACTAATTGAAATGGTAAAACCGGCCAGGACAAATTTGATGGCGTACCCAGAAGGCCAGAACTGGACTATATTTTAGTGACAAAACAAGAAATTCTCAATAAAGAACTGTGAGCATAATTAGTAGTAATTCTGAAGTTAGTGATGGTAAAAGAACATCAGAGCTTTGCCTACTCCCTCAGTTTCAAAATATAAGATGTTTTAGCTTTTTTGTGAAGCACATATCTAGACGCATTTTAGTTTGTAGGTTCAGAGCAAAATGAGTGAACCTACACACAAAAAGGGTGTAGATACATGTGTTTTGGGAAAAGGCTAAAACATCTTATATTTTGGAACAGAGAGAGTAAATGTGTATGAATAACTATTCTTAAAGAGGATACTTCCTCCGGTCCATATTAATGGCCTCAACTTTGTCGAGATTCGTATGTATCTAGTCTAAATTCTTAACTAGATACATACGAATCTAGAAAAACTTGAGTCCATTAATATAGACCGGAGGGAGTACCTATACTTCTAATTCAGTAAAGGATGTATTTATCTGTGCCTTGCATGGCAATCATAGTGCACATCTCTTACTGCCAGGATTGGTTCCTGCATAGCTTATAGTCTGTCCCCTCAGTACATCATTATTTTCTTTACCTGTTGCATTTGATGATCCCCATTAAGCAGGGCCGTCTCCAGGAATTTGGGCCCCTGGAGCGAAATTGAAATGGGGCCTTAAAACTTTAAAATACGGTACGGCCAATATATCTAAAGCATATGTTCATTGAATCATATAACTTCATCACTTTAATATGCATTATTTCCGCAAAATACTTTGAAGTATAGCAAATATTAGTGTTAAAAGAGTAGACTTATTATTGAAGCAATAAAATGACCTCGTGTTCTATTGAAAAGCATCATCTGCCTAGTTAATTTTAAAATAAAATCTCCTACCATATCCTCACAATTCTGTATGCAATCTTAGTAACATGATAAAATGGGCACATCTTCAAAACCTTTAATGTTGAAAAGACCCATTGTGCTTAACGAGCTACGGTATAAAATATTGTCATGGAACCGATGAATTGACCAGTCTCGTTTCGATTAATAGATGGATACATGGAGGAAGGACTAAGTACAAGATCCTATACAATTGACCTGATCGGAGATTTGATTTGATGAATGGCCGGTAGGCTCAGGGCGTGGCCGCGTTGTTGAAATCTAGGCGTTGCTGTCGCGCACGAAAGAGCAGGGGCGACATGACCAGAGACAACGGGCTGAGGCCGGATGGAGATGAACAGCAAGGGCTGGTGTCACCTGTGGATGATCCTATCAAGTCTCGTGAGTCAGAGACGTAGATCGTAAGTTGAACCAGTGAACCAGCCGCGTATACACATGCCCCGTGTGTGTTGGGAGTTGTAGTTGGACCTGGCATATGTGTGCGGCGCGTCTGGCCGGGTGCAGCAGTGCTGCTTTTTTTCCGCTTAAGGCTAGTCAAATCTTCTCTAAGTAATCCTGATCTGGGGGCCCTAACTTTTTTGGGGCCCTGATCAGTCGCTCAGTTCGCTCATGCTAATTGACGGGCCTGCCATTAAGGTTCTACAATCCCCTATTCCTAAAGGTGCGATGCAATACATGGTTCCTCAAACATTTCTTTGTGAAGGCTTCTGAATTGGGCCAACCTCCAGAACAAGCATTTCAGCTCGGGGAAAACGAATGTAGTTGTAGTCTGAATAACATATTCCTACTTATTATTGGTTCTAAAGACAATTGCTTGGCGAGGGAGGCGGTTGGAAACAAGGCTCTGAATCTCATGGCCTGTGCAATCCTGAAACCCACTTCATTGCCATTTTTCTTTTTTTGAGATTCACTGCCTTGCCTATAACCAAATGTTCTTAGTATCTCCATGCAGTTTATGATTGTTAAGGATTATTCTCCTCCACTTGAGTGTTGAATAGCGAAGCTATGTGAAATTGTCTTGCTACCTCCTACCAAAATCCAGAAGCTACTATATCTCCATCATTTTTCCGAAACAATTGCATGAGCTCTATGTACGTCAAATAGAAAAAGAAAATAGAAGACAATAGTGTTATGCTATTTAGCTACTCTGATAATACTACATAACAATATTATGAGTCGATTCTCAGGACTACAGGTTTGATGGCAAACTACACAAAACTACAGGTTTTATGGTTTAAGTGGATCTCCACCTAGGCCCACACAAAATCCTGGGTCTGATTCATGTTAAGAATTAATTGGGTGTGTGATGATTTGGCTCGTCGTGGAGCCATTTGAGGATTTTTTTATTCTACAATCGAGAGATTCGTCATAAAAGATACGCGTTCCCACAACTTGGTAATGGTGATTTTTTTGTTGGTCATCATGGCATTTACTCTATATTTGGGTTAGTAAATTGTGGCTGGGATGTTGTATCTGTGTTTGGGGAAAAAGCTCAGTATGCAAAGGAACATGTACCATCCCAGTTTCTCAGTCCAAAAACTAGAAGAATAGAGATTGTTTAATTGATTAATGATATTGTGCATAGTAAAGCCGATGATGATGATGACGATGACTTTTTCTGAAAGGCGGTTTTACCGCTTCTTTGTACAATCATAGCGACATAATCGGTTGAGATGTCTAAAAGAGTTTCTACGCTTTAGTGGAAGATGTTACAGATATGTGAAAATCAACTGGAATGCTTTCACGTTGCAAGTTTGATGAAGGACATAAAAAAAGTGAAAAGAGAAGATGAAATAAAGGCTTCGCCAAAGGGAAACTTGGCGCTTCTATAGGTACACGTACATTGTTAATTGTACAAGTGAGCACTGCATGTACTTTTCTAACAGTTTTGAATGTTCTTTATGCAGTATAATTACTGGGAAAAGGTGCATCCGTTAAATGGTTCAGATTTTTTTCCATTGTCGCCTTTCACCCCACTTATGAAAAACTAGGATGAGACAAATGCTGGTTTAAGAGATTTATATGACCATGAAAATTGGTGTGGTCATGGCAAGGTAATCCTTTCAGTCTTGTTGGTATTAGTTTCATGTATTCATGTGTTTAAGATATAATGTTTCTCTTATTTAACTTGTTGATTGAAGACTGTATTTCAGAGGAACATGCATTTGCGAGCACAACAAGATCGGAGGCCCCCTCTAAAGCAGAAGCAAAGACCAGGGTATCTCAAGTTGCAATAACACTAAATCAAAGGCTTCCCCTACCATGGAGCATTTTATGGAGCATATTGTGGATTCTATTGAGCACCTTAATAATGAGATACAGAGGGGAAGCCTTTGATTTAGGTGTGTTACTTATCCTGGTCTTTGATTTTTCTTTAGAGAGTGCCTTTGATTTTGCTGTGCTCGTAAATCTATGTTCATCTGAAATAAAGCCTTCAATCTGAAAGTTAAATAAGAGAACCATTATATATTATAAACACATAAATAGATAAATACATCAAACTAATACGATTTACTGGGTTACCTTGCCATGACCATTCCCATTTTCATGGTAGTATAACCGGCATTTGTTTCATCCCAGTTTTTCATAAGTGGGGTGAAAGACTACAATGGAGAAAATTCAGGACCATCTTTGGATGCACCTTTTCCTAATACTTATACTGCATGAAGAAGACTGAAAACTGTTAGAGAAATACATGCAATGCACAACTGTACGCAGAAGCCCCAGTTTCCCTTTGGCCAAGCCTTTATTTCATCATATTTTTTTCACCTTTTTATGCCCTCCATCAAAACACGCAACGTGAAAGCATTCAGGTTGATTTTGGCATTTCCAAAACATCTTCCACTGAAGTGTAGAAACTCTTTGGGACACACTTACTCGAGTATGGCGCTATCACCGTACCAAGAAGCACTAAAACCGCCTTTCAGACAAAGTCGTTGTCTATTGTTTAATTACACACAATATCATTTAATCTCTTTCCTTCCTGATATTGGATTGAGAAATTGGGGTGTTACATGTTCTTTTGGATAATATGAGTTTTTTTCCCAATACAGACATGACATACACACCACTATTTAGTAACCTGAATATAGAATAAACGTCGTCATGACAACTAGTAATTTCACCATTAACAAGATGTGGGGAACCCATATCTTATACTCCCTCCGTTTCAGGGCTTAAGGCGTCCTCGTTTTGCGTGTTTTATCTTTGATCAAGAATTACTCTAAATACGTAAAGAGTTTTGGTATAAAACTAGTACCACTGGAAAGTATTTTTCAATACGAATCCAACGGTACTAATTATGTACAATATAATCAAGATTTTGTTGTTCAATTCTTTCGGTCAAACTTTGCTTTGAAAAGCGTGTGCGCCTTAAGCCCTGAAACGGAGGTAGTATGACGTGTCATGGGTGGTGACTGTGGTGCACACTAACAAGTAGTTTGTCTGTCGTTTTGTGCAAGTTGTAGTTTGTTGGGTTTTATTCATAACAATATTGCAAATACATGGTAATTAGCTACTTTTATCTACAGAAGTGCTATCTACTTGCTGTTGAAGTGGTGTATTGATAGGATATGATATGATCAATTGACTGCTATTGAAGTGAGCTTAAGTGGCGACGTTTCTCTGAACCTCACAGTATAATCTTTTTGTCTTCGTCAACTGCACTCACTAGTTGATACTTGATTCTAGCTGGTAGTGTATGTTTGTAGGGAGTGTGAATCTGCCATTCAACTATTTGCATCTGAGAGATGTGCTGTCACTCTTTGCTTAAAATCAACATACTGTTCTCAATTGCTATGTACTGTTTTGTTTCTTCCTTGTTAGGAGGTTGCTATCAGAGGATCTAGATGAAGAGGTTCCCAAGTTATGTCTGTACATAAGTGACATTTACTGAAAATTTTCATTGTAAAGCTTTAAAGGTTTTCCTGTCATATCCTCTTTCTTCCTTTCAGCATCAGATGGAAAACATTAATATAAATGTTATAAAATTATAATTGTTCATGGAACCTCATTTTGTTTAAATGAATAAATAAAAAGGCATGGTTGTCTCCATTGTCACACTGTTTATTACAAATTACTCGCCAAAATCTGTAAGCTGTGCTATCAATCAAACTTTTGGTGAGTTGATGAAAGATGAACTAGTTAATCCATCCATCATTGTAAATAAGTAGTCTTGTGATTTGAGTCTGTTGCAGAATCACTGAATATTTAAGCCAAGCATGTAATCATTTGGACCATCGTTATCTGAGGCCATGTCCTACAATTTGAGATATCTTCCTGCCGGGCTGAAGTTCTTAACTATGAAGTATATTTATCCAAGATAAACAATCACTCAGGCATGAAGCTGAGATACCGTATTTTCGTTACTGTTCTTTTTCTCCATGTGTCATGTAACACTTACGCTAAACCCACTGATTGATAAACAAGTTGCACACTGAGCACTAATGATTGATGTGGAAATCCCATCAAATTCACTCTTATATTATGCCTGTGGTAGGTAACGTGTCTTGTAAATTGGAATGAAGCGTCTAGAAGTACATCAGCGTTTTGCTGCTGTGGATAGTCAAATCTGCGTGATCTGATTTCACCTTTAGTTTTCTATAAAGTAAAGTGACTTAACTTATGTGGCTTAAGTTCACACTGAGCTGACATCAAAGGGGCATGTTATGCATTACATGTAAGCACTTTCATTTTCTTTCAACGACGACCCTCAAATCTCCCGACAAAAAGAACCCTCATAGATAAGATAAAATCTTGAGAAGATTGTTCAGTTTGTTCTTTCTCGTAGGCCTGAAATGAGTCGTCGGTTGTCAAAGTTGATCTACACAGGGTAGTGGCAGTCATCATTGAAGATAGTTTGCACTAGCCGTTTCGCTATCCTGAGAGACATGAAGCACTGGGATGCAGCTTTCGTTGGATCCCATGATTTAGTACCAATGTTCTTGTCGAATATGCACAACGCATCACTTTATTCTTGCTGATTTTATTCCTGTGGCAGTTTTAAGTCGATATGTTTTGCTCAAGCATGTTATCTGGGATATGGCCCCCATTTTGGAGTACACTGGCACCTGCCGCAACACCCATTAATCTGTCTTCTCGCAACTGCATTTTGCTGGGTTGTGACTCATGCATGCTTTAGCATTGCACTATACATGGCTGAAGAGTTGCCCGGATGTGTTCTATATTTGCCGTGGCTAGCATTTGGGACATAGAATGTGGTCCGTACTTAGTAGCTTTGAGCCTTCTATCCCTTTCACAGATGTTCGTTTTTCAGCTGACATCGAGGACAATTGTGACAGTCCAGCTTCATGCCTAACAACCAGGCCTCATTTGGAACAACCAGGCCTAACAACCAGGCCTCATTTGAATACCGACGGTGCGGTTTGGAGCAAGGATCTTCATGATTCCTTTGATCCTGGAAGCGTTTCACATTACAGATGAGCTTCCTGGTGCATTGAAGATGAACTCATGAACGTACAACATTCACAATTTTTTTTATTTCAGTTGCAGATACATAAACAAAACTCCTACACTTGTTAATCGAGTGATTATTGGTAAAAGCCTTAATGAAACCTAATATGCCCTTTCCTACGTAGGGAGGTGGAGGTAGCAGATCACAAAAGGAAGAGCAAAACATCGCTACAATGATCACTTGAAACACTTCCAACATTTCCAAATGGAAACATTGAAATTTCTGGATATTGTAACAACACCTTTTAGTCTTTCTTCTGACATTAATGATCTTATAAATATTTTTTAAGCAATTTCGAATTTGGAACTTCTTTCAGCTGACAGTTATAGAAACCATAAATACAATTCGATAAGTATCTCAAACAATGCCAGGAATCTCAATAGTACATAATATTTACTTGGTTATATCACTCTTAATTCCGAAAATAATATTTACTTGGTTATATCACTCTTAATTCCGAAAAAGATCATCAGACTCAACACCAAATGACTGATTTTGATAAAAATAATTTAGTAAATTTATTACAGTAATTTGTTATTGAACTGCATTCAATGACTATATTTTAAAAAAATAAGCAAAAAAATAAATTACTTCAATTCTCAATTCTAATTTAATGAATCATTTCACATATCCACATCTATCACATTGTTTCTATTCATTAATATGTCATTTTATTGGAAATGATATTCATATCAATGGCAAAACCTTTGGAACAAATTAAACGCATTTCGTTTATTTCTATATTTGTTACTTCATTATAAGTTCAATGTGATGAAGAGTACCTTGATGAAGATTGCAATTCTTACTCAATATGTTTATAGAAAATACAATGTAATGCCAAATACCATGTAACAATTAAAATCTCAAAACTGCCAAGTACACCATACGATCTTGGGGTAGTATAAAATTTTGACAGCTCAAATAAAGCAGATCTTTGTTGAGGTAGTTGACATCTTGCAGATTTAACACTTATGCTCTATCGCCAATATTAGACAAAATTCCATAGTTAAATTCATATATCCATTAGCAGAACATGTAAACAAATAAATATATCCCTTGCATAATTCAAACAAAAATAACCTGCGCACATGAATGTGTGAATTGTGATATTACAGATTAAGATTAAGACTGAAAATTCGATGAAATAGACTACACTCTTAGGTTTATATCAATAATTTTCTTTGGACTCCTTGGTGTTTTCCTTTCCGTATTATAAATTATTTGATAACCTTGACCTCCTGATATCTTCAATATTTAAGTCAAAAAGACATCAACGCATCAAACAATAGATTGAAAAGATCAAAGACAAATGTATCATTAGCCTTCAAGCAAAACAAAAAGAATCTTCTATCTTTACTTTCTTATTTTAGTGATTAACATATTCAATAGGGTAGAGTCATCTAATTTTTTCTCAATGGCCACATCTAGAGAACGATAAAGATTTATGCAGAAATATTTGACATCTTTAGTATAGTAATATATATGATATATTTGTAACACTTGATGCCACATAGATGTCAACTCAATATGATAATTTTGACTATATTAATGGTAGTGATTTCCATTATTCTCAATGCGATGAGCTGATATTGCATTACCAAATCATTTTATGTGATCATCTCAGCCCATACTAAAAAGTTTCCGCTATTATTAAAGTTCCTCACTAGATGCTCAAAAAGCTCAATTATGTTTTGGAGACAACATATTTGTTATGTAATACTCAATGCGGCCAAGCTGATATTGATTAACTATTTGTACTTAAAATAGAAAAAGAATGTAACTGCTTGAATATTTGTGTTAACAATAAAGCTTTAGTGCCCGTCTATGTTATTTTGCCCTTAGGCTCCGATATCCGAAGATATAGCAAAATTAGCTATTACTACATTGTCTTAAAATTTAGAGAGCTGATTTACCGCAAGTAAGTTGGGTGCCCCGACATCACATATGCCCTACAATTGTTGGAGATTCGTGCAGAGTCCAAGAAGTCAACAACCGCCATATATTTGCACTTAAGCCCTCCTAGAAAGATGGAAACAATTCGTGTTCCATCTGATTGGAGCTGCTGGAATTTGTATGTATCTTTAAAATTTTGTTAATTTTGATTATTTTTCTATTGTTATTTTTCCTATTTGTTCTACAGTTGCTATCGAAAGTAGTTTTAGATCTCAAATAAATCTTGACTGAGGTGGAAGGGTCTTTCTATAAAATAGTTTGCACGAATCTCTAATAAATCAATGATTTTTTTTGAAAAGGAATAATAATGGTAATAATGGTAATGATGATGCCGGAGGCCAACATAGGTGTGGTGTTGCATTCAGTAAAATTTAGGTTCAGACCGTCCTCTGCGCATGTTGAGTCGTCCTCTTCACATTCTATTACTGTATATCTGAATCAGTTCTTTCCCAATTGGCCTGGCCAATACAATGAGCATAAGCTAGGTGGCCAATAATAAGAAGGCAAAGAGAAGGAGTTGAAGCCTCAAGTCCCAGCACTAGTATCCCGGCTGGTGGCTGCCCTCTCGATCAACGCGCTCGTCCGTGCACCCCGCGACGAGCTAGCTACCGGCCGCACGTGGCGTGGACACCCGCGCCGTACGGGCGCGCGCGATCACAGCCGGTAGATATCCCATCAGCGAACGTCGTCGTCATGGCAAAGGAATTGCTGATCCAGATGCGGCGGCGCGTGACGCCGAGCGCGTCGTGACGGCGCATCGCGTCAGGCCACTGCCGCGCGACATGGAGATCCCCGTGGCTTTCCGTGCTGCCGACGGCCTTGCGCCGGTACGTGGAACCAAGAGAAGCTTCTGTGACCGCGAATTGCAGGGCATGCATGGGCCGATAGGCGATGGGCGGTACAACGACCTATATGTAGAGGAGGAGACAGGGACTCCGGAGTAGCCTCTTGCGCTTCGTTTCTTTCTGCGGAGCTGGAGCATATCTCTGGGACTGGGAGTGATGGGCGATCGATGGGGCGCTACTTGCTCGCCTTCTAGCGCTGGGTGTGTCAGATGCCAGCGCCAAGTCAGGGGACTGTCCATGCTTGGGCGGCTAGTGCATGCTCAGGAAGCTGCCATGCGCAGACTGCTTGTTTTCTCACTGCAGCTGCTTGGCTACAGTACGGCTGTGCTGGCTAGAGTGGAAGCTGACAAGAGAAAACGGGCAGCGGCTCGGCATGGGAGCATGGCCCGGGGACGTTATCAGTGATCAATCATGGACGATGGATCCCAAGCTGCGTGCAGTAGTTTAGTTCTATCTCCGCAGATTGTGTGCAGCCACAGTCGGCGGATGCAATTTCCCTAGTACAGTAAATTTTGAATTTCTGTCAAGCAAAGCTCCTACAAGTTGAATCAATGGGCCGATCTATGTACCTAGTTAATGGTTTTCGTTAGAGTATTGTACGGTTGTTATGTTAATTTAGGATAGTTAGGATTCTAGCCTGACTTGACTTGTACTTTAAGATGATCCACTATACGTCTATATATACTCGATCATGAGACTTAATAACACATCCAACATATTCCGCCAATTTCTCTCTATCGCTTCTACATCTCCTAGAGGAAGTTAAATCTTTGTGTGTGAAACATGAGATCGGCATTCATGTTTTGAATTCCAAGCAAGTCCCTTTATATATATAACACAATGGTGATGATCATAACTACTTTACTCTTATAACTATGTGCAAAGTCTAAGCAACTATCGGTCTCTGCGTGGTGTCCCTCGCTCCACCGACGGCCAAGCTGGCAGTCCTCTCCCTCTTCGGTCACCGTTGAGGTGGCTGGAGAGTGGGAGGACCTCGGATTCATGCCCGAGGCATGTAAACAGTAGAGTAGGGTTCCTCGGCAGCGCTGGCGAGGTGGTGGCGGCAGCAGTGCTATGGAATAAACGTGTTGGAGCTCGATCCCCATCGCGGCGGCGTTCCGTGTGGCGAGGCCGACAAGCTTCCGGCGTGGTGTGCTCCTAGATCGGTCGATCTGGTGAGGTCTACATGGGCTTCTCCAAGGGCGGTCTTCATGGCGGAGGTAAAGGTTGTCTGTATGAACTTCTATCCCTCGATCCCGTCTTCGCTATGGCATGTCTTCTCCTAGCCATGTCCTGGGGATTCTAGGGGTGGTGTGGTGAGGAGTTGGGGCCTGGCGCTGGCTTCCTTCACCGCTTGTATAGGAGGTGTCTTGGTTCCTCTTCGTTCTGTTGTCACCGGCGTGGTCAAGTGGTGGCTGGCCTTCCCCTCCCTCCGTCGTGCTGGTCCTTCATGGCCTAGGCTGAAGAATTCCTGTCCGCGTTCATGCATGCTGCAGTCTACAACGTCACGCCGAGTCGAGGTGAGTGCGGTGGCAGCGGTTGTGGCGACGCGTCGGCAACCCGCGGTGGAAGAAGTAGGTTGGCTCCCCCAAGGGCTTTTTTGTTCTTTTCTTGTAATCTGGGGTGCTTTGTACCTTGGCTCGGTGGCAATATAACTTTACGGTCCTTTCCGCAAAAAAACTACTTTACCCTATTGTTAACGTATCCTAATATGTAGATATTTTGACGTGACGACTAAGTGTCAGAACAAACATCGCCACAACAGTTCACCCCATTGTGTCAGCTCACGTATATTTGATATCATTTTGGTACTAATATATTCATTTTATGTACTCCCTTCATCCCGAATTAAATATCACAGATTGTTGTAGGGGTAGAAATGTAAAGGTGTGTGTTGTGAGGATTAAACTGTAAAAGCCACATGTATGTATATATGCAGAGTAAGACCAGAGAAGAAGCTGCTGGAAACATTCAGAAACATCGCTTCTTCCCCATCGTGTCTAGCTGAATAGCTTAGGGATTCAGGTCAACAATAGCTAATCAAGCAACATGGTATCAGAGCCGACGGGCCTCTTCGGCCCCTGATCTGTGCGGTAACAGCTGGTGAAGCTCGGTGGAGGTGGCAGATCAGACGGATCTGAGGCTGGGTGTGCTGAGTCAGGAGGAGGAAGAGCGGCAAGGCAGTGAGGGGGACTCTGTGGTGTTGGCTGACGGTCCACAGTTTTTGGAGTGAGTGCAGCGGAGGCGGTTCAGCAGGTTCTGCTCCAATCACGTTGGTGAGTCCCTGTTCCTCTCGTGGAGATCTGAGATTGTGGGTGAGCAGTTTGTGAATAGGAGAAGATGGCCGGAGATACGTCGGCCGTTACAACCGGTGAGCTTGCTGCTGTTTTGCAAGCCATGGATGAGAAATACAGGGCGTTGTTTGAGGCGATGAACAATCGAGTAGAAGTGCCAAGGCAGGAAGCTGAGTTGAAGGAGGATGTGCATCCCCTGCAGATGCCATTGGTGAAACTGGAAGGTGCTGAGACTTATGGGAGTTGGGCTGAGCACGCAGAGACAATTTTGGTCTCAAGAAGGCTCGAAGGTTATGTGCTTGGTAGTGTGAAGAAGCCACCTGATGATAATTCGAAAGAGGGTCAGAGGTGGAAGACAACTAACGCTCTAGTGAGAGCTTGGCTATTAAGTTCGATCTCTCCACAGATTGCAAAGCAGGTTGAAAGGATAAAGGAGGCTTATGAGATTTGGAGATTGTTGAAGGGCACATTCTCAGGAGTAGGGAATGAGTTGCTAGCATGTAAAATTCAAAAGGAATTGCAGGATCTCAAGCAAGGACAGAAATCTATTGTGGAGTATGTATCCGAGTTAAAGCGTCTGTGGAGTGATATGGACTACTATGATCCAGTGGGATTAGAGTGCAGTACATGTGTCGAAAAGCATAGTAAATGGATAGAGAAGAGGCGTGTGAGGGATTTTTTAAATGGCCTCGATAAAAGGTTTGAGAACAGACGTGCAGCTCTTTATGGTGGTAAACTACCTACTCTGGAGCAAGCTATTTCTGCTATAATAAGTGAAGAAACACGCTTGAAGCTTGAAGAAACTGAGTCCAGCACTCAAGGACAAGGGATAGAACCTAAGCGATCAGCTCTCTTTGTAACTGAAAATGAAGGACAATTGAGACAAGGAACAGGTCAAACTGATCGGAAATGCTTTGAGTGTGGTCAGCCAGGACACCTCAAAGCATCTTGCCCAGAGCTTATTGGGATAGGGCGTGGTCGTGCCCTGAACTGGCGTGGCAAAGGCAGAGGTCGCTTTGGAGATGGACGAGGAGGTAGCCGTGGTAGAGGCACAAGAATGATCGGAGGGGCAAACATGTCAGCTACAGAAGGTGAAACCTCTCAAAATGTGAAAGTTGAGATGACTCCAGATGATCTAGAGAAGTGGCTCCGGTTCAAAGGGATAAGTGAAGAAGTTAAGAAATCAAGTGAAGCTTCTACAACATTGGCCAATGCTAGTGGTAATACATCTGGTCTAGTTGAACTTAATAAATTTGATACTTCATGGTTAATAGACTCTGGTGCATCTAGACACATGGCTGGCTCGAGTAAAACCTTTTTTAACTATATACCTGATACTAAAGGAGAGTTTGTGAAGCTAGCAGATGGCTCATCCCAGGTTATAGTTGGCTCAGGAACGGTCAAATGTGGGTCGAATATGTGTCTATCTTCTGTTTTACACATTCCAGCATTTCCAGTGAATTTGTTATCTGTCAGTTGCATTACAAACGAGTTAAACTGTGCTGCCTTGTTTTTCCCAACCTGGTGCTTATTTCAGGAGCTTGGGACTGGAAGAAAGCTTGGGACAGGGAGTATGCATAATGGACTTTACTACCTGGACAAGCATACTTCACCTATGGTAGCAGCAGCTTTATCTCGTAAACCAATTGAGGAGATCTTACTTTTGCATCGACTAGGCCATATTCCATTTGCCAAACTTGGCCAAATTTATCCATCACTGTAATGAAGTTAGCAGGGAAGATTTGGTGTGTGATGCATGTGAATTTGGCAAGCATGTAAGGAGTGTTTATGTAATCTCTGATAATAGGTGCACTATTCCACTACAAACCATACACTCTGATGTGTGGGGACCCAGTGGAGTAAACTCAATTAATGGGTATCAGTACTTTGTTACTTTCATTGACTGCTGTACTAGATGCACCTGGTTGTATGTGTTGAAAAGTAAAGATGAAGTGTTTGAATGTTTAAGAGATTTTCATAAGATGATAATGACCCAATACAATGCTTGCGTGAAAATATTCCGTACTGATAATGGTACAGAATATGTGAATCGGAGAATTGATGAGTATTTATCTGACTTTGGCATCATTCACCAGACCACTTGTCCAGGTACATCTGCACAAAATGGGCTTGCAGAAAGGAAGAATCGACATCTACTTGAGGTAACTCGATGTTTAATGCTAACTATGAATGTACCAAAAATTTTATGGGCAGAGGCAGTAATGACAGCAGCTTATTTAATAAATAGAATGCCTTCGAGGGTTCTCGGTAACAAGTCTCCGATTGAATGCTTGACAGGAAAGTTGGATTATGTAGTACCTCCAAAAGTATTTGGCAGTGTGTGTTTTGTGCGGGATCATAGAACCTCAGTTGGGAAGCTTGATCCTAGAGCGTTGAAGTGTATATTTGTTGGCTATTCGGGGAAGCAAAAGGGTTACAAGTGCTGGTGTCCCTCTGAAAGGAAGATGTTCATCAGTATGGATGTGACATTTCGGGAGAATGAACCTTACTATGGAGAATCAGATGATTTGACTGAACTATTTCCTGAACTAACCAATGATGATGAGTCTGTACCATATAATGTGACAGGGGGAGCAAGTGCAGAAGGAAATTATCAAGACAAAGCAAAGGAAGTGATTGAATTGTTCCAGCCACTACTTTGGAAAGAAGTGAGCATGAAGACCAGTGGAGCCAAGCCGATTATTGAGCAAGGGAAGAAGGCGAAATACAAGAACCAGAAGATCATGAACCAGGGCTCTCCACACCAGGCTTGGCTCAGTCTCAGGTTCATGATTCAAACCGGAACCCAGCAACAGATAATGGTAATATTCTCCATCATGATTTAAATATTCCCATTGCTCACCGTAAGCAACCACGCATCACATCTGGAAAATTGCCATCTAAATTTGCTCCCTATGACATTGCCAACTACATATCCTACTCAGCTATGGGCCCAAGCTATGGTTCATTTATAGAGTCGCTAGATAGCTCGATTAGTATACCCAAGAACTGGCAAGAAGCAAAGAAACACCCTAAGTGGAGACAAGCTATGGTAGAGGAGATGTTGGCGTTAGAGAAAAATAGAACTTGGGAGCTTACTGTATTACCCACAAATAAAAAAGTGGTGGGTTGCAAATGGGTATATACAGTGAAGCAGAATGCCGAGGGTAAGGTAGTGAGGTATAAAGCCAGGTTAGTGGCAAAGGGATATAGTCAGACCTATGGGGTGGATTACGACGAAACGTTTGCTCCGGTAGCAAAAATGAATACAATCAGAACCTTGATCTCTATAGCATCTAATAAGAAATGGAAGCTCTTTCAGATGGATGTAAAAAATGCCTTCCTGCATGGTGATCTGCATGAGGAAGTGTACATGGAAGTTCCCCATGGGTTTGGTACCGAAGAAACAATAGGGAAGGTGTGTAAGCTGAAAAAATCGCTATATGGACTGAAGCAGTCCCCTAGGGCTTGGTTTGGAAGATTTCGAAGTGAAGTATGCTCCTTTGGGTATACACAGAGCAATGCAGATCACACCCTTTTTTTTAAGCATCATCGTGGAAAAATTACTATCCTTGTGGTTTATGTCGATGACATTGTAATTACAGGTGATGATGAATTGGAGATCGCCTGGCTGAAGAAGGCATTGGCCAAAGCATTTGAAGTCAAAGACCTGGGTTGCTTGCACTATTTCCTTGGGATAGAAGTGGCTTATGGAGCACAAGGTATATATCTCTCACAACGAAAATATATTTTGGATTTACTTGCAGAGGTAGGCATGCTAAACTGCAAACCAACTGCTACCCCAATAGAACAAAATCACAGAGTCACGGCAAGTGTTGGAGAGCCAATAGACAAACATCGATATCAGAGATTGGTAGGACGTCTTATCTACCTATCTCATACGAGACCAGACATAACTTATGCAGTTAGCATAGTAAGTCGGTATATGCATGATCCTCGGTCAGGTCATATGGATTTGGTGAATAGGATCTTGTGTTACCTTAAAAGTTGCCCAGGGAAAGAAATTCTATTTTCTGCTCATGGACATTTGGGGATAGAAGGCTATACAGATGCTGACTGGGCTGGGTGCCTAGATGACAGGAAATCAACCTCAGGTTATTGTGTTTTTGTTGGTGGAAACTTGATTAGCTGGAGAAGTAAGAAACAAAATGTGGTGGCTAGATCCACAGCTGAGGCAGAGTTTAGGTCCATGGCATCTGGTCTATGTGAATTATTGTGGGTGAAGATGATGCTAGAGGAGCTAAAATTGTTTGAAAGGGGCCCCATTCGGCTATTCTGTGACAACCAGGCTACCATCAACATAATCAATAACCCGGTACAACATGATAAAACCAAGCACATCGAAATTGATAGACATTTTATAAAAGAGAAGTTAGATGGAGGTATGCTTCATGTGTCTTATGTTAAATCTGTAGATCAGTTGGCTGATATTTTGACTAAAGGAGTGAGTACTGTTGTTTTTTCTGAAATATGTGACAAGATGGGGCTCATTAATATATTTACCCCATCTTGAGGGGGAGTGTTGTAGGGGTAGAAATGTAAAGGTGTGTGTTGTGAGGATTAAACTGTAAAAGCCACATGTATGTATATATGCAGAGTAAGACCAGAGAAGAAGCTGCTGGAAACATTCAGAAACATCGCTTCTTCCCCGTCGTGTCTAGCTGAATAGCTTAGGGATTCAGGTCAACAATAGCTAATCAAGCAACACAGATTTATCTATATTTGCATGTATATATAGATATATGTAAACAAATCTGTGATATCTAATTCGAGACAAAATGAGTATTGAGTACATAAAAAAAAAGGCAGGCCAACAGCGGTCATTGTACTTATATATACCCTGATAAAACACTAGAACAGGGGCTCCCCCTGGGTGCTCGGACGCATGCCGTTGTAACATCAAATCTCTTCACCTAGGGCACGAAAGATGACAAGTGACAAGGTCTGGGAGATATTTGCAGTAGGACATGGACGGATACGAATTGCTTGGGCGGCCCGGCCATGCCAGCCGGGTAGCTTTTCTCTCGATCTCGCTCTTGTACGTGCATGGGTTGCTTTATCCGGTGACCACACGAGAGAATAAAGCCGCGCGGGCATGATCGATCGACGCCGAGGTGGTGGCCGGCCGCCTCGATCGTGCCTGATCCGATTCGCATCGCATGTGTATATTCCAGCCTTCCAGGCAAAGTGGAGAAAGATTCATGCTGGTGCTCTCCATTGCTCCTGCTAGCTATCTGGTGGTCTGCACGATCGAGTTGGTGAATGGATGCAGTGGGAAAGTGGCGCCCCTTTACGATCGTGCGCGAAGAGTCGTCGCCACTGGTTTGCTAAAATCAGTAGCTAGCTGCTCGCTGCGTCCAACTTGCTGATATATCTGAGATAGTATCGAGAGAGCGGCCTCGCGATCAGCAATTTTATTTGCCCTCTGAACTGATGACGAGCAGCAGTTCAACGGCCTAGCTAGGCGCATATTCCCGATCCCACTATATATTCCTCATTTGTTGTTAGAATCTGTTTGGCGACGAGCCGACTGATTGCACGCATCTGATAGAAGACACGGGCAACTTGACACTTCTCGCTTCAGACACCTATGTAGGTACTATGCGGAACGGCGAGTGGTGTATATGCATATGCATGATGGCGATACATTCCATTCGAAGATAAGCCGGTCCTACCTGTGGACCTTACAGGCAGGTCCGATGTGAGTTGCCTACAGGTAGTACGGTCAGTAGTAATCGAATGAGGTTTCGACGGGCCAGCCGAGCAGGAAGCCACGAGAGCTAGCGGTGGCTTGGAGCCCGTCCGTCCGTCCGGCCCGATCGTTCTCATGGTGTCGAGATAGCTAGGATGATGTTGGTGTACGAAGAGCAGGTGGCAATCAAGCCCTGCGACGTCCAACCAGCATGAGCACGACTCAGGAGGAGCTGTATCAGAACCTGGCGCGGCAACACGCACTGCAGCGTGGCAGCGGCTCCCACGATCGACGATACAGCGCATCTCGCATGCACGCGCGCCAAGTCATACCCCGGCCGGCCTGTATGCCGCCTATCGGACCGTTGGGGCCTCTTCTACTCCCACGGCCGGCCACGGACACCGGCACGCACTATAGGAACGGGAAGCTACGCCGACGGCCGGTTGCTACGCCGACGGCCAAACGTCGGGGCCGTCGGCGTAGCCATCGTCCAGACCAGCCCCGCCAAGCAGTCGTCGGCGTAAAATTGCCCTCGGCATATTCTATGCTACGCCGACGGCTGCCCTCGGCGTAGCATACGCCGACGGCTGCCTTCGGCGTAGCTATTTTTTATTTTATCTCATTAAACTTTGAAAAATCATAACTAAATCATTCTAATTCGGAAAAATACAAATAATATATCAAAATTTGCAGAAAAATAAGACCTATCTATCTACACTCAAATATTACACATTTATAAATAAAAATTAAGTAAAACATAAAACATTATATATAGTTTAAAACGGGCATAAAAAATTCAAAAACGATCGAAACAATGCGAAACCTTCGCGTGGTGTTATATTATGTGACATAGTTAGAAGGAAAAATATCAAACTTGGTATATTGATTATGTCTCAAAGAAACCTTCACAAAATGACCTATCTCATTCGAGGTTTCTTGACTTTCGGGTCAAATGACCAATGTTATGGCTAGAATCAAGGCATAGTTTATGATAATGTGCCCATATTGTGCATACACATGCATAATGGGATGGCGAACAATGTTGCAGGAGGAAGTTTTCCTTTTAAATGCACCAAAAGCCATTTCCCATTTTCCGAGCATAAAAAACGGTCGGTTTTGTGAAGCAACCATCAAATGGCTAATTCAAAATACTACCACCACATTTTACAAAAATACTATACCACCTTATACGGACAATGTACCAAGAGGGGGATCCGAAACCTTTCCGTCCACCTTTGGTGAAAAAGACAAATTCTCTAGAATCGGCGGAAGTGGGTCGAATATGAACTATGTACATGATCCGATGCTCATGTTTTTTTACAAAAATCATTTTTAGGTTCACAATATTTTATTTTATCAAAGATCTAATGAAAGTTTAGCGAGGCTCTGCCCCGAGCTAAGAATCTTTATGTCCGCTGTTCGACAAAGTTTGACGATAGTTTAAAAGGGGCATAAAAAAAATCAAAAACGATCGAAACAATGCGAAACCTTCGCGTGGTGTCATATTATGTGACATATTTATAAGGAAAAATAGCAAACTTGATATATTGATTATGTCTCAAAAAACCCTTCACAAAATGACCTATCTCATTCGAGGTTTCTTGACTTTCGGGTCAAATGACCAATGTTATGGCTAGAATCAAGGCATAGTTTGTGATAATGTGCCCATATTGTGCATACACATGCATAATGGGATGGAGAACAATGTTGCAGGAGGAAGTTTTTCTTTTCGTCGCACCAAAAAGCCATTTCCCATTTTCCGAGCATAAAAAACGGTCGGTTTTGTGAAGCAACCACCAAATGGCTAATTCAAAATATTACCACCACATTTTACAAAAATACTATACCACCTTATACGGACAATGTACCAACAGGGGGATCCGAAACCTTTCCGTCCACCTTTCGTGAAAAAGACAAATTCCTGCCGAATCGGTAGGAAGTGGGTCAGATATGAACTACAGGTACATGATCCGATGCTCATGTTTTTTTACAAAAATCATTTTTAGGTTCACAATATGCTATTTTATCAAAGATCTAATGAAAGTTTAGCGAGGCTCTGCCCCGAGCTAAGAATCTTTATGTCCGTCGTTCGACAAAGTTTGACGATAGTTTAAAACGGGCATAAAAAAATCAAAAACGATTGAAACAATGCAAAACCTTCGCGTGGTGTCATATTATGTGACATATTTATAAGGAAAAATAGCAAACTTGATATATTGATTATGTCTCAAAAAACCCTTCACAAAATGACCTATCTCATTCGAGGTTTCTTGACTTTCGGGTCAAATGACCAATGTTATGGCTAGAATCAAGGCATAGTTTGTGATAATGTGCCCATATTGTGCATACACATGCATAATAGAATGGCGAACAATGTTGCAGGAGGAAGTTTTCCTTTTCGTCGCACCAAAAAGTCATTTCCCATTTTCCGAGCATAAAAAACTATAAGTTTTGTGAAGCAACCACCAAATGGCTAATTCAAAATACTACCACCACATTTTACAAAAATACTATACCACCTTATACGGTAAATGTACCAACAGGGGGATCCGAAACCTTTCCGTCCACCTTTGGTGAAAAAGACAAATTCCTGCCGAATCGGCAGGAAGTGGGTCAGATATGAACTACAGGTACATGATCCGATGCTCATGTTTTTTTACAAAAATAATTTTTAGGTTAATAATATGCTATTTTATCAAAGATCTAATGAAAGTTTAGCGAGGCTCTGCCCCGATCTAAGAATCTTTATGTCCGCCGTTCAACAAAGTTTGACGATAGTTTAAAACGGGCATAAAAAAATCAAAAACGATCGAAACAATGCGAAACCTTCGCGTGGTGTCATATTATGTGACATATTTATAAGGAAAAATAGCAAACTTAATATATTGATTATGTCTCAAAAAACCCTTCACAAAATGACCTATCTCATTCGAGGTTTCTTGGCTTTCGGGTCAAATGACCAATGTTATGGCTAGAATCAAGGCATAGTTTGTGATAATATGCCCATATTATGCATACACATGCATCATGGGATGGCGAACAATGTTGCAGGAGGAAGTTTTCCTTTTCGTCGCACCAAAAAGCCATTTCCCATTTTCCGAGCATAAAAAACGGTCGGTTTTGTGAAGCAACCACCAAATGGCTAATTCAAAATACTACCACCACATTTTACAAAAATACTATACCACCTTATACGGACAATGTACCAACAGGGGGATCCGAAACCTTTCCGTCCACCTTTGGTGAAGATAAATTCTGCCGAATCGCAGAAGGGGTCAGATATGAACTACATGTACATGATCCGATGCTCATGTTTTTTTACAAAAATCATTTTTAGGTTCACAATATGCTATTTTATCAAATATCCAATGCAAGTTTTCCTTTTCATTGCACCAAAAAGGCATTTTTCATTATCCGTGCGCAAAAAGGGGATTTTCTAAAGCAACCACCAAATAGCTAATTTAAAAACGAAGGATTTGTGATTAGTTGATATGGATATAATATTTGGATTCCTCTCATTTTTCTGATCAATTTAAACATATTATTTGTTGAATTTCGATTTACAGATTTAAAGATATTAAATATTCTATATTAAATAAAAAATACAAAAAAATAAAATTATTATATTTTTATTTGAATTCAACAATATTTTTACTTATTCATTAATATTTACTTAAATAATTGTTTGTAATTTCAAAAAATACAAACATGTGACATGATGATATAAGAGTTAATGAGATTGATATCATAGTATTGACACTAATGTATGAATTACTTTGCGGAAATGGATTCTGAAGGAACGAGGAAGTTAAGCGTGCTGAAGCTGGAGTAGTATTAGGATGGGTGACCTAATGGGAAGTTTGACTAAGACTGGAATTTAATTAAATAGTAAGTATAATTAGTGTTAAAATGTTCAAAGTAGGAGATTAACAAGTGAAACAATTCAAGGAATAAAAAAATTGTGAAAAAAAAATAAAAAAATTATTATTTTTCAAAAAAAAAAATTTTTAAAAAATATTTTTGCAACGTCGATGGTTATGCCGACGTCATTACGCCGACAGCAAAGCCCTCGGCGTATACGCCGACGGCATTTTGATACCGACTATCAATCGCGTTCCGAGGAGAGATCTTTGCCGAGGAGGCTACGCCGAGGGCTGCCCTCGGCGTAACATACGCCGAGGGCATTTTGGCCTACGCCGACGGCCTTTTGCCCTCGGCGTAGCGCGCGTGTCCCGTAGTGACGGCAGCTACCGCAGCACCCCGCCAGGGCAAAAGCCGGCCGGTGCGCCAACCGAAAGGGCGAGACGGGAATCGGGATCGATCGAGCTCCGGGTTTCGCGTTCCCCGTGGCCGTCATGATGAAGCGGCCTGCACTATGGCACGTCGAGACACTTTCTCAAACTGCCTCTAATTATATCTATCTGTGTCACTTAGAAAAATAGTATCTTAAAATATAAGATTTTAGTAGCAGTTTTGAAAGTGCTACTAATAGTTTATCCTTTTGAGGCACTATTAATAGTGCCTCTAATGTTTTGAAAAATAGAGGCACAGTCTAAAGTGTCTCCATGCTAAACTATCAGTGGCACTTTGACATGTGCCTCAAAAAGACATAACTTTTAGAGGCATTTTCTGTGATAATGCCACTAAAAGTATATCAACTGAGACACAATTAGTAGTGCCACAATTAATTATCATTTAGACGCACTAAATTATACCTCTAAATAGTGACCAACTGTGGAACTATTTGGTGTGTCTCCGATGATCATCCATCTGAGACACTATGCTGTTGCCTCCAATGTCCAACCAGCTGAGGCACCTTACATTGCCTCAAATGGATGATCATTGGAGGCACTGCCAAACATGCCTCTAAATGGTCATCCATTTGGGGCACTATCAGGTGTGCCTCAAAATGGTCATCCATTTGAGGCACTTTGTGCTGTGCCTCCAAAAGAATAACCAGCATAATCAAATAATCAGAAAACAAATACTACACAGCACATAATTATATACTAGCGATTCCATACTGATAATCCAACATAGTACTTAGTGCTCCATACTTACAACTACAAAAGTAGTACTTAGTAGTCCAGCATAGTACTTAGCAGTCCAACTTAGCAGCCCATCAGATAATTACATCCAAAAGAAGTAGAACTCTTAACAGAAGTTCAACATACTTCCACACAACATCAGTACTGTCAGATCTACCACTTATGGGAGTGTCGCGAGCATCAGGCGCAGCTTACCTTCTAAATTAAACTAGAAACTGAACAACATAGCATCATCCTTCTTCATGTTGAAGGCCTGCACAGCTGACCACCATCCACTGGTTATCATTGCTCTATTATTAACACTCATCTTCATCCTCACATCCACACGATCTTCTTCAGCCATGGATTCAACTTGTACAGTAATTGGTTCATCGAGAAATCCCTTCAGGTACTTGGTTGTGAACTCAGCATTAAATTCATGTGTGAGTATCAAGTTTACACAACTGTTAGCATTCTTTTGGACTCTGTATCTACTACACTGTTATGCATGATAAAGTAAATAGCATCTCACCATTTTGCATTTTTTCTCAATGACAGCTGACTCTGTCATCCTGTAGACATAGTACCTTATTTTTTGCCTTATGTCATTGCACCATTCTTCCAGAAACTCAATTTGACATGGATACAGTAGTATGTCATTTCCAAACATACACTTCTTGTCCCACTCATCTGTTCCCTTGTTTTTTGGTCCTGATAGAGCACAAATAGAACAAATTTGATTCATATTAGTACCATTTCTCAACTGCTGTAACAGACTAGATAGTTCAAAGTTTGTATAGATACATACCCCTTAAAACAAAGCCATCATCTTGTGCTGGCATAATTGGCACATAACCATCTGGCACGAACCACTCCGTAGAGGTGTCACCGCCACTACTACTACTGTGGCTTGGGATCAAGCTTCCACTGTCATCTGAGATCTCAATGGCACAGTCCTCACAGGTTCCCATCTAGTATAAAAACAGCATGTAATCAGTAATGCTAAAACAATGTAATCAGTAATGCTAAAACATATTCAGGACCTGATCAAATAGCAAAACATTCAGAAAGTCAATAATTACATTCTGAATATTCAGAACATTCAGAAAGTACAGAACAATCAAACATTTCAGATCATGCTGAACATTCTGAACATTCAGTAATTTCTGAATTTTCTGAACATAGCAAAACATTCAGAAAGTCTATAATTACATTCTGAACATTCAGAATATTCAGAAAGTTCAGAACATTCAGAAAGGTCAAAACATTCAAAAAATTCAGTACATTCTGAACAATCTGAACATTATGAACTTTCTGAACGTTCAATAAATTCTGAACATTTCCTCATCAATAGAACTGTAACATTATGAACTTTTCAGAACTATAGCAATTAGAACAATACAATCAACATAACATGCATTAATGCAGAACATTTAACATCAACAGAACTGTTACAGTAACCCTAAATAAAATCTAGCAGACCTCTAAACAAAATAAGCTTTAGCATCATCAAAATCCTAGAACAAAGATCACATAGCAAATTATATCTAAACAAAGAACAAATCTAAGAACAGCACCCAAATCCTAGAACAAGATCAAACATTTCAGACCAAGAACACTAGATTAGATCTCAAACAAATCTAAGAATAGCACCCAAATCAAATGACAGCACACATTTTCACACTAAACTAAGAACACGAGAAAATATCTAGTACACTAATCTAATAACAGCACCAGATTAGATCTAAGAACAACACCAGATCTAGTACACTAATCTAAGAACACGGGAAAAGATCTATACACTAATCTAAGAACACTAGATTAGATCTAAACATAGCAACAGAAGAACAGAAAAGATCTAACGAGGAGAATAAGAACTCCGGTTCCTAATAAAGAAGAACAGAAGAAGAAAGGAGAATAGAAGAAGAACACGAGAAAAAACAGACGAGCTCTAACGAGGAGGCGGCGGCGATGGGATTCGCCGGAGGCTTGTGGTTTTGGTTTCTGCGGCGAGTGGGGCGGCGACGGCGATGGAACCCTAACGAGGAAAGGGAGAGAGTGAGGGAGTGGAAAGTGAGGGAGTGGAAAGTGACGGCCGCGGTGGGTGTGTGTGTGTATATACCGTGGCCATTTTATGTTGGAGATATGCCCTAGAGGCAATAATAAATATAGTTATTATTATATCTTTGTGTTTATGATAAATGTTTACATTCATGCTATAATAGTATTAACAAGGAAACATTATTACTTGTGTGATTTGTAAACTTAAATTGAAGTCCCTGGTAAAGCCTCTATATAATACTAGCTTGTTGGTTAATAAATGATTGTGGTTTCCATATCATGAACATTGAGATATTATTAACAACAAGATCATATCGTTAGGAGAATGATATGGTGGACATACTCCTATAGATAAGCGTAGCATAAAGATCAAGTCATTTTAATAGTTCAATTGCTATATGCTTTCTGATACATAGTAACCTAATTCCTTCGACCATGAGATCATGCATATCACCTTTACCGGATGGATGCTTTGATGACATCAAACACCACACTGTAACTGGGTGGCTATAAAGGTGGCATTGAGTGTTCGGAAAGTATTGGTTGAAACACATGGATCAAGAGTGGGATTTGTCCATCCATATGACGAATAAATATACTCTGGCCCTCTCGGTGAAATGTCATCCAATTAGCTTGCAAGCATGTGACTGGCTCACAAGGGATCACATATCATGGGAATGAGAAAAGAGTACTTATCAGTAACGAGGTTGAACTAGGTATGCAGAGATAACGACGATCATAACCTCGGATAAGTAAACTATCGTGAGATAAAGGGAAATTGGTATCGTATGTAAGTGGTTCATTCGATCGCAAAGTAATCGTAGAATTATGTGGGAGCCATATGAATTTCCAGATTCCTCTATTGGTTATTGTTCGGAGAAGTGTCTCGATCATGTCCGCATAATTCACGAACCGTAGGGAGACACACTTAAGGATTCGATGTTATTTGAGTAGTTATGGAATGATGAGAAAGAGACCGAATGTTGTTCGGAGTCTCGGATGGGATCCGGGATATCACGAGGAGATCCGGAATGGTCCAGAGAATAAGATTCATATAAGGAAAGTCATGTTTCGGAGTTGGAGAATGGTTCCGGTGTTTTCATCGGGAATGTTCTAGAAGGTTCCGGAATGTCCGGCACTCTGGAGGGGAAGGGTACATGAATGTGTCATACCAAGTTGGAATGATTGCATCATGTACTAAGTGTCATCGCTGAACAAAATAAAGGGTTTAATCAAATCCTTGTTTGAAAAGTCAAACGCCAATTTGAGAAGTCAAACGGCTATTTTGGGAAGTGGAGGGGAAGGTGGAAACCGAGTTGGGGAGGAGTTCCTCCCCTCCATCGTCGGCCCCCTTGGGAAACCGAGTTGGGGAGGGACTCCCTCCCCTTGGCCGGCGCCTCCCACCTATAAAGGGAGGGGCAGGGCTGCCCCTCTTAGCACACAAGTTCTCCACCCCAAAACCCTAGCCTGGCGCAGCCACCTCCTGCCGCCGCCGCACCTCCAAGCCCTAGTCGCCGGCCCTAGCACCTCCTCCTTGGTGTGTCTAAACCCTAGAACACCGAGGGCTCTCTCATAGTCCACCATACTCGCTCCGGCTTAAGGCGAAGCCCTGCGAGATCTCCCCTCTACTTCCGGTATCACGCCACAGTTGCCGAATCGCGAGGAGAGTGCTACAACCTCCATTTCTTTGGAACAAGGAGAGGAAGGTCTTCGTCGTACCGAACATGTGACCGATCAAGGAGCGCTTGAACGCAGCCGGAAGGATCGTCTCACGATCTTGAGATCGGGAAGAGTACGACTACATCACCCACAAGAATCCGCTCGTTAAACACTTTGGAATATTCGAGGGTGAGTTATTCCATCGACTCGTTGCTAAAATCTAGTAGATAGATCTTGGCTTGTTTGTTTGTATGCGGTAGAAATATTTTGTTTTCCATGCTACGAAACCCTACAAAGGGTATCGAGCCGTGTCTATATGTAGATCTCACAGACGAGTAGAACACAATGGTCATTGTGGGCGTTGATGCTTTTATTGTCGATTGCTTCTTGTGTACTTTGCATATTGCGGGATGTTGGGATGAAGCGGCCCGGGCCAACCTTACATGACATCGTTCATGAGACCTGCTCCACGCTTGACATGCAACTTGTATTGCATAAGTGGCTTTGCGGGTGCCTGTTTCTCCCAGCATAGTTAAGATTCAATTTACAACGGGTGATTGTCAATACTAGTATCAATGTTGTGGTTCTTGTTCGTAAGTTAGAATGACACTTATTGAAAGCCCCAAACCACGTAAAACATGCAAAGAAAGTACAAGCGTCTAACTTTGTTTTGCAGGGGTGTGCAGTGATGTGATATGGCCATGATTGTGATTATATTTGATGTATGCAATGATCCTTATTGTAAGTTGGCAACCGGCAGGAGCCATATGGTTGTCTTTAATTTATGTTAAGACCCGCGTGTCTATTCAAAGTAGTTGTAATAGTTGAAGCCGGTGGACGACAACCATGGAGAAGCGTCATTGACCTTGATGCAATGCCGGTGATGATGGAGATCATGTTCGTGCTTGAAGATGGAGATCGGAAGCACAAAGAAGAAAGGCCATATCATATCACATATTATGAATTGCATGTGATGTTAATCCTTTATGCATCTTGTATTGCTTAGTTAACGACGGTAGCATTATAAGATGATCCCTCAAGCACATGAATTTCAAGTCATAAAGTGTTCACCCTTAGTTAGCACCGTTGCTAAAGCTTGTTGTTTCGAAGCACCACGTGATGATCGGGTGTGTTAGATTCCGCAAGTGTATACAACGTGAGCAAGCCAGATTTGCTCATGCGGAAGCTAAGGTTTGATCTTGACGAGCCTAGCATGTACAGACATGGTCTCGGAACACGGATCACCGAAAGGTAAAGCATGAATGATATTGTAGATATGATGAACATGTCGATTGTTCGCCATTGAAACTATATCAACTCTCGTGATGATCGGTGTTGATGTGGTGGATTTGGTTCGTGTGATCACTAAAACAATGTGAGGGATATTGTTTTGAGTGGGAGTTCACCTAGATTAATTTAACTATTAATTAGAACTCAATTTGTCATAAACTTAGTCTAAACTATTGCAAATATGTTGTAGATCAATGGCGGCCCCTACCATCAATTTTAATGCGTTCCTAGAGAAAGAAAAGTTGAAAAACAATGGAAGCAACTTCGCGGATTGGTTCCGCAATTTGAGGATTGTCCTCAGAGCTGGTAATTTGACCTATGTCTTTGGATGCATCTTTGGTGACTCCGTACCGATGTCTTCGACGAAGTAAAGAATGTTTACCTCGCTCGGAAGACTCAGTACTTCACAGTTTAGTGTGCTATCTTGTATGGTTTAGAATCGGAGCTTTAGAAAAGGTTTGAGAATTCAGACCCACATGATATTGTCCGTGACCTCAAATTGATCTTTGAGACTCACGCGGCAATTGAGAGCTATGAGGCTTCTGAAAAGTTCTTTAACTACAAGATGAAAGAGGGCAGCTCCGTCAATGAGCATGTGCTTAAGATGTCTGGGCACGCAAACAAACTTCAAAGCTTGGGTATAGTAATTCCTAATGCTTTGGGGATTTATCTTGTCCTCCAATCACTACCACCAAGTTACAAGAACTTTGTGATGAACTACAATATGCAAAACATGAACAAGCAGTTGCCAAAACTGTTTGCTATGTTAAAATCTGCAGAAGTGGAGATCAAGAAAGAGCACCAAGTGTTTATGGTCAATAAGACCACCAAATTCAAGAAAGGCAAGTCTAAGCAAAAGGGACACTTCAAGAAGGGCGGTAAGAAAGTTACCGCGCCGACGAAGAAGACCAAGGCTGGATCCAAGCCTGATACTGAGTGCTTTTACTGCAAGGGAGAAGGTCACTGGAAGCGGAATTGCCCAAAGTACTTGGCGGATTTGAAGAACGGCAACATCAAGAAGAAAGGTATATCCGATATACATGTTATTGATGTGTATCTCACTAGTACTCGTAGTAGTGCCTGGGTATTTGATACTGGTTCGGTTGCTCATATTTGTAACTCGAAACAGGTGCTGCAGAATAAACGGAATCTAGCGAAGAACGAGGTGACGATGCGCGTGGGAAACGGATCAAAGGTTGATGTGATTGCGGTCGGCACGCTACCCCTTAATCTACCATCGGGATTAGTTTTATACTTAAATAATTGTTATTTGGTGCCTGCGTTAAGCATGAACATTATATCGGGATCTTGTTTATTGCGAGACGGTTACTTGTTTAAGTCCGAGAATAATGGTTGTTCGATTTATATGAGTAATATGTTTTATGCACATGCACCTTTGATAGATGGTCTATTCTTATTGAATCTCGATAGTAATACACATATTAATAACATTGAGGCTAAACGTTTGAAATCAAGCGATAACTCGACCTATATGTGGCACTGTCGTCTTGGTCACATTGGAGTGAAGCGTATGAAGAAACTCCATTCCGATGGACTTCTCGAATCACTTGATAGATGCGAAGCATGTCTGATGGGTAAAACGACTAAGACTCCATTTTCTGGTATGATGGAGCGAGCTACGGACTTATTGGAAATCATACATACCAATGTGTGTGGTCCAATGAGTGTAGCATCGCGCGGTGGTTATCGTTATGTTCTTACCTTCACGGATGATTTGAGTAGATATGGGTATATCTATTTCATGAAACATAAGTCCGAAACTTTCGAGAAGTTTAAGGAATTTCAAAGTGAGGTAGAGAATCAATGTAAAAAGAAGATTAAATTTCTGCGTTCTGATTGTGGAGGTGAATATCTAAGTTACGAGTTTGGCGAACATTTGAAGAAATGCGGAATACTTTCACAATTGACACCGCCGGGAACACCACAGCGTAATGGTGTGTCCAAACGTCGTAATCGAACTCTCTTAGATATGGTTCGTTCTATGATGTCACTTACAGATTTACCGCTATCATTTTGGGGTTATGCATTAGAAATTGACCGCATTCACTTTAAATAGGGCACCATCTAAATCCGCTGAAATGACACCGTATGAATTATGGTTTGGGAAGAAACCTAAATTGTCATTCCTTAAAGTTTGGGGTTTAAGCCTATGTAAAGAAGTTACAATGGATAAGCTTGAACCCAAAGCGAGAAATGCGTCTTCATAGGATACCAAGGAAACTATTGGGTATACCTTCTATCATAGATCCGAGGGCAAAATCTTCGTTGCCAAGAATGGATCCTTTCTAGAGAAGGAATTTCTCTAAAGAAGAAGTGGAAGGAAAGTAGAACTTGACGAGGTTGTCGAACCTTCTCTCGAATGCGAGTAGCGCAAGACCGGAAGAAGTTCTGTGGTGCCTGCACCAATAAGAGGGAAGCTAATGATGAAAATCATGAAACTTGGCCAGAAGTTACAGAGCCTCGCAGTCAACGAGAACTCGTACCTCCGCATTGGTATGATCCCGTTATGAGTGTCATGTTGGTGGACAACACCGATGACCTGCGACATATGAGGAAGCGATGATGATCCTGATTCCAATAAATGGCAAGAAGCCATGAACCGAGATTGGATCCATGTACGAAAACCAAGTATGGACTTTGGTGGAATTACGATGGCCTAAGGTTGTCGAGAACAAATGGATTTTCAAGAAGAAAACAGATGTTGATGGTAATGTTATGTCTATAAAGCTCGACTTGTCGCAAAAGGGTTTCGACAAATTCAAGGAGTTGACTACGATGAGACTTTCTCACCAAGAGCGAAGCTTAAAGTCTGAGGATTATGTTAGCAATCGCTGCATATTATGATTATGAGATATGGCGATGGATGTCAAAACAGATTCCTCAATGGAGACATTGATGAAGAGTTGTATATGATGCAACCCAAAGGTTTTGTCGATCCTAAAGATGCTAACAAGGTATGCAAACTTCAACGGTCCATCTATGGATTGAAGCAAGCATCCCGAAGTTGGAATCAACATTTTGATAAGGTGATCAAAAGTTTTGGTTTTATACAAACTTATGGAGAAGCTTGTATTTACAAGAAAGTGAGTGGGAGCTCTATAGCATTCTTAATACTATATGTAGATGACATATTGTTGATTGGGAATGATGTAGACCTTCTTAATAGTGTCAAGGAATATTTGAATAATAGTTTTTCAATGAAGGATCTTGGCGAAGCAGCTTACATATTAGGCATAAAGATTTATAGAGATAGATCGAGACGCCTAATATCATTGTCACAAAGTACATATTTGGACAAAGTTCTAAAGAGGTTTGGAATGGAAGATAGCAAGAAAGGGTTCTTGCCCATGTTGCCCAATACGACCTTGAGTAAAACTCAAGGTCCAACAACGACAGAAGATAGAGAAAAGATGAGTAAGACTCTCTATGCCTCAGCCATAGGATCTCTAATGTATGCCATGCTATGTACTAGACCCGACATTGCATATGCTGTTAGTTTGACTAGTAGATATCAAAGTGACCCAGGAGTGGATCATTGGACAGCAGTCAAAAACATCCTTAAGTACTTGAGAAGAACTAAGGATATGGTTCTTTCTCATGGAGGTGATGAACAGCTCGTTGTTAATGGTTACACCGATGCTAGTTGGAACACCGATCCGGATGATTCTAAATCACAATCTGGATACGTATTTACTTTGAATGGTGCAGAAGCTTATCGGAGGAGTGCAAAGCAAAGCGTGGCGAGATCTTCAACTAAATTGGAATACATGGTCGCTTGGAGGCTTCACAAGAAGCGATATGGATGAAAGAGTTCATTACAGAATGGGTGTGGTTCCTAGTGCGCTGGACCCAATGTCTATCATCTTGTGATAACATGGGCGCCATAGCCAATGCGCAAGAACCAAGGTCACACAAGAAGCTGAAGCACATCAAGCTACGTTTTCATGCTATTCGAGAACATGTCCAAGATGGGGACATAAAGATTTGCAAAGTACACACAGATCTGAATGTGGCGGATCCGTTGACTAAACCTCTCCCGAGGGCAAAACATGACCAGCACCAAACTGCCATGGGTGTTCGGTATATTACCATGTAATCTAGATTAGATGACTCTAGTGCAAGTGGAGACTGGAGATATGCCCTAGAGGCAATAATAAATATAGTTATTATTATATCTTTGTGTTTATGATAAATGTTTACATTCATGCTATAATAGTATTAACAAGGAAACATTAATACTTGTGTGATTTGTAAACTTAAATTGAAGTCCCTGGTAAAGCCTCTATATAATACTAGCTTGTTGGTTAATAAATGATTGTGTTTTCCATATCATGAACATTGAGATGTTATTAACAACAAGATCATATCGTTAGGAGAATGATATGGTGGACATACCCCTATAGATAAGCGTAGCATAAAGATCAAGTCATTTTAATAGTTCAATGGCTATATGCTTTCTGATACATAGTAACCTAATTCCTTCGACCATGAGATCATGCATATCACCTTTACCGGATGGATGCTTTGATGACATCAAACACCACACCGTAACTAGGTGGCTATAAAGGTGGCATTGAGTGTTCGGAAAGTATTGGTAGAAACACATGGATCAAGAGTGGGATTTGTCCATCCATATGACAGATAGATATACTCTAGGACCTCTCGGTGAAATGTCATCCAATTAGCTTGCAAGCATGTGACTGGCTCACAAGGGATCACATATCACGGGAACGAGAAAAGAGTACTTATCAGTAACGAGGTTGAACTAGGTATGCAGAGATACCGACGATCATAACCTCGGATAAGTAAACTATCATGAGACAAAGGGAAATTGGTATCGTATGTAAGTGGTTCATTCGATCGCAAAGTAATCATAGAATTATGTGGGAGCCATATGAATTTACAGATTCCTCTATTGGTTATTGTTCGGAGAAGTGTCTCGATCATGTCCGCATAATTCACGAACCGTAGGGAGACACACTTAAGGATTCGACGTTGTTTGAGTAGTTATGGAATGATGAGAAAGAGACCGAATGTTGTTCGGAGTCTCGGATGGGATCCGGGATATCACGAGGAGATCCGGAATGGTCCGTAGAATAAGATTCATATAAGGAAAGTCCTGTTTCGGAGTTGGAGAATGGTTCCGGTGTTTTCATCGGGAATGTTCTAGAAGGTTCCGGAATGTCCGGCACTCCGGAGGGGAAGGGTACATGAATGTGTCATACCAAGTTGGAATGATTGCATCATGTACTAAGTGTCATCGCTGAACAAAATAAAGGGTTTAATCAAATCCTTGTTTGAAAAGTCAAACGCCAATTTGAGAAGTCAAACGGCTATTTTGGGAAGTGGAGGGGAAGGTGGAAACCGAGTTGGGGAGGAGTTCCTCCCCTCCACCGCCGGCCCCCTTGGGAAACCGAGTTGGGGAGGGACTCCCTCCCCTTGGCCGGCGCCTCCCACCTATAAAGGGAGGGGCAGGGATGCCCCTCCTAGCACACAAGTTCTCCACCCCAAAACCCTAGCCCGGCGCAGCTACCTCCTGCTGCCGCCGCCTAGGGCTCCCCTAGCCACTGACTTGGGCACCTCCAAGCCCTAGTCGCCGGCCCTAGCACCTCCTCCTTGGTGTGTCTAAACCCTAGAACACCGAGGGCTCTCTCATAGTCCACCATACTCGCTCCGGCTTAAGGCGAAGCCCTGCGAGATCTCCCCTCTACTTAGGTACCACGTTGTCACAGGAATCGCGAGGAGAGTGCTACAACCTCCGCTGCCTGCTGGACCAAGGGAGAGGAAGGTCTTCGTCGAGTACTGAACATGTGACCGACTGCAGGAGCGCTGCCGGAACGCAGCGCCGGAAGGACCGTCTACGCGATCTTGAGATCGGGAAGAGTACGACTACATCACCCACGAGAATCCGCTCTCGTTAAACACTTTGGAATCTTCGAGGGTGAGTTATTCCATCGACTCGTTGCTACAATCTAGTAGATAGATCTTGGCTTGTTTGTTTGTATGTGGTAGAAAATTTTTGTTTTCCATGCTACGAAACCCTACATTTTACACATTAGTACTTTTCATTTTTCATAAATATTTCATGTCCTTCCACCTCGGCTCTGTAGTTATAACGATTAGCTGGGATGCCCCTCATTTAGTTATTTAGTATCATATTCGTCCCTCCACTCGTGCAACCTTGCACAAACCCCCCTCCCCTCTGTTGTCCACTGTATAAGAGAGGCACCCCGTCGTCAGCGCTAGGGTTTCGCCTCCATTTCTCGCGCGTGTCCTCTGCGCCGCCGCACCACCCGCCACCGGAGTGCTGCAGATCCTCTCTGTCCTCTCCGTCCACGCCGCCGCACCACCCGCCGCCGGAGAGCTGCAGATCCTCTCTGTCCTCTCCGTCCGCGCTGCCGCACCACCCGCCGCCGGAGAGCTGCAGATCCTCTCCGTCCTCTCCGTCCACGCCTCCGCACCACCCGCCGCCAGAGAGCTACAGATCCTCGCGGCATATCCGTGCCGCCACTAGGGTTCTCCTCCATAGCTGCTGCTGCAATGGATCCGTGCGGCCGCACCAACTATACTGCAGCAGCCACATCCCCTTCTCCCCCGCGTCACCTAGCGATTTCTCAAGAGCAATCAGATAATTGCAGGTCCGATTCTATGTCTTTTCATCCATCTAGTGTTCTTTGTAGATATGAAATGGTTCATCTAGTCTTCTTTGTAGATCTGAAATGGTTCATCTAATTCATCTGTAATTCTAAATAAAAAAATCTGATTTTTACTAATGCTAGAAATAGATCTGAAAATAGTTCTGTAATTGGTTCACTAATGAATATGATTACTACAGAGACCAAGATGATGAGAGGGATGAGGGACTCATGATCAATGATCACAATTAGAGGTTTGTTTAGCACCATTTACTTTGTAAGCTATGGTCTTGTCATTGATCTATATTTTCTGGTACTGATGATACATTGTTTGGCATTTGTTAGGACCTGGACATTTAGGATTTGATTCAATTGATACAAACTGCAATTTGTAAATTTGGTTCAAATGAATTACCACCAATTAATGCAGCTAAGAAGCAATGTGGAAGTGCTACCAAGGCCTGCAATTAAGAATTATGTTAGCACAATTATATCAACAAATGTCATTCCTTTGGAGGGTTTAATGGTATGTATATATGTTCTGCATATTATTCATATTTTTATCTGTAAGTTCTGCACATTACTCACATTTTTATCTAACAAATTCCAGGAATTCAGTCAAGAGTTTACAAGAATCCTAATGCAGTTCCTCATGGATGAACACCTCATGAGACATTGTATTCAAGCCAGATCTCAATTTTTTAGTGTAGGTGTGAAGCTCAAGTTAGGATCTCCAATCAAGTACTGTAGGATGAATCTTCAGGCTGATGGAAAAGCCCAGATCATCCCTCCTGGATGGGAAAAGGTGGTAGAGGCATTTAATCTGAAGGAAGGGGATGTTTGCATGTTCAGTTTTACAGATGAAAGAAAACTACCACCAAGACTCAGACATCAGTGGTTCTACCTTAAGCTTGAGATACTTAAAATTGAAGAGTACTACCCTATCTTATTAAACCCATTCTTACCATTTGATCCTGCAAATGTATCTAAGTATCTCTTATAACATATTTATGCACATCTCTGTAGGTACAGCCCCACTGAGATTCATGAAAGGAGTCTGATTACTACTAGAGGTGTGATTTTCACCTACAGATACTTACTATTATACTTGTTTTACTAGAGTGTTTTTGGGTGATGAATAATGCTTTATTTGTCATGTAGGACCTGTTTTTGCTGGTGAAGAATCCTTTGATAATGAATGCATTTTTTCAAACAAGGTTGATTTGACATTCAATCAAGTTATCCAACTGAGAAGCTATGTTGAGGAGTTACCAAGACCTGATATTAAGGAGTATGTGTGGAAATTGACAGAAGAAAACATCATAGCTTCCTTTGATCATGTTCACTGGAGACCTGGAGAGGGAGAAATGGTTAGTAATGTGTGTTAAAATATTTCTTATTGATCATGCTTCTAGTAGTGAAACATAGTTTACTGTATAGTATGACTTGATCATAATTGAAATTTCTGTTTTCCAGGTTTTTTCAAAAGAATTCACAAATACTTATCTTTTGAAGTTTCTAAGGCCTGTCTAATGCTCAAGATATCCCAGGCATGGGGTTCCTAAAGGATCTGAAGTTCTTCTTGTTGTGAACAAGCCAACAGTTTCCAAGACTCCGTACTATAGAATGATGCTAACTGAATCTGGACAAGCAGTTTTCTGTTTTGGATGGAAAGATGTTGTCAAAACATTCAGTCTGAAAGAGGGAGATGTCTGCTTGTTCAGTTTCAGGGACACTAGGATTATTCCAGTCAAAATTAGGGATCCAGCTGCGTGGCTCCAGTTGGTGATAATAAAGCTAGATTAGTACTACATATGTACTTAATGGGCCTGGATTAATGGGCCTGGATAGTGTCTGATTAAATGGGCCACATTGTGGGGGAAAATAGTGGATAATGTTTGATTAAATGGGCCACATCGTGGGGGAAGTGGTGGACGTGAGGTAGTGGTGGACGTGGGGGAGCAGTTTTACATCCCCTATCCCTTTACCTTTAAATAGGAGGAGAAACCTGGCCACTTTACAATTCTTGTGCACAGAGCTTTTCTTCTATCCCTTCGACTTTCTGGGTGAGTTCAATTCTGTACACAGATCTTATTATTTTGTTTCATTTAATCTGATGCAATCTAATCCTTTTACTACATTTTCAGCTCTCAGGTTTTGAATTTCCTCCTTTGACTTTTCAGCTCTCAGGTTCTGAATTTCAACCTGCTATCTGTGATCAACCTGGGTGAATTTTTGTAGGTTAATTAACCTGGATGTTATTTTGTAGGTGATGGATGACATGACATGTGCTATCTGTGATCAGCCTGGTGACAATTGTGGCAGATCTAACATGAGAGCTAATGGATTTGACATTTTCATTGTCCATGGTTTTAGACGTGGCGTGGTAAGTTTTTCTGATAGTTCTTCTTTGCTCTATTCTTTTTTGGCAATGGGAGTACTGATCTTTTTTGGCAGTACATTCCCTTCTCATTCAAACAGTTTTTGGCAATGGGAACTAAATTATGTTGTTAAACTGCAGTACATTCCCTGCTCATTCAAACAGAGGTTGAACAATTTAGTTCCTGGGAAATGGTTAGTTGCCAAGAGCCCAAGATTCAGAAGATTTGATTTGTTCTTACAGAAGGATGAGTCAGCTACACTAATCTGTGGCCCTTACTGGAGATCTTTAGTTAGAGTTTATGACATTGCTGTGGGTGATGTTGTACATTTCCAATGTACTGATGATACCTTTGAACCTTTAGAGAACTCATTTTACATAACTGTTCATTCCAACAATGTTGAGAAGGATGAAGTTGAAGAAACTGGTATCACAACAATAACTCATCTTTTTTTTCACAGTGCATTTTGGAAATAATTAAGGCTAACACATCCTCTCTGATTAGTTGTAGGAGATTTTCCTAGCCCAATAAGAAGTATCCTCTATAGGACAATCTTCTCAGACATCCACTCCATTAGTGAACAGGACATGGCTGCAATCCTGTTTGGCATTTACAAAGATGTTTTTGTGGAGAAGGAATTTTATGAACCAAAGGATCAGAAATATTTTTGGGTGCACAAGATGGATGATGATAATGTTCACTTCAATGCACTGGTAATTTCCCACAGTTCATATGTTTGACATCTGAAATTATTTTATTTGCATGCAACTAAATCAATTGTGGATCTTTCTCTGTTTTGCAGTACATGCCTACTAAGGCTATAGATGGGTACAGGTACCTAGGTTTTGTTACTACTCATCTTTCCAAGGATGGACAACTGCTAGGAGAAGAAGAATAAGAGTTCATTGACTGCACCTACTCCATTGCCTGGGACATGGGGCATGTGTGTTTTCAGAATGGATGGACTAATTTCACCAATGCTGCTAACATTGGCAATGAAGCACTTCTTTTGATGAAAGTAGAGCACATGCAAGAGTTTATTGGTCTTAACTTTGTTGAGATCATCAACTAGGGATCATCTACTAGAGAACATCTAATTAGTGCCCATGAATTTGTGTTTGTATCCAGTGTGTTTGTATCTAGTTGTGGTTCTGTACCCAGTTGTGTTTGTATCCAGCTATTATTGAACTTATATTATATATCAAGTTTGTGTTTTCTGATCCAGTTGTGTTTGCTTTCTGGCTTTTCTGAAAATATAGATGCAACAAATCCATACTGCTACTGTGTTAATTTTTCACAATACCAAGGATAAGTTGTTGCAACAAATTGATTTTTTTTACTTTACACTGTTGTTTTTAAAAATAGGTCCAAAAAAGAAACTTCTCTGTATACTTCTTACAGTTGTATGCAACAAATCCATACTGCTATTGTGTTAATTTTTCACAATAGCAAGGATAAGTTGTTGCAACAAATTGAATTTTTTCTACTTTACACTGTTGTTTTTAAAAATAGATCCAAAAATCTTATCAAAAACACAAAGACCCAACTGTTGTTTCTTTATTTTTTCACCGTTGGCCCAACTGTAGGAGAAAGTAATAGGCAAAGGCCCACTCGGCCAAAATATGGGCCAAAATATCTGGAACCGAAGAGACAGAGAGCGCGTGGGAGCGTTGGAGTATTATAAGGAGGGAAACCGAAGGGACAACCTCCCCTCTCTCCCACTCGGCAGTTCCCTCTCTCCCACTCGGCAGTTCTTCGTACGGTGAGTTCCTCTGCAGTTCTTCAGAGTTCTTCAGACTTCTTTTCTTTTCTTCAGAGTTCTCTCTCTAATATTTTCTTTTTCTTTCCATCCATCTGCAGACTCGGCAGATTGTACAGTGAGTTCTCCAGTTCCTTTGAAGTTCTTCAGATTTCTTCAGAGTTCTCTCTATAATCTTTTCTTTTTCTTTCCATCCATCTGCAGACTCGGCAGTTCGTACGGTGAGTTCTTCAGTTCCATTGCAGTTCTTCAAGATTTCTTCAGTTCTCTCTCTAATCTTCACTTCTGTTGCTTGATTCTTCCAACCATTTTCACTTCTGTTGCTTGATTCTTCCAACCATCTTCTCCTCTCTCGATTTATTCTTTATTTTGCGTTTCTGTCCTAATCCCTCTTTCTTCTTCTAATATTACAGTGACCGCAAGATACCCAAAGAAGAAGAGCCACTGATTCATTAGGGTTTCTTCTCTGGTAAATCCCTCTTTCTTATAACTGTACATCCTCTGCTTGATTAGGGTTTCAAATTAGGGTATTCTGTCCTTATTATGTTCCTGATTAGGGTTTTCATGGAATTTGTGTGTTCCTAATTATGTCCCTGATTAGGGTTGGGTGAAATATATGTTCCTGATTATGTTCCTGATCATCCACATTTTAATATAAGCAAGATTGTTCTTCATCAGATTATAAGTGACTGAAATATAAGATTGTTCTTCATCAGATTATAAGTGATTGAAATATAGATTGTTCTTCAGTACTGAAATGTCTAGATTGTTCTTCAATACTGAAATGTGTAGATTGTTCTTCAGTACTGTAATATGGCTACAATGATTAGGGTCTATTACTAATTACTTGTTTAATTTTTAGCAATGGATTGTGTTGTGTGTGGACAACCTGCTCACAAATGTGGTAGGACACAGAGGAGGGCAACCAGCTTCCAGATTGTCATTGTTGATGAGTTTCGCTTTGATGGTGTGGTGAGTTTTCACATCCAGACAACATTAGTTTACTTTATGTTATATTCATCATGTAGTTTGGTAAGTTAACTACATTATGTTATATTCATCCTGTAGGTTGTTCCATGTTCATTTAGGGAGAGACTAAATGATTTCACTCCTAAGAATTGGCTGGTTTCGAACATCAGTGCAATCAGAAACTATGATCTGTACTTGAGAAGACTGATGAAAAGACATTAATTTGTGGTCCTTACTGGACGTCCTTGTGGAGAGTCTACGACATTGGTCTTGGTGATGTACTGGAATTTGAATATGATCCAGATCCAATTGAGGTTTTGGACAATTTATTCCATGTGACCATTTCCTCAAATGGTGTTGAAAAGTAGATCCATGAAGCTCCCTGTAAGTCCTTGCTAACAACTACTACTAACTATTTACTCAACTACTACTAATTTATTTACATGTACTAGTACTAATTATTTTATTTCTTCTATTTGCTTAGTGATTGGAGATGTCCCTTCTAGAATAAGAAGCATTCTGTACAGGACAATCTTCTCAAACATTCAAGCAATCACTGAACAGAACATGGCCACCATCTTATTTGCCATCTACAGAGATGTTCATGTGACAGAACATGAGATCATTGAAAGTAATGATGAGAAGAATTTCTGGGTACACAAGATGAATGAGGAAAACCAAGCATGGGATGCACTGGTAAGGCTTAGAGCTAAATCAATATTCTGTTGTTTCATTCTATGCATGCCTAATGTGTAAAAAAATACTAACTGTGAAAATACATGATTATTGTAGTTCATGCCTATTGAGACTGTACAAGGCTACAGGTACCCAAGACACGGCATAGCACATCTTTCCACGGAAGGGCAAGACCTAGATGGAGACGAACAGAACTTCATTGCATGTGCCTACTCAATTAGCAAGGAACATGGAGAAGTCAGTTTCACCACAGGGTGGAATGACTTCACATTTGCTGCTGATGTTGGATGGGCTTCAATGCTTGTGATCAATATAGAACATATGAGTGATCAGCTTGGGCTGAACTTTGTTGACATTGTCAACTAAGGAATCAGTTAGTGACCTAGTAAGGAACAATGTCAACAAAGCTAGTGATCTGGGATTGTGATCTGTTAATAGATGCTTGTTTAGGTTGTGCTATAGTTGTTTAAGGAACAATGTCATCAATGTTGTTTTAAGTTTTAGTTATTATGTAAGGAACCTATTAGTGTTTGTTTTATATTTTGTAAGTTAATTACTAGTGTTTGTATCACTTGTATTGTGCCTGAAATTCTATGGTTGTGCTTGTTTTATTACTTGTTTCATATTCCTGTATTGTTGTTGTCTAGAAGGCCTTCATTGTTCTGAATTCATAAATATTCAGAACATGGGCAACTAGACTACATTAGTTCCATAATAGTAGTATGGAGTTTGAATATGGGCAACAATATGGAATTAAACACTAGTGTCTACTACTAGTGTTTATGAAAAAATCAGAGCATTTTGTGCCTGAATTTAACTACTAGTGTAAATTACTGTTAGTTAACTACTAGTGTTTATTCATATCCACAACATTCATGCCTGAATTTAATTAGAGCATTTTGTACATTTATTCAGAGCATTTTGTACATTTATTACATTAATTTTATGCACTGCACACACGTCCTTGGAAGTGGGGGAATGGGGGAAGTGGGTAAGTGCTGCGCCAGGTGCTTGCCCCCACGTCCAGGTGCTTTCCTATTTAACATGGTGGTATCCTGTTGTCGAGTTATTTCTTCTGCCTATGTCGAGTTCTTTTGCCTCTTGGTGAGAACTTACATCTCAATGTTTCTGTTCTTACCTGAATATTGTTGTTCCATTTGTGTACTTACATCTGAATGTTTCATGTGTGATGCAGATCTCTGATTGTACAACAGGAGCATTTCTTCAGTTATCCTACAAGTGATTAATACCCTTGCCTCTTTTCCTGTCGTTCATGAATGAATTTATGTTCCATATCTTAATACTTCCATTATTTGTCATAGGAATGGATGAGATGAGTTGTGTTCTATTCCAGCAACCAGTGCAAAACTATGGTCTCCATTATGACAGGCGTGCAATTTCTTTTGATCTGATTATGATGCAGGGATTTGAAAATGGAGTGGTAAGTTATAACATCAGAACAATGGATCTCTTGTTTTTATCTGGAAAGGAGGTGTATAATGACAAACATTCCTCTTGTTTTTATTTCAGGCAGTACCTTGCAAATTCAAGGAACAACTTGAAAAATTTGCAATGTCAAAGAACTGGATGGTGGCTACATGCAGGAACAGGCATGTGTATGACTTCTACCTAGAGAAAGAAGTGTCAAGAACTACCATCTGTGGACCATACTGGTGTTCCCTTGTTAGGAAATATGATATCCAGCAAGGTGAGGTTGTCTCTTTCAGGTATGTAGAACAGGCTAACAATTTTGATATGACAGTGTCTGAATTTGTGGACAATATGAAGGTTGAGAAGCCTATTGTTGCAGATGGAGGTATGTTTTATGTCATGTTAACTGAAAATGAAATTTCAGTGTGACCAGACTTGCCATGTTAAACTGTTTGCCATTGTTTACTACTTTGAGCAGGTCTTTAGTGTGTGATGCCTGAAATTAGAGCTATACTTCAGAATACTATTTTCTCAAACATCAGAGAAATTAGTGAGGATAACATGACAACCATTAATTATGGTATCTACAAGGTTTTGGCTCTAAAACCAGGGCAAGAACTAGCTGAGGAAGAGTTCTATGAAAGTGTCAATGAGATGCAGTTTATGGTGCACAAGTATAATCAGGAAAATGTTGAACTAGATGCCTTGGTAACTATCTACTACTTAATTTCTCACTTATTTGATGCAATGTTTCAGACTTAGTTCTTACACAAGTTGTTACTATGCCAGTACCTTTCTGCAAAAACATTTAGAGAAGTTGGATGCCCATGGCAAGGACATTCAAATATGTTGGCTAGGGAATTTGATGTGCCCTTTGAAGGATGGTACAACATGGAAGATGAACATGATAGAATTGCATTCACAATAGGATGGCAGCAATATAGGGAGGAGGCAAATATAGTAGAGGGATCACTGTTGCTGATTGTTGCAGACCCAAGGCATGGTCACATTTGCCTTGATTTTGTGGAGATTGAAGACCCTTGAAGAACATGATTAAAGACCCTTGATTTTATGTTGTTTATTAGAAATTGTGTTTCATTTTAAGTTGTAATGTGTTCTAGTGGATTAGTGTTCTGAACAATGCATCTACTGTAATGTTGGTTTGTAAGTTGAAAAATGTTCTGTAATGTTGGTTTGTAATATTGGTTATCAAGTGTTGATCATTTTCTGTTATTCAAGTGTTGATGATTTTCAGTTTATCAAGTGTTGATCATTTTCTTCATTTTTTGTTTATCTAGTGTTGATCATTTTCTATAATTTTATGTCTAGAAGGCCTTCATTGTTCTGAATTCATAAATATTCAGAACATGGGCAACTAGACTACAATGCAACTAGACTAATTTATTTAGTATAGTTGTAAGTTGGTTCTGCAATGCAACTAGACTATTTTTTTGCAATGTACAACTGGTTCTGCAATGCAACTAGTTAAATTTCTACAATGCAACTGGTTAAATTTCTACATTGTACAACTGGTTCTGCAATGTAGTCTAGTTTTATGGAAAACAATAGGTAAATATTCATGATTTTGCAATTTTGATCCTTAGCAAAGAAGACCTACAGGTGAATATTCATGATTTTGCACTCACTAGTGTTATTTTGCACTCACTAGTGTTATTTTTTTTTCATTTTAGACCTTAAATTTTTTCAAGTCATATAACTGGCCCCATTGATTTGACCCAAGTCTTTCTCTTTTGGCAGATCCTAGTCGAGCGTACGGGTCCTCCAACGCGCGTCCACCACCGCCTCGAGCTCTTCCGCCATATCTCCGACAAGAGATCCACCACCGCCTCGAGCTCTTCCACCACCTCTCCGTCGAGATCCACCACCGCCCTCTCTGACGAGATCTGCCGCCGCCTCCAGCTCGTCCACCACCTCCCCGACGAGATCTGCCGCCGCCTCGAGCTCGTCCACCACCTCGTCGACGAGATCTGCCCCCGCCTCGAGCTCTTCCGCCACCGCTCCGTCGAGATCTGCCCCCGCATCGAGCTCGTCTACCACCGCTCCGTCGAGATCTGCCGCCGCCTCGAGCTCTTCCACCACCTCCCCGATGAAATCCACGTCGATCCACGTCAAGGCTCTAAAATGGGCACTCAGATTGATGATCCACGTCGATCTAATCTTCATCGACAATTAACTTGCAATGATGCCGAGGCTAGCAATTCATGTTAGAATTCACTAATGTTTATGTTCCTTATCTGCTCTGATTTGCTCCTGTTCTGTTCCTGTTCTGCTCATGTTCCTGTTCCTATTCTACTATGCTCTGCTCTACTCTGATCTGCTCCTGTTCTAATCTGATCTGCTCTTGTTCCTGTTCCTGTTATGCTCTACTATGACTCTGATATGCTCTGCTCTGATGTGCTCTGCTCTACCTGTTCTGTTCCTAATGTGCTCTGATGTTACCTAGTTTTTGTCTGCTCTGATGTGCTCTGCTCTACCTGTTCTGTTCCTGCTCTGCTCACTTATTACTTGTTACCTAGTTTGTTTGTTTGAATGTTGGTATAGCAACTAGTATCTTGCTATTGGTTGCACAGGAACAAGTTGCTAAGTTTATTCATCTATTTGTACAATGGATAAAACTTGGATGAGTGCTGCTAGATCCAAAGATTACAGTTTGAGATGGGGTTAGGGTTTCATTCAGGTTTGACTACAAATTCTGGTTATAGCCAAAAGATTGTCTGCCCATGCAAACTTTGTTGTAACATCTCTAGGCAAAGTTTAGAAGATGTTGAAGACCATATAATATCTGTAGGATTCATGCCTGGGTATACAACTTGGGGATACCATGGGGAATCAGTAGATTGTGTTATTCCTACTGTACAACCCAATGAATCAGTAGAATTGCCATTAGGAAGTGATGAGATGGATGAGATGATGTTGGGTTCTCATGATATGTACAACAATAGCTCTTTAGGATCAGATACACAAGTTGACAGTGATGATACTGATGATGAATTTGAAGAAATAGATGAAGCTGAGGCATTCCAAAGTTAGTTAATGATGGCAGACAAGAATTATATGCAGGATGTAAAAAATTTACAAAACTGCAATTTCTTGTGAAGCTGATGAACATAAAGAACACCAGGGGATTAACCAGAGCTACATTTGAAGATGTACTTGTTGGAATTATGCCCTAGAGGCAATAATAAAGATGTTATTATTATAATTCTTGTTCATGATAAAGTTTATGTTCCATGCTAGAATTGTATTAAGCGGAAACTTTAATACTTGTGTGGTTTGTAAACAACACCGTGTCCCTAGTACGCCTCTATGGACTAGCTCATTGATCAATGATGGTTAAGGTTTCCTAACCATAGACATGAGTTGTCAATTGATAATGAGATCATATCATTGGGAGAATGATATGATGGATGCGACCAAACTAAGCGAAGCAATTAGATCGTATCATCGTGTTCATCTTTGCGAGCTTTTCCTATGTCAAATATTGTATTCCTTAGACCATGAGATAATGCAACTCCCAGTCGGAAGAAAGCTTTGAGGTCATCAAACGTCATCCTATGAGAGGGTGATCATAAAGGTGTCTCTCAGGTGATTGGAAAGTATCTGTTGGGTTGTATGTATCGAGATGGAATTTGTCCCTCCCAGGTTGGAGAGATATACTTCGGGCCCACTCAGTAATCGATATCAACACCGCTTTCAAGCATGTGGTTAAGGAGTTAATCACAAAGTGATATCGGATTACGGAACGAGTAAAGTACTTGCTGTGAACGAGATTGAACTAGGTATGACGGTACCGACGATCGAATCTCGGGCAAGTAAAATATCGCGAGACGAAGGGAATATATATATGGGATTGATTGAATCCTGGCATCGAGGTTCATCCGATATGATCATCGATGAATGTTTGGGAGTCAATATGGGTGCCCAGACCCCGCCGTTGATTATTGATAGAAGATCATGTCTGCATATTCTCGAACCCGCAGGGTCACACACTTAACGTATCTCGACGCTAGGATAGATTGGATAATTGGTTTATGAATTTTTGTTCGGAGTCTCGGATGGGATCCGGGATATCACGAGAGGTTCCGGAATGGTCCGGAGAATAAGATTCATATAAGGTAGTGCAGTTTTTGGAGTTCGGAATTGTTCCGGGTTAATCGGTATTGTACCGGAAGCTTCTAGAACCTTCTGGAAGGGGACCAACGTGGCCCCACCTTCCGGGAGGGGGCATGGGCCTATGAGGGAGTGTCCTGGACTCATTGGGACAGGGGCACAAGGCCCCATAGGGCCCAGCCGATTCTAGAGAGATTTGACTCGTTTAAATCTAGAGATAGGATTTCTAGATAAGGGAGAGTTTAAATCGTTTAAACTAGAGATAGGATTTCCAGATAAGGGAAAGTTTAAATTGTTTAAACTGGAGATAGGCTTGGAGGAGGGGCAAGGCTGGCCGCCCCCCCTCTATATATAGAGGGGTGGTGCGCCCCCTCTCCCCACAACTCCACACCTTCCTCCAAGCCCTAGCAGCCTTGCTACCTTCCTCTCCCCCTCCCGACTGTTTGTAGGCGAAGACCTGCAGCAGAAATTCTCCACCATATACACCACGCCGTCGTGTTGTAGATCCAATCTATCTCTCCGCCATACTCGCTGGTCCGAGGAAGGAGGAGACGTCGAGGTGCTGCACGTGTGCATCTCACGGAGGCACCGCCACTTGTGGTGCTGGATCGGATCGGATCGCGAGGAGGAGAAGCGAGTACGACTACATCACCCACGTTCCGACGAGCGTTATACGGCTTGAATCTTCAAGGGTATGAAGATCTAATCCAATCTCTCTCGTTGATTGCATCTCCTAGATTAGATCTTGGCTTTCCTCTGCTCGCATCCGTAGAAAATTTTGATTTACTATGCCGAAACCCTTCATGGGTATCGAGCTAGATCTATGCGTAGATGTGTTTCACGAGTAGAACGCAACATGGTTGTTGCGGCGTTGACCGTTCGTTGCAAGCCTCTTGTTTGTGTTCTTCTTATGGCAGAGATAGTGAGATTGAAGCGGTCCAGGCCAACCTTACTGACGCCGTTCATGAGACCGGCACCTTGATGTGTGGCTTGTTCCACACATGCGGTGGTGGATGTCGTTCTCTCACTATAGTTGTCATGGGATTAACACCGGAGTTTGGCAACCATAATATCACCGTTGTGGCTTTTCGTAGGTAAGAATCGTTCTTAGCATCTACTCCCATAAGCCACATAAAACATGCAACAACAAAGTAGAGGCGTCTAACTTGTTTTTGTAGGGAGTGTTTTCTGTGATATGGTATGGCCCAAGATGTGATGTGTATATTGTATGCGATGATCATGTTTTGTAATGTTTCACGACTTGCATGTCGATGAGTATACAACCGGCAGGAGCCATATGGTTGTCTTTATAATTGTGTATGACCTGCGAGTCAACTTCTTATACGCCATGTAATAGCTTTACTTTATCGCTAAGTAGTTAGCAATAGTTGTAGTTGCTATTCGTGGTGGAGGCAATCATGGTGGAGTGATGGAGATCATGCCGGGACGCACAAGATGGAGATCATTGCGCGAGGATTGGCTATACCATGTCACATAAAGTTATATGCATGTGATGTTTATCCCTTTATGTATCTTATTATGCTTAGATCACGACGGTAGCATTATAAGATGATTCCTCACTTAAAGATCAAGATAAAAACTGTGTTCTCCCCAAGTATGCACCGTTGAAAGTTCGTGTCCAAGCATCACGTGATGATCGGTGCTATACACTCTACGCTCACATACAACGGTGCAAGCGGTTTTGCACCTTGAAATACTTGGGTCTAGCTTGACGAGCCTAGCATGTACAGACATGGCCTCGGAACACAAGAACCGAAAGGTTAAGCATGAGTCATATGAGTGATATGATCGACACTTTGTTGTCCACCATTGAAACCACATCTCTTCTCGTGATGATCGGATTAGGTGTGGTGAATTTGGATCGTGTTCACTAAACAACTTGAGGGATGTTGAATTTAGTGGGAGTTCATCTAGTAATTTGATTAAGTTGAACTATTTATCATGAACATAGTCTAAGTTGTACTTGCAAATACTGTAGATCACATGGCCAAGTCCAACTTCAACTTCAACGTTTTTGCTGAGAAGGAAAAGCTTAGAAACAATGGGTCTAACTTCACCAATTGGTTCCGCAATCTAAGAATCATTTTGTCTGGCGGACAAAAGGACTATGTCCTTGGGAAAGCGTTAGGTGACCCCCCTGCTGCAACTGCGCCGGCTGATGAGAAAGCTGTCTATCAGTCGCGCAAAGATGATTATGGTGTGATTAAGAGCACCATGTTGTTTGCTATGGAACCGGAGCTTCAAAATCGTTTTGAAGAGTATCCCGGGCCCTTCGAGATTCTTGAGGAGCTGAAAACCATGTTTCAGACTCAGGCCCGTGCTCGAGATATGAGATCTCGAGAAGTTCTTTAAGCGCAAGATGGAGGAAGGGAGTTCCGTTAGTGAGCACGCCATAAAGATGTCGGGCTACACTCAACGCTTGAGCAACCGGAATGCACGATTCGGAGGAGCTCAAGATTGACAGGTTCTGCAATCACTCCTCCCGGCTACAAAAGTTTTGTAGTGACTCATAATCAGTTGGTTCCATCGATACGAGCTCTTCGCAAAGTCAAGGCTGCGGAAGTGGACATCAAGAAGGATAATAATGTGTTGATGGTAAACAAGCCCTCCTTTGAGAAAGGTAAGGAGCAAAGAAGCCCTTCAAGAAGGGCGGCAGCGCAATGCCCTCGCGAGAAGAAGCTCAGTCTGGTCCTAAGCCGGACCTTGAGTGCTTCTATTACAGGGCGAAGTCCTTTGGGCAACTGTCCAAGTACTTAGCGGACAAGAAGGCTGGCACCATCAAAGGTATATTTGATATACATGTTATTGATGTTTTCCTTACTATCCTCGTTGTATTGCTGGTATTTGATACCGGTTGTTGCTAATATTTGTAACTCGAAGCAGAGCTACGGAATAGACAATGACTTGCGAGGATGAGGTGACGATCTTGCGTTGGCAGCGGATCAAGAGTTGATGTGATGGCCGTCGGCATGCTCTCCTTAGTTTTACCTTCTGGATTAGTTTTAAACCTTAATAAGTGTTATTATGTGCTGCGTTGAGCATGAACATTATTTCGGATCATGTTTATTGCAAGACGGTTATTCATTTAAATTGGAGAATAATGGTTGTTCTATTTATATGAGTAACATCTTTTATGGTCATGCACCTCTTATGAATGGTTTATTTCTTCTAAATCTCGAAGGATGAAACACATCCATAACATTGAGGCTAAGAGATGCAAAGTAGATAGTGATAATACTACTTATTTGTGGCACTGTCGTCTAGGTCATATTGGTGTAAAGCGCATGAAGAAACTCCATTCTGATGGACTTTTGGAGTCTCTTGATTTTGAATCATTTGACACATGCGAACCATGCCTCATGGGCAAGATGATCAAAACCCCGTTCTCCGGTATGATGGAGCGAGCAACGGACTTGTTGGAAATCATATATACCGATGTATGCGGACCGATGAGTATTTCGACACGCGGTGGATATCGCTATTTTCTCACTTTTACCGATGACTTAAGTAGATATGGGTATATCTATTTAATGAAACATAAATCTGAAACGTTTGAAAAGTTCAAAGAATTTCAGAATGAAGTGGAGAACCATCATAACAGAAAGATTAAGTTTCTACGATCTGATCGTGGAGGTGAATATTTGAGTTATGATTTTCTCACGCATCTTAAAGAAAGTGGAATCGTTTCACACAACTCTCACGCACCGGAACACCACAAGCGCAATGGTGTGTACGAACGCCGGAATCGAACCCTATTAGATATGGTCCGATCAATGATTTCTCTTCTTGATTTGCGTTATCATTTTGGGGTTATGCATTAGAAACCTGCATTCACTTTAAATAGGGCTCCATCTAAATCCGTTGAGACGACACCGTATGAACTGGTTTGGTGCTAAACCTAAGTTGTCGTTTCTTAAAGTTTGGGGATCTGAAGCTTCGTCAAGAAGTTGATGCCGGACAAGCTCGAACCCAAAGCGGAGAAATGCGTCTTCATAGGATACCCTAAGGAAACCATTGGGTATACCTTCACAGAACCGAAGGCAAAGTGTTTGTCGCAAAGAACGGTTCCTTTCTTGAGAAGGAGTTTCTCTCGAAAAGAAGTGAGTGGGAGGAAAGTAGAGCTTGACGAGGTTATTGAACCTTCTCTTGAATTGGAGAGTAGCGCAGCACCTAAAATTGTTCCAGTGTGCACCAACAATAGAGGAAGCTAATGACAAGGATCATGAAGCTTGGACGATCTGCTCTTGAAAGTCGCAGTCGACAAGGTCGCGTGCCCTCCCGAGTGGTATGCAGCACCCTTTCTTGTTGTCTTGTTGGTAGAAGACAATGAACCTCGACTATGAGGAAGCGATGATGAGCCCAGACTCGAGAAATGGTGGAAGCCATGAAATCCAATTGGGATCCATGAGCGAAAACCAAGTATGGACTTTGGTGGACCCTCCTAGCGACCGAAAAGGCCGTTGAGTGCAAATGGATATTCAAGAAGAAAGCGGACGGATGGTCATGTTACCGTCTATAAAGCACGGCTTGTCGCAAGGTTTTCGACAAGTTCAAGGTGTTGACTACGATGAGACTTTCTCTCCCGTAGCGATGTTTAAGTCCATTCGGATTTTATTAGCAATTGCTGCGTTTCATGATTATGAAATATGGCAGATGGATGTCAAGACTGCTTTCCTCAATGGCAACAATGATGAAGAGTTGTATATGATGCAACCCGAAGGTTTTGTCGATCCTAAGGATGCTAGTAAAGTATGCAAACTTCAGCGTTCCATTTATGGACTGAAGCAAGCATCTCGGAGTTGGAACCTTCGTTTTGATCAAGTGATCAAGAGCTTTGGATTTGTTCCAAATTGCTACGAAGCTTGCATCTATAAGAAAGTGAGTGGGAGCTCGGTGACGTTTCTGGTATTGTATGTGGATGACATATTGATTATCGGAAATGACATCAACATGCTTAACGATGTGAAGAGTTATTTGAACAAGTGTTTTTCAATGAAAGACCTAGGTGAAGCTGCTTATATATTGGGCATCAAAATCTATAGAGATAGACAAAGGCCGATAGCTTTAAGCGGAGTACATACCTAGACAAAGTTCTGAAAAGGTTCAGAATGGATAAGGCAAAGAAAGGTTCAGTGCCTATGTTGTCAGGTAAGATATTGAGCAAGGCTCAGTGTCCAGCTACGGTAAATGATAGGGAAGCTATGCGCAAAGTGCCTTATGCCTCGGCCATAGGTTCCATCATGTATGCCATGCTGTGTACTAGACCGGATGTGTCCAATGCTCTTAGTTTGACGAGGAGATATCAAAGTGATCCAGGAGTGGAACACTGGACAGCCGTGAAGAACATCCTAAAGTACCTAAATAGAACTAAAGAAATGTTCTTAGTCTATGGGGGTGATGAACAGCTTGTCATAAAAGGTTACGTCGACGCTAGTTTCGACACCGACAAGGATGATTCTAAATCTCAGACAGGATACGTTTATATTTTGAATGGAGGAGCTGTGAGCTGGAGAAGCTACAAGCAAAGCGTCATCGCGGGATCTACAGTGGAAGCGGAATACATGGCTGCTGCAGAAGCGTCAAGTGAAGGAGTTTGGATCAGAAACTTCATCACTGAGCTTGGCGTGGTTCCAAGTGCATTGGACCCACTGGAGATATTGTGTGACAACACTGGCGCCATAGCACTCGCTAAGGAGCCAAGATATCATCCAAAGACCAATCATATCAACCGCAAGTTTCATATAATCCGGGATTATATAGCAGATGGAGATCTGAAGATTAGCAAAGTACATACGGATCTGAATGTCGCAGATCCATTGACTAAACCTCTTCCACGTGTAAAACATGATCAGCACCTTAGTGCCATGGGTGTGAGATTGTTGCCAAATGTAAACTAGATTATTGACTCTAGTGCAAGTGGGAGACTGTTGGAATTATGCCCTAGAGGCAATAATAAAGATGTTATTATTATAATTCTTGTTCATGATAAAGTTTATGTTCCATGCTATAATTGTATTAAGCGGAAACTTTAATACTTGTGTGGTTTGTAAACAACACCGTGTCCCTAGTACGCCTCTATGGACTAGCTCATTGATCAATGATGGTTAAGGTTTCCTAACCATAGACATGAGTTGTCAATTGATAATGAGATCATATCATTGGGAGAATGATATGATGGATGACCAAACTAAGCGAAGCAATTAGATCGTATCATCGTGTTCATCTTTGCGAAGCTTTTCCTATGTCAAATATTGTATTCCTTAGACCATGAGATAATGCAACTCCCTGGTACCGGAAGAAAGCTTTGAGGTCATCAAACGTCATCCTATGAGAGGGTGATCATAAAGGTGTCTCTCAGGTGATTGGAAAGTATCTGTTGGGTTGTATGTATCGAGATGGAATTTGTCCCTTCCAGGTTGGAGAGATATACTTCGGGCCCACTCGGTAATCGATATCAACACCGCTTGCAAGCATGTGGTTAAGGAGTTAATCACAAAGTGATATCGGATTACGGAACGAGTAAAGTACTTGCTGTGAACGAGATTGAACTAGGTATGACGGTACCGATGATCGAATCTCGGGCAAGTAAAATATCGCGAGACGAAGGGAATATATATATGGGATTGATTGAATCCTGGCATCGAGGTTCATCCGATATGATCATTGATGAATGTGTGGGAGTCAATATGGGTGCCTGGACCCGTTGTTGATTATTGATAGAAGATCATGCGCATATTCTCGAACCCGCAGGTCACACACTTAACGTATCTCGACGCTAGGATAGATTGGATAATTGGTTTATGAATTTTTTTGAGTCTCGGATGGGATCCGGGATATCACGAGGTTCGGAATGGTCCGGAGAATAAGATTCATATAAAAGTGCAGTTTTGGAGTTCGGAATTGTTCCGGGTTAATCGGTATTGTACCGGAAGCTTCTAGAACCTTCCGGAAGGGGACCAACGTGGCCCCACCTTCCAGGAGGGGGCATGGGCCTATGAGGGAGTGTCCTGGACGCATTGGGCCAGGGGCACAAGGCCCCATAGGGCCCAGCCGATTCTAGAGAGATTTGACTCGTTTAAATCTAGAGATAGGATTTCTAGATAAGGGAGAGTTTAAATCGTTTAAACTAGAGATAGGATTTCTAGATAAGGGAAAGTTTAAATTGTTTAAACTGGAGATAGGCTTGGAGGAGGGGCAAGTCTGGCCGCCCCCCTCTATATATAGAGGGGTGGTGCGCCCCCTCTCCCCACAACTCCACACCTTCCTCCAAGCCCTAGCAGCCTTGCTACCTTCCTCTCCCCCTCCCGACTGTTTGTAGGCGAAGCCCTGCAGCAGAAATTCTCCACCATATACACCACGCCGTCGTGTTGTAGATCCAATCTATCTCTCCACCATACTCGCTGGTCCGAGGAAGGAGGAGACGTCGAGGTGCTGCACATGTGCATCTCACGAAGGCACCGCCACTTGTGGTGCTGGATCGGATCGGATCGCGAGGAGGAGAAGCGAGTACGACTACATCACCCACGCGTTCCAGCGAATGTTCCATGCGAATCTTCAAGGGTATGAAGATCTAATCCAATCTCTCTCGTTGATTGCATCTCCTAGATTAGATCTTGGCTTTCCCTCTGTTCGCATCCGTAGAAAATTTTGATTTACTATGCCGCGAAACCCTTCAGTACTGCAGCTATTTAGGGATATCCTACCAGAGGATACAACTCTCCTTATGTATTTTCATGAATCCAAACAGTACATCAAATCTGTAGGGCTGGGGTATGACACATATGATGCATGCATTAATGACTGCATCATATATAGAGGAGACAATATCAATGCATCTGTCTGTCCAGTATGTAATGCATCCATATGGAAGATTGTGAAAGAAATTGGTGGTGACAAAAGATTTAGCCAGGTTGCTCAAAAGGTGGTCAGGCATTTCCCATTGAATAAGAGAATTAGAAGATTATTCATGTCAAGCAACACAGCCCCACTTATGAGTTGGCATGTTGATGGTAGGATCAAGGATGGTCTTATGAGGCATCCTGCTGATGCACCATCTTGGAAGCATTTTGATGCAAAATATGAGTGGTTCAGTAAAGAAGCTAGAAATATTAGGTTTGGACTGGCAACTGATGGTTTCAATCCATTCAGAATTATGAACCTGTCTTACAGCATCTGGCCAATTGTACTGATTCCATACAATCTTCCAGAAGAGAGTTGCATGAAAGAAAACAACTTCATTTTGTCAGTTATTATTCCTGGTAGGAAGGCACCAGGGAAAGACATAGACATAGACATTTACCTGCAGCTAGTAGTTGATGAAATGAAAATGTTATGGAAGGATGGTCTTTGGACTTTTGATGCTCATGTAGGAAGGAAATTGAGGGTGTATGCTGCACTGCTATGGACAATTAGTGACTGGCTAGGCCGGGGAATTCTTAGTGGAGAGAGTATTGTTGTTGCTCCCACTGTCTGCTGGGTACATGTTCCAAACGTTTAAAACATGGACACAAAGCATGCTACATGGGTACTAGGATGTTTCTACATGCATACCACCCATTTAGGAAGGATAAAGACTCATTTGATGGCACAACTGAAGACAGGGAACCTCCAATTCAGCCAACAGGTCATGAGATTTCAGAAATGACAAAAGGCATTCACACCATCTATGGGAAAACACAGAAAGAACAAAAGTCTAAGAAGAAAAAAGACAAAGAGATGAAGGGGAAGAAGATACTGTACTGGAGGATGTGCACACTGTAGAATCAACATTCAAGAAGAGAAGCATCTTTTTCCAGCTTGAATATTGGGAACATTTGCTGGTTCGACATAATTTGGACTCAATGCATATGGAGAAGAATGTGTTTGATAATATTGTTCACACGATTTTACAAGTGGACAACAGGTCCAAAGATAATGTGAAAGCAAGACTGGATATGAAAATATTTAAAATCAGAACACATCTCCATGTTGATGAAACTCAAGAGAAACCAGACTTGCCTGAAGCAATGCACTATATGAATTCAGATAATAAGAAGGTATTTTTCTCAGTTGTGAAAAATGCCAGGTTTCCAGTAGACTATGCTTCAAACATGGATGGGAAGGTCAGGTTAGATGAGAAAAAATTAGTTGGGCTGAAAACTCATGACTGCCACATAATATTTGAAGATGTATTTCCTTTAGCTATAAGTAGAACCATGCCTGCCCCTGTTGCTCTTCCACTAATTAATCTTAGCAAGTACTTCAAGAAAGTTTGCTCCAAAGTCATAGATCCTACTGAGATGCAAAAGTTGGAAGAAGAAATTGCTGAAACAATGTGTCAGCTAGAGCAGATTTTTCCACCATCATTCTTTGATATAATTGAACATCTTGTCATCCATCTTGCAAGTGAAGTGTTGATAGGTGGACCAGTGCAATTCAGAAACATGTGGTCTATAGAGATGTTTGTTGGGAAGTGTAAAGGGATGGTACATACTAGAAGACATCCTGAAGCGTCAATAGCCGAGGGATATATATTTGATGAGAGCTTGGATTTTTGTGCAAGATATCTGGAAAATTCCAACAAAGAGACAATGCATACTGATGATAGCACAACTAGCAGTCCAGACACTAATATATATTTAAGAACAATTGGAAGACAACTCTCTGCATTTCAAGTAGATGAGCTATATCACATTCCATGGACACAAGCTCAAAGGCATGTGTTGCTTAGTTATCCAGAAATTACTAGGTTTGCAAATGAGCATATCACAATGCTACAAGTAGACAGAAGGAAAAGTAGAAGATAAGTTGAAGTTGCTCACCACCAACAATTCCTGAAATGGTTTATGGAACATGTGCATTCTTTAATGCATAAAGGAGTTGAACTACCACAAGAAGTTGTTCTACTAGAACAAAAGCCTTTCATGATGGTGAAGAAATACAACAACTACAAGATTAATGGCTGTACATTCCACACAAGAAGCCATTCTACTGGAAAATCTTCCCAGTGTGATGGAGTTTCAACTACTGCAAAGACATTAAGTTATTCAGTAGATCACACAGTAGGAGATGGTCAAATTTGTGGCAGGATCCATTAAATAGTTGAATTGAATTATTCAAACACAGCTAGTGTAGTATTATTCAAGTGTGAATGGGTTAAAGATACTGGAATTAGAGTAGATGAATTTGGAATAACTGAAGTCAACTTCAATTATGTAGACAAAGGGGAAATTCTTTCATCTATGCCATTTATACTAGCTAGTCAAGCAAAACAGGTCTACTATTTGCAAGATCCAATTGATAATGAATGGTTTGCTGCTGTGTCTAGGTAATTTGATATAGTTCTATTGTTTATTTTGTTTGATGGTTTGATTCTGTTGAACATGATAATAAAGTTCTATTGTTTCTTCTGCAGGGACTGCTAACATGGACAGTGAGAGAAGTAGGCTAAATGAGGTTAACATGCAAGTGATGAAACTTGGTGTACCACCAACACATATAGAAATTAAGAGTGGAGAAATTTTTACAAGATTTCTTGAGGAAACAAGGATAAAGGGAATATACAAAGAACCAGCAGAAGTAAGAATCTAATTTATGCCATTCTAATATGTGATTTATGTGAAAGCATAAGAACATAATTTATGCCATTCTAATATGTGATTTATGTTCCTGTCTTAATTTAGAACAACATGATATATGAAGAAATAGATGTGGTAGAAAATGAGGATAAGGATGATGATGGTAGTGAACATTTGTATGATAGTGATGCCACTACCCAAGATGAAAATGAAGAAGGTGATATCAATCAACATTTACTGGAAGGTTAGTTTTAGGTTTCCTTCTCCTCTTGTTAATTTAGGCAGTTTATTTCAATATTGTGAAATGGATGACACACTGGTTAATTTAAATACTTGTTACATGATAACAGCAGAGAAGTCTGTGAGAGGGCCCACTAAGTTGAAAATATTCTAGGAAGAGTATGATCCAAGAAACAAGATCAGTTTGGAATTTAACAACAAAGGCCAACCTTGTGGGTTCAAAACTTGCAGGCTCACAAATTTCATTGCTTCTTTAGTTAAGGGAAAAGAAATTTCTTTGGCAGCTACCAATTGGAGCAAAGTTCCTGAATATGAAAAAATAGAAGCTATGGAAGACATTTAAGGTAAAATCTCTTAAATAAACTGGATTGTAGTTCAGAACTATGTATTTTGCCTACAAATTACTAATGTTGCTAAAATGTAAAGACTTTTGCAGTATTTCTTTGAAATACTAGATTGTTACAAGTGCTGGGTGTTGATATCTGCTAGAAAGAAGTGGAAAGATTACAAGTGCTATTTGAAGAGAAAATTACAAGGATGAGTTGTCACTCAAAACCAACATTGCTAATGGATGCAAATCCAGGATACCTCCTGCTCAGTGGGTTTGGCTATGTAAATTTTGGAGAACACCAAATTCTAAGGTATACTAAAGTAGCAATGCTGGATATACTGTTTTTTCAACCTACTTGTGCTAATTCATACTATAGGCATTAATGTATAATTTCTTGCTATCATGTAGGCATTAAGTATGAAGAACAAAGAGACTAGAAATGGTCAAGCAAATGTAGTTCATACAGCTGGTACTAGAAGTTTTGCAGTAGTACATGAACAAGAAGTAAGTTAATTGTGGATTTGTTGCATACTTTAATATCTAAAATTTTCACAGATCAGAGTATGATAGTTTTCCATGAATTTCAGGAAATAAAAGAAGGGAACAAAATATCCAGAGCTCGGCTTTACAGAATTACCCATACAAATAAGGATGGGAAACCAGTTGATGAATTTTGCAAGAAAAAGATTGTAAGTAATAATGTAGTATAATTACACATACATATTATATATTGAAAACTCAATAAACTGTTTATGCATTCAAACAAGAAGAGATAAATGTGAAGTTTGTGGACAACCCTAACTTGATAAATGAGGAAGATTTGTATTCAACATTGTTCCCAAAGGCTAAGAAGTCGAGTAATCATGGATTAGGGATGACTGTTGGTGGAAAGAACAGTGAGAAGCTGGCTCTGGCTCTATCTGCTCTACATGATGTTACACAGGAAAACAAAAATCTCAGGGGTGTTGTAGAGAAGCTAGTAGAAACTTAGTCAAGTTTGGTTGCCAGAAGTGATAAGCTAGAAGAGAAGTATTGACAGATGATGGAGCTATTTCAAACATCACAGAAGAGAATGAAAGAACATATTGAAGAACCTCTTCTTGAAGAATCAGAAGGATTTGACAAGATGAAGAACAATGGTCATGAGGAGAAGCAAGCAGTAGATGACAAGAAAAGGAAAAGGCAAAGGGTAGAAGAAAAGATTGGAAATGAAGTTAATCTTGCGAAGAATGAAACTGCTGAGGTAAAATAACTACTGCTTGTACATGTGTCAATAAGAAATCCTTGTACATGTGTTTCTTGTATGTTGTACCTCTTGCTGATTAGGAATTTAACTAAATGCAGGTTGCTATGATAAAGAAAATTAAACTAGAGAAAGCTGAAGAGACGAAGAAGTCAAACATTTGCAGCACCATCCCAAAGCACATAATAAGTAGAGTAATGGAAGTTGTCTTGACTTCACCAAATTCTTCTAACCTTGCATCTCTTGGAACAATATAAACTGAAGATATAAATGCAGTTGGTTTAGATGGAGATCCACTAAGTGATTATGTGGAGGTAATGGTTAACATTGTCTACCGTGATACAACCGTACTGCCTAGACCACTTGGGAGAATGACAAAGATGGGAAATGCACAAGCTAAATGCATTCCATGGACCAGGAATCATGTTAGTATTTCTTACACTTTTTAAATATAAATGATGAACAGTCAATGATGAACAGTGCATTCTAATATGTGCAGGTTACATTAAGAGATTTGTATGAAAAAAATCTGCAAAACAAAATTAATAGACAAAACTCAGTCAAGGTTTGCATGCCAGGAGCAATAAGAAAACAGCTCCTATTGAACAGGCATGTTGCTATGTTATTGAACTTTGTAAATAACTGAAAATTTGAACCATGAACTAACATATGGAATAATGATGCAGGGTACTGGTGCAAAAGGAACAACTCTTGGTCTGGTGCAAAAATCTGTCTTAATAAGATCCAACCTTGAAGCAAATGCTGTTGCTGCTGCTTATGCTTCTGCTAACACAGATTCTCAAATGCATGAAAAGGTACGTTACATGTACTGCTTCTGCTCCAGCAATATCTGAACTGTTTCATGTACTAATACATGAAAAAATGTGTAGCTTGTGGATGAACCAGTCATGAGCCAGGGCAAAGTAATTGTGGAGGAACCAGTCATGATCTAGGCAAAAGGTAGAGTGAAGAAACCAAATTCCAGAAACCAGAAACAAACTGATGTTGCTGCTTATGCTTCTCCTACTGCTTCTGCTAACACAGATTCTCAAATGCATGAAAAGGTATGTTACATGTACTGCTTCTGCTCCAGCAATATCTGAATTGTTTCATGTACTAATACATGAAAACATGTGCAGCTTGTGGATGAACCAGTCATGAGCCTAGAAACCAAGATCAAGAGTACTGAAGCAAACTGCTACTCCTGCTGCTACAGCTACAACAGATTCGCAAGTACCAGACAAGGCAAGTTACAGTTGTAAACTATTACAAATGCTCAGAATATTACACTGACAACAGTATAAACTAAAAAATGTGCAGAATGTGGATGAACCAGTCATGATCCAGGCAAAAGTTAGAGAAAAGAAACCAAGATCAAGAGTACAGAAGCAAGATGTTGCTCCTGCTGCTACAACACAACTACCACACAAGGCAAGTGAACTCCTAAACTAGTCTGAACTCAGACAGATCTTAACAATGTAGAACTGTTGAACTGTTGAACTAGCTGCTCCTTTTGTTGAACTAGCTGCTCCTTTTGTTGAACTGTAAAACTCAGACAAATCTTAACAATACAGACTGATGATATTGCATAGTCTCAAACTTAGACAGCTCAGACAAGGGATTGCCAAGCAGCTGATGATATTGCATGGTCTCAGCTTATTTAAAGTCACTGTAAGATATGGCTGTGAACATATGTAATATATGTCACTGTAAGATATGGCTGTGAACAATGGTTGTGGACGAATGGTTGTGGGCCACTGTAATGTGGTTTGTAATGTGGTTTGTAATATATTTCATGGTAATATAATATATGTCACTGTAATGTGGTTTGTAATATATGTCGCTATGATTTGATTTGAGTGCATTACCTAATGTAATTCGATTGATGTGAGCCATTTTGTAATATATGTCACTGTAGTACGCAGTTGCTTTTGGCTAGGATTTAGAGGCACTAGTGATAGTGCCTCAAAATTTTGTTTTTTAGAGGCACTAGTCATAGTGCCTCAAATGGTTGGGTTTTAGAGGCACTAGTCATAGTGCCTCAAATGGTTGGGTTTTAGAGGCACTAGTCATAGTGCCTCAAATGGTTGGGTTTTGGAGGCACTAGTGATAGTGCCTCAAATGGTTGGGTTTTAGAGGCACTAGTGATAGTGCCTCAAAAGTTGGGTTTTAGAGGCACTAGTCATAATGCCTCAAATGGTTGGGTTTTAGAGGCACTCTAATTTGTGCCTTAAGTTGGTTTTTGAGGCACTAGTCATAGTGCCTCAATTGACTAGGATTTAGAGGCATTAGTCATAGTACCTCAAATAACTATGATTTAGAGGCACTTTTTAAAACTGCCTCAAATAACTTTTACCTACACGACCGTCCCCGACAAATTTTTTAGTGCCTTAAAAACTCAATTGTGGCACTAATTTAACTATTGGAGGCACTTTAGAGTGCCTCTGAATGCTGTACCTGCCATAATGCTGGGCGAGCACACCCTCCCATCTCGGCGTGTTCCTCCGCGCGGGCGCACCATCATGCCCGCCCTTCGCGTTTCCCTGCGCTGCAAAGTCCAAAGCAGTAGAGTTTCTTTTAGTTTCTTTGCACCGGAGCGAGCTGCCTGGCTGGCTGGCCATATTCTGGTTCTGGTCTGGCCGGGGAGAAGCAGCGTCAGATTATAGAAGTCGCCAAAGGGCGCGTTCCATATCCTGTATTAGGTCTAGGCAGGCCCGCTGGCGCAGAAAATGGTATGTTTAGTTATCTGTACTCCCTCGCGTTGTGTTCAACACGAGTCTTAAAGCAGTTCAGAGCCAGGTTCAGGGACAACGGCTAAATTGACCATTTTCGTGGAGCCAGTCTCGACTGGACGCAAATTGGGCCACCGTCGTCCAACGGTTATACGCGTGGGGAAGCGCGGAAGACACGAATAACTCCCTCCCTACCATGTCACTCTTGTTGTCATTGCCCCACTCTATCACTCCCCAACGTTCCGTCCCATCGGAGAGACCCATAGCCTCCTCTTATCCTCCTACACTTACGCCTCTGGCCAGCCTTTCCGCCGGCAAGGTTGTTCCCCGCGTCAAGCACACACCCCACAAGCAGGTCAGCCACGCCGTCGAGCACGCCGTCGGCGAATATGAGGCAGGGGGTTTGAGGAGCACAACAGTGCATGTCGACCCTCTCTACGGCGACCGTCGCCTATTCCGAGGACGCCTCGCGACGTGCCCATAAGGGCTGCGGCGGTCGGGGCTATGCGATCCATGGGGATTTGATGGCTAACGTGAAGCCTGTTGGGAACCCCAAGAGAACGGTGTGAGGCAGCATAGTAGCAACTTTTCCCTCAGTAAGAAACCGAGGTTATCGAACCAGTAGGAGGAAGGAAACGTCACACAGGTGTTGCAAGCAACGCGGAGACCTGCACAACACAAACTTAAGACTTTGCCCCAACGAAACAGTGAGATTGTTAAGCTCACCGGTTTGCTGTAACAAAGGATTAAACGTATGGTGTGGAAGGTAATGGCTTGCAACAAGCAAACAAGTAACAGCGGAAGATGTATCAATGGTAAAGATTGGACCGGGGTCCATAGTTCACTAGAGGTGCTCTTCTTAGATAAACAACATGGCATGAAGGGTAAACAAATTACAGCAGGGCAATTGACAAGAACTGAGCAAGGCATAACAATGCAATACTAGACAAAAAGATCCTATGAGGGCAATACAACATTATACATAGACCACCATCCAACTGCATCTATGACTAGAAGTCCACCTTCAGGTTATCATCCGAACCCCCTCCAGTATTAAGTTGCAAGCAACAGACAACTGCTTTAAGAAAAGTGTGTAAGGTAAACAATCCACTTGTTCCATGAAAAAGAGACCGTTGTCTTCTCCCTAGTAGCAACAACACATCTACAACCGAAGAGATTTCTGTCACTTCCCTTGGAAACTAGAGGCATGAACCCACTATCGAGCATAAATATCCCCTCTTGGAGTCACTAGCAACTACTAGTCCAAGATAGCTACTAACAACGGAGAGCATGCAAGATCACAAACAACACATACATGATAGAATCATAAAGACAAAACCATTAATCAATCTGAAATAATAATCTCAATATCCATCGGATCCCCGCAAACACAACATGCATGATTACAAATAGATTAGATCTTTATCATGAACGGAGCTCACAAGATCTATACATGAAAGCACAAAGGAGGAGATACAACCATCTAGCTACTACATGGACCCATAGTACAAGGTGGAACTACTCACGCATCATACCGGAGAGAAGGCCTCCGGGATGATCTCCCCTCCGGAAGGGTGCCGGGAAGAACTTCAGATCCCCCCGATCTAGGGACGACGGTAGCGGTGGCTACAGAAGGTTTCGTGGAATATTGATCGGGTACTTAGGGTTTCTGCATCGGGGGCTTCTTATAGGCGAAGAGGCGAGGCCGGGAGGCGACCAGGAGGGCCACACCCTCCCCAGGCGCGGGCCCACCCCTGGCCGCGCCTAGGGGGGTTTGGCTGCCCTGGGTCGCGTCTCCGTCTCGTCTTCTCGATTCGTGTCCCTCGTGGTAAATATTGACTTTGGGTTCTGTCCCGTCCAATTTCGAGAATATTGATTTTCTGCCTTTCTGAAACCAAAAACAGAAGAAAACAGGCAACTGACACCATGGCAACTTGTTCATAGGTTAGTTCTAGAAAAGATATAAAAACACCTCAAAGTGTAGACAAAGCAAAACAAGGTAGATACTAAACAAGCATGGAGCATCAAAAATTATAGATATGTTTCCGACGTATCAAGCATCCCCAAGCTTAACTCCTACTCGTCCTCGAGTAGGTAAGTGATAAAAAGAATAATTTTTTAGGTGACATGCACCATCAAAACCAAGATCAAACCATTTGCAAGCATTGAAAGCTGGGATCAAAGAACTCTAAACATGTGCATGAAAGATGGAGTTCTAACAATAGGACATAGTAACTATACATGCAACATGAAAGGATACAAACAAAGATGATGAATAACATGCATTGAAAAACGTGTGTTTATCTCACATACAGAAAACATGGCCTAGTGGCATTCAGCTTGTCCCTCATAGAGTAGCAACTAGATGCATAGGACACCTTCAAAGTTCACAAGGGTGACTAGAAACAAATAGCACAAAAACAAGTAATATCACAATATGCATCAATCAATAAGCTTTGGGACACCGCACACATAATGGCAACTATGCTCTCTTAATGGTGCCTAAAGGTAGAAGGTGGAGACTTAATAATAGTGTAAGAAAGGCCCTTCATAAGGGAAGCAGGGATTTCAAGTTTCAAAACGAGCTTCCAAAAATTATGGTACTTGTTAGCTTTCAGCCCTCATTGCCCCTATCATAAGCATCTTGAAGTGATTAAGGTTAAAGTGAACAAACTATGAAGTATATGCTTGACAAAGTATAAGTTGGCAATCTCAAGTCCCTTGAATACATGGGCCACACCACATGCTACTCAACTTCAGTCACCTGTAAGTTCTTGTCATTGTAAGTATTTGCATATCATAGAGAACCGCCAACGGGGTACCCCTTGCACATGGTACTTGAGCTTTCCCATAACCAAAATGACAAGGCAAGCAGACAATGAGCATCTTAGCGATCTTTTTATTTACTATGTGCATAGCTTTTTATTGAGGATGCTTCATAGATAGCTCACTATGGTGATGCTGCAAGTTTCCACCATGATTAGGCATGGCTTAGGCTAGCGTCTCAGGCGTTTCTCTAACACAAAATACAAACTCCATGGACTTACAAGCTTCCTCTTTATTTCATACCGGTGACATCCATAGACAAAAGAACATGATATCAAGTGAGTACAAAGTACAAGTGCAATGTTTAAAACGTTCCCCATGACAACATGGTTCTGCTAATTCCAACGTATAAGTGCAAGCATATACAACATAGACGACACAATGGTTCAAGTTTATTAGGGGGAAATAATATAAAGTGTGCCATCAAGTTTGTGAGGGCTTTAATCACTAAGTTTCACATAACAAAATAGTTTTTAATTGGAAGATAGTTGAAAACAAGAATATACTTGGAATGGTGTAACACACCATGTATAGGAGTTTATAGTGGACACTTTGGAATAACTTGGTTTCTTGGGATTTGGAAGCATGAGTAGAGCTTAATAATACAAGTAGAGGCTAGCAAAAGACTAGGAGAAACCAACTAAGAGAGCATAATGGCTATAATCATGCAGAGCAACAAAACATTACTAATCAAAGCATAGAGTGGTACTACAAGTCAAGGACTAAATGATCATAGAGGTTATGGTGACTTGTCATAGTCATAACATGGTGCGAGCATGTGCCAAGTTAACCCAAACAAAGCATCAAAGGAGAATACCACAATAGTATGCTTTTGCATGCAAAAACAACGCATAATTTTTTCAAGGCACACTAAGAAATCCCAATTGTTTGGAACAAGACATGCTAAAACAATAATCACTAAGCATAAAGTCAAAAAAACACCTAGCATGTCATGCTAAAGTCTAAGTCACATTCAATGCAAGCTCCTCTTGCACTTTCAAGCAGGAACTTCCTACTCCTTTCCAACAACAAGCAACTTATTTGCAAAACAACACATCGAGAATGGGGGTCCAAACTACTTTATTCAATCAAACTAAACAACCTAAGCAAGGAAAACGAAAACTAAGACACTTCAAGAACAACAGAACAGTGCATGAAACAATAAACACGAAGTGTCTAGACAGACCTGAGCTTTTTATAAATAAAGAAGGGGATGCCTTGGACATCCCCAAGTTTTGATGTTTGTACCTCTTGGATATTTCTTGGGGTGACACCATGGTGGCATCCCCAAGCTTGAGATTTTGTCCATTCTTCATCTCATTACATCATTCTCTCTCTACACCTGAAATTTTTCCTTCATACAAAACTTCACACAATCTTCATTAGCAACATTAGTGTATTCAAAAAATATTAGACCTCTGGCAAAGCTTTGGAACAACAAGACTTTTCACTAAAAACAAAAGCTACTGTAGTAATTCTTTCAAAAAGCTCAATTCCCCAAAATAGAACTCAAGAAGGAATCAATAAGAAGCAAATGCAAATAATGGCAGAAATCTGTCAAAATAGACCAGCAGGTAGAAATCAATTTTTTTGAACATCTTATATTTCTCAAATCAAAAAGTGTTTAACTAAAGAAAGTTATCTAACATACTGGGGGATTTATTTGTAAATTTTGAGCTCAATCGGAGTTACAGAGACTCCTCACGAATATTTTTGGTGTAGGACAGTAATCTGTTTCGGGACAACAACTTCCCAAATCTTACTTCCCTCTCATTAGAGGTCATTCTTGGCACAAAACCAAAAAAAAGGATAAGGAGAGGTCATTACTGAAGTAATAACTTCCAATACTCAAGGAAACTCTTGTGTTATCTCTCAAAAAGTACTTTTATTTAACGCCTTTAAGTTAGGCACAAGAAGGAAGAAGAATCAAGTATTTTCAAATGATGAGTTCACCCTCTTGTTCTTTCCTTTATTACCTTTCTTATTCTCTTTAGGGAAAATATAGTTGCTTACCAGAGGAGCAAAATGCATAATGCCTTTTCCCACATCTATTACCGCTCCAAGGTGTTTCAGTAGGGATCTTCCAAGTGTGATCTGTCCTTTGCCTACACATTCAATAACAAGATAATCAGTAGACACCATTTTCCCTGAGACTTTTGTAAACACACCTTCAGCTACTCCAATGGGTAATAAGGTGGCATTATTAGTAAGAGATATTTCCTCTCCTCCTACAGAAAGCCCCCAAAGACACAAAGAATCATAAATATCTTTAGGCATGAGACAAAATTCAGACATGATATCACAACGAGCATCAAAAAGTGTTGTATTTATAGAGACTTTGATTGTAGGAAACCACTTTGAAGGCTTAGAGTTTATGGGAACATAATCATGGTAAGACCTAAGTGTGATAACAACTATTCATAGCAGCAATACTAGTCTCAATAGTGTTCAACCTAGCAAAAATATTTGTGAAAGAGGAATCAAACTTGCCAGGTGTATTATAAATTACAATCAACTTATTTATGGCATCAAAAGCTTCATCCTTAGTACATTGAAAAATATCTTTCTCAGCCACAACATCCAAAGCATATCTATAACAAAGAGCAATACCGTGGTAGAAACTATTGACAACCATCTTAAGACTCATCTTAGTCTCATTTTTCCTTTGTAAAGCAGTGATTCTAGACCAAGCTTCTTTAAAACTCTCTTCACTTTTTTGTTTAAAAGTGAAGATCTCTTCTAAAGGTGTAACAGAGATTGGTCCAAAACCAGACATGGTAGCAACTAGGGTAGGAACTAATTTTTTGTGTTTTTGAATAAAGAAAGCAAACCAAACTAGACTAATTGTTTTTGGGTTTTTTTAAAAGAGGCAAACAAAAGCAAGAAAAAGAAATTAAGCAAACTAAAAACAAAGTAAAGAGAAAGGAAGTGGAGGACTCCCCTTGTGAAGACGTCCTTAGCCTCCCCGGTAACGGCGCCAGAAAGAGCTTGATGGCTAACGTGAAGCCTGTTGGGAACCCCAAGAGCAAGGTGTGAGGCAGCATAGCAGCAAGTTTTCCCTCAGTAAGAAACCGAATTTATCAAACCAGTAGGAGGAAGGAAACGTCACACAGGTGTTGCGAGCAACGTGGAGACCTGCACAACACAAACTCAAGACTTCGCCCCAACGAAACAGTGAGGTTGTCAAGATCACCGGTTTGCTGTAACAAAGGATTAAACATATGGTGTGGAAGGTAATGGTTTGCAGCTAGTAACAAGTAACAGTGGAAGATGTATCAATGTTAAAGATTGGACCGGGGTCCATAGTTCACTAGAGGTTCTCTCCTTAGATAAACATGGCATGAAGGGTAAACAAATTACAGCAGGGCAATTGACAGGATATGAGCAAGGCATAACAATGCAATACTAGACAAAAAGATCCTACGAGATTCGATTGGGCAATACAACAATATACATATACCGCCATCCAACTGCATCTATGACTAGAAATCCACCTTCAGGTTATCATCCGAACCCCCTCTAGTATTAAGTTGCAAGCAACAGACAACTGCTTTAAGCAAAGTGTGTAAGGTAAACAATCCACTTGTTCCACGAACAAGAGACCGTTGTTTTCTCCCTAGTGGCAACAACACATCTACAACCGATGGGATTTCTATCACTTCCCTTGGAAACTAGAGGCATGAACCCACTATCGAGCATAAATACCCCCTCTTGGAGTCACTAGCAACTACTAGTCCAATATAGCTACTAACAACGGAGAGCATGCAAGATCACAGATAACACAGACATGATAGAATCATAAAGACAAAATCATTAATCAATCTGACATAATAATCTCAATATCCATCGGGTCCCCGCAAACACAACATGCATGATTACAAATAGATTAGATCTTGATCATGAAAGAGCTCACAAGATCTATACATGAAAGCACAAAGGAGGAGATACAACCATCTAGCTACTACATGGACCCATAGTCCAAGGTGGAACTAATCACGCATCATACCGGAGAGAAGGCCTCCAGGATGATCTCCCCTCTGGCAGGGTGCCGGGAAGAAATTCAGATCTCCCCTCGATCTAGGGACGACGGTGGCGGCGGCTACAAAAGGTTTCGTGGAATATTGATCGGGTACTTAGGGTTTTTTGCATCGGGGGCTTCTTATAGGCGAAGAGGCGAGGCCGGGAGGAGACCAGGGGGCCATGGCGTCCCTAGGCGCGGGCCCACTCTTGGCCGCGCCTAGGGGGGTTTGGCCGCCCTGGTTCGCGTCTCCGTCTCGTCTTCTGGATTCGTGTCCCTCACGGTAAAATATTGACTTTGGATTTTGTCCCGTCCAATTCCGAGAATATTGATTTTCTGCCTTTCTAGAACCAAAATGTAAGAAAGCGTAACCGCAATCGTGGCAACTTGTTAATAGGTTAGTTCTAGAAAAGATATAAAAACACCTCAAAGTGTAGACAAAGCAAAGCAAAGTAGATACTAAACAAGCATGGAGCATAAAAAATTATAGATACGTTTCCGACGTATCAGGATTGCACTGGGGTTTTTCCCGTCCTGGCCCGCTTTAGCCCTGTGATACGCCTAATTTGCATCACATTTTTTATCATAATTTACCTATATTCATTGATATATGTCTTATTATGAGGTATTGCTTATGGCTTTTCATCTGTTTATGCATGTTGGAAGATTCTTGGAGGATGAACTGCTGGAGTCTGGATTCTGATGGAAAAGTAGGCGTTTCGGTGCAATTTCGTGAAGATCAGAAAAACACCAGAAAAATATGGGAAAATATTATTTTTCCAGAAGACTGAGGAAGCCAGAAGGAGGAGCGAAGAGGGGCCGCAGGGGGACCACACATCCCTAGGAGCGGGTCCCCCCTAGGCTGTGCCTAGGGCAGGTGTGGCCCACCTGCCCGGCTCCCGACTTCGCCCATTCGCCTATATATTCCCTACAAAACCCTAAGGCCAGGGGAGCGACCACATATAGATTTCCGCCACCTCTGGGGGCGGAAAACACCGAGAGAGAAAGATCTCTCCGGTAGACAGATTTCTGCCAGGGGAATTCCTTCCCGGAGAGGGGAGACCGTCGCCATCAACACCGTCATCAAGCTAGGCTTCATCGGGATAATCATCATCATCCACACCATCATCTCCACTAGCACCATCATCATTACTTCATCCTGCTTTAACAGTCGTGTTGAATACTTGCTTGGTTCATTAGGGGAAACCTTCCAGGTGTTGATTACTATTGTAGTTGATGCTTGTGAGTGGAACCATTGGATTATTGTTTATGTTTAGATTGTTATCCATTACCATATCATCTTTGATCTTGATCCATATGATGTTGTGTAGTTCATTTAGTTCTTGAGGACATGGGAGAAGTCATGTTGTTAGTATTGGATTTGTGTTGAGTTATTATTCAATGGTTTAGTATTTAAGTTGTGGTGCTATTCTTCTAGTGGTGTCATGTGAACGTCGACTACATGATACTTCACCATTTATGGGCCTAGGGAATGCATTGTGTATTTGTCTACTAATTGTGGGGTTTCCGGAGTGACAGAAACCTGAACCCCCGTTAGCACACCTTTGCACAAGGGAGCGTAGGATCTCAGAGTTTAAGGTTGTGGTTAGATTTATATGTTAATTACTTTCCTGTAGTTGCGGATGTTTGTAGGGGGTTTAATCACAAGTATGTATTAGTCCAAGTAAGGTCGGTATGTTAGCACAGGTTCACCCACACAACACTTACAACACCAGAGAAGAGTACTCAGTTATTTGAAGCGAAAGCACTTGACATAATTCCCATGTGTCCTCGAGAACGTTTGGTCCTTATAAGTATTTCCACCGGCTTGTCCTTTGATAAGAAAGGATTGGGCCACTTGCTCCGTTTGTTTGTTTTCTTTATTACTTGCTCTTTGTTTTGTTGCCTTATCAGAAAACCACTAAAAATCCGTTTGCTAAGTATTTACAGAGAGTTCCTGCTCCATACCACTGTTCAGCACCTTCTACTCCTTGTTGGGATCGACACTCCTATTTATCGAAAGTACTATGATACACCCCCTATACTTGTGGGTCATCACCCTAACCCCTCCGCCGGTGCATTGAGGGTGGCAGCCATCACCTCGGGCGCACCGGGGTCGAGCGGTGAGATGGCGGGGCCGTCGGCCTTCCCGGCCGTGCCGCCGAGCCGGGACCTGCCATTCCCGCTGGGGTTCGCTCCAATATCGGTAGTGTTTTCCGGCATGCCCTTGGACTTACCGGCCGGATTTGTGGCGGGTCAGCGAGCAACAGCCCCTCCGGGTAGTTCGCGGCCACGATGACCCTCCAGCCCCGGCCACGATGGCCCGATCCGCCTCGGCTTCAACCACAGCTCCCGCGATTTGGTCATCGACCGCTCCGTCGCAGGTGAGGCTTCTACTTCCCCATTTTCTTCTGGTGCACTATAGATAAGCTACACAGTGCTGGCCCCTCATGTGTGATTATCATATATTTTTCATTTTATATGTTGCACATTTGTAGATTAGCTTATATATGTTGCTTCAAATGTTGTACAATAATAGATTAGCATCTTGTGAAAGGTTATGCATGTGTAGATCGAATGGCATGACCATTATGCATGTGTAGATCAATGCACGACCATTATGCATGTGTAGATCGATGGAACTTGCTTGCTCATTCTTATTTGCTTGATCACTATCATCACCATCTGTATGTTACTTGCTCATTGCCATTTGCTTGATCACTAGCATCAGAATTTGTATGTTGCTTGCTCAATGCCATTTGCTTGACCACTAGCATAACCATATGTATGTTGCTTGATCAATGTCATTTGTTTGATCACTAGCATCACCATCTATTTGTTGCTCGATCAATGCCATTTGCTTGATCACTAGCATCACCATCTATTTGTTGCTTGATCAATGCATTTTCTTGTTCACTAGCATCACCATCTGTATGGTGGTTGATTAATGCCATTTTCTTGACCACTAGCATCACCATCTGTATGTTGCTTACTCAATGTCATTTTCTTGATCACTAGCATCACCATCTGTATGTTGCTTGCTCAATGCCATTTGCTAGTATGCAATGTACCTAGTTGTTTTTTGCACAATGCGTCTACTAGTGTATTCTGATCAGTTTTGATAGGCAAGGTACCCAAACAGGGCTAGAACACTTTGTGTAGGAACACAATTCCTCCTATGCCGGGGTACGAGAAATTCACCCAAGACCCCCTCCCTCAATGGGTAGACCAGCCTTTAACAGCTTGTTGGCGGAGGTGCAGTCAGCGCCGAAGCCTTGCATTGGTCACTACAACAACGACGACCTCCCTCATCGCTTCTACATCCAGATCAAGGCCACATACATGTACATGACTGCACTCCAGCTCCTAGGGTGACAAATGGGATCCTACCTAAGTCCCACCTCTAGTTCATTATGAAATTTCTAGTGTAAAATTTTGACAAAAATTTGCACTACAGAATTTAAAATGAACTAGAAGAGGGATCTAGGTGGGATCCCACTTGACACCTTACCAACTCCCGGACATCATCAAGGCGGTAGTGCTGAAGGAGGTGTAGATAAGGCAGCAGGTCTGCACTCTCCCCTTGAAGACCTCCTCCTTCCGTGAGTACGGTGTGCAGCTGCAGATGTTCGAGGGGAAGATGTACTTCATGAAGGGTTGTAAGGAGTTTGCGTTGAAGATCAAGTTGTGGGTTGGTGACTTCCTCGCCTTCAGGTACATGAACAAGCAGAAGGGCTTCAAGGTGACTCTCTTCAGGGCTTTCAACAACACTGAGGAGTTGATCACCTTGACATGCTCATCTGATACTCCTCCGTTGTTGATGAACTTGATTGTACATAGTAGTGTGTTGATCGTTTGTGTGAAGTAGATGTCTGAAGTACCAGTATATTTACCCCTGACATGAAAAACCTATCGGGTGACATGGAATGCACCTGGGGATGAACTACTACCCTAGCTAGTATATCTTCTATGCAATGTTGGTATGAACTACTACCCTAGCTAGTATGAACTACTACCCTAGCTAGTATTTCTTCTACCCTAGCTACCAAACCGTGTCCTCTAATTGCAAATTTGGTCTGCTGAACGGTATCAATAAGAACTATTGGTCCGTACAGATACTACTAGTAATCAGTATATATAAGAACTATTGGTCCATACAGATACTACTAGTAATCAGTATATAGGACTTATGACCTGCTTGACTCGTGTGTGTGTGGTGATAGTCTAGGTCGTCTCGGAACCGTTCTCTAACAGCAGTCTGTTATACCAAAACCGTCATCTAATTGCGAATTTTAATTTGTATGAATGGTGCCGAGAGGAATTATTGGTGCTTTCATATGTCACTACATGTACTATACAGTACTACAAGAGGAGTAGTTAGGACTTATGGGCTGCAGCCACTTTGTAATTATATTTGTACATTGTCGTTAATATATTGCAGCATTAATTTTAGGTCTTTTGAGGCCGTTCTTGTGCAAAAAAAAGAAGGAAAAAGAACGCGTTTCCCTCCAAAAACAAGAAAAAGAACGCACACAAAAAGAGTTTCCCTTCTTTTCTTCTCGATGGGAAAATTGGCGGCTTTATTAAGCTTTAGAAACAAGTTCAGTACAAATGATGATCCACAATAGATCCGGACCTTGCTAAGGGAATCTCTACTGGCCGACCCATTCCGTCTGAGCGCGTTCGAACTCGTCCGTGCGGATGCGCGAGACATGCGACACGTCTCAGCGGTACGACCCATCCGGACAGACGCGTCCGGCTCGACTCATCCGTGCACCAAATCTGGGCGATAGTTGCGTCGACCCGGGCGTGCACGGACAGCACGAGCGTCCTGCCCGCGCGTGCCACTTGCCCACCCCTCAGCTACCGCTCACCGCAACATTGATTCAGACGCCACCGCGGCAACGATTCAGAGGCACTAGCGGAAGGCTGACCAACGGCAGCCTACATCATCAATGGCAACGAGATGGCACGCTGACTGGCGGGACGCCGCCTCTGTTCCCGCGCGGCATGGATGGCGAAGGAGCGAGAAACTGCGCGTGTTTGCGGGCGAAGGGGCTATTTAACCCTGCGCCCGGCGGCGCCGCACTCCTCACTTCTCACACTTGAAACCCTAGCAGTAGTCGCCGCCAACGCCAATAAAAAATACGCCGTCCTAGCTAAAGAGGAGCAAGAATGACCATGAGGCCTCTGGCTCTAGCAGCCAATGCTCCCAGTTGCCGGCCTTCCTCCGTGACACATCTTTGCCGCCTCCGCGACGGCCGGAGGAGTTCCGGAGCCGCCCCTTGGGAGACTACTCGCCACCACGGGACCGCCGCAGCCGGCGGTACTTCCTGAAAGAGTATGAGTTTGGCGGAATATGATGGATGTATTATTGAGCCTCATGGACGAGTATATATAGGCATACATGTGATCATCTTGGAGTACAAGTCAAGTTAGGATTGTACGTAAACAGATCCTAACTCTATCTAAACTATCATAACAACCGTATATGACTAATACTCTAACACCCTCCCGCAGTCATAGAGGTAGCATCGTGAACAATAGAAAAATCGTGGACGGTCAAAATGGAGAGAAACCAAAGTATAATCCAGTAAGCTGATATCGCCCCACAGTAGCAGCGGGAGTGTCGTAGACGGCGTGTCGCTGCGCAAATGCTTGGATTGTAGAGGAAGCTGGTGAGATACTCAAGCGAGGTGATAGCCCTTGTGCCGATGTTGAGGGAGCCGAGAGCTTGAGGCGGTACCGAGGTCAGGGTAGCCATTGCGAGGGGTCGCCGTGGTCGATATCGTGGTCGGGGTTGCTGGTGTCAAGGTAGCCACACGTGAAGCCGCATGTGGATAGTGCGCGAGGAGGATGACGGAGACGCGTCGAGGGTCTACGGAGGCTTGCCGAGGAGGCATGCTGAGGGTACGCGGAGGCGTACCGAGGGTCCACGGAGGCTTGCCGAGGGTCGATGCAGTCCGAGCCGTCGAGAACGAGGTGCAGCCATAGTTTTTCCAGAACTAGGCGCACGTCGGGGACGAACGCACACTCCGGTATTACCGGAACCGAGTATGCAAAGAAGAACTTGTCGGTGACGCGGTCGAGGCAGTCGTAGAGGAAGGTGTCGATGCCGAAGAAGACTTTGTCGAGGCCGACGAAGACGAAGCGCTGATCCAAGATTGCCAGGCTCAGGGACGCGTCGGGGATGAAGGCACGCACCGGTGTTGCCAAAGCCGAGCATGCAAGAGCAGGCACGAAGACGTAAAAGGAAGCGAAACCAACGACGTCCTAGAGTGGTCATGTTGGACGCCTATATTGGCATGGCAATGGTACTTGACATGGGTATGCCCTACGGGTACCTGATGTTAGCCTACCTGGTCCAGCCTGACGGAAAGCCTACTCGACGATTTGTCAGGGTCCATAATGCCTATAACGTTTCGGCTCCTATGAAGATCATATGGATACGGACTCCCAAGCGCACAAGATAAGGAAACCTCGTGACTAGAGTTTGAATATAACTTGTAACCTACTCGTATCGGTACCTGAGACCTAGCCTTCCCATATATAAAGGCTAGAAGGGTCCAACGAGGAGGACACGATACAATACACTAGACCACAACAGATCTACAGATCTAGATCTCTCAACTCACCGCATACACACCTCCACGCCAGATTGCATCTGCGCACCCCTGTAACTTTCAGTTCCGCCGTAATCTAGAGCAGACAAGCAGTGGTAGGGTTTTCCCTCCGGGGGCCTGAACCTGGGTAAATCTCGTGTCTCTGTGTTGCTCGTCTATTAACCATTCCACGACTTCCCGCATCCATCTTCTCTAAAACCCAAGTCCATAACAATGGGCATTGATAAGATCGAACCTCGTTAGTACTCAAAGTTGGCGAAGACCATTGATACGTCGTAAACGTATCTATAATTTTTGATGTTCCATGCTTGTTTAGTATCTACTTTGCTTTGCTTTGTCTTTCTTTGAGGTGTTTTTATATCTTTTCTGGAACTAACCTATTAACAAGTTGCCACAGTGACAGTTGCCTGTTTTCTTCTGTTTTTGGTTCCAGAAAGGCAGAAAATAAATATTCTCGGAATTGGACGGGACAAAATCCAAAGTTATTATTTTTCCCGGAGCAACAAGGAACCACGAAGCAGATCCAGAGGGGGGCCACAGGGTAGCCGAACCCCCTAGGCGCGGGCAAGCCCTAGAGGTGCCTGGGGAGGGTGTGGGCCCCCTGGACCTCCACCGACCTTACCTCCTGCGCCTATAAGAAGCCTCTGACCCAAAAACCCTAAATAATCCAGAAGAAATCCACGAAAACCTCTGTAGCTCCGCCGACACCGAAGGGGAAATTCGGGGGACAGACTCTATTCCGGCACCCTGCCGGGATGGGGAAGTGCCCCCGAAGCCATCTCCATCGATCTCCATTGTCATCTTCATCAGCGTTGATGATTCCCATGATGAGGAGGGAGTAGTTCTTCCTCAGGGCTAAGGGCTCTACCGGTAGTTATGTGTTCATCTCTCTCTATGCATGATCTTGTGGTCATGAGCTTTGTAATCAAGTAGATCTACCTTGCTACTCAAGTGCTTCATTAGATCTCTGCTCTCCCCATGTGTGTGAAAGTGACAGCATGCACGCCATGGTGGCACTTAGGCTTGAGTCTACATAAATACTCTTTGTGCTTTAATAGATCTATGCTTTTCCCCATGTGTGTGAAAGTAACAGTGTGCATACCGTGTGTGGCACTTTGGCTAGATTGAATATTTGTTATGAGTTATATTTGGAGTTGGATGTCTCTATGAAATTGTGGTGTTTGTTGGAACCATCTAGCGCTTAAGGTGACAGTGTGGGGTTATCTAGATTGGGAAAGGCGGACTTTGAGGTGTGCTGTTATAGCCCTACCAATGATTAGAGCGTTCAACCAGAGAGTAGTTAAGAGTAGTATCATGAAGAGGGGATATTTATATGAGAGAGTGTTCACTAGTGACAGTATGATCCCTAGGCCTTGTTTCTAAGCATTGAAACACCGTTTGCTACTAGATCTGTTGCATGTTTGCTTGCTTTAGTTTTTCCTCACCGTCAAGCTTCTTTTCTGGTACCGTTACCACTTGTATTTCACTATCTCTTCGCCGAACTAGTGCACCTATATTGGGTGTGTTGGGAACACAAGAGACTTCTTGTATCTTGATTGCAGGGTTGCTTGAGAGGGGATACCTTTGACCACTTCCTCCCTGAGTTCGATAAACCTTGGGTGATCCACTTAAGGGAAACTTTCTGTTGTTCTACAAACCTCTGCACTTGGAGGCCCAACAACTGTCTACAAGAATAGAAGTGCGTAGACATCAAGCTCTTTTCTGGCGCTGTTGCCAGGGAGGTAAGGTAAAAGGTACTCACATCCTCCAGTGTGAGTGCTCGAAGTTATTTCCTTTAGATTCTGCAATTTTGTCTTCTTGTTTCTTTTTTTCACTAGTTAGGCTTAATGGAAAACAACAACAAAATTAGAGAGCTTTATAGTGTTTATCTTGAGTTAGGACATGAAGTGTTTGAAGAGAAAATTAAAAAACCTATGGAACTTTATTTGCATGCTAATAACAATGTTATTAGTATGAACTCTTTGGACACCATTATTGCTAATGCTATGGAAAAGTCTAAGCTTGGGGAAGCTAGTTTTTATGAAAATGATCTTTTTAGTCCCCCATCTTTGGAAGATAGCTATTCTATTGCTTATGATGATACCAAACCTCCAATTTATGATGATTACAATGATGATTATGATATTTTCAGTCCACCTACTATTGAGGAGAAAATTTATTGTGATTACAATATGCCTCCTATATTTGATGATTATGGCAATAGTGATAGCTATTTTGTTGAATTTGCTCCCACTACAATTAATAAGAATGACTATGCTTATGTGGAGAGTAATAATTATTTTATGCATGTGGCTCATGATAAGAATGCTTTATGTCATAGTTATATTGTTGATTTTATTCATGTTGCTAGTTAAAGTTATTATGAGAGAGGGAAACATGGTTTTATGTATCTCAACAATATTAAGTTTCCCCTCTTTATGTTGAAAATCTTGAAGTTGCACTTGTTTTGCTTTCTTATGCTTGTTGCTTTATGCTTTCATGACTTGTTTCTTTACAAGATTCCTATGCATAGGAAGTGGGTTAGACTTAAATGTTCTTTGAATTTGCTTCTTGATGCTCTCTTTTAAATCAATTCATATTTCCTATGTGAGCATCTTTGAAACTATCAAGCCTAACTTAAAGGCGTTAAAGAAAAGTACTTGTTAGGAGATAACCCAAGAGTTTTCTTGAGTCTTGGAAGTTATTACTTCTGTAATGACCTCTCCTTATCCTTTTTGTTTGTTTTTTGTGCCAAGAATGACCTCTAATAAGAGGGAAGTAAGATTTGGGGAGTTGCTGTCCTGGAACAGATTTATGTCCTCCACCATAAAAATTCTTGAGGAGTCTATGTAAGTAGGATTGGGATGAAAATTTACGAATAAACCCCCCAGTATGTTATCTAACTTTCGTTAGTTCAACACTTTTTGATTTGAGCAACATAAGGTGTTTGAAAAAATCGGTTTCTACCTGCTGGTCTGTTTTGACAGATTTCTGCCATTATTTGCATTTGTTTCTTATTGATTCCTTTTTGAGTTCTATTTTGGGGAATTGAGTTTTTTGAAGGAGTTACTACAGTAGCTTGTGTTTTTAGTGAAAATCCTTGTTGTTCCAAAGCTTTGACTAAAGGTATATTCTCTTTTGATTACTCTAATGTTGCTAATGAAGATTGTGTGAAGTTTTGTATGAAGAAAAGATTTCAGGTGTAGAGAGAGAATGATGCAATGAGATAAAGAATGAACAAAAGCTCAAGCTTGGGGATGTCACCATGGTGTCACCCCAAGAAATATACAAGAGGTACAAGCGTCAAAGCTTGGGGATGCCCAAGGCATCCCCTTCTTCATCAATAAAAATCTCGGGTCTTTCTAGACACTTCGTTTTTATTCTTTCATGCATTGTTGTGTTTTTCTTGGAGAGTCTTAGTTTTTGTTTTTGGTTTTATTTTGCTTAGTTTGCTTGAGTAAGTTGGTTTGATTACAACACACTTCTTTTGGAGAGAGACACAATCTGTTTTCGTTGCCTAGAACACTCTAGTTTTCATTCATATTGTTCTGTGAGTGTTCACTTTTGCTAGCCTTAGTTTTCTTGTGCTTTCAGCTTAGAACTTTTTAGTTCTTCTTTGTGGATTTGTGATACAAGCTCACTGATATTTATTGATTATTATCCTTGTGAGTTGTTTCAATTAAGTTGATTGGGTGTTGGAAAAGAGTAGAAAGTTTCATGCTTATAGTGGTACAATAGTGAGCTTGCTTTAACTGTGGCTTAGACTTTATCTTGTCATGCTAGATGTTGTTTTGACCTTATGCTTAGTGATTATTGCTGTAGCATGACTTGCTCCAAGTCATTGAGATTGCTTAGTGTGCCTTGAAAGAATCATGCGTTGTTTTAGCATGCAAAAGCATAGTATTGTGGTATTATCCTTTGATGCTTTGTTTGGGTTGACTTGGCACATGCTCACACCATGTTATGACTATGACAAGTCACCATAGCCTCTATGATCATTTAGTCCTTGACTTGTAGTATCACTCTATGCTTTGATTAGTAATGCTTTATTGCTCTGTATGATTATGGCCATTATGCTCTCTTAGTTGGTTGCTCCCAGTATTTTGCTAGCCTCCACTTGTATGAGTAAGCTCTACTCATGCTTCGAACTCCCAAGAAACCAAGTTATTCCAAAGTGTCCACTATAAAATCCTATGCATAGTGTGTTACACCATTCCAAGTATATTCTTGTTTTCAGCTATCTTCCAATTAAAAACTATTTTGTTACGTGAAAACTTAGTGATTAAAGCCCTCACAAACTTGATGGCACACTTTATATTCTTTGCCCCTAATAAACTTGAACCATTGTGACAACTTTGTTGTATATGCTTGCACTTATAAGTTGGAATTAGCAGAACCGTGTTGTCACGGGGAACGTTTTCAACATTGCACTTTACTTTGTACTCAGTTGATATCATGCTCTTTTGTATATGGATGTCACCGGTGTGAAATAAAGAGGGAACTTGTAAGTCCATGGAGTTTGTATTCTGTGTTAGAGAAACGTCTGGGCCGCTAGCCAAAGCCATGCCTAATCATGGTGGAAACTTGCAGCATCACCATAGTGAGCTATCTATGAAGCATCCTCAATAAAAAGCTATGCATATGGTAAATAAAAACATTGCTGAGATGCTCATTTTCTGCTTGCCTTGTCATTTTGGTTATGGGAAAGCTCCTGTACCATGTGCGAGGGGTACCGCGTTGGCGGTTCTCAATGATATGCAAATACTTACAATCATGGCCATATCAAATCACAGCACACCCGTGCAAAACAAAGTTAGACGCCTCTAATTTCTTTGCATATTTTACGTGGTTTGGGGCTTTCAATAAGTGTCGATCTAACTTACGAACAAGAAACACAACGTTGATGTTTGAACTATCAAGTGCCCGTTGTAAATTGGATCTATACTATAATGGGAGAGACAGACACCCGCAAAGCCACTTATGCAATACAAGTTGCATGTTGAGCGTGGAGCAAGTCTCATGAACGATGTCATGTAAGGTTAGCCCGGGCCGCTTCATCCCATCATACCGCAAGATGCAAAGTACACAAGAAGCAATTGATAATAAAAGCACCACCGCCCACAATGACCATTGTGTTCTACTCGTGCAATAGATCTACATATAGACCTGACTCTGATACCACTATAGGGGTTCGTAGCATGGAAAACAAAAAAATTCTACCCCATACAAACAAACAAGCCAAGATCTATCTACTATATTGTAGCAAAGAGTCGATAGAATAACTCATCCTCGAAGATTCCAAAGTGTTTAACGAGAGCGGATTCTCGTGGGTGATGTAGTCGTACTCTTGCCGATCTCAAGATTGTGTAGATGATCCTTCCGGCGCTGCATTCCGGCAGCGCTCCCGCAGTCGGTCACACGTTAGGTACTCGATGAAGACCTTCCTCTCCCTTATTATAGCAGGCAGCGGAGGTAGTATCACTGTCCTCACGATTCCGGCAGCACGATGGCGTGGTACCAGAAGTAGAGGGGAGATCTCGCAGGGCTTCGCCTTAATCCGGAGCGAGTATGGTGGACTATGAGAGAGGCCTTGGCGATCTAGGGTTTAGAGGCACCAAGGAGAGAGGGCTAGGCCGTCGGCTAGGGAAAGGGGAGGGCACCAAGGAGAGAGGGCTAGGCCGTCGGCTAGGGAAAGGGGAGGGCCCCAACTCGGCGGCTGTAAGATCCCTCCTTTGTAAAGGAAAGGATCCTTGTGATTGCAATGCTAGTCCCTGGAGCAATAGCTAGCATCCATAGTTAAGATGTAATATCAAGAAACAAAGGTCATAATACAATTTTATAACCAGGAATAAAATAATTTATTACATCTTACATAGCTCATTTGGCTATCTCATTACAATGCAGCAGAATATAGCAATAGCATGGGGTCCTTCATCTTCAAAGTGCCACATGAAAACATGTTGGTTGTAGACTTGTAATCCTAAACAACACATCTCACTAACATCAAACAAACCTGCAACATAACAAGTTACAGCCATAGGGGTCAATACATTTGAATTGTATTGGCAAGTGATACTATGGTAGTATAGTGGAGTCTATCATCTATATGCATTTGGCTGAGTGGAGCTTAGGCTTGCATTGCTCAAAATAGATTTTCCTTATAATTTGAAAACACTAAGTTTTTGCTTGACAAAATCACCCAAGGCATCTCCCAATAGAAATTGGTGATCCTTTAACCCTTGTTCAACCACAAGTTTTTAACTTAGAAATTTGGATGAGGAGATTCTTGATAGCTTCCATGTCTTGATGCTCAAATTGTCCTTTACCAGGGACATGGATAAGTAGACTTTTCACTCTGCAGAGGTGGTGCACTTTCCCCACAAGACTTGGTTTCACCAAGAAGAGATCTTTCAGAAGACTTCCCTTAGACCAGAATGGACGCGCTCCAACCTATCATTCCCCTACCACCAACTGTCCATTTGGCTAAGTTATTGCAACCTATATGATCCAGGCAGATCCCATAATGCCAAGTGGTTGCACTTGAAGCTTCTCAACATTTGACATCTCAAATCTCTTTGTTCCTGGGTGGCCATCCACAAGTGAGATACACAAGTTAAACCATAGAAATGGGCCTTGTGAACCACTCAACACAAACCATTCCTTCCATTCCACCCAGGTGATTCATTCACTTAGTTGTTTTATTAAACAAAACACAAGTCCTTGACTCAGAAATATTCTATAGCATGAAATATAATCCACCCTTGTTTTCTACTAGCTAAGCTAAGCATGATAGTAGTAGGAATCTTAACTTAGGAAATTTCTACTAAGGTTTCATCTACTAGGATTTCCCATGGCATAGTTTATACATAGCAAAATTCCATGCAAGTCCTACTTAGAAATATCACTAATGCACAGTGAAAATAATGGGACAAAAGTATGAAGCATCACTTGCCTTTTTGGTAGAGAATATAAGTTCACTCCTTGATCTTGAAATATTCACACTCTTCAAATCACTACAATTCAATCAAGCAAGGCACAATTTTAATCTACCATTCAAGCAAACATCACATAAAATAATAGAAACAAAGAAATGCATGCAAGCATGCTAAAGATTGTTTTATTTGTAAAATTGGTTTCTAATAGGTTATAAACATTCTAAAACACCTATTGGTCATTTTATAAAAGTAGAAAAACTATTTGCAAAAGATTTTACTTATAAACCATTTTTAAACCAAATCAATATTTTATGTGGTTGAAAATGCCTTTAGCAAAGTAATAATCTTTATATGGTTCACCAAATACATTTTTAATTCTAAAACTTGGTGTTTGGGGTCAGAGAGTTTAATCCAAATCATTTCCCAAATATTTTTCTCCAAAAAGTATTTTTAACATATAAACAATATTTTTATTTGACTAGAAATGCTTTAAATCAAAGATTTACTCTTTAGCTTTAACAAATACATTTTCAAATCCATGAGTTGGTTTCTAAGGTCAGTAGGTTAAAAACCATCCATTTGCCAAAGATTTTATCACAAAATAATTTTAGAACAAATTTTTATTCTAAATATGCCTACACAAGTTTCTGCAAAAACAATCAATTGAACAGAAGCATTTTACTAAACAAAGTGCATGGTTGGAAAGTACTTGTCTTGCTGAATCCATTGATATAAAATTTGAAAAATTTGGACGTGTGGTTTGAAAGTTATGGATTTTACAAAATTGAACATCTAATAGAACACAATTTCTGTTTTAAATCATCTCTGGCCACGTGGCTGCTTCTTATTCATCGGTAACGGTTCGGTTGGATCGACAGACAACAGCCGTTAGATCTAAAGTGGATCGTGCGTCACATATCAGCATACCCCTTCGTTTTAAGTGAATCTATCGTATCCACTGGATCTAAATCGAACGACTCCTACTTCCTTGCCAAGAACTGGCGGCGCGACGACGGTGGCGCGCGGCGGCGGCGCTCTGGATATGGCGTAACGGCGAGAACAGGAAGCGAGAGGATTAGGGGAGATGCTCACCAGAATCGCCACGATGTACTGATGCTCAACGTGGTCTTCTCCGTCGAAGGGGCGCTCGGGGTGGATGGCAATCGCTCGTCGGAGTTCAGGACAACGTCGGGCACGCACTGGCATTGTAGTTGGCGAGGCTACAGTCCACGGAAAGGCAAAACAGGGGGTCTGTTAGACGCGCGCAAGAGAGAGGGGAGCGTAGGAGTATCATACTGAGAGGAAGGGGAGGTCGGTGTTACCGGGGAGATGTCGCCGAAGTTGGAGACAGACGGCGGCGCGTTCAGTCGAGGTAGCTGCCGACGATGGGGGGCACGCGCGAGCAAGCTGAGGCCACTGGGAGGTTCAGGGAGTGATGGGGATCATGCTTGCGTGGTAGAGAGAGCGAGGCGCGGCGAGGAGTGGCCGGAATCGACGTCGGAGTCCGTCGGAGACAGTGGCGGTGTGCGGGTGAATTAGGACAGCCTGGGGGCTCCGGTGGGGTGATGTTTGGGGGAAAAGGAAGAGGGGAGCCTGGAGATTAATACTGCATGGTCACGGCGAGGAAATAACGCGGCATTAAGGGAGATTTAAGCCGAGAAATCAGTGCAGCAACGGCAGCGAGGTTGGGGGAAGAGGTCGTCGCGGGGTTGAAGATGCTGACGGGGCAGGTGGGGTCTGGTGGCAGCGAGAGAGAGAGAGAGAGAGAGAGAGAGAGAGAGAGTGGGAGTGGGTCCAGGCAATCAGCGAGTGAGTGGGTCGAGTCCTTGGTGCGAATCGTTTTTCTCGCGGGGAAGGGTAAATGGGCTGGACTACTGGGCTTAGTGGGCGCTTCTTCGTTTCCTTTTTTGTACTGATTGTTTTTCTTTTTCCATTTTCATTAATTTGTTTTGATTTTGTTTATTCCTTTCAAACATCTATTTGAATTCAAACTTCAACCAGACTTTGTGTGTATTCAAATATTATTTATTAACACATTCTGAAGTCAAATTTAGAATAATATATTTATTCTTTTTACGAGATATTGATTAATTAAAATAAGCCCTTATATTAATTCAAATAAGATATAAATAATGTTTTTCAAACTCCATTTGAATTCTAAATCTTTCCAAATCTTTTTAGTAGGTTTTATTTATTTAATAGGGTGTCAAAATATTCACATAGAATTATTTGGAAAATATTTAATATGATTCATAAATCATTTGAATTGGGTATTTGTTTTATTTCCAATGGAATTAAATATAGTTTTTAATTCCATAAATTTTATTTGGAAGATTTCTTTGATCTTATTTGAGTTAATTAAATAACTTTTATTCCACTTGGGTAAATTCCAATTATTATTTCCCCATAATTTAATTAATCATTTCTAATAGGGATTTTATCTTTATTCAAATAGAATAGGATTTGGTTAATGCCCTCTTAATTAATTTGAAAATTCCTTATCCATTATCTTATTTGGATTTGGATTATATTCATTCCATTTGCTTATGGTCTTGGCCAAGTTTTAATTTGGTCTTTAAATATTCCTCATTTAATAATTTCTTTCTTTATCTTATAAAATCCATATCTTTTTATTTATAGATCCAAACTTGGTGATTCCAATTTGTAAAGTCTTATTTAATATTTATTTATCCTTTTTTATATATATCTAGGATTATTTGCTCACCATTTGGTATGGATTTTAGACAAGTGATTTATTAGCTTTGGAAAATTACTTTTCCTTATCTTATTAAATTCATAAGATTTTATCTATGGCTCCAAATTGAGTGAAATCAATTTCTATGGTTTTATAATATTTCTATTTGTCATTCTTGATCATTGGTAAATGTTTGTTGACCAATTTTTATATGGATCAAATTCATAGGCTTAGAGATAACTTGGAAATGTTTTTCTTCCATTAGGGTTTTAGGATTTTGGTTTATTTTCCAAGTGCTTAAATTTCCAGATGCATTTATGAAGAATATATTCCACTTGATTTGAATTTAGTTGGATTCAAATGTTATCCAAAGTTTGTTCAATATGGGATTTTAAGTTTCCAATTAGAAATAAAAAGTTTCTTTTCACCCTAAATTTCAACAATTATTTATTTTGTTTATTTATTTTTCACATAACAAGATTTGGAAAATCTTGGGATGTGACAGCGGCTAGGCAAACCCTAGGGGCGGCGGCGACTTGGTGGAGGCCGGCGGCTAGGGCTAGGGTTTAGAGGATAGAGGTGTAGGCTAGAGGGGCACCCCTGCCCCTCCTTATATAGGTGGGAGGGCGCCGGTTGGGACGAGGGAGTCCTCCCCCAACTCGGCCTCCTTGGCCGGCGGTGGAGGGAGGAGGACTTCCTCCCCAAGTAGGTTTCCTACTCTCCCTCCACCAAGCAAACTTGCCGTTTGACTTTTCAAATTGGCGTTTGACTTTTCAAACTAGGATTTGATTTATCCCTTTATTTTGCTCAGCGATGACACCTAGTACATGATGCAACCATTCCAACTTGTTATGACACATTCATGTACCCTTCCCTCCGAGTGCGGACCTTCGGACCCTTCTAGAACATTCCGATGAAAACACGTAATCATTCTCCAACTCCGAAACAGGACTTTCCTTATATGAATCTTATTCTTCGGACCATTCCGGATCTCCTCGTGATATCCCGGATCCCATCCGAGACTCCGAACAACATTCGGTCTCTTACTCATCATTCCATAACTACTCAACAACATCGAATCCTTAAGTGTGTCTCCCTACGGTTCGTGAATTATGCGGACATGATCGAGACACTCCTCCGAACAATAACCAATAGAGGAATATGGAAATTCATATGGCTCCCACATATTTCTACGATTACTTTGCGATCGAATGAACCACTTACATACGATACCAATTTCCCTTTGTCTCATGATAGTTTACTTATCCGAGGTTTTGATCGTCGGTATCTCTGCATACCTAGTTCAACCTCGTTACTGATAAGTACTCTTTTCTCGTTCCCGTGATATGTGATCCCTTGTGAGCCAGTCACATGCTTGCAAGACAATTGGATGATATTCCATCGAGAGGGCCCAGAGTATATCTATCCATCATATGGATGGACAAATCCCACTCTTGATCCATGTGTCTCAACCCATACTTTTCGAACACTCAATGCCACCTTTATAACCACCCAGTTACGGTGTGGTGTTTGATGTCATCAAAGCATCCTTCCGGTGATGGTGATAAGCATGATCTCATGGTAGAAGGAATTAGGTTACTATGTATCATAAAGCATATAGCAATTGAACTATTAAAATGACTTGATCTTTATGCTACGCTTATCTATAGGAGTATGTCCATCATACCATTCTCCTAACGATATGATATTGTTGTTAATAACATCTCAATGTTCATGATAGGGAAACCACAATCATTTATTATCCAACAAGCTAGTATTATGAAGAGGCTTTACTAGGGACTCTAATTTAGTTTACAAATCACACAAGTATTAATGTTTCCTTGTTAATACTGTTATAGCATGAATGTAAACATTTATCATAAACACAAAGATATAATAATAACTACATTTATTATTGCCTCTAGGGCATATCTCCAACATGTTATTCATGATCTTTGCTTGTAGCCTTTCATGTTGCATGCATAGTTACTATGTCCTATTGTTAGAACTCCATTGTTTCATGCACATGTTTAGAGTTCTTTGATCCCAGCTTTAAATGCTTGCAAATGGTTGGATCTTTATTGTGAGGGTGCATGTCACCTCAAAAGTTATTCTTTTTATCACTTACCTACTCGAGGGAGAGCAGGAGTTAAGCTTGGTGATGCTTGATACGGCGTAAACGTATCTATAATTTTTGATGTTCCATTATTGTTTAGTATCTACTTTGATTTGCTTTGTATTTCTTTGAGGTGTTTTTATATCTTTTTTGGAAATAACCTATTAACAAGTTTCCACGGTGACAGTTGCCTGTTTTCTTCTGTTTTTGGTTCCAGAAAGGTAGAAAATAAATATTCTCGGAATTGGACGGGACAAAAGCCAAAGTTATTATTTTTCCCGGAGCAACACGGAACCACGAAGAAGATCCGGAGGGGGTGGCACAGGGTAGCCGCACCCCCCTAGGCGCGGGCAAGCCCTGGAGGCGCCTAGGGAGGGTGTCGGCCCCCTGGACCTCCACCGACCTTACCTCCTGCGCCTATAAGAAGCCTCCGACCCAAAAACCCTAAATAATCCAGAAGAAATCCACAAAACCTCTATAGCGCCGCCGCCACCGAAGGGGAAATTTGGGGGACAGAAAGTCTCTATTCCAGCACCCTGCCGGGATGGGGAAGTGCCCCGGGAGCCATCTCCATCGATCTCCATCGTCATCTTCATCACCTTTGCTGATTCCCATGATGAGGAGGGAGTAGTTCTTCCTCAGGACTAAGGGCTCTACCAATAGCTATGTGTTCATCTCTCTATATGCATGATCTTGTGGCCATGAGCTTTGTAATCAAGTAGATCTACCTTGCTACTCAAGTGCTTCATTAGATCTCTGCTCTCCCCATGTGTGTGAAAGTGACAGCGTGCACGCCATGGTGGCACTTAGGCTTGAGTCTACATAAATACTCTTTGTTTTTTAATAGATCTATGTTCTTCCCCATGTGTGTGAAAGTAACATCGTGCATACCGTGTGGCACTTTGGCTAGATTGAATATTTGTTATGAGTTATATTTGGAGTTGGATGTCTCTATGAAATTGTGGTGTTTGTTGGAACCATCTAGCGCTCAAAGTGATAGTGTGGGGTTATCTAGATTGGGGAAGGCGAACTTTGAGGTGTGCTGTTATAGCCCTACCAATGATTAGAGTGTTCAACCAGAGAGTAGTTAAGAGTAGTATCATGAAGAGGGGATATTTATATGAGAGAGTGTTCACTAGTAAAAGTATGATCCCTAGGCCTTGTTTCTAAGCATTGAAACACCATTTTCTACTAGATCTGTTGCATGTTTGCTTGCTTTAGTTTTTCCTCACCGTCAAACTTCTTTTTTGGCATCGTTACCACTTGTATTTCACTATCTCTTTTGTTGAACTAGTGCACCTATATTGGGTGTGTTGGGGACACAAGAGACTTCTTGTATCTTGATTGCAGGGTTGCTTGAGAGGGGATACCTTTGACCACTTCCTCCTTGAGTTCGATAAACCTTGGGTGATCCACTTAAGGGAAACTTGCTGTTGTTCTACAAACCTCTGCACTTGGAGGCCCAACAACTGTCTACAAGAATATAAGTGCGTAGACATCAACCATAAAGCTAATTTTCCCTCTACTTAGAGCTGATTTATTTTTTAACTCACACTCCAAATGTGCCATCGGCTCCACGCACTCGAGCACCTCGAACGCGACAGCCCGAGTAGCTGATTCTGCCTGACCGTCGAATCCTTGAACTCCGAGTGCCTTGGAAAGGTACTGAGACTAAGGGTAATCAGGCTAACGAAAATGCCTAGCAAGCAGTGCAAAAGTTTCGACTCGATTGGCACCAGAATTTTACCTTACAAGTCGACAGGCAAATATTCTTTAGAAGATACAAGCACTTCACAATTTTCATGTTTTATGTAGCCTATAAGGATGTCGGGCTACATCGTGCTATTGTATCGTGTCCTCCAACGGAGTCGACTAATGCCAAGACCCGAGTCGACGAATTCCTCGGATGACCACATCAATCATCAATAAAAGCGGCACTGGGCGCGCACCCGATAGAAAAAATGGCGTCGACTGCCTTCGCAACGTCGAGTCCTTTCAGCTAAACGCCGCACGACTCCGCTACGTGAACTCCAATTGCATTGTCGATTCTTGGCTCCTTATGTGTAAGACGCTGACTCGATGCACTTCCGGGTCAGTAGTTCTCCTCGCATGAGTCTCCACTCGATTCTGCGACTCGACTAGACACTCGGGGGCTACTCCTATCAGGAGCGCTGGTCACGCATCCGATGTACTTCCGGGTCAGCAATACGCCCACGAGATTGTCGACTACAACTGCACGATACAAAACTCGAGTCTCTGCCTGAGTTTACGACTCCACCAGACACTCAGGGGCTACTCCAAACTGGAGCGCTGGTCACGCACATACAAGATCTTCAAGTGGCACGCTTCGATTCCTCACTCGAATCAATGATTCGACTGAGGGCTCGGGGGCTACTCCCATAGGGAGCGTTGGTCGTGCACTCGAAAAATCGCCGGCATTGACGACATTTTTGCAAGATCATCTGAAGAACTTCTGAATCACCATATCGCGCAACCGACGACTATAAGTATCTGCTCAAGTCTACGATTCGAACAGACACTCGGGGGCTACTCCCATAGGGAGCGTTGGTCGCGCACCCTATAGTCCATTGTGTTGACTACGTCCATAATGTTGACTCCTTTACAACAACCGAACAAATTCAGCTGACCCAATGAACTTTCGGGTGAAGAGCTTCACACTCGACACAAATTTCTACTCCGACATCCAAATGCAACGCTCAAGACAACTAAGTCTCCACCCGAAACTTGTTCGGATGAAAGCACTCGAAAGACTTTAGAGTCTCCACTCGAATCTACGATTCGAATAAACACTCAGGGGCTACTGACATGGGTATGTCCTAGGAGTACCCGATGTTAGCCTACCTGGTCCAGCCTTACGGAAGGCCCACTTGACGACTGTCAGGGTCCATGATGCCTATGATGTTTTGGCTGCTATGAAGCTCATATGGACACGGACTCCCAAGCGCACAAGACAAGGAAACCTCATGACTAGAGTTTGAATACAACTTGTAACCTACTCGTATCGGTACCTGAGACCTAGCCTCCCCATATATAAAGTCTAGGAGGGTCCAACGAGGAGGACACGATACAATAGACTAGATCACAATAGATCTATAGATCTAGCTCTCTCAACTCACCGCATACACACCTCCACGCCAGATTGCATCTGCGTACCCTTGTAACTTTCGATTCCGCCGTAATCAAGAGCAGACAAGCAGGAGTAGGGTTTTCCTCCGGGGGCCTGAACCTAGGTAAATCTCGTGTCCCTGTGTTGCTTGTCTGTTAACCGTTCCACGACTTCCAGCATTCCCATCTTCTCCAAAACCTAAGTTCATAACAATGGGCATTGACGAGATTGAACCTCGTCAGTACTCGAAGTTGGCGAAGAAGAATCCGGCGAGACGAAGACCATGCGCGGACGTAGGCGACCCGCACTGTGGGAGGTGGCACAAAGATAGCATGGGGTGTCGGTGCACGGAGATGGCAATGTAGACTGTGTGTAGTGACGCTATGACCCGATGGGCGGCATAGTTGCATGGAACGAGTCGATGCAGTGGCTGGGAGACCACCAGCGGTGTACACATCAAGGAAGGCGCGTTGGAAGGTGGTAGTGTGGACCAAAGGCGGCGGCGCCGAAGGGGCGACGCAACGGTAGCCCATAGCTTAAATGGTGGTAGGCGCATGCTCGGGGACATGCTTGGCGTAGACAGGTGCTAGATCGGTTGATCAGACCGACACTGCGCAGTATGCGCCATTGCGTGGACGATGCGTAGATCGGAGTCGATGGCGGCGTTGTCGGTGAAGTCTCGGACGATTACGACGAAGACGATCTGAGGGGAGCTGCGGCAACCTATCGAGGAAGGCGCAACCGGTCGAGGTTGATCGTAGATGCTGATGGTCGAAGTAGAGGCGTGGCGATAACGACGGCGATGGGCGACTCAATCCGATCTATGATCGGTAAACCAAAAAAGAAGACCGGTCAAGCGAGTGGTGGAGAGAAAAAACAATCTAGAGATCGGAAAAGTCTCACCAGGACAGCCGATCACAGATCAACGGGTGAATCCTACGACGGATCGCGCAACCCCCGGAGGAGATCATGGAGATCGATCCGCCGGGGGCGACGCAGCGAAAGCGCGTCGGCGGCTAGGGTTTGGACCGGTTAGGCTGATACATTAAAGAGTATGAGTTTGGCGGAATATTATGAATGGATTATTAAGCCTCATGGGCGAGTATATATAAG